>OX439477.1:3664330-4367411 GCA_949320105.2 Crepidodera aurea
AAAACGTTTATTTATAGCACAATAAATTAAACTTAGCGAAGCAAAGCGGCAGATACGATTCATGTATTTACATGCGGACGACCAGGGCCCCGATGTTTGAAATATGTGAGTACAACTCGTCTGCGAGAATGTACCACGTGACCATCTCGAAATCGGTCAACGTTGCCAAATTTAAATTTAGACAGTTCAACAAAAAGTAGAGCAAAACATATATTTTAGTTCACTTGAAACCTTCGTACAAGAAGAAATAGAAGAAGTGATTAAGACAGACAGCCAAATTATTGGATTCAGACCAATTATAAGCTCTTTAGATCCGTTATGGAAATATTAATTCTTTTATTAAAAATACAAAACATTTTTTAGAAAAATTATCAAAAATTAAAATGATAATTTTTTACTAACTATTGTAACCAATCAAATTACTTAATTTAGAGTCATGTGTCCAATTTCATCCAATCAGCTATGGATTACAGCGATAACACCCTACATGTGGTGTTTTCAGTTTGGTGTTTTCAGCAAGTCAAGTTTTTGATTAAAAATTAATTAAACGTCAAACTGACAACTAGTTTAAAAATGTTTAAATCTACAAAGTAAAAAATTATCTTATCGAATACCCCTCGGGCCTTGATAAATCCTCAAAATTTTGTCATAGAGAATCCTTCAAGCGTGTTGCTTAAGGATAATAGCCCTCGGCCTTCGGCCTCGGGCCATTATCAAGCAACACGCTTTCAGCATTCTCTATGACAAAATTAGCTCGGTATTATCAAGGCCCTAGGGGTATTACTACTGATAATTTTTTACTAACTATTGTAACCAATCAAATTACTTAATTTAGAGTCATGTGTCAAATTTCATCCAATCAGCTATGGATTACAGCGATAACACCCTACATGTGGTGTTTTCAGTTTGGTGTTTTCAGCAAGTCAAGTTTTTGATTAAAAATTAATTAAACGTCAAACTGACAACTAGTTTAAAAATGTTTAAATCTACAAAGTAAAAAATTATCTTATCGAATACCCCTCGGGCCTTGATAAATCCTCAAAATTTTGTCATAGAGAATCCTTCAAGCGTGTTGCTTAAGGATAATAGCCCTCGGCCTTCGGCCTCGGGCCATTATCAAGCAACACGCTTTCAGCATTCTCTATGACAAAATTATCTCGGTATTATCAAGGCCCTAGGGGTATTACTACTGAGAATTTTTCAAAGCAAAATATCTATTTTTCAGTTATACGAAGAAAAAGCCTAATTTTCAATCGAAAAAAAAGTTAGTTTATAATAATTAATAATTTAATTAAATAATAATTAATAATTAACAATATATATTGTTTAAAAAAGTATAATAATTATATTTTTTTTAATATAAAATTGAAAATTCAATGTTTTGTCTTGGCAAAATTACAGGTTATTTAAAACACAAAAAAGAAATTTCTAAATGTTGCTGTCGATAAATAAGTCTCTTAATCTTATCAGAAAAAAGTAGACAAGTTATAACATTAAAATTATAATTGAAATTGAAAATATAAAAAAATTACCGTTTCTTGATGTACTAATAAACATCAATAACAATTTGTTTTAAAACATCAGCCTTTAGAAGATAAAATACAAATACGATAAAACCATGTTTTTCGTTTTTAATTTTTATCTCTTGCAAAAATAATTTTTTTATGAAACCTCTGGTGAAAACGTTCTTTTTTGTGTATTAAAGTAGTAATTTTTTCAAAGCAAAATATTTAATTTTCAAATTTATACGAATTTAAATTAAGAACAAGCCTAACTTTCAATCGAAAAAGTTAGTTTATAAATTTTCACTTCGTGTGCGAGAATGTACCACGTGATCACTCCTCACTCTCTCAGCGTCACAAAATCGGTATGTTTGAAACCAAGAGAAATCATATACAAGTTCGCATAGAAGTGCTCTACTGGGTTGTACCAGTAGAGTTGAGTTTAGTAAGAGAGGAAACATGCGCAATAGTGCCGTGAAGGCGTTAAGTGCAGTGTTGCCGATGCCAATTTATCATATTCCCCAATATCCCAAGTCAAATTCCCAAAATTTGGGGACAAAAATCTGCTGATTCCCCAAAAATTCCCCTCAATAGGTTAAGTACCTTACCTTAGGATTATCTTCTTTGTTTTGACCTTTTATTAACCATTTATCCATATTTGCACAAAATCGTATCGTTATTTCGCGACAGAATACAAAATTAACTTATCTAAAGCAAAGCTAGCAAATTAGAAGCGTCTAAAACTAAGGGAATCACAGAAAGGTTTTCTCTATGTGTTCACGTTCGCACCGCGCGGAGATAAACGAACTTACCCGATTATAATATGATTTATTATAACAAAGTAGGTACAATGGACAAATGATTTGCTGCTGTGCAAATGGTCTTGAGTTCTATGCCCAATCTGAACTGTTTTTTTATTTTAATTCCTGCTGATTATTTATTATATTGTTTAACGATGAGATTTCAAAATCCCCGCATTTTCCCCGCATAATGCCAATCCCCAATAAATCCCCAATCATCTTGAGATTCCCCGCAGTTTGGCAACGCTGGTTAAGTGTCGAGACTGTCAAGTCAAATTTAATTTAATTACTATATCTTTGATATTAATAGTTTGCTATGTGATTTATAGTTTTCTGTTTAGGGTGTCTGTGTATATTTCGTTAGGACTCAATCATTAGCTGTTTATTTTGCTGATTTGCTTATTGTTGTTTGAAAATATTAATTAATATTTAAAATCAATAAAATCTATAAAATGAAAAAGTTCTATTTGAAAAACAAACACCCAATAAAAAATATATTAAAACTTACCAGACTGAATCTACAAAACTGGAAAAATATTGGTAAACACAAAAAAATATATTTATATTGGCTGCGAACTTCACTAAACACTATTTGTTTTAGGAATAAATAAAATATTTATTGGAAAAGAGAATTTACAGATTTCTTTCCCTTAAAGTAGGGGAAACCAGGACTATTTTTATTATACTAATTTCCGTGTATACAGATAAGCCATGTTAAGCCTAGACTAATGCCGATTTACCCTAAAACAAATTTCAAAAGGTCCTATTTATTATAATCCTAAACAGATTTGAATGTACTTTATTGCCAACATATTCAAAGATTTCCTGTAATATACTTTTATGATCAATTCTGATGAAATTTCAGATATCAAAACAGGTAACCGAAAGTTCATACAAAAAAATACTCTTATATTATTATATTAAAAAGACTTTTATAATAGTTTTTTATTTAAAAACCTAAAATGCAACTATCTCATATAAAATTTTTTCAGTCGTATACGAGATTTGCCAAAAAATATGAAATTTACTCAGGAATAAAGTACCTTTATTTTTGAAATACCGGGTGTCCCAGAAGTTTCTGGAACTCAGAAACGATAGGAAGGTGCGGTTTTCACTGAACAGTTTCTTTTTTTATATAAAGTTTTTTTCAGTATAAATGTTTATTTAGTAAAATCTTATATAGGGTGTTTTAAAAAAGCGGTCTTTTTAAAATGAAAATAACGTCGATTTTTTTAACGACACACCCTATATATTTTTATTCTATCTGAAAGGTGAACTCTTTCCCTTTACGAAAATGTATAATGTTGAAGTTTAGATGAAAAATAAGTGAGTTATTTGATTTTTAAGGATAGGCAGTTACGTAGACATTACCATTAGATAATTAACAAATGAGCTCTGGATAAAATTATAAATTGAAAATGTATAAACTAATTTTTTCGATTGAAAATTAAGCTTTTTCTTAATTTAAATTCGTATAACTGAAAAATAAATGTTTTCCTTTGAAAAATTGTCATTTTAATTTTAGATAATTTTTCTGAAAAATGTTTTATATTTTGAATTAATATTTCCATAACGGATCTAAAGAGCTTATAATTGGTCTGAATCCAATAATTTGGCTGTCTGTCCTAATCACTTCTTCTATTTCTTCTTGTACGAAGGTTTCAAGTGAACTAAAATATATGTTTTGCTCTACTTTTTGTTGAACTGTCTAAATTTAAATTTGGCAACGTTGACCGATTTCGAGATGGTCACGTGGTACATTCTCGCAGACGAGTTGTACTCACACATTTCAAACATCGGGGCCCAGGAAAATTGTGCTTCTATTCAACCAAGGTCGCTTCACTGGTCCTTCATACCTGAAGCGCATGAGTTCAAAAATAAGCGATTTGATACTAGGCGCGAAATATTTAAAACAAGAAACACAAAATCATTCATTCTGGAACTAAACACGTCATTGTATGTATTGCCCTCTTCTAATATGGATGGGTTTTCAAACATGCACATATGTCTATGATAAAACCTCAAAACGGCCAAAAACCACCTCCAAAAGGAGAATTCCGCTTCTTTCACCGGTAAAACTAATCTAACCCCCCGTTTTCGAGGATGATGAACACGATGGCGGTGGTTACAATTCTTTTGGAGTTGTCTCAGCTCCTCAAACGGGGAGAAGATCCATCACCATAGCGTTCAGCATCCTCGAAAACGGGAGACGACGAATTTCTCATTTATACCGAAAAACAAAATGTTCACCCTTTCCAGGGTGGTTTTTGACCGTTTAGGGGGTGGAGTCGACTCGTCGAGAAGATCCAACATCACTATTTCGTTCATTATCCTCGAAAACCGGAAATGTTGTGGGGTTTCTCGTTTATAGCGAAAAACACCTTTTCGGGGGTGTGGTTTGTGGCCGTTTGAGGGGTGGGGTCAACTATAAAAGATTTTTAACAACCGCGATCGTGTTTAGCATCCTCAAAAACGGGGATTACATTAGTTTTATCGGTGGAAGAAGCGGAATTCCTCTTTTGGGGGTGGATTTTGGTTATTTAGGGGGTGCACCCAACTCTAAAAGAATTTTAACTCCCGCCATCGTGTTTATCATCCTCGAAAACGAGAGAGTGACGTACTTTGGGAGAGTAAAAAATTACTTGTATGTTCATCCGACTCGCAGAATGCACCAAAGTTGCTAAACGATTATGGAGACATTGTTTTGAGCCTTAAGCTTAAAAATGTTTAAAGTTGAAATAATTATTTAATAAAAATATTTCTTCAAAATACCTAAGCCTGCGAGGTTGATGATAAATAAAAAATAATAATAAAACCAGTTGACAATGCTCTTCTAGCATTGCCATAAACCGAACAAATTGTAATGACATTATTAATAAAATTTTAGATTGGCAATTCTCAGTTCTCATTCTAATCAACACAGCCAACAGCCACAGTTTATTCACTTTTACCAAAATAGTTATTCACTATGCGTCTACTTTAAATTCAATGTCATTTTAAACTTCAAAATTTTCATATTTTGGACTCCATTTTGAAGGAGTTCCCGAAGTGGTACGGAGGGGCACATCAAACCCTAAGCTTGCTTTTTGATGCTCTATCAAAATCTGAAGTCAAAATTTTAAAATTCACAAAGACAGAATCAACACACATACACACATACGCATAGATCGAATTCAGATACCGAACAATTTGTTCGGTGAAAATATATACTCCTGCCGCTCCGGCGCCGCTGACTGAGATATCAGCCGACGGTTTAATTTTGTGACCAACTTTGTAAAACGTTTCTTCATGCTTTGCTGGGCCGTAAAAGCCTACTTTACGCACTTCTTACCTAAAAAATTTTACTTTTTCAGGAAGTTTTAACAAATAATTCCATTGAAGAACTTTTAATGGGTATGACATCCCAACTAGCTGAACGTGAAGATTCTCTTCTCTGCTCAGACGTAAGAGACAAACTTTTTGGGCCCATGGAGTTTTCGAGAAGAGATTTAGGAGCTATTAATATTATGCGAGGTAGAGACAACGGTCTTCCAGACTACAACACTGTACGAGCCGCCTATGGTTTGTATTTATTTCTTTATATATTTAGATACTAAAATTGTGATTGATTATTATTTCGAGATAGGGTTCATTTCTCGACTTTCGCAGGGAAAAGGCTGATATGTGGGGTCGATATGTACCAGGACATAGCACGCCTGTGTAATGTGTATGTCTTATGTGTTTGGTGTCTGAGTCCAGGAATTTTCTAACTATGTGGCATGTGTTGAGTATTGTGGCTTTTTGTAATGTGATATTTGTGTGTTTTTCTATTTCTATTATTATTTTTTTACTTTTGTGTCAACGGCATCAATTTAGTGTAATGAAAGGATCATTACACTAAATAAAATAAAAATATAAAATCAAATTGTATATTTTTAATAAGTCTTTCTGAATGAAAACCAAAATATGTAATGACAAAAAAATTCTAAAAATAATAACAACTCTTTTCTTAGCGACGCGTTCCCACGACGACGATCTTCTTCTCCATACGTATAATCCTATGGAGCTTTCCAAAAAGAAGAGAATCTTGATCAATGATATTAATATCACTGGAAAAGAAGAGACCAAATGATCGCTACTTAAAAAGAATTGCATATAACCAAAAAATAAAATAATGACATAAACTGTCAAACTTAAAAAATAATGTAAACATGTAAAGATATTAGGGAGGTTTTAAGCCACAACTTGAGCGTCATACGTTATATCCCTTTATCCGCTATTAAAGTAAACACAGAACGTTAATAACGTATTTCGAAAATGAGTTTTTAAGCCATCCCACTCTTCCGTTATTTACGTGACAGATGCCAGAAACATTTATAACCTTATAAATGATAACCCTCACTTTGTGATAGTTTAAATAATCATTTACGATTTTTTTTTATTTTAACTGCCTTAAATCGTTTTTAAATGAAGCCAGAATGAAACAAATACTACAAAATATAGGTTAGGTAAAAGACTTGTTGTGACATCTCTTCAATGTCCATATCCTATGTTGCCGTAACACTTAATTTTATGAAATGTTTTCATTTCATATTTAAGAAAAAAAGTGGTAAGAATGGTGAAAACTATAGACTTACTCAAATCTTCTAAATTTCACATGTATTTATCATAGACTTTGGAGTTCACGATAAAACTTAAATATAAATGTTCTACATGCGGCACCATTGCGAAAACAATATCCGTTATTAAGGGAACCTTATTTCACCTCTAATAACGTAAAACAATATCAGTTAATAAAGTTTCCCTTATTTTAGCGCTATTGCGCATGCGATGTATAACGTTTAAAGTATATTGGTGTTGAAATAGGTGGCTTAAAACCTCCCTATTCGCTTCTCGTCCTAACTGATACGCCCTCTGGTGAAAACTGCGAAAACTGAGCTAAGGAGTAGTTTTGACATTTTGGGTTATTTCTTTAGCGTTGTTAAGTAATTTTCATAGTGTTTTTGTCTTGTTTTTACAAATAATTTTGATTTGTTGATCTTTTTTATAATGAGTAATCATTATTGTTGTGTACCTAAATGTTCATCATGGGGAAAAAGAAACCCTGAACTAAGTTTTCATTCGATTCCAAAAGCAGGAACGTCCAAAGTTTTTTTTGAAACCAAACTTGGCAATAGAGAATTAGTAGATAGGACCACAACATTAAAAATTGGCAAGAAAGTTTCAAATACCATGAGAGTGTGTTCTCTACATTTTACTGAAAGTGATTTTATTCAAAAAGGTATGGTAAAAATATTTAATTATTATTTACCACTTTGCTTTGATTTATTATTTACAGTTAGAGTAAAACAAAGAACATTAAAGCCTCATGCTATAACTTTACAAGAACATAAGAGGTTCTCCACTTTTACAGTGTTAGAAATAGATAATTTCCCAGTAATTTCATGTGGATTATATTCCAATGCACTCGTTTGTAAACACAAACCATGTATTTCTATCCACTCATAAGTTTCTATGGTCTTTCCCGCTAAAATAAGATGTCCTGCATTCGGGACATTTTCACCTTCAACTACAGATTTAGAATTAGCCGATCCGCCCAAATAGTTCATGTACTCTAAAATGCTTAACTTCATTTCTAAAAAATAATGGAAACAATAATTTGAGACTAAAATGTATTTGAGTAAAACTCCTGACTACTACTCACCTAAATACAACTGGAAATATCACACTTTTAAAGATATAAAATAAATGTTTATGTATAGTTTATAAAATAAAATGAATGTCACACTAAACACTAGACAAAAACAATACACAATTTACACCTAGAAATAATTCAAAAAAACAAAAC
The DNA here is from genome assembly GCA_949320105.2 of Crepidodera aurea. Lineage (NCBI taxonomy): Eukaryota > Metazoa > Arthropoda > Insecta > Coleoptera > Chrysomelidae > Crepidodera > Crepidodera aurea. Next base: position 3,672,460 of record OX439477.1, read on the forward strand.
TGATACCAAATAAACAACTTAAATACACATGAAATATCCCATAAGAAAGCACGAAGTAAACAAACTACTACTCCTTAGCACAGTTCCAATTTCACCGCATGAGCGCTGCAATCTTAATCCGAGTTACCAATTATAGAGAGTTATTGCACATCATTTGGGGTATACGGTATGCCTTACAGTGACAGTTACGCGTGCGCAACAGTAAACAACCATTTTTAAGGTATAACGTCGTACGCTATATCTAAGGCATAAGGAGAGCCTTAAACCTTATACCTTATGCATATTTGATGTTCTAAAACCAAAAAGCGGCTTTTTCGCGATCGATTTTAGAATTAAATAACAGAAGAAGAGCAATGTTAAACCGTATTCAATGGTTAACGTAAATAAAGTTAAAAAATTGAAAATTTGTAAACAAAATTTTTCGACTGAACATTAGACTTTAATAAAAACGATTATTCTCGATAATTTTGAGTTTATGTTGAAAAGTAATACAAATTAATACAAAAGTTTTAATTATCTACATTTATATTAAACTGTTTACGATATATTTCAGCTACAAATTCTAAAAATCCAATATCCAACCCTCAAAACATAGGGCTTCCGTACCATAAAAGGGTTTGTTAGATGAATTAGTTTATGAGTATTTTGAAAAATAAATTATTGCATTATTTCAAGGAACTTAGTCTGTTTGGATTACAACAGATTGGGAAAAACCTATAATCCAATCATTATAATGTAAATTTAACTGCTGGCTGGGGATTAAAGAAATCATTTTCCAAAATTCTGTGCTTAATTGTAATGTTTTGTCTATATGTATTTAAATATATATTATTGAAAAGATGTTAATTATTTAAAATACAAAAAATGAAATTTTCCATTAGTTTTGAGATCTGATAGTTGCATTTTAGGTTTTAAATAAAAGTAAAAAACTATTAGTCTTAATTTATTGCTTAATAAAGGTAAGAAAGTTAAAAATATTTTATTTCAAAGTAATTTAAACTTAATTCTACAACGTATTTCTATTTCTTGCTTTGTTTTTTGCTCCGATGGATCTTAAGTCTTTTCTTGTAAGAACTTCCTGTTTCCCGGTTTTGATTGTTGAAATTTCATCAAAACCCTTCAATCTATTCGTATAATCTAATCTTCTAAGCAAAATGCACAATCCTTCAAGTCCTGTAACACAAAATTAGGGGTAATAGGTTTTTACTTTCATTAGGAGAAAGTCAATAGTTTACCTGATATAACATTACTTCTTCTTGTTCTTATTACAGCTGGTAACATAAGACGTTCTGCTTTCAAATCGGAAATTTGATTTTATGTAATGGGTTAACATTAACTCTAAATTGAGGCGATCATAGATATTTCTTCCTCGACCTTCCCTATTATTGATAAGGTGAAATAATATGGCTTCCTGTGTTGATCTTCATGTTCTTCGTCAACAAAAATATTGAAAAGTTCTTCCATAATTTCGTTAATACTCTTCTACCATCAACTTAAGCACAATATCCAATATTTATATTTCGACACCATTGACACCCCACTTTTAGCATGTCAAACGTCACTACCTCGAGAAAAGCAACTGCAATAACTCACTATTTTACGCATACCTTACATCGTCATAGCGCTAAGGTATAACGTATACGGTATACATTCTGCCAGTTTGCAATAACTCTCTAGTGTGTGCTCGTAAAAATGAGACACGAGCACCACAATCAACTACTATTTAGACTTTGTTACTGTTTCTCAGCGCCACTTTAGGAACAGCACTGTTAATTAGAACCCAACAGTTAATGGTAGAGTGAGGAATCACACCTGGTATATGAAAATCAATTTCTAAATTTTTGATTCCCCTTTCTATTATTATTATTATTGACCTTAGTACTCTCACTCCCTCTACGAGGAACATTCACTTATCCCAGATATCTTAGATATCAAAATGGTTAAGCTCTGTTGGGGCTCTTTCCTAGATATCGTGCCCTAAGGGGCCTAAGGTGACGTGGGGTGCAGGTGCGAGGCGTCGCAAGTAGCACGGCCCTCTACATTGGTTTGTAAAGATGTTCACTAAATCCCAAGTGCTTGATGTTTTCCAGTAGAGTCTTTGGTACGACACCCGTGGTCTTCCATTGTCTCCTAATTTGTACTTCCAGGTCTCTGTACTTGACAATTTTTTCGTTGTTCTTTTCCCTCAAGTCATTGTTATTTGGTATAGCCACGTCCATCAATGTTGCTTGCGTAGAAAATGTATATACTAATATAATACCTGGTCTGTTGTTACTGACTCGTTGGTCTGTGAGCACACTTCGGTCCCAGTAAAGTTTGTACTCGTCATTCTCAAGAATCGTTTGTGGATTGTACCACCGACATAACCTTAAACTAGACGGCTAATATCCATATTCCCACCACACAAGAAACTCATCCAATTGAACATTCCGAAAACGTCTCTGCGCAATGCGCAATGGACACCAGTACGTCTAACATCTGGGTTTCGGTTCTCGAGCTTTGCCGATTCGAGGATACGAGACATATTGTTTTCTGTTCATAGGCGTGCACTGTTCTGTTTGGTGTTTAACCGATATTCGATAGAGAAATAGTGAATTTATTGTAAAAATGAACTGTTTTGTACTTTGATGTAAGAACCGTTCAACAAACCATCCCAAAGGTGTTATGTTTCATAGGTAAATCAATATCATAAACACAATAAAATTGTTATATACCATGCATCTATTCAACAACTTTGATTCACACACATTTATTATACCAAAAAGTAATTATTTTACGCGAACAAATGTATATTTGCTTCACAATGATATTTTAGAATACCTGAGGACCAACGTAATAAATGGTTGAAAGCAATCGGAAGACCTTTAGAACCGCTTCCGCACTCGTCAACAAGAATATGTTCAGAGCATTTTGCTTCAGGAAGTTATTTCAATGATATAAATTGAGGATACTATATGTCTTACTCGAACGATACAGCTATTTATACCTACACTATACTATTTTATAAAAAACATCCTGTTCTCACAAATAATAATATTTCCAATCAGTAAATGAAAACTCCAACCTAAATCCTTCCACTTATTTTCGTTCTAGACCCAATCATTTTACCTAAGATACGCCAATGTCGGAACATAGACTTTAAGGTTATGTCGGTGAATATGACAAACACAATGCGCATGCATTATGGACACCAGTCATCCTCGTAATTGATCAATTTTTATCATATGGCATTAGCCGTCTAGTTTAAGGTTATGTCGGTGGGTTGTACTTATAGTATGGAACATGGTCTGTATGAAGAAGCTTGAGTTTCTTGGCCAGTTCTTGATGAAGTATTTTCCTACTATTCTTAATTTTATTTAAAAAAAAACTATTTTTTCAGCTTTACCAAAAATCAGAAATTGGACCGATATTAACGAGAAGCTTTTCGAAGAAAGACCAGAAATTCTCCAGATGCTGGTCGCTGCCTATAACAATAACATCGATGATATTGATGTATATGTTGGGGGAATGTTAGAGAGTTATGGGAAACCAGGTGAACTTTTTACAAAGGTTATTAAAGAACAGTTTTTCCGACTCAGAGATGCCGATAGATTTTGGTTCGAAAATGAAAACAATGGGTAATAATTATACTTTTCTTGAAAAAAACCCTGATTAATGATTTCGAAACACCACAATTTAGATAATTTTAATTGTTAAAAATATTCGTATTCTCTAAACAATTGTTTACTCCGAATTATTTTTTCTGGTTTAGAATTATAAGTTGATCGATTTTAAAAACATGACTTGTACGCCCTTCCATTCACCCCCTTACGAATATTATTATTATTATTATTATTTGCCGTGACGTTCTGGGGCGACTTACTGATGATTGATGGCCCATTTGCTTTACAGTTAAGAGAAAACCCAGAAAAACCTCACAACGCCATCACCGACAACGATGCACCCCCATGTCATGTTTTGAAATTAGTATTGTCATCTAGACGATTTAGTAACTAATCATTTTTGAACCTATAGCGCCATTGACACCTAACGTCATTGAAATAGTCACACATCTTTAGCAAATGGTTTTTTTAATTAGGAATTGGCCATTAATCCTGTAACTGCCAGCAACGCGGCTAGCGCGTTGTGTTAGGTTTCATCCATGTGCCAGCAATGCGGCTTCCGCGTGATCATGATTCATTTTATGGTTGTAATATTCATGACTGTTTGGGTGAAGGCACACGGTAGACAGTCAGTATTGTGTGCCTTCGCACAAACAGTCTTTGTTATTGTTGCCATCAAATACTATTAAACGAGCAAGGTTTGTATGTATGTATGTGTGTCCGGAGGATCTCAAAATCCACTCGTCAGAATTCAATGAAACTTTCAGGGTAGACTAATTCGTATCTAAATCGGCATAAAATGCAGGTCTCATGTCTGTGAAAATTCGATCTTCCGAGATATTTACAAGAAAAGTTAAGCTTTTAGTTTATTTCCTAGCAACGACAGAGATAATATAACTTGTTTCTATAGTAATATATACTATAAAGGAGAGAGGAGTGCAGTAAAAGTGGGGATATAAAGTTTCTATAATATAAATAAGGTCACAGCATATAAAATATATATACGCACTTCGTAGATTAAATTTTGAAGTTGTATTATTTACTCTGACACTTTAACATTGAACGAATTAAATTTAACCAATAAATGACAAGGAGGATTATATGTTGGGATTAAACTTTTTTTTAATCTCTTGGCATTAAAAGAAACGCTTCAGTACTTACCTAAACTCACAGATTAAAAAAAAAGTTAGTTCAAGAACTATCTTTAAAAGTCACTGTCTTCACTAAAACTACTGGTATCACTATAATTGTCTTTTCTGAGGTTTATTATTAAAGGTTCTATTAAATTTTCCATTGATATATCCACTTTCCTAAATGAATTTTCCACCTTTTTAACATGATCAATGCATTTTCCCTAATGTTCTCTATTTACATCTGAAACTGCCTTCAAAAACAAATTTCGCACATTTAAATGTATTGTTTTGAGAAACATAACCTTTTAATAATTGTGACCAGATCAGTTCAATGGGATTTAACTCTGCGTGGTAAGGAGGCAATCTGATAATTTTAATTCCTTTTTCTCGGGCCATCTCATCTATAATATATTTTTTGAATTTGTTTTTATGTTGCCTTGCTATTACTAATAATTCTGCCTTCAAGGATTTAGGAGGACTGATAATATTTTTAGAATGAACCTATTTTGAAATATATATTAATACAAAATTCCGAATCAATTAAAATACATACGATACGGCTATGAATAAATAAAGTCTGACTTATCTGTCAAAAGAACATGTTTATTACAGTAAAAACCATGGAAACAAGAATAAATAATAATAATCTAGACAAAAACTATATTAGGCCGATCAGATGTATTAAAATTTAAATTTTAACTACAAATAAGCATTGAAGGATGAGGTAAAAATAAAATTTCTACCTCTTGAACCTGTACTACGTTCTGCAAATTAAATACTGCACTCCTTTCTTCTGTATAGTATAGTAGTAAAATGGTTTGAATTTATTTAATTTCTGGCGTTTCAATCTGAAAGAATTCAATTTTAAATTTGCCGCTTTTTATCCATAATGACCTACAAATTTTGACAACTACTGACACGCACATATCTGGGTAAACGTTAAGAAAATGGGGCCGACTTGGATTTTTATGAAATTTTCACAGATGCTATAAAACATGATAAAATCAATATACTTAGCAATATAAATTTTTGCGCGGAAAAATATTTTTCACATTTTTTTATGAAAAAATATATGTTGGGATACTCACTCCCAAGACAAACAAATTCAGTGCGTTGAAACGGTTATTTAACATATTTTTCCAGTAGAAACGCATAGTTACATAACTTTTCTACAAATGCCCAAGTAGCAATTTATAACCAGAATAAACCTGAAAAGTATAAAAAAGGAAAAGTTCATTTGACGGACATAAATAATTTGCTTGTCAAATGACAGCCATCTCATAAATTCAAAGTTGAAAATACAACGTCAATTCAATTTCAGAAATCATGGGTTTAGGTAAATAGTTATAGGAACGTTGAGTAACACTGTTAAAACGTGATAACTGTTAAAATGTGATACATGTTAGAATGTAACAACTGTCAAAATGAACAAATGTCAAAATATGACACCTGTCAGAATGTAACAAATGTCAAAATGTCACACGTATCGTACTTTTCTTTATTTATTACAAAGATCTAACCTAACCTAAAGCTAATCTTTTTTTTTTTTGGCGGGTGGAAATGCTTTATGCACATCGGGTAAAGGTTCTTCCCTTCCCCGATAGTGTGAGACTACCCCTTACGGCTACTATTTTATTATGCGGATAGTTGTAATATTTTAAGTTTTCATTATCATAGAGAGAGAGAGAGAAATAATAAATGCTTGTACACGTGTACTATTAACATAGATTTCAATTTTTTATTTTACAAGAAACTTTAAAGAGACATTTAAAATTCTCCATTTTCATAGTACATTTTAAGGTTGATTGTGACTTTGTATTTTCCAAGAACAAATTGTAATGTAATGTACGAATGAACTATTTTTGTAACCGAAAATGATATCAATATCTGCCACACGTCGAGAGTCTGGTCACAGGTTTTTGTGGAGGTTTTTACCCAAGTATGAATATCAGACCTATAATTTTCCTTCACTGCAGATCAATAAATAATAAAATCAATTGAACATAGAGTTTTTCTTATATGGTGATAAGTAGAGTGAGTTGAGCGATCTTCTGTTGACGGGACCCGTGCCCTACACGCTGCTGTTGCCCGTTCCGGAAACGGGGCCTGTCCGCCGTGACTATTCCCGAAGATCTAGCGTCATTAGATGTTGCCCTAAAAGGGTGAAATCCCCAGAAACTAGGCAACTTTTAATGTATTTAACTAACCTCTGTGACAAGCAGTTGATAAACGTCAACAACAGCTGCAGCCAATTGAAAATTAACACTGACAGCTTTTTTAATTTTCCCGCCTACTTTCAAGCCAATCGCCAATCAACTTTTTATTTATCTCCCTTTCTAGTAGTTCAAGTAGATGTCGCCCACTCCGTGATTTTCGCGAATTAATTAATAATTTGTCATGTTCTAAATATACTTAAATTATATACTCATTGGGCTGCTTAAAAATGTAGATTTGAATATTAAGAGCGAAACTCGGTGACCAGATATTATGAATAGTACAACCATAAAATGAATCATGCATAGCACGCGCTAGCCGCGTTGTCGTTACATGGGGGTTGACCTAATATTTTAGCCGGCAGTCAAAGGATTAAACAAGTCACACCTTTTTATTGTAAAAATAATCGTGTAGTAATGTTTTAGCTGTTGATTAGGTCTTAGTTATTTATTATAGAAATTATATAGCTATTAAGACTGTATTGTGTCTTATTAATCAATTGGCCCATTTCACCCCTGATCTCTTTTTTCCACTCACAAAAAAAAAGTCCAAATAAGAATTATTAATACGTTATTTTTAGGATATTTGACAAACAAGAAATCGAAGAAATAAAAAAAATTACGCTCTATGATGTTATTATTAATAGTACCAGTATTAAACCGACAGCCATACAGAAAAATGTCTTCTTTTGGATGCATGGTGATCCATGCCCTCAACCAATGCAACTGAACAATTCTCTTATGGAACCTTGCAAAGTGATAACCGGATATGATTATTTTGAGGTAACGCTAAACACGATGCTCGTTTAATGTGAAATTAAGGACTTAAATAAAAAAAACACGTAAAAAACATCTAGAAAAAGCTAATAGTGGTTTCTTGTACTTCTTTTGAACAGAGCTTGACATGAATATTTTATAAAATATTATTTTTTAGGGAAACGAGTTAGTCTATATTTACGCATGCCTGTTCCTTGGTTTCGTACCTATACTCTGTGCTGGCGCCGGTTATGGGGTTGTTAAATTGCAGAATAGAAAAAGAAGGCGATTAAAAATTAAGCAAGAAGAACTGAGAAACGGTGATGTCAGACTTCCAGTAGATACAATGATAGTTACAGGTAATAACAACATATAATAAAAGAACCTAAAAAATTTGTTTCATCGAATCATGTTAATAATTTTATTTTGATTTATATGTATTAATAAGTGATAACGTTTTTTTTTACTGTTTGCAATTTGAAACAGTGATTGGTTGACTCTTGATACGCAGCTGATGTTAAAATGCCGCCTTTTTAAACACTGTCTGGACTGATAATATTACGTGGACTGTATAAAATTGGTTTTCTTCAAAATAACTCCAAATGGGACACACAAGTTACGTTTAACACTTTTATTTAAACTTTTAACGATTTAACAAGTAAAAAACATACATTAGCTAAAACTAGATAACTCTAAAATGATCTAGACTAGACAAACAGAAAGCATTTATAATTTTATAACATTTTGTGCAAAACAAAATAAATTTACGGTAAACTGTGTTTACCCTGTGACGTAATTACTCACAATTATTTTATAAGTTTTAGATAACTGAGCATGGGATTTACTTTTCAGGATCGTGGGTCAGTTTTTCAAGAATCAAACATTTTTAGGTTATATTAGTGGATATGGGCGCCAGTAAATTCTCTTTGAGTAGATTGAATGTTAAACTTGAAAAATAAATTTACAGGAGAATTTACAGAAACTGGCTGTAGGAAATGACATAACCAGTTGTAGTTAGTAAAAATAAAAATCTTTAGTTAAAAAACTAGAGCATATTATTTAAATTTAAATGTCACAAATTGGAAGGTCACAATCAAAAACAGTTTATTAACAAATTAAATTAATCAATGGCGCTGGTGGTGCGCATTCAAATTATAACCTTGTTATTATTTCACTATCTACACTTATCTGGGATTTCGGTGGATCTCCATCCGCGATGTATTTCACTTATCAAGTAAAAAGTTCGTTTTTGAACGCCTACGTAGTAAGTAGTTGTTACAATAAACTTGTTACAGGAAATCCAATGACAGTAACCATTTATATGAACAATCTAGAAATTCGAGAAATTAGATAATCTCGATAAACTCTCGAATAAATAATCCAACAAGGAAAGAAAGAATAATTTTTTTGTTTTTAAACATTTTAGTGATTTTTGCTAAAGTAGTATTTTTTTAAACAAATTCAATGGTGTTTACCGAATTTTTAAGACAAAATGATATATTGTAATGGTATTGAATATAAAGCCTTTTTTAAACGTATAACTAATAACTAAGAAAATATTACTTATAAAAGTTAATATTGTAATCACATAAGAAATTTAGATTAACAGATTTAAAGTATTTACCACAGAACACATAGAACTAGAAGGCTAAAATAGGTGGAAGAAATTAATATTATTCCTAACCACATGTATAGATGGAACAACTGTGATCATGCGCAGATCATGAACAACATTGCCAGTTGTACATGTACTTGTACGAAAATCTAAGATAATGGCAATTTGATTTACATATATTACATTATAATCCCATAAAAGAGCCCGAACTCATCATTTTACGATTATTTAGGTTCATTAAGTTCTTTTTTCATATGTATTCAGAAGAGAATATACAAGTTTGAGCATATAACAACTGCTGGAATCGTAATAAAAAATTAGGATTTCCCACAACTTATTTGGCAACGCTGTTATTTAACATCAACACCTTTGACTTAGTCTGACGAAATTTTTGATCAGAGCCGGTCTTGCTCGTGTTGTTCTTGTTGAATTGTGTTCTTGCTTCAGTGTTTTTTAATTCCGCATTATTGTATTAGGTATATACTTTTTGTGTTGTTTTAATTCTGTTATCGTGTAGTATTTAAGAGACCTCACTAGTTTTTAGTATAGTTAGAGTGTGTTTTCAAGATGTCTAAGTGCATGGTGCTTTCCTGTAAAAACAAACGAGAAAATTCAGGAATTCACAGATAGAAAAATTAAGCAAATAATGGGTCTGACGAACAACTTAATGCCAAAAGAAAAAAAATGTATGGATGTTTTTGTGACAAGTATATCACGAACTCTATTCGAAGATAGAAAATTGTTTTCTTCATTAGAGAACCATGTTTTTTGACATTTCAATGTACGAAATAAACCATAAAATGAAATTGATCAAATTTATTGTAAAAATTTATAGTAAAATACGTTACTATAGTTTTGCTAGGATGCAAACAGAAATTGTAAGGGAGAACTGAAAAGGAAGAAATTATCCAAACTGATCCTTTTTTCTCATCAATAACATTTTAAACAATAAATTATGTTATATGATTTTTTTAATTTATTTATTTATAGTGTGTAACAAAAAATATGCAACAAATGGAATACTTGGTGACATACCTTTGACAAGAAAGGATTTACCAGTTTACAGTCATTCAGGCATAATACCACCGAAATTTTCCTTTAATTCGTCCCTGACTACAATTTCAGTTGTACTTACTTCACTATTCCATCTTTAGTGAAAATTTATATTTCAGTGGCCATGAATTCCTCTTAAGACACCCCTGTCATGGCAGCGGTAGGGATCGTTTCAGCAAAACGGTATTGGCCTTCTAGTTCTATGAGTTCTGTGGTATTTACTGGCATTTTAACGTAGAAGTGAATAGAAAAATCCATAATAGAATGATCACAGATAAATCTGCTGATATAATAACACTAAGAACGTTATTATATCAAATCCTAGCAGAGAAAGAAAATCAAAAGTTAACCTTAAAATTCAATCTAATAATAATTGCACATAATTAGTTTAAGTTAAAACGAAACTATGGTAAATTAAATGAAAAAGAGTTTAGGATTTCTAAAATTAAAGAAATATAGTAAAAAAGTACAATAATAATAAAGTTTAATGATATTTAGAAAATCAATGATGACAAACAAAAAGTGTCTTTGTACAAAGTTAATAAAATTCGAAATTATATAAAAAGTATATCAAAAATTTTCTTTTAATCTCTAGAATAAGATGTTATTAGTCAAAATTTGCAATAAAACCAATAATTTTTTTAATTTTGTAAAAATTTAGGTTAAGAAATGTCAAATTTTCATCTAGCAAGCTATGACTTTGTACTTTATAAAAACCATTTCGCGTGTCAAAGCGAGGCTTTTTACCAAAATCTTTTGAAGAGTTCACGTCGCTCCGTATCATAAAAATAAAAGAAAAACTCAAAGCAACGCGATTTAAAAGAATAAATTGTTACCTGTCAAAAAAAAAGTGAGGTTAATGAAAAATAAAAAGAAATCAAGAGAAACAACAATCTTCAAAGGTGGCTTTTTCCAAAATTATCCATCCTATCCTGTGTTTCTGTTTGGACATCTCCAGTCCCAGCTGTAGTCCTGTATAAAAATATCCAGATCCAATTATATTCGGCGTAAAAATATCCATCCTGTTTCCTGATTTTGGTGTTATATGGAAAAACGATTTTATAGAATCCCATTTATTTGAACAACTAAAATGAGAACGAAAAGCTTAAATTGAATAAAAGGTACCATTTTAATTACTAAATATCGATATTTAAAAAGTTTAAACTATAAAAGGCCACAATCATAAAGTTAGATTGAAAACAATCTAACCCAATAAAAGTTTAATTATGTTAGGTTAGAAAGTAATTCTGTGAATAAGGTAAGAAGTTTAAGAAAATTTCGTATCACACTTGCAAATATTATTTTAATAAAAACTACACTTACCCTATTCCACCAAACAATTGTTCCTGTACAGATAAAGTTTATCGTTAATTTTTCTTTAATAAATGTTTATAATTTTTCACTGCGTTCGTTGTCATTGACTTTATAAAAATCTAACCTCTTAGAGAACCGTACTACCTGAGATTGAGATTGTCTATACTTTCCTACGTAATAAAGACAGATGGCGCCCAACAACAACAACAATATTTATAAAACACATTCTGTCTAAATTTACGAAAGAAGGTAAAATAAAAATTAATAATAAATAAAAAGAAAAATCACATACCATTATAATATATTTTACAGTTATTATTAAATTAATATAAAATTCACAATAGTTTTTTTTTTTATGAAATATAAAATGGTAGCCATGTTTGCGAATAAAGAAATTAAAATTAAATTTAAACCGGAATATTGTACAGACTAGATCTGAGGATATTTATTAATATTTTATAGATTTTAAAAACTAGAACTTACCTAGTGTACAACACAGTTTTTATTTTTGTTTCTAAAGATATTTAGATAATTCAAGTGGACAATTTATGTGCTATGTTACTATCGACACAAATCACGAATCATCAAAATATCTTTAGAGAACTCTATAAATGATAAATCTGAAGTTCATCCTTTTGAACACAGAGGGCGTTAACGTAGTTAATAATTTTATTATAATTTATTATAAAAATAGGCAAATAACATGTAAACATGTTACAACTCGAGCAACAAGTCGATTATTGAACAGTCTAATTGATACTGAAATAATAATGTTCTAATTCGCACTTCCAAGCGTCTCGCTAATCCCTACCAAAAAAATGTGTACGTGCTAATATGCATGCCTACGTCATACGGACCTGGAAGTGTGTCTACGTGGAAATATGCGATGGAACGATGGAAGTAGCTCGAGTCGGGAGTCCGATACGATTCTTCCGACTCATGATGCGATTATCTGACTCGCTCTCGCACTGAGTGAAAAATATTTCGAGTTTATAATCTGTAATTATTTAGCCAGTTACTTAGTACACTGTTGCCAGTGCTTGGCGCAGTTGCCGAATTGTTTAAAAATGAATGAACTGAATTTTGTTTAATTTTGTAATTGGAAAATTAAACAGTGATTATTTGATTACTATAACTCATAGTGGCTTTGTACTTCAAATACTCTTCTTAATGGATAGTAAAACCACTTATATTATTAAAAAGTTTTTTTTTCCATTAAGAAGACTACTAGTGATTATTTGATTGTTGATGTTACATATCCGAATTATTTTTCAGGCATTTTAATGATACGCAAAAAATGGTTCTTTTCTTACTATTGTATGTAATCTTATTTATTGCAGAATGGCTTCACGCCAACCACAAAAGGGTGGTAAAAGTCAAGTTTGGTCCCGATGCAGCAATACACGTTTTAGAACGAAAGGGAGAAAAACTAAGAACTATAAATTTAAAAAATGTAGATACAGTGGTCGTCGAAGAATCTTTAAACGTAACGTCTAATAAAAAACCGATAGTTTTACTACATGTTCCTAGAGATTATGATTTAGTTTTGGAATTGGATTCTGTAGCTTCAAAAAAGAAATTCTTGAATAAATTGGAAGTGTTTCTGAACTCTAATAAGAAGAACTTATTTTCAACACCGGTAATGATGTTATTTTTAATTATATATAGGCAATTTCACCGTTCTTGGCGTGTACGATACTTGAATGATTAAATGATTTCTGTATGTATCTGAATCGGCAACTGCAACTGCACAAGTTCTCGTAGTTAGCTCCAGTCAACCGACTGTCTTCATGTGTTGACACGTTGCGACTGTTGCGCGCGCACACATGCCTGTTCACTTGTTCCAGTCAACTCGCATCGTGTCAACGTAGCTTAACTAGCGAGGTAAACATAGGACGTTTACTTGAATAACAAACATTCACACCTTCAAGTTGAATGTTTGCCTTTATGTGAGAGAAATTGAGAGTGTTTGCAGCTACCTCCAAGAACGGTAAAATCGTTTATACGAATTAAAAAACTTTTTTCTATTATGTTAGTTGTGTCCTGTCCAAAATAATCTCAAAAATTGTGTTATTGGGGCCACTTCAGTAGAAGGGCTATGCCACTACTGGCACACATAGGGAATTCAATGTGTTAGAAAGAGAAGGCGATAGAGATAGGGAATTCAATTTGCTTCAACATAGCCGTGTCACACAATTACATATTCCTACGTATACTATTTTACTAAGTATAACAACCGAGCCACGTCAGCTTTCATCCCACAAATGGCAGTTTAACGTTGACAGGTAGCGCTGATTCTACGTATGCGACCGACACTCATTGACAGGTGACGCTAATTCTACGTATGCTGTTTTACCGACTCTCATTAAGACGTGGCGCTGATACTACGTATTTATTTTACCGACACTCATTGACAGTACAGATTCCTATGTACTATTTACCGACACTCATTGATAGCACAGATTCCTACGCATGCTTCCGACGTTCATTGACAGGTGGCGCTCCAATTTGGATAAAAAATGGCGAACAGGCGTGACGCGGCCATGTTAAAAAGTGGGGGTGGCCTTTCTAACACATTGAATCCTCTACGTGTGCTAGTAGTGGTATAGCCCTTCTACTCCTTTCAAATTATCCCTAATTAAGAAATAACATGGCAGTTAATCTCTTTAGATTGTACGAGAACTATTGTTAGCTAAAGCGGAAACTCGACAAAGACGAGAAAGGAAACTGGAACACTTCTTTAGAGAGGCATACGCTTTAACATTTGGTCTAAAACCTGGAGAAAGAAGACGTAGGTCGGAGTCCAATGTAGATGGTGAAGTGGTAACCGTCATGAGAACATCCTTAACTAAAGCAGAATTTGCTAGCGCCCTTGGAATGAAACCAGATTCTGTTTTTGTCACTAAAATGTTCAATATCGTTGATAAGGATAAAGATGGCCGAATTTCATTTCAGGTAAAAAAGAAATATATAGAAATTAAGAATTAAAATTTTAAAATTCAACTGGGACTCTCAACAATACTCAAAAGATTTATTTATTTTAGGAATTTCTGGACACAGTGGTTCTTTTTTCTAGAGGCGCTACCGAAGATAAACTACGTATTATTTTCGATATGTGCGATAATGATAGAAATGGGGAAATAGATAAAAAGGAATTATCGGAAATGCTAAGATCTTTGGTAGAAATAGCAAGGACAACAAGTCTATCAGATGATCATGTTACGCAACTTATAGATGGAATGTTCCAGGTAAAAACAGAAATATTTTAATATGTAGACATTTATAACCACCCACGTGCGATCAAACTGGTTTTCCGTCATGTGTATTGATGCTTTTAGTAGTTTTAGTGCATTCTGTGAGCTAGAAAAAACCACAAAAATCACAAATAATTTTTGACGCCCCCAAAGTAAGTTTTCGAGAACGTTGAAAACGACGGCAGGGCTTAAAATTCTTTTTGAGTTGGCCCCACCCTCCAAACGGCCAAAATAAACCACCCCCAAAAGGGTGAATCGCGTCTTTCAGGCCCGTGCCCTCAAGAGAAAAATTTCTGTATCTTTACTAGAAATATTAGAAAAAACTTTTCTTTACTGTTTAATTTTCAATCGTAAAAATTAACCATGAACTTCAAGATATTCATTCGTATCAAACCGGCAACACGGCGCGAGCGCCAACAACCAAATATTTTAAATTATTTCGTATCAAACTATCAAACCGGCAACACGGCGCGATTGCGAACGTCCAAATATTTTAAAACATTTAACTACGATGAAAATAAAATTCAATTTGTGTGTGAAACGGAAATAAAGACAGAAGACACCGGACAATTGGCCGCAACCATTATGTTTTTAAATTTTTGCACGTACGCCCAAGAAACACACTCGAAAAGAAGCAAAAGTTTGGCAAATCTTTTTAGTATGCGTTTAGTCTTCGTCATGAACGCATCACTCTACTTAAGTTAACAAATTTTGTTCGTTTATTTTACAATGGTAAAACGGCAAATATTTTCTGAATGAAGTGGTCTATTTTGTGTTAGCCATTATCATTAGTTATTAAATCAACCATGTGATTTCTTGTTATATTTGTGTTTCGTTTTTCATTAAGAGTTTAATAAAAATGTTAAACGCATTGAAGTTTTGAAGATAGAATAAACTACAGCCCATTGAACAAATTACAGACACTTATTTAAAAAAGCGGTGTTGTTCAGGCATCCGTCTTGGGAAATAAGTGCAACAGCATATCTCAACCCCCTGAGATGTGAACATTTACGATGGACAAACTAGAATTCGTTCGAATTTTTTTAATGAACCACCCCCCCCCCCCCCCCCCCCTTGAACGAATCCTTCGCAAGGGCCTGGCGTCTTTCACCGGCAAAACTAATATAACCAACCCTCCGCTTTCAAGGATGCTGAACACGGTGGCGTTGGTTAAATTTCTTTTAGAGTAGACCCGCATCCCTCGCTATAAACGAGAAAACCCGCGTCATCTCCCATTTTTGAGGATGCTAAACGCGATGGTGATGTTGGATCTTCTCTCAGAGTCGACTCCACCCCCAAACGGCGAAAAACCACCCTCGTTAGAGGCGATTAATCTTTTTGCGGGTGGTTTTTGGCGGTTTGGGGGGGTTGGGCCCACTCAAAAAGAATTTTAACAGACCCCATCGTGTTCAGCATTCTCGAAAACGGGGGTAACGTACTTCGCGGGCGTAAAAAATTATTTGTATGTTCGTACGAGTCACAGACTCTATATGTAATTTCGTGTAGCTGCGTGCGGTAAAAAATGTCAGCAAACAACAACTGACGTGTTTCCCACAAAAACGATATATTTTTACAGACTTAAAATCGTTTAAAAGACCACCGTATAACTGTAGAACTTTTTGCCATGGGAGAATCTTGTATTTATGTAAATGTATTGACTTATACCTGAATAAAGCTTGTGGCGATAACAGGCCATTTTGGTTACTATGTTCCACCGCGTAAAAGCATTTCGCCATTAAAAATCAATGCGTCACGAAATTGTTCGAAGCTCTTGGTAAACTCGCCATTAACCTTCCTGGGAACAAGTGAAATTTGAAAGAAAAATAACCAAGTGGGGTCCAAACGGATGCCCCAATTTTTTTTTTAGCATTTTATATCACTATTTTATTCTTTCTTCTTTTTCTAATTGTGTAAAAGTGGCTTGCTTGTTTATATCTTCTTCTTTATGAATAATAAACCACTTTTTCTATTAAAATGTTTTCAATTTTTGACGATTCGACCATTCGTAATATAAATTGCCTCTCCTGAAGCATTTTTCAAAATTTGATTGCTTTCTTCTCGATATTTCTTTCGGAATTATTCAGTTCTAACCTTAGGTAGTTTTGGTTTTTTAATGGGTGGTGTCCCAGAATTGTAAACTGATCACCAGCCTCTTCTTCTTCTTCTTCTTCTTCCAGTGCGTATCCACTAATGGATGTTTGTGATAACATTTTCCATTGCTTCTTTATTCCTTGCGGTGTGTATCAAGATTGTATATCGCGTAGCCCTGTCCACTGTCTGATATTTCGCAGCCAGGACAGGTTTTCCCTTCCGATCCCTCTCCGGCCTTCGATCTTGCCTTCGATCAATAGATGCAAGGATTGATATTTCGTGTTTCGCATTATATGCCCCAGATATGCCGTTTTTCTTTTCTTAATCAATTCAAACAGTTCACGTTGTCTGTTGACACGTCTTCTAACTTGTTAATTGCAGTCGCCTTCAATGTCAATACCAAACGTAGCATTTAATGAATCTTCGAGCTTGTTCAATGCGACATTTTATTTCCCTGTCTGATGTCCAGTCTTCGAAAAGCCAGATGCCCAAGTATTTAAATTTGTCTACTCTTTCTATGGACTCTGAGTTAAATGTTATGGTGGAGTTTTCAAACGTATTTAGGTTTCTAGAGATAATCATAAACTTTGTTTTTTTGATGTTGATATTTAAGCCGATTGATTTGCTCTGTTCTCCTACCTTGTTGACCAGTTGTTGTAGGTCGTGTATATTATCAGCGTATCGTCAGCATAGCGTATATTGTTAATCCATACTCCTTAACTTTGACTCCCATTTCCACGTCTTCCAAAGCCTCTTGGAGTATTGCTTCCGAATATAAGTTGAATAGGAGTGGAGACATTAACATCTAAATTTTACGATACAGGACAATTGCAATTACTATGTTTTAGGATGCTGGTCTGGAATACAACAACTACTTGACCTATGAAGATTTTAAAGTATTAATGCAAGAATATAAGGGTGATTTCATAGCCATAGGTTTGGACTGTAAAGGCGCTAAACAAAACTTTTTGGACATGTCAACTAACGTAGCTAGAATGACTAGTTTTCATATCGAACCAAGTTTAGAAGATAAGAAAATTTTTTTGAGATTGAAATGGGATACTTTAGTCACTTTTTTGGAAGAAAATAGGCAAAATATCTTTTATCTATTTTTGTTTTATGTCATTACGATTTTGCTGTTTGTGGAAAGATTTATACGTAAGTAATCTAAATAATTTTTTAATTTCTTTTAACGAGCGAACACGAATTTTAATGTGCAGGGTATCTCAAAACGTTACCAAGCTTCTGCTATATTAAATAATGTATGTTTACCTAGTGTCCTCTCTTCTTATGTTCACCAATCCTGGTTTCCAGCGGTCTCTTGGTTTCTCCGATGTATAATTGTCCACATTCGCAGGGTATCCGATAAACACACTTCTTGGAGTCATTTCTTTTTTTGTGGTTGACCCGTAGACAACAAAAAATTAACCACAAAGAAGAAGAACAACCACAACCAATATTGTGCCTCCCTTAGAGAAGATAAAGAAAATTGGCTCCCAATATAAGGTCAAATACCTGCTTCAAGTCTGGAAACAAAATCTGCAGCAGCCTTACAAAAACCAAACCACAAAACATGAACAGTAGTGACTCCAAGAACTGTGTTTATCGGATACCCTGCGAATGTGGGCAATCATACATCGGAGAAACCAAGAGACCGCTGGAAACCAGGATTGGTGAGCATAAGAAAAATACCCAATGAGATCACGTCTGGAGCCACCAACACAATATCAAATGGTCCGAAGCTGAGGTCATCCACAAGGAGGAGCACTGGTTCAAGAGAAAATTCAAGGAAGCAGCGTACATACTGAATAATAACGTGTTCAGTCAATTCAATATAAACACATTCCTTGATGTCCTAATCATGTTTATGTGGAGTATATGACCAAATACCGTAATCTGCTATTTTATTAAAAATATTTTAATAAAACTTCGATGTGGATTAATGATTTGCTTCGCCATAGGTGGCGATTATTAATATTTGTTATTCTGGAATTGTCCTCAACAATTTTATTTTTTCAGATTATTCTTTTATGACGGAACATACAGATCTGAGGCATATCATGGGAGTAGGCATAGCGATAACGAGAGGATCAGCCGCATCACTTTCGTTTTGTTACAGTATTTTACTTTTAACAATGTCAAGAAATTTAATAACGAAATTAAAAGACTTCTCAATACAACAATACATACCTTTAGACACCAATATACAGTTTCACAAGATTGCTGCTTGTACAGCATTGTTTTTTTCGCTTTTACATACGGTCGGGCATATCGTTAATTTTTATCATGTGTCTACACAGCCCATCGAAAATTTGAAGTGTCTGACTAACGAAGTGAGGTTCCCGTCTGATTATAAACCGGGGATCACTTTTTGGCTGTTCCAAACCATTACAGGTAAATATTACAATTACGGTTCTATTTTTCCTCAGCGAGTATTTGTATATTCACATTTTTGTCTAACGAGTGCGGAAAGTAACACTTCCCACACGAGTGTGAAAAATCACTTTCGCACAAGCAATGTAGGTACACTATTTTTCCTACGACAACGCGATAATTTTACCAAATATTGTGAAATGTGATGGTTTTATTTATGACGGGTTCTATGTCTGTTTGTTTTAGGTTATATTATAAATAATGCTGTTTTATTTCGTTAGTTTTAATAATTAATCAGTATCTCATTCAAAATTACTTAAAAGACTACAAGACACTTTTAATTTTTAATAATTTTTTATTGTTTAAAATTCCTACAAGATATATAAATTTCAAATAAGAATCGTACACAATGTACCGTGTTAGCTCAGCGGTTAGAGTGTCTGTGGCTATTGGGAGATGCGCTACATTTTTTATATACAGGGTGTCCCCTTGGTACTATAAATACACTCATAACGCCCTAGTAGTTAGACAGATGACAACCAAAACAATGTTTCATAGCACCCCGGCTAAAGCCGCGTAAAATCGATAGATTAGATGGGGGTGCATTTCTGCTGTGTAAAAAAAAACTGGTCGACTGTCCTATAAGACCCCGTTTGATATTGAAAATGTACGTAGATATTGACATTTCATCACTAAAATTTGCGTTTTCAGAAATTTTGCGCGTAGCGTTTGACCTGAGTGTATTTTCAAAAATGTCAAAAAATGAAACTTTAGGATGTTGTTCAGGGATGGTTAATTAACATTTTCTCAAGTTTTTGACCTCGAGGACCCTGTGCGAAAAGAGGAGGCGGGAGAAAACTGCAAAATTTTCGACCTTCCTCCAGTTTTTTCTCAATTGTTTTTTTCCCTTACCTCCTACGGCAAAGGCATCTCTATAATTTGTTGTAGAGCGTTAAATTTCATACAATTCTGACTATTCAAACATGTTTGTATGTCAATTCTTTACCGAGATATGGCGCTTCGATGGAAATGTCATTTTTCAAATTTCAAAAAATGCAGAATTCCACCTTATTTCCTCTGGTATACCCGAATTATAATGAACTGTTGTTGCAATTATGGTTCTTTGTTAAAATCACCACCTTTTGACACCCCTTACCAGTGGCGTAACTAGAGCTGAGTCATGGGGGGGGCTTACCCCCCCACCAGTCAACCAACATATTACTCCCTTCAAATTGTCTCATAATATAGGTATAATATACAGTGTCATCCCCAAAGTACGCACCATATGGGAAACTTTTTTATTAAGGGTTTTTCGACGAAAAGTTATTCTTGATGAAAATTTGTGCATCCCCTAAAACTAAACATGCACCAACAAAATATAGTAAAACACTCGTAATCTACGAGGAGCCTTCTAAAATTTGATTTTAAGACAAGAGTAAAGTACCATTATTTTGAAAAATCTCGGGTAATGTTATTTAGAAAAGTTGTTCAGCATTAACAAATACATCTAAATTTGAAGTCATGGCCATCTAAATGAAGTTTTATTTTTTTACCATTTTTTTTAAAATGGGGACTACGAAAAGAAAAATTTGCTAAAACGATAAATAGACAACGTCCTGTACGACGGTTTATTTAAAAAGCCTGTAATATTACAAATTACGTAACTATTGTGTTAACAACGGTCAATTTTTGATGCAAAGTTATTTTTATTTTTTGTGAACACCGAAAATTGCTCAAAATTATACAGTAGTATAACATGAACATCCAAATAAAATAAGTATTTCGGTACAAACTCATAGACTTTTTGGATATTTTCTAGTCGTAGTCCCCATTTTAAAAAAATGTGTAAAAATATAAAACTTCACTTAGATAGCCACTATATTTTGTTGGTGCATGTTTAGCTTTAGGGGATGCACAAACTTTTATCAAGAATAACTTTTTGTCGAAAAAACCCTTGATAAAAAAATTTCCCATATGGTGCGTACTTTGGGGATGACACTGCATATTATACTATAATCATGTAGTTTCAAATTAAATAAATAGATTATAATTTTTTATAAATGTTATTTTGGAAGTTATAAATGTTATTTTGGTTATACCAGATGTTATTTTTGGAAGGGCAATCAAGAAATAGCTTTTAAATACAAGTAACTCCGAGGGGTAAACCGCGAGTTAAATTTTCGTACACTAATGGCTAGTAATGGCACCTCGCTATTGGCTAGTAATGGCCGGTAATGGCTTACTAATGGCTACTAATGGCTAGTAATGGCTGAGTAATGGCTGAGTTTACCCCCCCCCCCTCGAGTAACTCTATTTATAAAACAAGAAAAAAAATATTCTTAAATACAAAATATGTAGGTAAAAAATTGACTCTCTACAAAAGTTTATACACAAGCACTCTGGACGATCTAAATTCAAGTCGGCGAGAAGTTTTTGCTAACTCGTCCAACACTTCACTAGCAGTGATATTTAGCTCTCTGCGGATGTTAAGTATAGCATATTAAAATTTGAAAAAATGATGAAAGAAGAATTCACTAGCCTAGTAAGCACCGCACTTCACTTGACCGCGGAAACGCACAAGATTTGAAAAAGGTTTGAACAGGGCAGCACAAGTGTAGCGAAAAGAACTGACTAACTGTATTCCGTTTTGATTTGTCATTTTAGTGTACCTTTTAATCATTAAAATAACGGTGTTTGCACTGTCTTTTTTATTCTGTGTTTCTGGCATTATCGTCCCTTACTTCTGTAATCCCACAATAATAAGTTTGAAAAAGGGAAATCTTTCAAATTTTTATTTTTCTAAAATTGTTAAGTACTTACAATTTTTTGTTCATTTCTTCTAAGCAATTGGGGGGGGGGGTATAGATATTAGTTACTTTTCGGATCCATATCACCCCATATATAATATGATATAATTTTGGATAACGCCATCGTGTTCAACAACCTCGAAAACGGGGGGGGGAAGATATATATTGCAGGAGGAAGACGGACTCCGCGATTCCCCATTTTGGGGGTGGTTTTTGGCCGTTTGAGTGGTTGGATCAAGTGAAAATAATTTTTGATAACGCCATCGTGTTCAGCATCCTCGAAAACGGGGGGGGGGAGATATATTTTGCCGGAGCTGTATCGAAAGGTTTTCTGAAAATCATTTTTGTCGACATCTGGGCAATGTATTCAATCATTTATGACCAATTTCAGACAGATTGCTATGAGTAAGTGACGTCAGATTTGTTGACATATTATTCGAAATGCTATAAAAATGTAAGGCTACATGATTTTTTTCTGAAAATTGATTTTTCCGCGTCAACTGACCCGACTTTATCTGTAAAAGTCACTTTCAGATGGGGTGCTGTAAGTTTTTTTTGTCTCATTTTTTTTTGAAAATGGTGTTCTCGGTATCTCAGGGTTATTATCTAACTACATTCCGGAAATCAGACAGGTTGCTATGAAACGCTTAGGTCATATTTTTTTGACATTTTTGAAAATGCGCTCAGATTAGACGCTTCGCGCAAAATGTCTGAAAATCGCATTTCCACGTACAGGGTCATATAATCAATCGATTCCATGTGTTTTTAGCCGGGGTGCTATGAGGCAAAAATCTTGGTTTTCATCTCTCTAACTACAGGGCATTATGAGCGGGCGTTATGGCCATAACGCCAGCTCATTGTACGAGGAGGGTCTGGAGTTATCCGGCAATTAATTTTTGGTTGCTTGGCTTCATTTTCTTTCATATTTTTTTTGTAAATCGGTATTTATTACTTTTCTATAAAGTTATCAAATATATCGTTTGTGTTTACAATATGAATTAAAGACAGGGCCGTCGAGAGAAAATCTAGGCCCGGGCGGAATCACAGAATTTTTTTTTATAGATAAAGCCAAGTAAATTAATAGCTTAACTTAATATAAAAATAACTAAACAAAATATAGGATTAACAAGTGCACTGGAGCAGCAATATCTGCTGTTATAATTAAAATTTACAATTTAATTAGTGTTTCTGTATGTGGAACCCAAAAGTCTATGGGTATGTGTAATTTAAGCGAGACGATTATGTAACTAAATTTTCTTCAAATACAAAATTTAAATGTTCCACTTCAACAAAATTGAGACCACATTTTAGTGAGGAGATCGTTTTAAGACTACATAATACTGGTGTAAAATATTTAACCTTAAAAATTATTGTATTTTGACGTTTACCTTCGTTAACATTTCCTTTTGTCTTTTGTACCTGTTCAGAAATTTTGGGCAAATAATAATTACTCTAGACTAACCTGGACAAACGGTCTAAGAAAATTACTCTACTCTCGTGTAAATTCATCTGAACGCGCTCTAGTGTTGTTTGAATTTCGAATCTTCCCGCGGTGTTTGCTGGTTCTCTCATGCCAGCGATCGCAGCGCTCCCTCCCCAAAATCACTGCAGAGAAGAACAGGATTATTATAAGTAAGACATAAAAATGCGTTAGGTTCGGAAATTCTCCGTAAACCCTCATTTTTTATTGTAAAAATTGTTTTGTGCATAGAAGTAACAATGTGCTGTTGTTTTTGTGTTGTTGTTTTAAAATAAATGGACTAAATGTTTAACAGTTGACCTGTGTTATCGATGGTAGTTTCCGACAGAGTATGGTGGATCAACAACTTGACTGAATTTGTGAAGAGATGTTTGACGCCATTAGTTAAAAACGAATTAGCCATACATCAATTTACGTATTAGGAAAATTTAACTTTGAAGTTTCAATCAAGTAATTGTTGGTAAGTTTGTGTTAATTTCGAATTATATGTACGTGTTTTTTTTTTCAAGATACTCTTTTATATACATAAAAATGGATGAATTAAATTTGAAACGATTAAGAACGGTGATATAACTATAGGAAAACACAGTACCTACTTTTATATCTGACAGTTGAAATTTGTGAGGTTTACTTTTCTTTTAGATGTGGCAGAGAAAACCAATATAATAGCAATCAGAAAGAAAATTAAAATTTCTTGGATGAAGAGAGCGCCAGAGCGAAAAAGATCATCAACCATAATATGATTTTGTGACTGTGCGTTGAATAAGGATTATATAGTATCTAATAAATAAAAATATTTGAATATATTCATTGTTTTCTTTTACTGTTACTTACATCGTTTTCCTTCCCCCGTAAACGCTCTCAAGCGATCTCAGGAATGTCTATTGATGGCTAAAAAGTGTTCACTCAAGATGTTCCTTGAATATCACTGGAAGGGTCCTGCGGACTGCTACGGGGATGCCCCTGGGCTAGTCCACGAACATTCAAGGATGTCCCGGGAATGTCGCAATAGGACATTCCTAGAATGTACAATTTGCCCACAACGGCTTTACTGGGAACGTTCCCGGGATGTTCCGCGACTTTTTGCGACATTCTCGGAACATACCGTTTGTCGCACGTGGACATCCTTGGAATATTTTAGGAATACACTTGTGCTATTAGGGCCGTCCTTTGAGTAGACTTCGACCAATCACAAACCTTATTTGTAAAATAAATGTATTGAGAAACGTAAAAAGCGGACAGTTTTATTCCCAAGCCGATTCTGATCTTGGTCTTGATAATACTTCCGATATGAGAACCCAAACAACATTTATTGTTTGTATTATTTATTGGAAAATCCAATTAAAGTATGTTAATGTGAATGTTAATTTCTATTTTTAGGTGTCACTGGCGTCCTATTGTTTATAATCATGTGTATAATAATAGTTTTTGCCCATCCTACAATAAGAAAAAAAGCCTACAAGTTCTTTTGGTTTACGCACAGTTTATATATTGTATTTTATATCTTGTGTTTGATACATGGATTGGCAAGGCTTACGGGAGCTCCAAGATTTTGGTACTTCTTTATTGTTCCTGGTATAATTTTCACCATAGATAAGGTATGCCTTTCTAATATTATTGAAATCACATTATGTTTTAAGAATTTATCAAATGTATATAGGATTAAAATACAAACTGATTTATTAAAACAAAATTTTATAACTGTTCGTATATAATCTTTAAAAATTTTATAATTTTTTGTCAGCCACTTTTTAATAATTGGATGTATGTCATTTTATTATACAGATGTGGTAAAATTTTAACGGAACATAAGATTTTTAATGTATTTTGGTCGAGAGCTTATGTAGAAGTCGACCAGCAATGTGTGTGACGGTTTATCAACTATTCAATTGAACCACTGTTCCCCTTCCTGCTTCGAGCAACTGACACGTGTTACTTGACACACAGTACACAGTCTACTGAAAGTCAATCGCAGTAGTATTAGTATTAAGCCGTTACTTAACGATTGAAAATAAAATGTTCACGTTCACAAAGGAACAAAAGATAGAAATTTTAAAGTAGTACTTTGGGGGTCACTCGATTCGAGATACAATAAATTTATTTATTGTTGCATTTGAAAATAGGCCAATTCCGACACAGTCTACCATTTCTCGAATAGTTAAAAAGTTTGATGAGATTTTCTGTTTCACAGATTTGGCTATTGTTTGGCACAAAGAGGTGTGTTCGAAATCGAACATCTACGCCCATGATAAAAAGGGGAATAAAAATATTCAAATAAAATAAATATAGGACGCCCATGTGTTGTTGGCCTTGTATCGAAGCGCTGTTAATCAGCCACACTAAAAACTTCGTTATTATATCATACTACCCCGTACGAAAACATAATTTCGCTTGCATAAAAAATATTTAACCTCTATACAGTTAGGCAATAAGGTTCATCCGCACGATACGCGGAAGTCAACACGTTTGAACCAGATACAGTTAGCAACAAGAGAAATTCCACAAACAATATAATTGTCTTAAAACAATCGTACGATAGACTACGTCATAGCGCCTACGTGATCTTTACGGCGTAGTTAAGAACATACGTAATATATAATATATAAGTTTTAATATTAGTCTTCAATTAGCGCTCAATTAAGATCCATCGGCACAAGCCGATGTAAAATAATGTCTTTTACACTTTTCATGTTTTGTAAACCAAATGCAAAAGTAGTTTTTGATTGGGTTCATAAGAATAATTTGAACCATTTATCATAATTGTACTAAATTTAAATTGTTATATTTGTACTGTTTCTTGTTAAAATTTAATACACAGTTCAGGAAAGTGTTGAGTGTTTTTTAAACCACTTTTGTCAATACCAGGGACATCTACAGGGTGTCTTCTTCAAAGAAATATACAGTCCACGGAACAAATTGCTCGTTTATGTCCAATTAAAAGGGAACAGGGACATCTACAGGGCGTCTTCTTCAAAGTCTGGGCGCTTGACAATATACAGAGCGTCTGTACAATTCAGAACAAAGTGGTTATTTGAACCTTTATTACATATTAGATTCGTATTTTTTTTACTTACATTTTAGTTTATTTTTACCGTTGTTTTTTAAATCGTAGAATGTATTTTATTTTCAAAGCCGTTATGCCAAGAAGGAACCACAGCATTTATTTTCAGTGCTAGTAAGCTAACGCAGACACGCGCTCTGTTAGCGGAGAGTAGGGAAAGAACAATGTAGATTGATTCAATTGAATAGTTGATACGTCGTCGCGCAGATTTCTTATATATTGTGCTGATCGATTTCTACATGAGCTCTTGTCCAAAATACATTGAAAATCGTATGTTCCGTTAAAATTTTACCACATAGAATATAACTAGTTGAATGATTTTGCAATATATAAATTATATATGCCAAAATTGATATTAAAAACTATTTCGTTTTAGGTTGTGAGTTTAAGAACAAGATACATTCCGTTAGATGTTCTAGAAACAGAATTGTTACCTTCCGATGTGATAAAAATAAAATTTTACAGGCCCCCAAATTTGAAATATTTATCAGGACAGTGGGTTAGATTAGCATGCACAGCTTTTAATTATGAATTTCATTCTTTTACTCTTACGTCAGCACCTCACGAGAACTATTTGTCATGTCATATAAAAGCTCAAGGTAAGTAGTTTTTTATTACTACGGGACTTCAAAGTATCCACCATCCCTTTCTAAATAGGTTATTATTCTTGGATTAAATCATTTAATAACATTTTTAATATCAGTATTTTAAAGTTAAGTAGAGGGGATTCTAAATAACCCATATATAATGGGTCTCTTGGCTTCCATAACGGACTCTCAAACACTTAAATGGTCTCCTGACCTTGACAACACGCTTAACAGAATGCGTAAACGAGCCGGCCTCCTAGGTGCTTTATGCGGCCAGTTTGGACGGTGCAACACCAAAACCCTTATACACACCTACAACTCCTTCATCCGCCCCGTTGCCGATTACAGAGCAGTCCCATACGGCGTACTACCCCCCCATCTAGCCCGAAAAATCTCCTCACTCTAGAGCCGTATCCTACGACGATGCCAATATCTCCCCTATCTGTTTCCTTCTGGAGAAGTTTACAACAACGTCTCCATCGCCCCAATTCTCTCTCGTTTCCAACTCCTACGGAAAAAATATGTCTCTCGCACCCTGAATGGCTCAAACACCCACGCCCAAAACACCCTCCTCACCCCCTGGCGACCTCGTCGTCTCCCCCTCTTCAGGAACCCCAAAGCAAAACTCCCACAGCCCAACCTCAGGCTTCTGGCCGACGCCCAAGACCTCCCCCCCCCCGAACACCTGGATCTATTGGACTCCGCCCCCCTCACCATAAGGTAAACACCCCACAAACCCCAACCCCATCAACATACAATACCATAATAAATAGAACATAAGAGCCACCTGTACAGAATCGTGATTTAGGTTTTCGTGGTCCTATAGCAGGGAATTAGGAAAATGAAATGTCCTAGAAAAATGAAATATATACCAAAAGAAAATAAATAATTAACTAAAAAAAAATTCCATAACGGAGTTACAGGGTGTTTTATCAATTAGGCATAATTATTCATTTGGCCAATACTTTTGAATCAGTATATCTTTTCCATTTTTGGCATACAGATTACACTTCCCACGAATACTGTAATGAAATATTGATAGATATGAAAATCAGGTTCGTTTAGGAAAAATTGAACCATTAAAAATATCAAAACAACACCCAGTATGTCATAATTTTAATATTATAATATTGTAATAGAGGAGAAAAACGGAATTGAAACAAGAGACAGTTAACCACCTTTCTTTGTTAAAAAGAAATTAAATTAAATTAACGAAGTGTTAATATTGGTAAATTCAGACCTTGTTATTTTTTGTTTAAGGGCCTTGGACTTGGAAATTACGTAATTATTTTGACCCTTGTAACTATAACCCTGAAGATCAACCCAAAATATTACTAGAAGGTCCATTTGGAGGAGGAAATCAAGACTGGTATAAATTTCAAGTTGCTGTTATGGTAGGGGGTGGTATTGGTGTCACCCCATATGCATCTATTCTTAATGACCTAGTTTTTGGAACATCCACCAATAGATATTCAGGAGTAGCTTGTAAAAAAGTAATTTCCAAGGCGTGACTTGCTATTTTTTTATCCAATTTTGTAATTTATAAATATTTTTGTTTTAGGTTTATTTTCTATGGATTTGTCCTTCTCACAAACATTTTGAATGGTTCATAGACGTACTGAGGGATGTAGAAAGAAAAGATGTTACAAATGTATTGGAAATCCATATTTTCATAACTCAGTTTTTCCATAAGTTTGATTTGAGGACAACTATGTTATATATTTGTGAAAACCACTTTCAAAGACTATCTAAAACATCAATTTTTACTGGATTAAAAGCCGTTAATCATTTTGGTAGACCAGATATGACATCATTTTTAAAATTTGTCCAAAAACGACATAGTTATGTAAGATTTCATTCACAAATATCATATATAACAAAATTTAAATTCGTACATTTTAACAGTTATTTAATAGAAATAAAACATCATTCATTTATATTTTATACAGTTTTATTAACTTACCATTGATTTCTAAACATTTTTTAAGATATCATATTTTTTAGGTAAGCAAAATTGGTGTCTTCAGCTGTGGACCCAGGCCGCTAACTAAAAGTGTGATGTCAGCGTGTGATGAAGTTAATACAGCAAGAAAACTGCCTTATTTCATTCACCATTTTGAAAATTTTGGATAACTTTAGTAAATTGTATTTTTAAATAATGTGAATGTGTGAACTATTTTATTTATTCAATAAATTATTTTATGTAGTCACTGTAATTTTTTCACTTCAATCCCAATATAAAAAAATTAAATGTCACCCAAATTTTCAACTCTGCCTACAGTTATTCAGATCATCTTGATTTTTGGGTTCAATATTATTAATTTCAGTGTACAAAGCTTTCTCAAAATCCAGTAGTTGTTTAGGCTTCCGGTAAACAATAACTAAAGTATTAAATTTATGAGTAAAAGATACATTTGCTTGTTCTAGCATAATATTTAACCTTGAGAAGTCAGGAATAGGTAATTTTTTAAAATATTTCTTGTTCACCGTTCTCACTACAAGGCACTGTTCATCAGTATCTGCTGTTACTGTGTAATTATCTACAGGGTATGGTAAATTGCGAATCCTCCATTCTAAATTGGTTTTTGTATTTCTTCTTGAGACTAAAGGCTGTCCAGTGCTTTCTTTAATTATCTCATCTCCTTTACTATTGAAGGAAGGCTCAGGGTCTCCGATTTCTATATCCCACTTTTCAGCATCCGCAAACTGGCCTATACATTTCCATGCCCTTCTAGTTAAAACTCCTGTGTCTAAATTATATTCTTCAACCAATTGTTGCCCATTTTCCAATTCGTAATGAATTTTTTTTAAGTTTTTATCTCTTAAACAAGACTTTTTGGCCTTTTGTAATTGGGTAAACCAGTCGGTCATCTTTATTAAAGAAAATACCGAACTTCTAAAGTTTTATCGATACTTTTCTCAGATTTCAATGTTTTTATTTACCTGATGTCAAATATTTTAACAGAATGTCAAATTCCAGTGATACCAATATCAATTTTAAGATAACTTTTAATTTAATTCTTGAATTTTTCGATCACGAAAATATGCCTAAAATTAAAATTTCCGATTTTCCATTAAATTATTTTTTTTAAATGATGATAAGCTCATAATTGATCTTGAAATTATTTTCCAAAATCAATATGATAAAAGTCGAGGTCAAGTGTGGTAATTCCAGCAGTAATTATAATCCTGTTTCTCAACATTACGTAAACCCTTATCATACATTGACGATTATTAATATCAAAAACATAAACGGAATTTGTTAGTTTACTTAATTTTTAAATGTCTGAGAAGCAGGAAGAAACTTTGATTATTGTGGGGATAAGTGGAGTCACGTGTGGGGGAAAAACAACAACAGCCCATAAATTATGTACCTTTTTTCCAGACTGCAAAATTATTACACAAGATGATTATTATTTGAAAAATGATGACCCTAGACATACATGGATTCCTGAATTAAATCATGCCAATTATGATATACTCACAAGCTTAGATATGGAGAAAATGTACAAAGATGTATTAAATATATTAAATAATGAAAAGTTGGTAAGGTATAAAAACTTACATTAAATTTATTCTATTCAATTTTTTATAGGTTAGAATAAATCACAACTATGGGAAGATTACAGATGAATTGAACTTCACTAACATTTCCAATAGTGTAAGATCTGCCAAATTAAAAGTTTTAATAATTGAAGGATTTTGCATTTTTAACTACGAACCACTGGTGCCTTTGTTTGATTTAAAATATTACTTTACTTTAACGAAAGAAGAGTGTCTTAAGAGAAGATTGGATCGAGTGTATGACCCTCCAGATGTACCTGGATACTTTGAGAAATGTGCATGGCCTGAACACCTTTCACAATTAAAAGAAGTTAGGACTAAAGTTGATAATGTTGTTTATTTCAGCGGTATTAATGATTCAGATGAGGTTACCAAAAGTATCATAAGGAATATTTTTTCTTTGTACAGTAGCATGTAATTTTTGTATTTATTTAATGGTAGCAAAAATTAATGTTTTTTATAACGAAAAGTTATGTAAATAATTATTGAGGTAAATGTTCTCCTTTTTGGATATTAAAACCACCTTTTTAGATTAAAAATGTTTTTTGATTTAACGTTTTTTTATCTAAAAAAGTGGTTTTAATCCAAAAAGAAGAACCTTTAATTTTTAAAATAACAAACCACTATGAAATACAGAAATGAATTAATTATTGGGTTATTAAAATTAGATGAATTATAGGGAATATAAAAAAAAGCATTACTTCAATTTACTTTTATGATAAAAAATATGTCCAATTGTATTATTTAATTGTAAAAGTTTGCAAACTTTAGAAATTTGGTATAAATATTTTTTTAATTATGTGTACCTGATTTTTTTATATTACTCAAATATTAAATAATGATTAATTGTTAAGATGTGAAATTACTTATTATTAATGGGTGAAAAATGTATTTAGTGGAGTCGATCTGGCTTTTGAAAACATACATGAAATTGAGTTTTTTTTCCATATCTAAAGAACTTGAAAATTTGTTTTCCGGCAAATCTCAACCTATTAGAAACCAGAAGTTGCATTGCTGCAGCCAAAAATGCATTTTTTGAGAAGCCTTTTGGCAAGTTTAATAAATTTGTAAATAAGAGTCAGAATTGGCCCAAGTCGGGTACACAGGGGTTTTTGAGGTCGCTGATCACGATTATGATGTTCAAATTGACCCCCCGAACACCTGGAGCTCAGGAACGCCGACGAACGTCATCTCCGTGGGACTATCCCGAAATTCATGCGAGGAAGAAGAGAAACTCGGCGCCCGGGGGTTTTTTGGGTCGCTGAATTCAAATATGCCATCGGCGAACATCCCACGGACACCTGGTGCGCCCTAACCTGGACGCGGACGTCATCTTCGAGAATTTTGCTGGAAATATCGACAAAAACGAACCGAAAATCGTTATGGAGGCGTTTTATGGGCGCTGAATCCGAATTTCATGTGGAAAACGACTCCCCGAACACCTGGTGCGCCCTAACCTGGCCCTGAACGTCATCCCCAAGGTTTTTTCAGACACAATTGCAAAAGACGAACCAACAATCGTTACGGGAGGTTTTTTGGGTCGCTGAATTCAAATATGCCATCCCCTAGGTTTTTCCAGACACAATTGAAAAAGATGAACCGAAAATCATTATGGGAGGTTTTTCGGGGCGCTTCATCCAAATTTCACGCCGAAAACTACCCTCCCAACACCTGGTGCACCGAAACTTTTATCTCGACATCGATGTCATTCCCATGAATGTCAACTAAACCTGATGTTTTAGAGACCGACGTCAATGTACTGCAATAACGTATGGAATTGTTGATTCTAATTAAAATATGTATGGAGGAAAGGAAGAGAATGAATAAAAAGTCAATGTTTATGTAATTGACGTTTAAAAACTTTTTATTAAAAATCAGAAGTCCCCAATATTTTCGGTTCGTATTGTGTCTGGAAAACCCTCGGGGATGACGTTCAGGGCCAGGTTAGGGCGCACCAGGTGTTCGGGGGGTCGTTTTCTACATGAAATTCGGATTCGGTTCGTTTTTGTCGATATTTCCAGGAAAATTCTCGAAGATGACGTCTGCGTCCAGGTTAGGGCGCACCAGGTGTCCGTGGGGTGTTCGCCGATGACATATTTGAATTCAGCGACCCAAAAAAACCCCGGGCGCCGAGTTTCTCTCCTTCCTCGCATGAATTTCGGGATAGTTCCACGGAGATGACGTTCGTCGGCGTTCCTGAGCTCCAGGTGTTCGGGGGGTCAATTTAAACATCATAATCGTGATCAGCGACCTCAAAAATCCCTGGGTACCCGACTTGGGCCAATGCTGACTCTTATTTACAAAGTTATTGAATTTGCCAAAAGGCCTCTCAAAAAATGGTATAATTTTTGGAATAATTATTTTTTTTTATTTTTGTAATTTCAAATCTCGATATTTCGCGAACTAATTGAGTTATCGGGTTCTGGTTGGCACTAGAGGTTACGTGTTTAATCAAGCTCTTCAATTTTGGTAAGAACATTTTTTTTGTTGCATCAAACCCGGCTGAAATTTGTCGGAAAAACTGTTTTCAAGTTCTTTAAATAGAGGATTTCCCCCTCCTCCACCGCCGCCTGGGTCGAACATTTCATGCAGGAATGATGGGGGATCTGACTTCATCTAAATTCTTTTTTATTGATTTCATCAGTCGAGCCGTTTTTTCGCCAGATCTACGCCATTATTGCTCCAGAAAGTCCACTCATCTTATTGGTTGGATACTCCAATGAAACGATCTAACAGTTAAGCACGTCTTGCAGCGGTTAGATTGTTGATGAGTGACCACTGATATGCGGATCGGGTTGTCATTTCGGCCGTGCTGAGAAATCGCACGTTAAAAGGTAACTAACTCGAACAATCCTTTTGAGGATTGCTCGTGGGGGGCAATTCAGGATGACGGTAAAAGACAATTTTTAAATAAGACAATGTAGCGTCCGCAGTCTGTAACTAATAGCGAATAGGATCGCAAATCAGTTCACCGCGGCGTGAAATGCATTTGGTCGAGGGCGGCTCCAGCCCAGAGATTTGGGGGCGGGGCAACGTCGTCGGCTGTTAGTGTTACATACAGCGTGTCCACTTAAGTTCGCACCATATGGGAAAATTTTTTTATTGTTAATATTACGAAAAAAGTTATTCTTCATAAAAAGTTCTGCATGGTCTAAAACCTAAAATACAACCATCAGATATTCAATTTTTTCAGTCGTATACGAGGTATGATCAAAAATATGAATTTTACTCAAGAACAAAGTACCTACCTTCATTTTTTATAATTGTTATCAAGAAAATTTATTTAAAATTGTAAACTAGTATCTAATAAATATTTAACTGATTTGTTATCAAAATTTTGATAACCTTTTAGTTTCCCAACTTCTCCGTTGCAGCATTTTGTTGATGTTTTAAAATAATCGATACACATAACAAAATTATTTATTTTACAATTTAATATGAATAAAGTGCTGAATAATAATTATGCAATAAATTGTTAGCAATAATTACAAAAAATATTACGTAATAGCTTTTCTTCTATCAAACTACCATTGCCTCAACGTACCCACCTTCTCTTTCCATTCTACGACAAAATTCTCTTAAAACATTTCTAATCATTCTAACCCTTTCTAAATGTCGGACGTTTGTAAACGGCCCTTGTTTGTATTCATTCTCTTTCAAATAACCCCAAAAGAAATAATCTAACGGGGTTAAATCTGGTGACCTAGCTGGCGAAAAAGTCTCTGAATATCTGTGTATTAGTTTTCCATTAAAAGCATTTTCTAAATACTGCCTTACTACCAACGTACTATGACATGTTGCGCCGTCCTGCTGGTACCACATTTGTTAACGTTCATGTATTGGTAGGTCATCAATAAAATCATGCAATTGAGTTTGTAAAAAAATTAGATATCTTTGTGAGGTCATGGAGCTGAGGTACCCTCAATCCTGATGAATTTTGGTCCATTTTTCATGGTTTTTTCCGATTCACAGACGTCACTAGTAGGTAATTATACGTTCCAAGAGAAAGCTATAGTTCGCCCCGTTTTTTAGCTTTACCCAATAAGGGTTGAATAAGTATAAGTTACCAAGAGTTATTAACATATAAGTTTTAAACAAATGTTTTCATTGTAAAGAAAGGAATATTTTCTCAGGATTCAATCAATAAATTAAGTTGTTTTTTTGAAGTTCAATCTATTTCACCAAAGTTCAGATGAAAGAAGGAACCTGTAGCTATAATATCAAGTTACTTTTTCCTTTTATCTATTTCTCTGGATTATTGAAAAATCGGGCCAAGTTTATTTATGCTCGATATTTTGACCCTCCTATATATGTATTTATATTTATATTTTTTTTATCAAGACTAATTTCACCGAATTCTTTTGGAGAGGCACTCCGTACTGAAAAATGGCAAGTTGAATATCGCTGACAAACATTTTACCAAGAACTCGACAAAACGATTCGAGCAAAGACTCAGCCCTAAGAAGAAAAAGATTTTGATAAGGAAGAGCTAACTTTTTTCCTCTAAGGTTTTTATTATACAGTGCGGATCATAAGTGTTACCCCCCCTATCTAACTCGTTACTGGACTCTATAGGAAAATCGCCGAGACAGGTCGACTTTTGATTTCTACAATGTACATTTTTGTATGAATAGCTTACCCCCAATTTCATCCCTTATTGGAGGGAAGCAACTCTTTCGAAAAATTTAAATAGCATGGGGTGGTGAGTGATAGCTCATTTGAAAGTAGGTTTTATTCTCCATTTAACTGTGCAAAAAATTTTAAATTTGCTTTATTACGTGATGAATTATTAATGTTTAAAAATAACAAAACACCACAAACAGGAAGGCAACTAAACTATAATTACAGTTACAATAAATGTTCAAAATGTTCCCCGTTGACCTCCTGGCAAAAATAAAGTCTATTTTTAGTTTCAGCTTTGACGTTTTGCAAAAAAAACATTAAAAAAATAAAATAAATAAAAATAATAGTAAAAAAAAAATAAAAAAAAAAACACGGTTGAATAGAGAATAAAACCCCCTTTCAAATGAGCTATCACTCACCACCCCATGCTATTAAAATTTTTGCTCCCCTCCAGTAAGGGATGAAATTAGGAGTAAACTATTCATACAAAAATGTACATTGTAGAAATCAAAAGTCGACTTGTCTCGGCGATTTTCCTAACAAGAGTCCAGTAACGAGTTAAATAGGTGGGGTAACTCTTACGATCCTCACCCCATTACTCAACACGTAATGAAGCAAATTGAAAATTTTTTGTACGGTTGAATGGAGAATAAACTCCCCTTTCAAATGAGCTATCACTCACCACCTCGTGCTATTTAAATTTTTCGAAAGGGTTGCTCCCCTCCAGTAAGGGATAAAATTAGGGGTAAACTATTCATACAAAAATGTACATTGTAAAAATCAAGAGTCGACCTGTCTCGGCGATTTTCCTAACAAGAGTCCAGTAACGAGTTAGATAGGGGGGGGTTACACACTTATGATCCGCACTGTATTAGTTATTCCATGGACTTGGTCTATAGTTGAATGGTTTTCTCTAAATCCAAACTGGTGTAATGGAATTAGTTTCTTTTTAGTAATATTTTTTCATACAGTTTCTAAATAACAGGAAGTAGTTGAAACAGTGATTTTTTTGGAGATCTAGAACGAGACGATTACAGACTACTCAATCACTTAGGCTACCTCCACCGATAATAAATAAGTATAGTAGAACCCACCGCTTTATGCTATCAACCCATCAAATTTGGGAAACACATTATGACGCCTTATTCTTTTTTTAAGTTGTCCCCAAATTAATTCTATGGGGTTAAATACACAAAAATAGGGCGGAAGGCGCAATACCTCGTGGCCCCTTTTTGATGCCAGGAATCTTTGGGACTACAACCTGATACCACATAATCCATTGGAATATCATTTAGTGATTGTTCCGATTCTTTAGATCCATTTAAAAAAAAAACTGTATTTTCCCAAGGACGAAACATATTGAAATTGACACCGAATAAATAAATAAGAAGTACACTGTAACAATGTTTCAAAATAAAAAAAAGTATGTATATACACGGAAGCCAAGAATAATATTAATTGAAATAAACTAACGCCACGAATCACCTACCACCTACTATTCACTAAATCAAAAATCAAGTGCGAACACAAGCACAGTGTATCACTGTATGAATATTTTCCCAGCCCTCACTACTGAAGACAATAACTTCCTACTTTAATTGCAGAACAAAATGATCCCGCTTTATACAAGTCGCTAATACCGACAAAGCCACTTGTCGGCACATCTACATGCCGCTAATCCCGACAAAGCCACTTGTCGGCACATCTACATGCCGCTAATACTGACAAAGCCACTTGTCGGCACATCTACAAGCCGCCAAAAGTAACCTGTCTGCACATCTGAGAATTTTGTTTCTGCAATTGAAAATGCAAAAACTATAACCACACTTCCATTGTCGCCTCTTATGAGTGTAACCTCATACCCCACAGTTTAGTTAAATTAATTTAAGACAAAATTTTAATTAGTAATTCAAATCTAATATGCGTTATAGAAATTAAAATGTAAATTCATATTAAACTCATAATTAATAATTATACGCCATTCTCCCCTATAACGATATCCAGCTAAGTTGGTTATTGAATCTTTGCACAGTGGTCCTAATAGCCAAAATATTATTTTA
Source organism: Crepidodera aurea (assembly GCA_949320105.2). Classification (NCBI taxonomy): domain Eukaryota; kingdom Metazoa; phylum Arthropoda; class Insecta; order Coleoptera; family Chrysomelidae; genus Crepidodera; species Crepidodera aurea. Next base: position 3,710,046 of record OX439477.1, read on the forward strand.
TTTTTATGTATATGGACAGTGTACCGTGTTTTCGACTTTAAAGTGCTCAAAAATGTCCAGATTCATGAGCATTTGTTCTATTGGCGGTAATCCTTTGCTGTTTTTTCATTCTCATAAAGGATTGAGTTCGACTATACTTACCTTTTTAAGCTATCAGGAACAAAAATAAGGCTCCAAGTTAAATAATGAGTTCATTTGTCCGTAAAATATAATTTAATGATTTTTTTTATTCAATTAAAAGAATGTGAAGAAAAACTGCGTTAAACTGTACACACACTAAGATTTACGAAATCTTTTACAACTTAGTTACTGCAATGGGAGTATTCTAACAAAAGGAAATAAAACTAAAGAAAATCACGACTGGTTCTGATCTTAAATATATATTTTCGACGATTTTACGAATTTTTGTGTAGATGAAACTCTTTATCACTAGATGGAAATTTCTCTTTATGTTGCGACAAAAGTAAAAGGTACATTAAATAATCACAGGTCACGTTTTCCAAGGTAAAGTGATAAATGTGAAAAATTAATAATTTCAACGAACAAAAAGCCCACCGAGTTTTTTAAAAAAGCAGATATTTTGACGTGAGAATTTTCGATTGAAAATTAGACTGCATTTTCGATATTAAGTCAAAATAAGGTTAAAAAAATAAATATTTTAAAACAAAAAAATTACAGTGTGTTTGGGACATAAAAAGGTAAGTTTTCACCAAATTTCGTGAAATTTTTTTTTTTTTTGTAAAAGATAAAAATAAAAAACCAAAAACTTGGTTATTTGAATTTTTCACATAAATTTTGAGGTTATGTGAAAAAGTGTAAATACAAAAGTTGTAGATCTTTTTATTACCTACAACTTTTCTATTTAACTTTTTTCCATAGGACTTGTAGTTTTGCCGGATATCGAGATAAACAGTTTTCTACCCTTAAAAACTCCCCTCTTCCACTTCCCAACCTCAGATCGCCCGTAAACTATTTTTCCTATCATTTTTGTCATATTCTCTTCCTTTTCCAATGAGTTTCATCTTACTATGATTTTATTTGGTTTCAAAAATTATCGGCACTGGTCTATAGCGGACAAGTGCTGATTTAAGTTACCATGGAACAGTGGACAAGTTCGCAACTTGCCTACATGGTTGATGCTTATTTTAAAGCCAACGATTCGTCCACAGTTGCTCGGCGGCGTTTTTGTGCGCAGTAGAATATTCGACGCGTGGGCGATGTTAGTTCACGCGTGGGTAAAAAAAATTAGAGAACAAGGAGTTGTTACAAATGTCAAACATCCAGGTCAACCGAAAACCATTCGAACTCCTCCCAATATTGAGAGGGAGCGACAGGCTGTAAATCGTAATCCTCGACATTCCATTCGAAAAATCGAAAACATGCACAAGCGCTTAATTTGTCTCGTGGCAGTATGCACCGTATGTTGAGAAAATAATTAAAATTCCATGCCTACAAAATTCAATTAACCCAATATTTAACGATGGCGCATCACCCACGCGTCGAATATTGTACAGCGCCGAGCAACTGTGTACGAATCGTTGGCTTTAAAATAAGCCTCAACCGTGTAGGCTCGACGTAATATTTTCATGAAATTTTGAACAGGGTCGGCGTAAGGTAATTTTAAAAGCTAAAATCTACTCTGGGACACCTTTTATATGATTGAAACAATTTGTAGCGAAATCACGTGTCAATAAATGAGAGGCCAAAAGAATCACTAGACCAAGTAAACCGTTTTTTGTAAAAAGCTCAATAATTCGAATGCCATCAAATCTCCAAAATAAAAAACACTTTGTAACTCTTCCGTTTGTCTTAATTTATTCTTTCAAAAATGTATTACTATAACGAAAAATCATGAACGTTTAGTTATGCTAAGATAAGAAAAACAGTGGTTATGAGAATTTCAAATTTACCTATCTATTTGGCAGAGCTGGGTATATTTTAAATTTTGTATTCGGTATCCGTATCAAAAAGTGAAAAAAAAAACTTCCGTAATCGATAAATTATCATTTTTTAATGAATTAATGTTTCATGAAAATAAACCCCTCCCGAGTTATAGGTTATAGGGCGTGGAAAATTAAGATTTTTACAACAAAAATCGTTTTTTTTTGCCAGTAACTTTTTTTTGGCGGAGAATATCGAGATGTACAATAAACCATTTTAAAGCTTGGGATATCGCCGAAATGTCATTTGATTTTTTTCATTGGAATGACCGTTTTTTCAATATTTTACCTGAAAAAATGACATTGACGGTTATAAATGCAATTGTATGCAATTTCAAACGGCCATATGTCGTTACAGACAAAAGAAAAAAATAAATGGAAATTATTCGGAAGAGCATTTGCTCATAGTCTTGTCTCTTTAAATTTTTTTCAAAAATCAATACTTTTCACGCTATTGACCAAAAATTGAAATGTCTTATAAAAAACAAAAATTTAGCTCAAATTTAACAGACCAAAACTTAAAAAATAATTATCCCATCGGGCTAAAAATTACTGGACAATTGTAGAAACATATGTTACGACTTTCTGCAAAAGGATTTTTTTTTCAAATAACACAGTCTATTTTTACGTAATACTAACAGATTATATTTAAATATGAAATATGAAACTTGTTAGGGTTAGTAAACTTTACATGACGATTTTCCTAGTGTTAATTAGATTTTTCTAACATGGTCATAAGCGTCTCATTTGAGGGAGGAAGGGGGGGCAACGGGTATTTTGAGTCAGATTTTTTTGTAAATGAGAAAGTTATAGATAATAAAAATATCTATCGATTCATTTTTTATAAGCCACGATCAAGATGTAACTTATCAAGATATATCGAAAAAACCGTCCAAAATCGCATTTTTTTGTTTTTGCTATAACTTTATCAAATTTAAATAAATTTATTTGATACTTGGCAAAAATATAGCTCGTGGCATGTAGAATAGGTATGTATTTCAAATTTTTTAAAATATTTGTTTTCGAAAAAAAGGCGCTTGCCAAATCGGCTCGAGGAGTGTTCGTAGAATAACGATTTTGAGCTTATTCTCTTCGGAAAAACTTGTACTTTCATCCTATAAAAAGTTTATAGTAATTTTTAAGCGATCGGAAAAAAACCAAATTCTCAAAGTCATTTTCTTGTAGTTAAAATTTAAAAAATTGCTATAAACTTTTTATAGGATGAAAGTACAAGTCTTTCCGAAGAAAATAAGCTCAAGATCATTATTCTACGATTACTCCTCGAGCAAGAGTAGTCGATTTTCGCAAGCGCCAATTTTTTCGAAAAATCGAAATATCTCTAAAACTAATAAATATTTTTAAAAATTTGAAATAGGCACCTATTCTACATGCCACGAGCTATATTTTTGTCAATTATCAAATACATTTATTTAAAAGGACTATATTTCCATCTTATGGAAAATAAAAGACCACTCAAATGCGGATATTTTGATACCAACAGATTCGTCTTGAAAAATAGAACATTTTATATCATTGCGCCAAAGTGCTAATTTAATTAATAAACCCAAAAAATCAGTTCATTTATCAGAAATTTTCCATTCGATTTACAAAATCTTGCCATTTAATTCCAGCCACCCGCTGCGCTAAAACAGAGTCGGACTTGAGACATATTAATTGGCATTCTGTATAAACAACAAACCTGACAGCTGATAATAGAACTAATAAGTTTTAACTATATTCATACAAATTACCAATTTCGTCGGCTTAGTGCAATAAATCATTATCTGACAAAATGGTTATTTGTAAATCACATTTGAAATTACTTTTTAATTAGGTTAATAAAGTTTGTTGTAAATAATGATTTCTTGATAATTGTTTTTACACCTACTTAATGGCTTGTGTATTAGATAGAGGGTATGATAACAATAAATAGTTTTTAAATAGATTTTGTCAGATAATGACTTCTTGCACTAAGCCGACGATTTGAAGAAATAGTCGCTTCTGTGCGTTACAAGTGTGCATTTGTGCCGTGAAGTGTATTTAATTTAGTTGTTTTAAAGTAAAGTATTTTAAAACTAAGAAAATGCAGTGTTACGTTTGTGAACTTAGAGTTCGTCCTAGACGATTTCGGCGTTGTGAGGAATGAATCACTCTTCCAGACGGATTTCAAAATGCGGCCCAACATCGCAGACAGAATAATAATTTGCAGGAACGAAATATGCAAAATGGTGAGGTTATTCATACTAATTGTTATAGGCAAATTATGGCCGACATTGAAGGGGATAATGATGACACTTATTGTCAGTTTAATTGTGTACCGCAAAGACGCAATATGTGTTTTGTTTGCGATGGTTATAGAAATCTCCAGACAATTTCTTTTGAAGCCAGGATAGACATATATTTAAAAAAAGAAATATATGTTCCAAAAGGTTCTTTGTGCTGTATTAACCATTTTAATGATGAAAGGTATTTGTTGTCAGATTTAATCGGAGCTCTGCGTGCTAATGCTCGCAACGTAGTCATATCTCCTAGAGAAATATCACAATGGTTTCGAGCATTAAGAAATGCTTCTGTTGATGCTGTAAAAGATCATTTTGACTCTGAAGACAATTTTGATGATGAGGACTTTAAACTTATGACAAACTTGAGTAAAAATAACTTTGAGGACATGTTTACATATTGAAGTGACATTGTTGTATATGGAAAAACTAAAGTCATTAGTAAAAGGGATCTTATTACATTTTTAATAAAACTAAAGTATGATTTACCTGATAATCTGTTAAAAGTCTTAATTTCGTACAACTGCAGATCAACTGTTAGCATAGCAATAAAAGCTGTCAGATTATGTTTATGTCAAAGATTCGTTTTCGAAAATGTAGGTCCTAGATCAATAACTCATCAAGATTTTATTAATACTCATGTAACGGATTTTGCCAACGAACTGTATAATCCAAATCCCGATAACAAAAAAGCTTAGGTCAGTTCAACCCTGTCTGGTGTTAGTTATTTATCTCTAATAATAAATCTTCATTTATGACCTGACCTAATAAATCTTCATTTACGTATTTTGTCTCTCTCTTACTCATACAATTTCCGTATCAAAATATCCGCATTTGAGTGGTCTTTTATTTTCCATGAGATGGAAACATAGTCCTTTGATAAAGTTATAGCAAAAACAAAAAAATGCGATTTTGGACGGTTTTTTCGATATATATCGATAAGTTACATCTCGATCGAGATTTATAAAAAAATAATCGAAAGATATTTTTATTATCTCTTATTTACTTTCTTTTATTGGAGTTATAACTTTTTTTATTCACGAAAAACTCTGGAATCGTGTTATAAAAATCAAATCAATACCAGGAAAATAGTCATGTAAAGTTTACTAACCCTGCCAAGTTTCATATTTTTTAAATGCGGCGTTCTGAAGATATTTGAAAAAAATTGACCCGAAGACGCCATCTTCAAAGAGCTCTACCTTCGAAACCAAAGCTCCAAAAGGACACGTTTATAGTAACTTTTCACTCTGTTTTTGCATGTTCTACATGGCTTGTTTTCAATTTTTAACAAAATAATACAAGAAACTATTTTATTCGAACACCTCGAGAAATATTTAATTGTTTTCTTTTGTAACATGTAATCATTAACGTTTGGATCCAAATATGTTTAATAAAAAAATCACAATGTCTTTTTATTCACTCATTTCAAATATCTATGGCCAGTTAATAGATGATAACTATAAACATTCCGTTTTCTGAAAAATTCGTAAAACCGACTCAAATATACAAAAAAAAAAAGAAATTATATTACATCGCATATGTACTCTTAGGCTGTTCCTCATCTTGCAAACCCGTAGATTTTTTGACATACTGTGGATTGACTTGAATTTCTTCGTCCATTGCTAATATTTGCCTATCTAATTCCATGCAGAGAGATAATTGTTCCTCCAGACCCTTTAGAACCTCTGGTCCACTGTATTTTTCAGGTTCGTCTCTGAAAACGACCATGCCATCTTTTTGGTTTATTGTAGCAAAAATCTGTTGTTTTTCGATCTACAAAATGGTAAAAAAAAAAATTAAATATCGAAACATACAGCTCTGTCATCGTTTTTTATACAAAAATTAATTTAAACTATTCAACGTTAAATGGAATTTATAATACTGATATTAAAGGAGCATGCAAAAATATCATTTTATTTTTTTAATCGAAAAAAGATAAGGGTCCTTTCCTCTTTAGATAAAAAAAATCTATTTCGAAGAAAACCACGTTTTCTTTTCAAAATTTGTCATTCTAACGTTCTGCAAAATTCGGTCAAATATTGGAACGCGTTTTTGAGATAATTAAAAAACGTTATGTATTTTTTTTTCAACGTCCTGTATCTTCAAGAGGAAACCTTTGCGGACCTGCATTTATATAACAATTTTATCTTAAAAATGTCCCGAGAATCTCCCACTGAAATATCGGCATTCAATTAGAAAAAAATAAATTTTGTAATAAAATACTTTTTTATACAGGGCGTTTCATAAGGAATGGTCAATATTTTAATCATAGGTTCAGGACCTCTAAATATTAATATTTTACTAAATACCTCTGGGTCAAATGTTATCTACTACTAAGATACAGGGTGTTGAAGATAAAATGTATTAATTTTTTACGAGTCTTTATGGTACACCCTGTAAATTTGAACAAAAAAGGTATACTTCTTTTAATAGCATAAATTCAGCTCATTTCGAGATATTTGCATTTAAAATATTCTAGCCACAGTATCTATTTAATTTACTTTAACATATTTCAACATAGTCGGCTTTGAAACTAAAATAAAAAATCGGATGTGGCCATGCACATGACTTTACCATACTTTAACGGCCCTACGGGCTCATAATCCAATTACTCTTACATATTTAAGGCAGGCCATGCCTGGCAAGAGCGTACAATTGTCTCCATGAAAAAAAAACACTTCTACTGCGCTTGCGCTATTATGCAACTATGTTATTCCATATTTTATTTTTAACTCGCTTATAATACAAAATTTTAAAAAAGTTTTTAAACAAAATTTATAGTAAATTTAATTTAAAATAAATTTTTTCTCTTAATATTTTTACATAAACTTAATAGAAACGATAATAATTGCGAAAATCTGAAAATTCTCAAGAGTAAACCCCCACTTCCGGTTGTCCGATTTTGCCCAAAATCTAATCAGCTCATTAGCATGTTGTAAAAATGCTAAATATAAAATTTGGTTAGAAAATTCCGATTGTAGTTGGAGTTAGAGCGCACACAAATTTTTCCGGACTACATACTACATACTCCATACATACATTTTCTGGAAATGGTCTTAAATGACTTAGGGAGTCTCAAAACATGTAAATCCACTTAAAGCTGAACTTTTTTTTTTGCGATTACAATACTTTACCACTTCGTATGGTAAAGTAAAATGTACAGCTGTCAAATAATTAATTGTTAGATGTAATTTAATGACCTCAGTGTTAATTTTGTTCACTAAATTACATCTAAGTAGGTAGTGAAAATGCCACGAACCAACCATTTATCTAATTCAGAAATGACAGATATGATTTGTGTTTAGGCACAAATAAATTTTTCATTTTAGTTTCAAAGCCTGTCAAATAATTAATTGTTAGATGGCAGCAGCAAGTCCAGAAAAATTTTTATTTGTGCATAAACACAAATCATATCTGTCATTTCTGAATAGAACATTTTAAATGAGCTGAATTTATGCTATTAAAAGAAGTATACCTTTTTTGTACCATAAAGACTTGTAAAAAATTCAAAAAAGTCCAGGAATAAAAAAAATTGATACTTTGTAGGTGGCGCCCTCTTTATCTAATCTCAAAACTGATAACAGCATTAAGATTTACTAACTTAAAAATATAACCATACCAAATTTCAAGTCTGTATATAATAATAAAAAAAGAATATTTTCACTAAATGTCACTGTAACAGGGCCATTGTATGTAGAATTTACAAAAATTAAGAAACATTTGAAATCATTTAGTCACGCATGGGTAAAATAGCTGAGAACCAAATTTCAATTGAAAGACTTCCTCGAACTTCTCAGAAATATGTCACTGTAAGTTCGAAAACAACCTAATTAAAAAGATGTAGACGTTTGTCCCTTCAAAATAACAACTGAGTAGTAACATTTCCTGAAACGTGAAAACAATTCATTTGTAAGAGACTCTTATTTTAAAAGCAAGTCAATTGAAAGATTTGACAAAGGGACTTTAAGAAATTCAGCCAAGTTTTCATAGAGTTTCTTAGCTGTGTGTGAAAACAAATTTCGTTAGGATTGTGAACCTCTATTACGTCAGCGAATCCATCTGAGAGAATTTAGGTTTATAAAAATAATTAATAATGTGCTATGATCTATAAATAAGTAATTCAAAATATATTCAGAATTCGGGAAGAGGTGTGTTCAAAATCGATTGTTTTTTTGGATTTATTACCTATTGAAAGGGCCAACCACTGGACATCAAAATGTCCCTTCGCCAGGGTGGGAAAGGGGGCGTCTGAATGTTCAGCTTAGTCAAAACGACGCGATTTCTCACCAGTTGATTTCTGAATTTTAAATCGAAAAGTCACTTTTTGCTTCGAGTAATTGTCTGAATGTAATTAATTATTAAACGGCCGGATCCGCTAGATTTTGGGAGTCAATTAAGCGTTTTTAGGTTAGAAGTCAGAGTTAGAATAATTTTATTAATTGGGTTATAATTATTAATAGATCATGGCAAGAAGTATTTGTTTCGAAAAGTTATCTTTAATATCTCGTAAATACGATTAATTTCAGTTCCACTATAAATGTACATTGTTGTTAAATTCTTTGTTATAAATTCATTTTGTTAATTTTGCATACCATTTCGTCTGCCAATAAATAGTTAGAAAAAAATAATATCTTTGTTTGTTTGGTAATAATCGACTCCCATATCCTAGTGGGTAAAGTTAAGTGTAAGGACTCCATATGAAATCACCACGGGATTACGGATATACTTATAAGACGACATATGGTAAGTGAGTTTTATTTAAACCCAGTATGGCTATCCACTAAAATCTTAGTGCTATAATACAGGTGTGGTCAATACCGTCTCAATCTCACAATCACAAGAATCCACATGTTTCGCTCGGCACAATAGGGATTATTTTGTTATTAAGTTAAATTAGAGTAAATAAAATTTAGAATCTCCAAGGAGGCTCTTCCCTTAAGGAAGAAGTAACCCCTTGTTACATCACAATTAAATTAAATTCACAAAAAAATGAATTTTTGCTTTAGGAACCGAGATATAGACAATTCAATTAAAGAGCAGTTCCAGCGACACGCGCGTCCCTCGTACAATTCACTTTACCACTCGATTTTCAATCGTAAAAGTCAATAAATCTAACAGCACTTGTATATTTCCTATTTCAATTTCAGACAGTCTCACGAACTGATGAATTAATAAGAGACCTGGCAAAAATAAATAAAAAACATATACAGGGCACTCTTTGGACGAGGCCATTTGCATTGGCTTAATTAATAATCATCCATTTTTTTGTTATTAAAATAATCTTACCATTTGTAATATGTGACTTTCAGCTTCTACGGGACTGGATAAACCCACTCGACTTGCAACATCAGATAAACTAAGAGTCAGAAATGTTTTCGTCAACCTTTGAATATTCTTCTTGTAAAGTACTGAGGAGACCTGTTTTACTAAACCCATATTATGGTCTCTATTAAAGATCTCAGCGTGTTTGTTAAGTACGGTATTTAACTCTGCTGTATTATTTGATGTGAAGGCATTAGCTAATTCGTAATAAGGCTGTGATAGTGGTTTTATAAATCTTGTCACCACTTGAGAAGCATACTTAGGAATAGTTTGAATCTAAAATAAAAAACACAAAAATAATCAATGAATAACTGAATAAAATAGAACAAAGTTAAAAACTTACCTTTCCATGCAGTAATAATGAAACTAAGATGTATTTTTTGAAGGCTTCTAACATAATATGTGAAACAGCCAGTGATGGTGTTGTTATAGCAACTTCAAAAAAATATAATGCTCTATCTAAGTTACGGACTGCTAAATAGATCATACCACCATAATAGTAATATAACAGAAAATACTTTGAATCAAACTGAGGTCCATTTGGATTTTGAGATGTCTAAAAAATATATTTTATATTAGTGTGTGTTTTAGATTGTTTTCTTCAAGGCATAGATTCCAAAATCAAAAAGAAAAATGCAACTAGAAATTGAACATCCCCAGTATGAGTTAAGAAAAAGGTTTATTGGAACTGTTTAAAATATTTACCTCTTGACATATTCCCGTAATGTCAATATTTAGTAATTCCAGCGCAGGCTTAAAACACTTAGCCAGCAGACACAATTGGCAAAGATCCGCATGGATTGATGTCAACTGAGAATCATACAGTCTTAACTTTGAAATAGCTTTTTGTAACAATACTATTCCTTTCAAAGGTTGCTTCTGTTCAACTAAGTAATTGGTGAGAGAGTGGCACAATTCCGCAACTACAATTTTAAATAAATTATCGAGGCAATGGTTAAACAATGGGTTGATACTGTATTGAAAAAAAAATATACTCACAAGTATCAGAGGCAAACCTAATTTGTTCTCCATTACAGTTTAATATGAAATCTTGTGTTTGAGTAAATCTATTATCAGTAGTATTGGCTGTAGGCTGGACACTAAATTTAGCACATAATACAGCCAAAATTCCTAAAGAATGTTGCTGAATGTCTAAAGTTTCCAATACATTATCCAAATGTTGGCTGTGCTTTATTAGTATTTCACTAGATTTATTTATATATTCACAAAGCTCCCTAAAGTTACCTGAAACCATAACCTTCAATAAAGGGTATAACGTTTTTTATATATAAAATATTAACCGTGAGAAGATGAAGTCCTAACAGTATTCACAAACTGTTCCAATGCAGATGCCATTTCATTGGAACTACTTATAAACGATAATAAGTATTAACTATTTAATTAAAAATAAACACCACAAACACTTGACTTTTTGGAACACCGTCTAAAAATTCTGTTCTAGCGGTACTCTGTTTTACACCTACTAATTTGTAATATTTGACAAAGTAAATGCTGCCAAGTAATAATAAGAAAAAAATTAAGGTTTAAAGAGAGTACAAATTAAATAAGTCGAATTATGTTGTTTAAATAATTTTATACGTAAAATAAACACGCATCTAGTACAATTTTTTATTCTTTTCGGATGGGAGCACCGGAGCAAAGCAGTTACTTTTGCTGTCAACTGTCAAAGGAATAATTGTCATTGCTCTGTCATCAGCGCTTGTCAACTTGTCATTTTTCTATTTATTTGTGAGTGAAAGTTGTGTATGTAGATAATGCTTTTTATTTGTGAATTTTGCTCCTAAAAGTTAGTAAACCTTAACATATTTTTAAATAATGTGATATAAATCGGGGCAATGAGTGTATTTGGAGATTTTCAACAAGTTTGGCTACAAAGGTTTCCTGACAGCCCTTTACCAGGTGCCTGGGAGGAGGATGTTAGAGCAAACTTGGCAAAACATAAACAAAAGGTCCAATTATTGAAGGAAGAATTAGAAAAGGAAGAATTTTATGTGGAATATCTAGAACGATTATTGAGCGATGTCGAGGAACACAAGAAAAAAGTCTCAAAAGAAAAAAGCTCTGATGATGAACCTAGTGATGTCATGGGAGATACTGTATCTAAAGTAAATATTACGTCTATTTAGCGTTTCAGTTCAGTTAAGAATATCTATTTATTTATTCATGTTGCTTAATTTCCACATCCTATGCAAGATTTCTTGAAATGATTTTAATTTCTTTTTTTGTTAAAGGTGTGGTCAATATTTATATTATATTTCAGATACAATGTAAATATATAAAAAGATAACATGATTTCATGTATACATCTGTCTTTAGATAACAGTAACATGCATATCTAAATGTTTTTATACCTTATAAACTGGGATTAAATAATGTTTTTGCAATAACTAGGTAGAAAATTATATAAAACAAATTAATTTGAAAAGACCTGAGGATTTTATATAACTAATTAGTTCATACTTTTAACGTTTAATGTTAAATAATCAGACCAACTCATGCTTTAATGACCATAAAATAAATTAATGTTAAGTATGTGGTTTTATTCAATGGATCAGTTGTTTTAAGAAAATGTTTCTTCTGATAAAATTATAGTAAATGAAGTATATCAATTCACGATTTAAAAAATACTTGATAAATATTATTGCACGATAAAAAGATATATTTTGTGTACCTCCTTTAGATTGCTAACTAGAATATTTTATAAATATGTCTTGTTTTGCATTTAAATGTTATGAACTTCATAATCACATTAAAACACTACTCAACCAAAAATAAAATAGTTACTAATTTCGATGAGGTACCCCATGCTATTAAAAAATGGGTTAATGAAGCTCATTTATTTATTTATTTATTTAGAAGTTATATTATTTTATGTTTCAATAGAAGAGAACATTTATACAATCAAAAAGTTTTCTAACATCTAAAATGGTAGGGTCATTAAATTATGAGTTTTCAAATCAACAAAATTACTTATATTATATACGTCTTTTAAAAATTTTAGAAAATATTGGTTTCACATATTATCTGCGTCTCGTTTTTTTAATTAGCAGCAATTGCCAGTTTTAAACAGGAAAAATTCATTAATTAGTGTATATACATCTTTCCTAGGTTTTTATGATTTTATTATATGTTGCTTTGTCAAGGGAGAAAAGATACAAAATTTCAGAGGATTTACAGTATTTTATAGTATTTATTTTATCTTTAAGTGTGCTTGTCTCTTTTTTATGACTTGTATCTATTTTTTTCTAATTTTATTCATCAAAAATCAATTAATTCTTTGAACATTAAACACATTTTTGATTAATTGCAATGATTTTTAACTTTTTCAAGCAAAAAGCTTTCACAATTTTTTTTTCAAAAAGATTAGCTATAAAATATTTTATTGTTCTCTAAACTTAACATTTATTTTAATTAATGCCAAAGTATGGCCATAATTTAATAATATGGATTAATGTGACTCATTTGGTGATGCATACGACATTTGTAATGATTAAATTGGCTAAATGCAATGAGAACATGTTAAAACCCCAAAACAAACTTTGAGTATTCTGTAGAAAATATATTATTTTTAAAACGTGGTTAGGCGACTTATTTACTGGCGAGCCCATTCCAGACACAATAAATTATACAAAATAAAAGTGTAAAAGTCAGAAAGTACATGTAAAAACATAATTCAAATATTCAAATTCATTTATTTATGTCAATATACAAATGTCTAACACATGTCAAAAATTGTTTAAAAACAAATATACATATATACAAAATTCAAAATTGGATGCAATACAAATTTAAAAGACTGAGAGTATTGTTTATAAAAATGTCTAAATATGCTAGTCTTTCACACTAAAATTAAAATTATGTTGAAATTATATTTACATATTAAAATTGGGTACATATACAGTGGACACAGTACATTACTTATAAAATCATGCCAAAGTACTGCTATAATACAAATGTAAGAAATGCCTCAGTACTATAAAAAACATTTTCTATTAAAACATCCTTAATTCTACCAAACGAGTTGGAATTTGATTTATCCGATTCGACATCCTAAGACAGGTTCCTGCCTTCGGCTTCGTCATTTAGGCTTTTCGAATCCAATAAATAAAATTCCAAACTCGCACAAGTTAATAGCTATGTCCATTACAAGATAAAATTCTTAAATGTGCTACCATCTATAAATAGAGCTTAGAAGAGAGTTTTGACACTTTACAAAGCAACGATTCCCATGTATTGGGTGTTGCATATCACACAATGTGTATTGTGTGTTGCAAAGTTTTTATTTGACCGATTCTGGCCAAGTATATCTTTAAGGGGTTAATACAAAGTTAGGAAACGAGATGGGATTTAATTTATCCGATTCGACATCCTAGTTCTTTTTAATGACGTTTAATTAGGTAATAAAATGAAATCTTTTGTTATATTTGTATATACCTAGGTACCATAATTTTAAAAATTCTGAATATATTTTATCTTGTATTTACTTTGACAAAACATATTTTTGTTCTTTTGATTGAAAATAATTTTGATGTTTTTTTCTATTAAAATATCATTTTTAGACCGAAGTCAGCAAACCATCCACAATTTCTCTAAATGTCGAAGAAACGGAAAATATATCAGCAAATATGTGTGTCAATGAAATTTCCAAACAACTGATAACTGCTAACGAAGTTCCAGAAAAGTATGAGCCAACTGCGCCACCTGATCCAGATCCAGGGACTTTTGTCACAGTCATTGAAGTAAATGGGTTAAAGCAAAACACATCGCCCGTAAAAATACCACCAAAGTAAGTTACTCAAATATATTGTTCACAAATGTAATAAAATCAAACGGCATTTTAATGTGTATGAACTTTTGAAAAATTCCAATAACTGCTTTTTTTAAAGTTGTGTAAGTTATATTCACCCGGCGTTAAGAAAAAAGTTAATGTTGAGTTTATTTTAAAAAAATAATATTATTTTATTTTTTAGGGTTCCACGCCGACCAGATTCGATAAAAACCAAACCAAAAACGAGTACCAGCGACTCTCGGTCATCTTCTTCGGAGTTTTTAGCAATAGATGAACCTTATTACGACATGGTAGCAACAGAAGAAGATTTTAGTGGAGTCAAAAGCAATCATTCCAGTACAGAAAATGTATTTTCCAGTAGTACCCTTCCTTTGGAATCAAAGAGGGATTCCACGCAAACTGTCCAAGACCCACAGTCTCCTGGTACCTCCAATTATGTGAATATTGAATATTTTATTCAGTAAGTACTTTAGGAATGTATATAAAATTTATTAACATTTACTTCCTTACACACTGCTTTTTTATTTTTTATCAGTATACATGAAAATGAAGACCTAATAGACCAGGGCCAAACCGATTTTAAATACCCGATCTGTTTGACAAAATAACTCGATCTGCGGTCTTCTTATTTTTTCACAGATAAATTTCCAATAAAAGTAAATACTCTACATCAAACTTATGAAAAATATTCTGCCAAATCTGAGCTCTATAGTGGTATTACCTTCGATAATTGGCTGCTAACCTCTTTATCTTTGAACGAGATGTTAATAATTCTGTAAAGATTGATAGGAATGAAAGGTATTTGAAAGTAAAAAATAATGGCAAATTGTTCATATTTTTCCTTTGAGGTTTACTTAATACCAGTCTTCATTAAAGTGAAAGCTCACCGTTTTTTAATTTTTTTTTCTAGAGCTACCAAAAAGAATGGTAATGGTCACAGCAGTAGCGAGGACGAGCAAGAAGAAATCCAGGAATTAAGGAGACAAAATGACAACAGTTCCTATGCTAGTTCAAGTTCTTTAGAGTCGGTGACACCTGCTTCGAGAAGAAAATTTAGCCATGTATGTTAAAAACATTTTTTTATTCACACTTTTTCCATTAACTATCAAGGGTTATCAACAATTTAAATTCATTTTGATTATAAAACTGGAATTTTGCTGATAATATACAGATTCGGAAAAAATATATTTGGGGTTTACGAGAGCTTGAGCATAAAGGAAAGCTTGTTAAATGTACAATTTCTCCTCGCACACCAGAATGTAGTAGATTTTGACTTTCCTGAGAGAAATTTTGGTAGGTTACTTTTTTTAATAGATTTGTGGTATATTTTAAAAGGTAGTTACTTTTTGGGATAATGTAAGCAAGTTACATGATCATGCTAAAAATTAGAAATATGAAAATATAAAGCTTTAGATTGAATGAATGATTATTTAGTTTTTTTTTAGTTCATTATTTATTATCTTTTGGTAGTGTGTTACATTTTTCTAGGACATTTCATTTTCCTAATTCCCTGCTACAGGAGTTTTCCTCCTTTTCAGGGTAGAGTGCCCTGATTACCTAGCTAGCTAATTTCCTATGGGTATCCGTGCGTGCTGGAGTGATATGTTGTGTGTTGGTTGGTTGGAGCCTGTGTGGACAGGAGCTGTTTCCCAGTTTTTTACCTAAGAATCGCCGATTTTGCTATTTCCTCCCTTATGTTTGGGGAAAACGGTACCAAATCTAAGGGGGGAAATATGATTTAGGAAAACCACGAAAACCTAAATCACGATTCTGTACATAGTGGGTCTTATGTTATATTAGATTATGGTGTGGTATGTTTGGTGTTTGGAAGGGGGAGGTCTTGGGCGTCGGCCAGAAGTCTGAGGTTGGGTTGTGGGAGTTTGGCTTTGGGTCTTCTGAAGAGGGGGCGGCGACGAGGTCGCCAGGGGGTGAGGAGGGACTTATATACAGGGTGAGTTACGGATTTGGCTGATCCCATAGGTTTCGAAGTTATTGGTTTTCTTATAAGTGTAGGAAATAATATAACTTTGATACGCCACACTTTTTTGGGACGACCTGTATAATTCAAAATAATTTTGAAATGTAGCCTTTATCAACCCACATATCCGTGAATAAATAAAATTTTCAAAATATTAACCATTTATCCACAATGGACCGTCGCGTCTACCGTGACTCACCCTGTATATATAAATAAATTATAGAATTAAATGTTAAAATCTGACCCTTTATTTTCACGCCTTTTAAAATGGGCG
Organism: Crepidodera aurea; assembly: GCA_949320105.2. Taxonomy (NCBI): domain Eukaryota; kingdom Metazoa; phylum Arthropoda; class Insecta; order Coleoptera; family Chrysomelidae; genus Crepidodera; species Crepidodera aurea. The sequence continues at coordinate 3,726,649 of OX439477.1, forward strand.
AATTAATTGATCTTTTTGTGTAATACCCAATCAACTTTTACATAAAATATTTTGCAGGAGAGTGATAATATCAAGAATGAAACGGATAGAATGTACAAAAGTATTTTTTACAATATAACAGATAGCGAAACCAACTATGTTGATTGGTTGAGTTTTTTATTAAAAGTAAGTAATTCATGCAAAGATGTGTCGATATTTTAAACTATTTAGATTTATTATTTTTTCAATTTTTAGTACATGAAGGCCATACAGGCTACAATAGGAACTTCTCAACCAATTGTTAGTGAAACTGAATTAAACATAATTTTTTATATGATACCAGAATTGTATAATTTACACGCAAATTTTTTGGACGCTCTTAAAAGGCATATACAAACATGGGATTCAAGAATAGGAGAACATTTCAAAATGATGGTAATTGATTAAATATTTTTACTCATTCATTAAAAATAACCTCTTGGAAGTAAGATTAAAAGTAACCTTTAATTAAATAGTTATAACTATAACTAAAAAATTAACTTCCATGATCTTTTTTTTTTTATTTTTAGGCATCAAACTTATCTTTATATGGGGCGTTTTTGAGTAACTACGGCCTAGCTCTGGACACAGTTAGAAAATGTAGTGTTGCAAACACACAGTTTGGAGAAATTTCCAAAAACATAACCTGCAAACAACTTTCTGGACAACCAATCAGCTTGGAAGATCTTTTGCACAAACCAGTTCAGAGGGTGCAAAAAAATGCTTTAGTACTACACGATCTTTTGAAATTTGTCCCACCCACCCATTTAGATCATCATAGTTTAAACGAAGCGTTAAATCTTACACAAAATTTTTTGGATCAGTTTAATATGATCCAGACGAAATCTATGTTTCCAGTAAGTAAATAATTATATACGAGAACGTAAATCAAAATAAAAATCCGGTGATGTGATATCTAGATATTTTTGTTAAAATAGACAAAAATTACCACACTTGTGTGAAACTGACCTACAAGACATTTAATTCCAATCAACCTGTCATGGCCCAATGTTAAATTTGACAAAATTCCAACCCGAAAACAAAAAATAGGGTCGTATAAAAAAAATAATATCAGTTTTTGTTTCATTAAACTCGATCCTATTTGGCGAAATTGCCTAAAAAAATTCGGAAAGTTCGCAAAAACGGTTTTTCGTGAATAAAAAAAGTATGAAGTTCAAATTTTTAAAAATATTTATTAGTTTTCGAGATATTTCGAAAATCGGCTACTCTTGCTCGAGGACTGATCGTAGAATATTGAGCTTATTTTCTTTGGAAAGACTTGTACTTTCATCCTATAAAAAGTTTATAGCAATTTTTTAAATTTAAGTACCAAAAAATGACTGAAAATTTGTTTTTTTTTTTCGATCGCTTTTTTAACTGTATTTTTTTCAATTTTAATTGTAACGTATTAAATCGGGAAATTGGAACCTTTGGTTTATCAACTAAGTTGAAACACTTTCGTCGACCACTCAACCAAAACACAATTTTAACACACTCTACGCGCGTTTCGCCATCTATGTTGGCATCATCAGGAGTTGATGATGGACTAAACAATTAACTATTTCTAACACCTATTTATACTAAATGACTAACACCCCCTCGCCCCGGCGGTGCCGAGCACCGTCATCCTAATCAGCCAAGGGTGACTAATCAGCCGACTAACCCGCCCATACCTAATGGATTAAACTAAAAAGCGGACTAAGAGGAATTGGTACTTTGTCTCTGTTTAAACTAGTTTTACTTTTACCTATTTCTATACTTTCAAATGCGTCCAACAATTTATTATTGGGTACATTTTTAAGTAATTTTACATTGTCTATACTTATTCTATGATTAAAAGCATGTTCGGCTATACTAGATTTTTCCGTACGCCCATATTTTAAGTGAGCCATGTGCTCTTTAAATCTGACCTGTACAGAGCGTCCAGTCTGCCCAACATACTTTCTATCACAATTCCCACAACTAATTTCGTAAATACCACTTTTTTCCAAATTACTGTTTTTATCCTTGGGATTACCTAATAACTGTTGTTAGACTGAAAAACTAAACTTAAACCCGCTTTTTTGAACACGCTGGTAAGTCCTTTGGTGTAAGTGTGATTATACGGTATTGAAACGAATTTTTCAATCTGTTTTTCGTGTTGGAAAAACGTGGTGTCACGTAGGTTTTTCTTAAATTTATGTTTGTTGATTAGTTTGTCAACTAAGTCTTTATTTCGGAAGCTCATAGTGGTTTGTATTTTAATTTCTCTCTCTTCACTGGATTAAAACCACTTAGTTGTTGAAAAAAGTTTTTAATTGACGTTTCGGCTTTCCTATCGAAAGCCGTTATCAAAATGACATAACAAAATAAATAAATTTACTATAGAAACAGAACACTTGATAATCTTGCAAAAATACGACATTAACATATAGTACACTTAAAAAAGGATTTTGAGATTGAAGATGTCAAAATCTGTTTCAATCATATTTTTGTGACGTTTCCGGGAACGAATTTTGAAAGGATAGCGCATTTGCATATTATAAGAGAATTTATACTTATGATACTATCCCGATATAGAGGGTATCCTTTTTGCAATTAACTCTTTTTGTAAAATAGGTATCCAAATTTTTGAAATGTCGACCGAATAATTAGAAACACATTCGTTATTATTTAAGCATATCAATGCTGCTTCTTTAACTTTGCGGTTATAATTATTCGGCTCTTTTAATAATCTAGTTGAAGAATTCCATTATATTTTATGACCAAAATCCCATGCATGTTCACATATTTTGGATTTTTCGAATTGTTTATTTTTAATGTATGATTGGTGTTCATTAAGTCTAATATGAAAAGGTCTAGATGTTTCTCCTATATAAAATTTATTACATTCACATGGAATTTTGTAAATACAATTTTTTGTGTTTTGAATTTCATTAAAAGGTTTTGTATTTACTATTAAAGATTTTAATGTATTATTAGTTTGAAAAACTGTTTTTAAATTAAATGTATTGCCAATCCTTCTAATGATACATTAAAATCTTTAATAGTAAATACAAAACCTTTTAATGAAATTCAAAACACAAAAAATTGTATTTACAAAATTTTATATAGGAGAAACATCTAGACCTTTTCATATAAGACTTAATGAACACCAATCATACATTAAAAATAAACAATTCGAAAAATCCAAAATATGTGAACATGCATGGGATTTTGGTCATAAAATACAATGGAATTCTTCAACTAGATTATTAAAAGAACCGAATAATTATAACCGCAAAGTTAAAGAAGCAGCATTGATATACTTAAATAATAACGAATGTGTTTCTAATTGTTGGGTCGATATTTCAAAAATTTGGATGCCTATTTTACAAAAAGAGTTAATTGCCAAAAGGATACCCTCTATATCGGGATAGTATCATAAGTTTTTATCTGGTTTTTTCTTATGATAATATTAATAAGAAAACTTCATTTATGACGAAGTATAAATTCTCTTATAATATGCAAATGCGGTATCCTTTCAAAATTCGTTCCCAGAAACGTCACAAAAATATGATTGAAACAGATTGTGACATCTTCGATCTCAAAATCTATTTTAAGTGTATTATGTTGATGTCATATTTTTGCAAGATTATCAAGTGTTCTGTTTCTATAGTAAATTTATTTATTTTGTTATGTCATTTTGATAACGGCTTTCGATAGGAAAACCGAAACGTCAATTAAAAACTTTTTTCAACAACTAAGTGGTTTTAATCCAGTGAAGAGAGAGAATAAGTATAGACAATGTAAAATTACTTAAAAATGTATCCAATAATAAATTGTTGGACGTATTTGAAAGTATAGAAATGTAAATGTAAAACTAGTTTAAACAGAGACAAAGGACCAATTCCTCTTAGTCCGCTTTTTAGTTTAATCCATTAGGTACGGGCGGGTTAGTCATCCTTGGCTGATTAGTCACCCTTGGCTGATTAGGTCACCGGGGATGACGGTACTCGGCACCGCCGGGGGAGGGGCTGTTAGTCATTTAGTATAAATAGCTGTTAGAAATAGTTAATTGTTTAGTCTATCATCAACTCCTGATGATGCCAACATAGTTAGCGAAATGCGCGTAGATTGTGTTAAAATTGTGTTTTGTTTGAGTGGTCGACGATAGTGTTTCAATTTAATTGTGACGTTACAAAAAACTAAATTTTCAGTCATTTTTTGGTACTTAAAATTTAAAAAATTGCTATAAACTTTTTATAGGATGAAAGTACAAGTCTTTCCGAAGAAAATAAGCTCAAGATCGTTTTTTTCAACGATCACTCCTCGAGCAAGAGTAGCCGATTTTCGCAAGCGCATTTTTTTTCGAAAACTAATAAATATTTTTAAAAATTTGAAATACGTACCTATTCTACATGAACGAGCTATATTTTTGTCAAGTCGAAACGCACTGCACCACTTCTGGACTTCAAACAACTACTCATTGGGCTACATGCCCCAACAGGCATTGGATTGCATTGCGCAAAAGATGTGAAATAAGTTAAAAATCACAGCTCCCAAGAATTGCGACATTCGGAAATGTCACACACTGCGCTGACGTCTGGACCTCAAACAATTACTTCTTATATTGAATTACAGAAGTCCAGACGCGGTTGAGACTCGAACTTTGATTTTGTTCCTAAGGGAGCCTGTCATTCTTAGGCCGGTCTCGGCATTATTGTGCCTCATCAGTAAGAAGCAGACAAGCTCGACTTCCTATCTCTAAAGAAAGCCTGCAGAATGGATTCGACTCGCCTTGCTCTTGATAAAACTGGTTGCGTTATAGCAAGTGTATCAAGAACGAGGAAAGCCCAACGCCATCTTCACTTTAATAACAAAATCAAAGTTTGCAATTAGTAGAAAACTTATCGTATGATAAAAATGAAATATTTTGGATACCAAAATATTTTAGTGGGAGTAATCAAACTGCACAAAAGATGTGAAATAAGTTAAAATCACAGCTCCCAAGAATTACGACATTGGAAAATGTCACTCACTGCACTGACGTCTGGACCTCAAACAATTCAATACCTGTTGGGGCATATAGCCCAAGGAGTAGTTGTTTGAGGTCCAGAATTTTATATCAGTTTAGACACTCTTACGAAAACACTTTGAATTTTGAATTTTTCAAATATTTTCCGAAAATTTAACTGTTTTTTGTATTCGTTTTAGGCATCCGATAGAGCACAAAGAAGATTGGTGAAAAATTCCTTTATAGTAGAATTCGTCGATGGACATAGAAAATTACGGCATCTATTTTTATTCAACGATGTCATTGCTTGTGCCAAATATAAGGTAAGTTGATTAAATTCGATTTTGTCGAGCATAATTGCGTACAACAGTCAAACATTTTTTAGGAAAAAACTAAAAATTTTGTCTGTAAATCTAGTAAATAATCTAATCTAAGAAATGAATAAGTTAAAAATTGCAGAAACGTTTTCAAATAAATAAAATTGTGAGTTAGTGTACCTATTATTTAATCACACCTATTAAATAAATAATAATTAATAAATACTTTATTCGTCCTTTGAGACCATTTACAATGGTATAGGATAGGTCATAGGATGGTACATATTGTAACGGTTGACTAAGTTGACTAACTAATTAAAGAGAATACAAAACTTATGTTCAATACCCAGAGAAAAAATTAAACAAATAATTTTATTAATACCATTAAATAACTATTTATTTTACTTCAATAAATCACAGGACAGAATATAATCTCGAAAAATAATGTTTGAAACTAATTTTAACGTAGTAATTGCAAAAGAAAATATAAAATTCCAGATGTCACGTTAATCTCATAAGAGATTTTCACCAACAATTTTAGGATATTTACAAACAATTTAGCAAAGATTTCAATAGCAAAATTTAAAGTAATATAATCTCAGATAAGTCCGCGATCACAATAACAATGAGAACATTGTTATTTTAGATGTTTGAATAAAAAGAAATTTTAAACTTAACCTCAAATTTCAATATCATGATATATCAATATGATTAATTTAAATTCAGGGGAAATACAATAAATCGGGAAAATAAAGTGTTGGGACTTCTAAAATCAAAGAATTACTGTAAAAAAAGGAAGTAATAATAAAGTTAAACTAAGTAAGTTATCCATAATCCTCAAATGTGGCCAATGTTTTATTAACTAAAACTCATCAATGTCAGTACCACAAGTTTATTAAAATTTATAAGGGGCAACTAGTTTCGGCACACTGCCATCATCAGGCCTATAACGAGATACATCAAAGTTAATAAAAAGTTAACAATTTCAAGAAAATTATACACTTACCCATAGGGTACTGAAGTCAAAAAACATCAAAATTGAAGAAAAATTTCTTTTTTAAACTGAAGAAAAAATTTTTAAAAAATCATTAAGAATTTTTTTTTTTTTAAATTTTCTTAATGATTTTTTAAAAATTTTTTCTTCAATTTTGATGTTTTTTGACTTCAGTACCCTATGAGTAAGTATAATTTTCTTGAAACTTTGATGTATCTCATTATAGGCCTGATTAAGGCAGTGTGCGAAACTAGTTGCCCCCTTATAAATTTTAATAAACTTGTGGTACTGACATTGATGAGTTTTATTTAATAATAATAAAGTTGTATAGAATTTCAGAAATCGATAATGACGAACTTAAAAAGTCTGTGTGTAAATTTATTATAATTAGGAATTGTAAATAAATTATATCAAAATCATTATTTTTGTCTCGAGAATGATTTGGTAATAATCAAAAATTGTATAAAAATGAATAATTTTTGAATTTAAAAAAAAATTAAGTAAAAAACTGTTAAACTTTAATCTAGAATGCCGTAATATGATGGTCTATAAAAACTACTTTTCGCTGTCAAGCGAGGCTTTCGATAAAAAACTCTTGAACTGTCCACATCGGTGCTCGTAATAAAAACAAAAGAAATTTAAAATCAAAGCAATACTGATTGAAGATAAAAATTAAAAGAAATTTACTTGTCAAATTAAGTGGGGTTATATTTTTGTAAATCAAGAATCTTAAAGTTAAATCAAGAGAAGAAGCCCGATATTTATTTCATCTTTGTTCCTGTTAAACTATCCAGATCCAATTGTATCCTGTGTTGATTTATCCTGTTCCTGATTTTGATTCCTGGAAGATATTGCATCATCCATCCCATTTTGAATTGACTAGGAAAGTAACCTGAATTAGAAGTAAAATCTAAGTCGTATTAAACGTACCAATTCAAAATATTAAATATCGATATTTAAAAACGTTTCAAAATAAAAAAAGGCCACAAGTATTTTATTTAATTAGGTTAGATTATACTTTAATTAATATCTAAATAATTTAGATTAGAATAAGGTAAGAGAGTAATTATAAGATTTATGCTGGCAACAACTCTTATTCTCACATAAACCAAAAGGTGAACCGTTATTTTTATGATTATTAATAAATGTTTTCATATTCACTGAGTCGTTATTATCGATTTTTACAATCACGCGGCCAATGGCTGAAGCACTACCTGGGATTAATACTCTCAATTTTTCTACTGGAAAGTAGATGGCGCCCAAAATTATCAACAACAAATAATTACATTCTGTCTTAGATTACGACAGAAGGCAATAAAAAAATCAACAGTAATTTAATAGGTTATGTACTAAAACTAAAATTCAAATAAATAAAATAACGAAATTAAATATTGAACAAAAGTAATTTTTCTCTTTTACACAAAAGATAGTACGTGACAATATATAAAAACACTTACAAAATATCATATTAGTCAAAATACACTATATAAGCTTCTCTCTATTAGATAATTTTTTAATTTAAGTTTAAAGTGATAGACATTTTTTATATCAGGTGGGATATGATTATTAAATGTATCACTGCATATTCTGGGCTATGTTCATTCAGGAGTGCCTAGGAACAGTTAATCGATCATTTCCTCTGGTAGGGTAACTGTGAAAATGACTGTTTTTAATGTTTTATGTAATCATTTCTTATTTTCTTACATCTAAATCTAGAAAAGTGAATTATGTGTCTATAAGTATTTACCAGGTTAAAGTTAACAATAAATATGTATCTAAGATATAAGTGAAATTTTTAAAAATAAAATAATCCACCTCATAACTCAGAGAAGACAGATAAAATTCACCTGCATGCCTAGAAGAACATGGGATGACTCTTCAAAACTCTTAAACACTTTAATTTTTTAAATGAGGAGTAATTTTTGTATGAAGTGTATAGCAAACGAGTAAGGAATTTAAATGATCACATTCGACATCCTAAGACCGGTTTCTGCCTTTTGGCTTCGTCAGTTAGGCTTTTCAAATCCAATAAATAAAATTCCAAACTCGCACAAGTCAAGTCAAGTCAAAGAAGAGAGTGACATCTTGACTAGAATCAGTCAAATAAAAACTTTGCAACACACAATGCAAATTGAGTGTATGCAACACCCAATACATTGGGAATCGTTGCTTTGTAAAGTGTTAGCTCCCCACATTATTGAAAAGCAAAAATCAAACAGGGTTAAAAGGTCAGCAAGACAAGGCTGTACCAGGAAACCGCTGCAAAGGTGCTCAAATTACTTCAAAATGTAATATTAGACTTGATAAATTATTCACTCCATTTGTCAAACTGAAACACCAATTTGTATACTTCGTTACCTGACTTGAAGCACTGATGATGACTGATGAATAGTCTTTACCTTATTAATAAACTATACACTTCATATAAAAATTATTTCTCATTTCATTCTACAAGTGTATTCAGCTCCCCACTTTCAGTTTAATGTTTGACTATGAGCTGCCTCTGACCTGAAATGGCCTGTTATCGCCACAAGCTTTATTCAGGCATAAGTCGAAAGATTTACACAAATGGAATAAAATTTTCCCATGGCAAAAAGGTCTAAAGTTACACGGTGGTCTTGTAACCGATTTTCCGTTTGTAAAAAAGAAGTATATTTTTGGTATCGCTACACGTCCGTTCTTGATTTATTATTATTAAATATGTAAAAACATGCATGAATTCACGGAGAAGGACATTTTACACCGCCCATAATTGCAACAATAGATATTAAAGCTGCAGAAAAAAAGGATCTACAAAAATTCCAGCCACAAGATTGAAATTTTTTTTAAATTATAAAGAATATCATAAATATTAATGAAAAATATCGAACGGACATTTTCTACCGCCCGCAGCTACACGAAATTAAATATAAAGTCGCATATTTGCATCCAATTCAGCTGCATTCTGTGACTCGGATGAACATACAAATAATTTTTGAAGTACGTCCTCCCCAGTTTTCGAGGATGCTGAACGGGGATGCGAGGGTTAAAATTCTTTTTGAGTTGGCCCCCACCCCCCAAATGGCCAAAACCACCCGTAAAAGGATAAATCGCGTCTTTTACCGGCAAAACTAACAGGGGTGTTTTTTGGCCGTTTGGTGGATGGAGTCGACTCGGGGAGAAGATCCAACTTCAGCATCCTCAAAAACATACTTTTCAGGGGTGGTTTTTGGCCGTTTGAGGGATGGGAGTCAACTCTAAGAAATGTAACCACCGTCATCGTGTTTAGCATCCTCGAAAACGGGGGGTTACATTAGTTTTGCCGGCGAAAAACGCGATTCACCCTTTTGGGGGTGGTTTTTGGCTGTCACTTTTTTTCCATTCTAAGAGAACTGATGAAAAATACTTGAAAATTCTGTGTGGCAATAAGTTTGGTTACGGTATGCTGTACTATACCACAAAAGCGTCCATTACTTCCTTGGCCTTGTCAAGGAAAATTTAGAACACTAAAAGATTAAGTTACAGCTTCAATACAAGTGATATTAAATTTTAATTATTTTAATTTCAATGTTTTAGACTGCTGGCCGCAATGAAAAGTATACGTTTGAGTTAAAATGGTTCATTCCAGTAGAAGATATTTTAACATTAGAAGAAACAACCGCCAATTTACACGAGGTTTCACAATCGAATATAGTAGCTCTTAAATCCCAAGCATCAAATGTCCGAGATCAGTTACGACAAGAAGAAAAAACAAACGAAGACAAGGTAAAAATCAGTAGAGAGCTACATAAAATTTTAATTCAAGTTATATGCAAATATAATTTGCTTTTAGGGAGCTTATAAACGAAATATCTTAAATTATGGGTTTAAAAACAAATTCATTTCTAAATATTGTTGGTAAAACAACATGGATTTTTAGTTAATTCAGCTTCAGAGCTAATACTTCACATTTTCTTCTCATTTTATCTTCATCATGTGTAACAATAATGAAGATAAGATAAGAGAACATAATAAAGTCCAGACATCTTCGCTGATTTTGTTATTTAAGTCAATGCACCATCAATAACCACTGTTAATCCATGTTTTTTACATCTTCAGGTAGTTGACCCTAGTGGGGGTATTAATATAATTTATTTTCTTGTTTAAGAGTGTTTCTAATATATATTTTGATATTTAAACATTTAAGAGTTAATTTAATGAGTTGAGAGAAAAACAAAATACTATTTTTGATATTGACTGATGGACATAGAAAACACAACGGTTTAAGGATGTGTAGTAAAATTTATATTTTACTGGCCTTATAGAAATTTAACTTTTTTTTATCTCCAGCATCTTTGTTGCTTCCTTTAAAATTGTTGCCCTTCTTTTCAGCGTTTCATTGATTACATCTAAACTAAATTTATTTTAGAACCGTTCGAAACTACTCCGAGGCTCAGACAAATACAGAAAAAGACTGATAGAGCTAGAAAGTCAACTTGTACTCGTATCGCCCAATCTCGTTTATAGAATAAAAAACAAAATTACCGGACGTACTTACATGTTTTTCCTATCGTCCGATTTTGAACGCACCCAATGGATAGAAGCCATTTTGACTTTGCAGAAGACTGAACGGAGCGGCAAGATCACATCTCAACATTTTAATATGTTGGAACTGCAGACTTGGATTACAGCTTGCAGGCAATTTTTGAAGACTAATATGGGGTCGTACTTGTTGAGGAGTGGAAACGATGAGAGTTTATTGGTGGGTGATCTACATGTGTTTATTTATGATATGAATGGATTGGAATATTCCTGTGGTAAGTTGAAACATATAGTTTACAGAACAAAAATCTGCATACTATACTGCATATTCCTACTTGTATATTGTCAATGTCATTTTTTATGAGTATCTCTGAAGTGCTTTACTTTTTGTACCTGGTTAGCAAAAGATGGTAAAATATTTGGGATTTTTTCAAAATGTTACCAAAAACGACCAAAAAATAATGGAAATTTTAATACAATCAGTAACTTGCATGTTTTATTCTACTAACATAGCTCGTGCAGCTAATGGCCGCTCATTTTCTGCCCTTGTGACACAATGTACTATTGTATTTGAATTTTTGGTTTGACCGTTAAATCACTCCCTGGTAAGTGCGCAAAAGTCTATAATTATATGGTTCAGTGAAAGAGTAGACCGTTCTTTATCTAAATACTTAGTTTTACTTCTGGGTCATGTATATAAAAATTTGGGATTCCATTAATGTATTGGGATCTGACATGGAGACGTGGCCTATCCAAGATGGCGTCAATTAGGGTGAAGATTTGAATGTGACACGAGTGCTGATCGTGTATTAAATTTAATAAAAATTTGCGAAAATGTGTTTTTTTCGCCTATTTTCGCAGATATTTCCGAAAATATGACCCTTAGAGAATTTTTGTTTGGACGAAATTGAAGATTAGTTCATTACATACAAAAATGATCCTCATCACATTTTTCGACACCCCCATTTTTAGCTCCTGCCCTGCATTTAGAGAGCACGCTCTAAAGGAATGACATTCCCAAGCGGATTACAAATTTTTCAATAAATCACGTAAAAATTAATATTTTTTCAAGATTCAAAGTTCAGATGAAAGAAGGAACCTGTAGCTATAATATATTAATTTTTCCTTTTATCTATTTCTCTGGATTATTGAAAAACCGGGCCAAAGTTTGTTTTTTCTCGTTATTTTGACCCTCCTATAAATTTATTCATATTTTTTTCCGGAGTTTTTGAGAATGCTCGGGTCTATCGGGAATTAATAGATAATCAAGGACCATATCGGTTTTCGACGCACATCATTAGAAATCTTGTCGATGGCATTTTTCTTCTTCTTTTTTTTTCATATTTTTTGGTTTTCCGGAAAATTGAGAAAATTCTGACCACTATGAAAAATCGACATTTTTTTTTAAGATTATTTTCCTTTCATGCTAAAATTTTTTGGTGTTAAGATTTGTATAAAAGATCACATTCTGACCTTTTCATTAATTTATATATGAAGTATTTTATTAAGTGCACAATAAATTTATTAATCAAGTGCAAAAAGAGAAAAAAAGTTGTTTATTATTGCCTTATCTTTTGTCTTCAGACAAAAACGGGAGGATATTCAAGTTTTGGGAGGATATTCCCGCATTCCAGATTTTGATAAGGAAGCGCCGTATTTTCAGATTCTCAAAATTGCTAATTTTTGAAACGCCGTTTTTGCAAAAAATATTAGTGTAGCGTAAAAAATCATAGGGACAACTTTTCTCTTCATTTTTTGTCTAAATAGAAATGCTCTAAGGGTCATATATCGGCAGATATCGTCGAAAAACTCTAGAGCCATTTTCCCACCCTTCCACAAATTCTACGTATCTGAGATTTTCGGAGGTAAATGTACCTATGAATACCTGCAAATTAAAAAATTTTGACGGACGGACTTGATGCCCAGGTTTGGGGTTTTTGGGCCGTTAATTTACTGGACTATTTTATATGCTGGACACTTGATTAAATGCAAAAATTAATGAAAGTCACAGTGACTGTGTGGACTTCGTGGCTTTCTGTTTATCAACGTCGAATTTGCGAGGTCATCCCCATAAAATGAATGGAAAAATTGCAGCAGATTGACAAGTTATGAGTGTTGTTTTTTCATCCAAGGCTTCTATGTTAATAACGGGCTGATCGTCCTTAAATTCTGCTGGTTCTGCAGGTACTTCTTCCTTGCTTTGCTCATTGGATTCATCAAGTTTGATTTTCTTTGTTTCAATATTCTGATTTCTTTCTTCTCTTCTAGCTCTTCTCTTTTCAGATTTTCTTCTCATGTTCAACTGGATCCACATTTGGCAAATTACGTGATGACATGGCGTACTTTTTCAGAAATTTCTTCACTCCCTCATCATCTAAAATCGATGATTTAACATTTCGAATGTGTGGTTATTACTAATAAATAATAATTTAACTTGATTTTACGCTTTTATTCGTCCTCTTGTGTCATACATATTTTTCTTTAAATATTATACTTAATCACAGCTTGTTATTTTTAACACAAATTGTATTTTTAAGTTAAATAGAATATTGTGTGTAATCTAATCGTCAAATATCCGATTTTTCTGAAGGTATATCACCATTTTGATTTATGTTATAGATTTATACATAGTCATCGAAGTAGACTTTTACGGCCACTTTTTCCAAAAAGCCAAAACGAAAATAATTTGCAACACGAGCAATCCCGTTTGGAACGAAACCTTTATGATCGATTTAGAAGGTTGCGAAAACCTTAGAGTGCTGGTCTATCGCGACGGTACCACTAACCCCACTTTGTTTGGGAAGCACACCCAAAAATTAAGTCGAAAATGGCTGAATCAGCACATCACAGAGAAGAATATTTCTATAAACGGGTGTGCTTTAAGAATGGGGTTGAAATACATTCCTTGTGAGATTAGTTTGCGGAGAGTACCGACTGGAAAAACTGGCGCCTTGTTTGGCGAAAAAATACACGCTGTGTGCAAGTAAGTATTTTCATTTATTGCTAAATAAAAAAAGTTTCGTACCAGTTTTTATTAATCCATTGAGTGGTGAATCTTTTTATAGTATGCGTGCCAGAACTTGACAGAGTCCAATTTTTTAATAAATTACACAAAAACTGTTTCCGGGGGTTTTTGGGGTCGCGGATTCCATTTCTCCTTATTTTTGATATGAACCCACCGAGGAGTTAAAAATATGGATTAGGTGCATGCATTTTTATATGTGGTGTGCTCCACGACCCTTAGAAACGGCGTCTTACGGGCACAGGTAACTTCAGATGGAGGTAAGGGGTCTTGTTGATTTCAGACTCAATTATTTCTAATTTATTGTTTACTTTTAATAGCCCTGAAAAGAGGTAAGGTTTGTGAAGATAAATCAGGAAATTAACGTGACACTTATATTGTGTTTAGCTATGTTTACAACACAAAAACTGTTTATTTCGAAGCCCACCCTTTCAACCCTGAACAAATAAATAATACGTTAAAAGAAACGTTCGGTTCGGCTCTGTTAGTTGACGGTTATGACGGAGTGACTCAATCAGACTTTGTTTCTATTTATAAAAGTATAAAATTATTTATTATTAATCGATTAAATGAAAAAAACGGGAAAATGCTAAATTTTTCAGTTTGCGAAATTAAACGACACAGCTATTTAATTTTGTCAACCGGCGAGACAAATCGGAAGAGTTATTTAAATTTCTTTAGCTAAGAAATGTAATAGAACGGTCTAAAGAATTTAAATAAATTATATTACTCTAATCGGGAGAGTTACCTAACCCTATCAACTACGGAATTGACTGGAAGAGTTTACTGAATTTATTTATCGCGAACTTAAACAAATTTAAACAGGAGAGTGATTTAAATTTATCAACTTTTAAAATTTAATCGGTAAACTAAATCTGGTGGTTACTACTTTTTATTAAATCGTAAATTAAACGAAAAGAACTGAACTGCAGACTGGCGGGTAAATTTGATATATTAAAACTGCGATTTTAAATTGTATTGGGGACGCGGACGATTCCTAGACTTTCAGCATAGCCAACATTGTGCCAACACATCACACAGTTAAACCCAATGTCAGGTAGCGTGAGTCAGGGATAGAAGTTGCCTGCTCGGCCAGTGGGTGCCACTTTAGTGCAAAATCAGTCCCAAAGTTTCGGAATTTAAAGGGATTAGTAATTCTAAAATATAAAATAAATAACTGAAAGCAAAAGTGTACCTTAAACTTTCAATTAAATAATTCAATTCTCGAACTACTGTTAAAAAAACTGGTTTTCTACTACAGTATGACGTTCAGTACGAAATGTAATCTAAATTAAATAAATCTAACTCAGGTTAACGGAAAAATAAATAATTAAATCGTGTTCCGACGATTATTCGGTAACTACTTTCAAAATAAAGTTTTTAAAGTAAATTTAATATTTAAAACTTAAACGGTTCCCCTTAAAAATGAATAAATACGGAATTACGGATCCCAAAATAAATAACTTCTCCCAAACTATTAATTCAGAAAAATAATGGCATTTAAAATTAAATAACTCTCCAAGAAATTAAAATAGGTACGCTACTGAGAGTGAAAATTTAATTATAAGTAAACTAAATTATAGAACCGGAAAAATGAACAAACTATTTCAGCCAATTATTCAGTAAAAAGAAACTGAAACTAAAATAAAAATCTCACGCAATTCGGTATTTTGATTTTTAAAATCTAAATAACTCTTTGTAACAATTAAATGAATTCTTTTACTAATAACTAAATTATTTCCAAATTTATAACCGGCAAAACAATCGGACGAAAAGCAAAATGATAAAAAAAAGTCGAAACTATAAAAAAACGTAAACAGAGAACGTGACGGCGTCCTATCTTTTAAAATAAGCGAATGTGATTTCGGATCAAAACTAACGCGATTCTAATCTATCCTATTAACACGGCAAAATCAAATGAAAAATTACTGAAAACAATACTAGAATTTTATACCTTGGAATTATTCTTTCAAACGGCGAAAAAGGGCTAATTAGATATTCGGTTCGACTATTCGAATTGAATCGCAGGAAAGGAATCAATTCTTAGTTCAAAATTATTCTTCATCTAAGCTCTGAAGCCTTCCTCCTTTCCAAAAATTTTCCCTACCACTTGACTTAATTCACGCACGCGCAATCAATCCTTAAACGGTGTAGCTTGTAAAAGATTTAAAAACATGTTCCCGGTGAGCCAAATAAAAATCGAACGTTTTATTTAATCTTTAATTAAATTTTCATTTAATCCCGAAATTATTGAACTTTCCTGAACGGAGAAAAATAGATCCATTGCAATTAAAAAAAAATCTCAAGTACAGCTAGTTGCTTTGGGGATTTTCAAATTTTACAAATTCTTCTTAATCCGGATCTGGATTTTAATTGTAGTTCTTACACTATAGGATTGGGCTATTAACACAATATATATACCTGTACCAAGTATGAGAGATATCAACAGGGTTTTTCTAAAGTTACGGCTTATCAAAATATTGGACGAAATGGATGAAACACCCCGTATCTCGGTTATTAGAACCACGGTTATTTGGAATCACCCAAGTACACTCTATTTACAATTAACGTATGTCGGTTTAACTATGAAACACCCTGTATACAGGGTGTCCCACGACGAATTGTACATAGTCCAACCATAAGTAGGACCGAGGCCATTTCATATCTGGTATTAAAAAATGTTTTGTTGCGTTTTTGACGGAGATAATTGAAAATATGTGAATTATTCTACGTTAAGTATATCTAAAAGTAAAAATCTCAGACATATAAAATTTGGCACACTGAGGCTCAACAAAATAGGTTTTAAAAAAAAGTTAATTTCAGGACCGGACTTAGTTTTTTTTAGTTTTTATTGATCCTTTAAAAACAACACCCTGTAAAGCGAGTTGAACAAATTTTCTTTCTGTCACGTTAAAGCGGATGATATCAATCGAAATGAAATAAAAATGCTGTTTGGCATAGAAAAAAACTGTTACTTTTGAAAACAGTGCAAATGTATGTATTTCTACTGTGGCTAATACAGCACTACATCGGAAAAAACATTTGAAATGAAGTCGTTAGGATATTATCACTTTCTCAATTGGAATTTTTTTAAAACCTATTTTATTAAGCCAAGGGAGCATACTCAGTGTGCCAAATTTTATTTGTCTGAGATTTTTACTTTTGGCTCTACTTAACGTAGAATAATTCACATATTTTCAAATATATCATGCGCTGTATATCCGTCAAAAACGCAACAAGGCATTTTTTAATACCATATATGAAATGGCCTCTGTCCATAGTACTTTTGGTTTGAATATGTACAGTTCGTTGTGGGACACCCTGTATGCATTCAAATCCTGGAATTTTTTTTTTATCCTTTATTTATTAGCAATCAGAATACATATAGGCTATAGGCTAATGTGTTGGCTTAGGAGCTTTCAGCTCTTAGTGACGTGATGAGGTCTTCTCCAGTGAAAAGTCCTCTTTAACCTTCTATCAGGTCTGATGGCCATTTCTTTTTGAGTCTTCTATTATTGTAGGCTTCTGTTAATGGGTGGAGTACTGCATTTACATGATTCTCGAGTTTGTTGTGGTGTGCGCAGCTTTTTTCTTTAATGACGTCCTTAATGTAAGGTATTTTTAGATCTTCGTGTATTGTCTAGTTTGATACATACCAGGTTGCATTTGTTATCATTCTTAGTATTTTTGATTGGCTTCTCTGCATTATGGATATATTGGATTTAATGAGTGTTTTGTATACAAGGAGTTTGTTGTCTAATGATAGATTGGATTTCCTACCGATTAACCAAAATAGTTCTTTGATCTTTAAGTCTATTTGTTTCCGTTTCTTAACAATGTGCTCTTTCCAAGTGAGTCTTTTGTCCAAGTGCATCCCTAGGTGAATGTGGTATTTGTATATTTTTTATATGTACTGGGGGCAGTTGTCTTTTCTTAGTGTGAAGTTTACTTGGGCAGATTTAGTCTCATTGATCTTGACTTTCCATTTGTGCAGCCAGACTTGTAATTGATCTAGACACTTTTTAAATTTGTATAATAGGCCTGGGTGCCAGACCTTGTCAAAGGCCTAGCTTACGTCTAGGAATACAGCTGTGTACAAGGCTTGATGTATTTCATGGCTTAGTCTGTGGATTTGTTGCACAGTGGAATGATCAGCCCGGAATCCAAACTGATGAGATGGAATCCAATCTTCTGTGTTGGGATATGTGTTTATTTTTTGTAACGAGAGTCTTTCAAGCAGCTTTGAGGTAATTGGCAGTAGACTGCTGGGTCGGTAAGAAGTAACTTTGTTTGATTCTTTACCTTGTTTTAAGATAAGAATTATTTCTGCAGTTTTGAGTTGTTTTGGCCAATGATTTTGTTTTAAGATAGCATTAAATATATATGTTATTAGAGTTACTCCTTTTTTAGGCAACTCTTTGATCATTCTAGGAGTGATTTTATCTATGCCTGGGGCTTTTCGTGGATCCAGGAAATTAATTTCTTATTGAACTTATTTTATGTAAACGTTTTAAATCCTGGCAAATGAGCACATAGTTTCAGTAAAACACCTTTTCCGCTCTAGCCCAACATGACATCCAAATAAGCCACACCGTAGCCTTTGCCCACACCAAAACCATTGCCTCTATCCGTCCTTTCCAATCCCGAATTATCATAGAAGCCAGTGAAATAGAAAAACGTCCAGACTGTCTAAACACAAGAGACGACAGCCACATACTCCCACAATATTATTAAAACTCTTCCCACGAACAACAATGTACTGCACTTTTACTAACACTAAGACATAATCTTAACCAGTTGAGAACGCTCTTCTAGCATTGCCGAACAAATTGTAATGACATTATTAATAACATTTTAGATTGACATTTCTCATTCTAATCAACACAGCTAATAGCCACAGTATACTCGCTTTTACCAAAATAGTCATTCACTATGCGTCTACTTTAAATTGAAGGAGTTCCCGAAGTGGTACGGAGGGGCACTTCAAACCCTAAGCTTACTTTTTGATGCTCTATCAAAATCTGAAGTCAAAATTTTAAAATTCACAAAGACAGAATCAACACACATACACACATACGCATAGATCGAATTCAGATACCGAACAATTTGTTCGGTGAAAATCGCTGAAACTTTAAGTTAGCAAAACATAATTGAGTCATATTACCCTCAAAAATTCATACAGTTGTAGTGGTGGAACAGGGAAAATCTGATTTTAAGTCATTTATTGTTTTTTGTATAGTTGTTTAGACATTTTAGTATAAAGATAAGGTGACAGTTCGAATAAATGAAAAAAAAAATTGGAGAAGGATTATCTGTCCCTTAAGCCAGATTAGGTTTATTATTTTTTGAGTTTCCAAGTCTTAAAATTGTTACATAATTAATATTAAATATTTTGCCACAATCAAATCTGCTAAAAACTAAAACGTACCTTTTTCTTCAATAGGAGGCAAAAACGTACCATTCCCTTTATTATTACTGCATGTATACGGGAGGTAGAAAGGAGAGGCATGGCTGAAGTTGGAATATATAGGGTCTCTGGTTCTTCCCTCGATATATCCAAGCTGAAAAAATCTTTTGAAACAAGTAAGTTTAATTTTTTAAACAATTATTTTCTATTTACTTCTACATTTTTTTCATTATAGATTCTTATGAGGCTGAACAACTTCTGAAAGAAGTCGATATTCATTCTGTGACTGGTATTCTTAAGTTATATCTAAGAGAATTACCCGAAGCTCTATTTACCAATGAGCTTTATCCGGAACTGTTCGAAGCTTTTAACCAGAGCAACGGTAATTTAAAACGTAGAACTGAATTACTTAAGGAATGTTTCAAGAAACTTCCTACGATAAATAGCGAAACGATCCAATGCATTTTGGACCATTTGATAAGGTAAAAATCATGATTTTTCAATTCTAATTTTCAGCAAAAATCTTTTGGATAAAAAACCCATAATAATTATTTTATTTACTTAACGTTTTGGCTTCTTAGCAGATCTCATTTTAAAAAGTAACATAATTAATAAAAAATATATTGCAAAGATTACTAGATCATTTCCAAAAATATTTTAAGACGAATTAGTATCTATCTATCTGTGATGGGGGTGTTGATACTCTGCGACCTATAAGATCTATTGTGCCCCCTACTGCTGCCCAATCGTTGAGGATGTCTCAACGATTAGAGCAGTTTCTCCAGTCCCATTGCTTTCAGGTTAGGTAGATCTTCCTCTTCTATTTGATATTCTCCGAGGTATCGTACCCTTGCATTCTGAGAGAATGTGGATAGAGGTTTCCTCCTCTTCCTCGCAGAATCTGCATTCTTCTTTGTCTACTAATCCGAGTTTCTTTAGGTGGCCTCTCAGCCGGCAGTGCCCTGTTAGGATACCCGTTAGTATTCTGAGCGACCTATAGCTATTCATAGGTACTGTGGGACTACAGGTTTTTTAGATATGCTACTAACTAAAAAAACCCTTCTATAAGCAGGCCTCCTCGCCCGGAATTGCCTTGACGGCATTACTTCGGAGGGAGGTCTCTGTCTCTATCCTCCTCTGTCTTCCATCTCAGTATTTCTGAGATGAGGAGATGTCCCTCTCTCCAATTTTTTTCCTCCCTGAGCATCCAAGCTATGAATTCCGCGGAGCTGCATCCGTCCAGGTTTAGGCTGACATTATCTCTCTTGTTTGCCCACCAATGGCAGCGCAATATTGTGTGCTCCGGATCATCCACTTCTGCGTCACAGTAAAAGCAACTTTCGTCAGGAACCTTCCGTATTTTGTAGGTATACCTCCTAAAACACCCATGTCCCGACAGGAATTGGGTCATAAAGTAGTCTATGTTTTTAAAGTTGCAGACTAACCACACACTAAGGTCCGGAATCAGGCTCTTCTTCCATTGAGCGACGCTCTCCAGCTCTGTCCACCTGCGCTTCCACCTATGGCTCGTCTCCTCCCTTTCTCTCGTCCGATCTCCTTCCGTTAATCTACCTAGGTTGTGCAGCTTTATCCTCTCTTCCACCAGTAAGTCCATCGGTGGAGTGCCACTAATAACTGCCACTGCTTCCAGTGACACCGTTCTGTACGCGCGCACGACCCTCAGGATCGCTTTCCTTTGCGTTGAAAGAATCATTTGTCTGTATTTCTTTATTGCGATGACCTTCCCCCATATGGGTGCGGCGTATAGAAGCACCGACGTAACCACGCCTGCCAACATCCTTTTGCACATCGTGCCCGGTCCTCTCAAATTTGGCACTATTCTGCAGAGTGCTGCGGTCGACTTCCTGGCTTTTTTGCACGTCCCAGTAGTGTCTTGGCCTGCCTCATTCCTTGTAGTCCTATCCAGTATTGGGATCTTTTCTTATTTACTTCTTTTCCAAGTTCATCAAGTATTGTACTGGTGCTTATTCCTCAGAAGGGTTCAGGTCCCAGAAATAGTGTTTCAGTCCCTTTTTTTGCGAGTAAGTCTGCTATTTCATTACCCTCCACTCCAGTATGTCCCGGAACCCATAGGAGGGTAGCAGTGTTATTCTTGCCTAGTTCGTTTAGATTCTCTAGGCACTCCCAAACCATCTGGGAGTTGATTACTTGGGAGTTCAAGGCATTAATGGGTGCTTGGCTGTCAGACATGATGATGATCTCTTGTCTGCGAAAATTTCTTTCTATGTTGAACTGGACACATTTACCGATGGCGTATATTTCAGCTAGGATTGGTTGTATCCCTTTTCCCTGTTTTAGGAATGAAGGTGACTCTGGCCCTTCTCCATACTTCCGGTATATATCCCAGTTCTAGACTGCTACGACACATACTCACTAGGTGTGGTAGGATTTCTTCTTGCCCGCGCTGGAGTAGGGCGGGGAATATTCCATCAGCTCCTGCTGATTTAAACGGTTGGAAGGCGTTCAAGGCCCATTTTATGCGTCTATTGCTGCAGATATGTCTGGCCATTGCCGTATCCTCTCTGGTAGGTCTACTATACCGTTCTGGAGTGTGCCCTATAGAGATAGGTTCATTCCCAGGGAAGTGAGTGTCCAATAAGAGTTGGGCTCTTTCATTTTCACTTTCGGTGTACCATCTGGCTTCTTTAGAGCCATTGCGTTATCGACTCTACCTTTTGCCATGACTCTATACAGTCTAGCGGCAGCAGGTGTGGAGTCAATATCCTCACAAAATTTTCTGAAATTATTTCGTTTTGCTTTTCTTAGTTCTTTGTTGTAGGTGGTTAGTTTCTCGGTGTAGCTCTGCCAATCTCCGCTACTCTTTGCCCTATTGAAGAGCTTTCGAGTTTCGGATCTTAATTTTGCCAGATTACAATTCCACCAAGGTGCGTCCCTACAATTTCTGCTTATCGATTATTGCCCCATTAACTTCTTCAATAATATTCTCCAGTTCTAGGTGGTGCCTAGCCTTTTTGTTCTTGACGTGTGCTAAATTTGCTTTCAGATTGGTGTTATATATTTCCCAATTTGCTTTTCTAGGGTTCCTTCTGAGGATTGGCTCAGGTGGATCTGTCTCTAGTCTGAACGTAATTATTCTGTGATCAGACAAAGACGGCTCACTCGATACTCTCCAAGTTCATCACTAGATCTTTTAGGCTCGGTGTACTTACTAAATTAGCATTCTTAGAAGATTAAATCTAGAACATTATAAACATAGAATTAATTAGTTTTTCTTGTACAATTGTAGGGTTCACAGACATGAAGTTGATAACAAAATGTCGCTTCATAATTTAGCGACAGTATTCGGTCCGACGTTACTCCGTCCAGGAGTAAAAGCTGACAACGCCAAGCAAAAAGATACGCTCGCTGCCGGCACCGTGGACGTAATGGCACAAGCCGGTATTCTTTACTGTTATCTTCAGGATCTCTTGAATAATAGTTCACAGAGAATTTTACGATGAAGGAAAGATAGCGTCCAGTCTTACGGTAAAATCTCATATAATTAGGCTTTTTAGATGATCGTTCCAGATTCTAAACTTCGAATTGTCAAATTTTTAACTAG
Organism: Crepidodera aurea; assembly: GCA_949320105.2. Taxonomy (NCBI): domain Eukaryota; kingdom Metazoa; phylum Arthropoda; class Insecta; order Coleoptera; family Chrysomelidae; genus Crepidodera; species Crepidodera aurea. Next base: position 3,749,465 of record OX439477.1, read on the forward strand.
TCAGAAACTTAGCAATTTGTAGATTCGGATCTTGAAAGAAATATGCTATTTTTTTTAAACAACCAGGAGCTGTACTTTTTTGTTTATAGACCCCAATCAATTGGTATTTTAATTTACGTAAATTCCCACCCGAAAATAAAAAATACGGTGATGTAGGAAAAAAATTATAAGAAAGATAACGTCAAAATAGTCTCGGATTTCAGTGGCGAACTTAACCTAAAAAATTCGTAAAGTTGAAAAAAACTGTTTTTTTGTAAATAAAAAAGAAACTTCTCATTGAATCGAAAAATAGTAAATGAGGAAGTTGAAGAGGAAAAGCGCCCTTGGCCCTTCTTGCCATGATCTATTAATAATTATAACCCAATTAATAAGATTAATTCTAACTCTAACTTCTAAGCTAAAAACCCTTAATTGACTCCAAAATCTAGCGGATCCGGCCGTTTTAATAATTACTTACACTCAGACAATTACAAGAAGCAAAAAGTGACTTGTCGATTTAAAATTCAGAAATCAACTGATGAGAAATCGCGTCGTTTCGGCTAAGCTGAAACTTTCAGACGCCCCCTTTCCCACCCTGGCGAAGGGACATTTCGATTGCCATTGGTTGGCCCTTTCAATGGGCAATAAATCCAAAAAACGATCGATTTCGAACACTGACCAGTGACAGGTACCTCTTCACGAATTCTGAATATATTTTGAATAGTAATTACTTATTTAGAGAGCATATCACATTATTAATTATTTTTATAAACCTAAATTTTCTCAGATGGATTCGCTGACGTAATAGAGGTTCACAATCCTAACGAAATCTGTTTTCACTCACAGCCAAGAAACTCTATAAAAAACTTGGCTGAATTTCGGAAGGTCGCAAACCCATCGGCCAATTTATTAACCTAATTTACATATGTATATGTTGGCGAAAGTTCTTCTTGGACGATCAATCTATTTCGGGGTGTCATCGCTAATTTTACTGATTCTAAGGATTATCTAAAATATCCGGTCCCAGTGACGACTCTTTGAGATAGCGAAACTAATTTTATGACTTTAGAAGAGACGCCTAGGCGGAACTAATGTAACAGAAAAAAGGTTATTTCTTAAAGTCCCTTTGTCAAATCTTCCAATTGACTTGATTTTAAAATAAGAGTCTCTCTTACAAATGAATTATCTTTACGTTACAGGAAATGTTACTCGATTGTTATTTTGAAGGGACACACGTCTAAATCATTTTAATTAGTTTTTCGAACTTACAGAGACATATTTTTGAGAAGTTCGAGAAATTCTTTCAATGACATTTTGGTTCTCAGCTATTTTATCCATGCGTGACTAAATGATTTCAAATGTTTCTTAATTTTTGTGAATTTCCAATGGCCCTGTTACAGATAATAAAAAGATCTTTCGATTGACCGTGATGAAAGTATCGATTGTCGAATTAGTTTTCGAGATATACCGAAAAAACCGTCCAAAATCGTAATTTTTTTGATTTTGCTAGAACTTTTTCAATTTTTCATATAATGTCTTGATATTTTCAGTAAATATAGCCACTGACAAACCCAAAAAAATACATTTTTGAAAATTTGTAAAATATTTTTTAATTTTTGAGTTATTTCGATTTTTCAAAAAATAAATTTTGATCTTGATTCATAATTCCCAAAACAATGCGTAATAAATGAATTTCTTTTTATAATTAATAAATTAAAATAAATAATCAAATAGTTTACTTACATAATAGTAAGTTAAAATTTAAAAGGACTATGTTTCCATCTTATGGAAAACAAAAGACCACTCAAATGCGGATATTTTGATACCAACAGATTCATCTTGAAAAATAGAACATTTCATAACATTGTGCCAATGTTGAGAGTTGTATAATTATGTCACAATTAATGATTTTAATTTTAAAATCGCTTACGGAAATTGTATGAGTAAGAGAGAGAGACGAAATACATAAATGAAGGTCAGGTCAGGTCATAAATGAAGATTTATTATTAGAGATGAATAACTAACACCAGACAGGGTCGAACTGACCTAATGCTATGCTAACAGTTGATCTGCAGTTGTACGAAATTAAGACTTTTAACAGATTATCAGGTAAATCATACTTTAGTTTTATTAAAAATATAATAAGATCCTTTTTACTAATGACTTTAGTTTTTCCATATACAACAATGTCACTGCAATATGTAAAAATGTCCTCAAAGTTATTTTTACTCAAGTTTGTCATAAGTTTAAAGTCAAAGCCAAAGTCAAAGCCAAAATGATCTTTTACAGCATCAACAGAAGCATTTCTTAATGCTCGAAACCATTGTGATATCTCTCTAGGAGATATGACTACGTTGAGAGCATTAGCACGCAGAGCTCCGATTAAATCTTACAACAAATACCCTTCAGTATTAAAATGGTTAATACAGCACCAATAACCTTTTGGAACATATATTTCTTTTTTTAAATATATGTCTATCCTGGCTTCAAAAGAAATTGTCTGGAGATTTCTATAACCATCGCAAACAAAACACATATTGCGCCTTTGCGGTACACAATTAAACTGACAATAAGTGTCATCATTATCCCCTTCAATGTCGGCCATAATTTGCCTATAACAATTAGTATGAATAACCTCACCATTTTCCATATTTCGTTCCTGCAAATTATTATTCTGTCTGCGATGTTGGGCCGCATTTTGAAATCCCTCTGGAAGATCGATTAATTCCTCACAACGCCGAAATCCTCTAGGACGAACTCTAAGTTCACAAACACTGCATTTTCAAATACTTTACTTTAAAACAACTAAATTAAATACACTTCACGGCACAAATGCACACTTGTAACGCACAGAAGCGACTATTTCTTCAAATCGTCGGCTTAGTGCAAGAAGTCATTATCTGACAAAATCTATTTAAAAACTATTTATTGTTATCATACCCTCTATCTAATACACAAGTCATTAAATAGGTGTAAAAACAATTATCAAGAAATCATTATTTACAACAAACTTTATTAACCTAATTAAAAAGTAATTTCAAATGTGATTTCCAAATAACCATTTTGTCAGATAATGATTTATTGCACTAAGCCGACGAAATTGGTAATTTGTATGAATATAGTTAAAACTTATTAGTTCTATTATTAGCTGTCAGGTTTGTTGTTTATACAGAATGCTAATTAATATGTCTCAAGTCCGACTCTGTTGTAGCACGGCAGGTGGCTAGATTTTGTAAATCGAATGAAAAATTTCTGATAAATGAACTGATTTTTTGGGTTTATTAATTAAATTATCACTTTGGCGCAATAATATGAAATGTTCTATTTTTCTAGACGAATCTGTTGGTATCAAAATATCAGCATTTGAATGGTCTTTATTTTCCATAAGATGGAAACATAGTCCTTTGAACACCTAGAAATTATTCACGACAATGATAATGTTAAATTGTCAAAAAAATGTTGACAGGTCATAGCTGTGTTGATATACCTAACAAAATCAATTCATTATGGTTGTTTGCTGTTTGTAACTATAAAATTTTGACATTTCTGTGGGGAAAAGTGCCATGGCGGGTACTTTTACCATTTTAAATTATTATTTTTCCAACGGATATCACAGGAATTAAGAAAAGGCCTGCTTTGCGTATAAAAATTTGTGTATAGAAAAGCGTGTTTTGCATAGTGGTTGTAGAAAAAAGCATTTTTGGACGTGTAATGAACGATATTTTTCATTATATCTACCTGAAATCCAGATTAAGAAACATTTATTTTTAACAATTTGCGATTTCTAGAGAACTGTCAATACTTTTGTTCAAAAATGTATGTTTTTGGTTTGCCAATGTCTAGATTTACTGCAAATATCAAGACATTATATGAAAAATTGAAAAAGTTCTAGCAAAATCAAAAAAAAAATGACGATTTTTAACGGTTTTTTCGATAAATCTCGAAAAGTAATTCGACAATCGATAACAAGATGGTCAATCGAAAAATCTTTTTATTATCTACAACTTCCTCATTTACTATTTTTCGATTCAACGAGAAGTTTCTTTTTTATTTACAAAGAACCGTTTCTTCAACTTTACGAATTTTTTAGGTTAGGTTCTCCCCTGAAATCCGTGACTATTTTAACACTCTTTCTTAGAATTTTTTTCCTACACACTGTATTTTTTATTTTCGGGTAGGAATTTATGTAAATTTCACATATAATAATGACATATCGATTGGGGTATACAAAAAGCCTATGAGGCTATCAAATTTTACTTAACTTGAGTAGTAACAAAAGTTCCTGAGATTTATATTGGTGGACTGGATTTGTAATCAAAACCAAATTTATTTTATATATATATTGTATACATACAATGTGACTGTAATTATTCTTATTTTTAAGTTTATTTGTATAATATGACTAAAGAACAAAGTTCGGATGCGACTCATTTTTTTTGTGAAGGTATGTTGAGAATAGTTTATAAATTAGGTATAATTTTTATGAAAATGTAAAGGTGCAAAGTGTCTATTTAAGAAAATATGTTCATTCAAAATATATTTGCGATAAATTCGATTTTTTTTGTTTAAACGACATAATTGGTACCTGGCACTTTTCTGTATTTAAGGGAGGAGGGGCGGGTACCTGCAATACTTACCCAATGTACTTGCTGCTGGTACTTCAATATAGTCAGGCCCAACGATCGTTTTTCAAAATGGGTATTGATTTTTAATGACTGATCAAAATAACCAACGAAGTATATTTTATTATTTTAAATTTTTTTAATTTGATATTTGGTTTAATATTGTTTTTAGTTTTAAATGTTTGATAAGGTGCAACCATAAGCAAAGAAAAATTTGGGATAAGATTGGTAGTTTAACACATTATTATTTAACATGACAGTTTTTCGAACAAAAATTTGATTTTAATTAGAACTATCGATAATTATTTATTATAACTTACAAAAGACGATATACGAATGCTTCCTTTGATTTTTTGATTTATTTAAAAATAGAACTTTCAATGACTGGCCATGTATTTATTTACTTTAATTTTCATAAATTTTTTAATTTGGTGGAAAAATGGGAAATTTTACAAAATGAAAAATAACTACAAAACTAAACGTTTTAGGCATAATATACCTTTATAATTTTTAAAAGGTAATGGAATTTTCTACATAATAGGATCATAAAAGTTTAAAAGATATTGAAGTAATAGATTAAAAATCAATTAAGACAAAACAAAGTTGGCAATCCACCAGAAGTGAATATATTATGATAAATAAATTTCAAACACTAGAATGCTTTAAATATGGCAAGCGACATAAATGACAGAAGGATAGAGGTTATTAATTCTTAGAATTTAATATCCATAATAGTTTATACATAAACAAAATCAATATCACAAAATAAATTTGATTTAAACATGATTAAATATACACGAAGGTGGAATTTTTTGAACCATAAAAATTCCAAAAAAGGACCATGGGCGTAACAAAACTGCACAAAAGGATGTGAAACAAAATCACACATGTTCCCAAGAACAAGGACATTAAAAATGTCCTACACTGCACCAGCATCTGGACTTCAACAACTACTCCTTGGGCTATATGCTCCACCAGGTATTGAATTACGAAAGTCCAGACGTGGTTTGGTGCCCGACCAAATCGGGGCTTTAAACCAAAAACTTCGATTTTGTTATTAAAGGAGCTTGCCTTTCTTAGACCGATTTCGGCTTGTGCCTCGTTAGCAAGAAGCAGGCTAGCTCGACATCCTGTCTCTAAAGAATGTCTGAAAATGAATTCTACTCGCCTCTTCCTTGATAAAAGTGGTTGCGTTAGAACAAGTGTATCAAGGTACCTTTCGTGCAGCATATAGCCCAAGGAGTAGTTGTTGAAGTCCAGACGCTGGTGCAGTGTAGGACATTTTTAATGTTCTTGGGAACATGTGTAATTTTATTTCACATCCTTTTGTGCAGTTATGATTAAATATTTTTATCCCATGAAATGTTAGTTAAATCTTGCGATAGGAGAAATTAGTACCGTAATCAGAACAATTTTTTCCTTTAACCTAATCTTAGTACTTACTTTAGCTCAAAGCATTTTTTTCTAGTCACGATATAACTATAATTATAGCTACATTTTTATTTTTACATGGTGGACTATCTATGTCAAAACTAGTCTGTTACAAGCGTTAATATATATTTTTATAAAATATATTTTTAAACTATCATTAATAATGGTTTAGCCTGTATAATACTTTGAAAGTTTTCTATTTTAAAAACTCCTTAAGAGTAACCAAGGCAGTCATTTTATGTTTAACTCATTGATTCACCATTTAGATCTAGATATTAATTTTTGAAAATACAGAAAAAATGCCGAAAAAAAATAAATTTACAAAGATTACGATGAAACGAACTAGAAAAATTGATTAAACGATAAAAATAGGGTAAAGTAATAGAAATTACTGAAACACCCTCAGATCTATAAAAAGTAGGAGGTAAAATACAAAGAGAATGATTAAAAACGAAGAAAATACAGCAGGAATGGTCGATATACTATGAAAATAAATTTAAATTGGATATAATCAATAGAACTAATAACGCCTTACCTCGAAATAAAAACAACACAATAGTCTTTCATTAAAATAGCATACGAAGATGGAATTTTTTTGAACCATAAAAATACCAAAAAAGGACCATGGGAGTGACAAAACTGCACAAAGGATGTGAAATAAAATCACACAAGCTCCTAAGAACAAGGACATTAAAAATGTCCTACACCTTCGTACAGTTTTCTATAGTTTTGCAAGTTTGATTTTGTTATTAAAGTGAAGATGGCGTTGGGTTTCCTCGTTCGTGATACACTTGCTCTAACGCAACCACTTTTATCAAGAACGAGGCGAGTCGAATTCATTTTCAGACATCCTTTAGTGACAGGATGTCGAGCTTGTCTGTTTCTTACTGATGAGGCACAATAATGCCGAAACCGGTCTAAGAATGACAAGCTCTTTTAATAACAAAATCGAAGTTTTCGGGTTAAAGCCCCGACTTGGTCGGGCACCAAACCGCGTCTGGACTTTCGTAATTCAATACCTGGTGGGGCATATAGCCCAAGGAGTAGTTGTTGAAGTCCAGACGCTTGTGCAGTGTAGGACATTTTTAATGTCCTTGTTCTTGGGAGCTTGTGTGATTTTATTTCACATCCTTTGTGCAGTTAAAATAGCATGTTAGCGAAACAAGATATAATCATCATCAGAGATAGAACTGATGCTTTGGGCGTAATATTGCAATGAAAAATTAGGCGATAGAGTAATAGAATTGAGAAAAACGAAACCTACGATAATCTGCAAAGAAGGAAATAAATGGCGAAAGAAAAAATGGGTTAAAGATTAAGAAAGCTGCTATTTAATACATTCTACCTGCTAGCCTAGTTGTCAGAGACTTTGACCTCTCATAAAATGTGATATTGCTGAAACTTGGCACTAAAGTGTATGAAAACAAAATCGAAAATTGGGTTTTTGCCTTATATCTCAAAAAATAAAAAAAAAATTGAAAAAGTAATAGCACCACGTGAAAGAACGGAAAATTTTACTAAAATTTATATTATAAGTTATATAAAACAAAGTTTTTAGTATTATAAAAAATTATTAAAAATAAGAAACTTTAGGCGCATCAGCGTTCGGTTTAAAACTAAAGTATCTTTGCCTAAAATGTACACAAAGAAAAAACAAAAAAAATCATTTTAAGGAAGAGACTCTAACCTTTCTCAAGAAATCATTAGTTTTTATTTTTTTTTTGTTTTCTCATAGAAAATTTGACCGGAAGTTATAATTTTTGAAACTCTCACTGATTTTTATAAAACTGAAACTATTAATAGAGGCATAACAAAAAAATCCTTATACATTTATCATCATTATACTTTTACTTTTGATGTAAAAATAATTAAAATGATGAATATTGTCTCTGTTTAAAAAACTTATGTTTTAAAATAATAATTTTTTTTACAGCATTCAATCATTCGACGCCATTTTTATAGTAATACATTTTTTTTTAAATAATTTAGAATATAAATTTTTGTCTTTCACGTGGTGCTATTAATTTTTCGATTTTTTTTTTATTTTTTGAGATATAACGTAAAAACCAAATTTTCTATTTATTGTTCGAAATTGTGGCTCTAACAACTGGGCTATTTAAATATTTTTAGATTCATATTAATGCTCAATTATTTTTTTATAAATTTGTAGTTGTCTAAAGTTTAATAACAAAAATAGGTAGCTGCCACTGTGTAAACTCGTAGTATAAAATATTTTCAGATGATCACATTTTTTTTAAAGGTATTACTAGAGTTATTTTTTCATATTTTCCTATTTTATACTTTTACTTTTACATAATGCACTAAGATATAAGTTTAGGTAGTACTTAAATTTATATATTTACTTAATAAACACTTTGTACTAACAAAAACTTTTTTAATTTAAGCGTTTAATTTAGTATTTTTGGTTGGTTACAATATTATTACTATCAAAATTAAAAAACATGTTTGGCTTAAAAAGTATTATGTATAGAAGGCAGCTTGAAATGTATTACAAATGATGAATATTTTTGTGCAAATATAAATTTGGTAATTTTTTTGACGTTATTATTAACAAAGTGACTGCAAAAGCAAAGTATTAGCTGTGAGAAATTTAATAATCACAAATCTTTTTAGTGCTTTTAAATAGAAAAATCAGTGCTGGGCTTTACATAGTTCTCCATCTTTGAATGTGCTTGTCCGTCTTTACTGGGTGTCCAACAATATTTTGCCCTATGTTTAAAATATAACATCAATAAAATAAAAACAAAAAAATTTAGGTCAAAATATATAAACGCTATATTGAAAATATAGTAAAATAATGAAAACCCACCCTATATTTATATGTAAATAAAATTTAATGTCCATTTTTACTTGTATTTGTAAGTATTCTTGTATATGTGTGATTGTACGTAATATTTATTATTATACAGGATGTGTTCTGGCTAAAGTTACCTGTGGGGAAATTAAAATATGAGAATTATTTTTTGCTTGCGTGTGACTAGAAATAAAATTTTGATTATGTGCAATATTTAGAAGGAAAAAAAACATCTCGAATAATGAGCAATATTGTGTGTAGTTTATACAATTAAAAATAATAAATCCTAGACTTAGAGTAAAATATCACTTGGTATAGAAAAATATGGCCTTATAATTGGACACTGTTAGGCATAAACGATCCAATCCACAAATATCTAAAATATAAGATAACTCGTCCAAACTATCAAAAAAATAACTATTATAGAAAATTAATATCCGATAATTGTACGCTCCTGATTTTTTATATAACATTTTGCAAAACCATTAATATCTCAGATTCAATATCATGTGGATTGGATGCTTTATGCATAACAGCGTCCAATTAAAATCAATAGGGACCATTCTTTGCACGCGTTTGATAATAATGAATGAATAAACAGGTTAAAAAAAGAATTCTCATAAAAGATTAAGAGCCAGAAGCACTTTATTTTATAGTATACTTGATATATGCATACTATACCTGCATTCAAATTATATTTTATATACATTTGTAATTGATTGCAATACAGATATTTACAACCACGATGACTGAAGTTTTTGTTTAAATCCTTTAGAAATCAACAAAGAAAATTTGGGCACTGATGAGGTATTGTATTATGGTATAATAAATAATCACTGGAGCTCAGATAATAATAAATATCTGGTCACCGAGCTTCGCTCTTAATATTCAAATCTATATCTATCTTATAGCATATATTGACTTGTAAGAGTTTGGAATTTTATTTATTGAATTCGAAAAGCCTAACTGATGAAGCCGAAAGGCAGAAACCGTTATTAGGATGTCGACTCTAATAAATTAAAATTCCTTACTGGTTTACTCATTCAAATCTACATTTTTAAGCAGCCCAATGAGTATATAATTTAAGTATATTTATAATATGACAAATTATTAATTAATTCGCGAAAATCACGGAGTGGGCGACATCTAATTGAACTGAAAGGGAGATAAATAAAAAGTTGATTGGCGATTGGCTTGAAAGTAGACGGGAAAATTAAAAAAGCTGTCAGTGTTAATTTTCAATTGGCTGCAGCTGTTGTTGACGTTTATAAACTGCTTGTCACAGAGGTTAGTTAAATGCATTAAAAGTTCCCTAGTTTCTGGGGATTTCACCCTTTTAGAGCAACATCTACTGGCGCTTGATCTTCGCGAATAGTCACGGCGGACAGGCCCCGTTTCCGGGACGGGCAACAGCAGCGTGTAGGGCACAGGTCCCGTCAACAGAAGATCGCTCAGCTCACTCTATTTGTCACTATATAAGAAAAACTCTATGTTCAATTGATTTTATTATTTATTGATCTGCAGTGAAGGAAAATTTAGGTCTGATATTCATACTTGGGTAAAAACCTCCACAAAAACCTGTGACCAGACTTTCGACGTGTGGCAGATATTGATATCATATTTTTTCAAAGTTTTTCAGTTACAGTTCTTGGAAAATACAAAGTTACAATCAACCTTAAAATGTACTATGAACAGTTGTCACGTTTTGACAAGTGTCCATTTTAACTGATACTCAACGTTCCTATAAATATTTACCTAAACCCATGATTTCTGAAATTGAATTGGCAACGTTGTATTTTCAACTTTGAATTTATGAGATGGCTGTCATTTGACAAGCAAATTATTTATGTCCGTCAAATGAACCTTTCCTTTTTTATACTTTTCAGGTTTATTCTGGTTATAAATTGCTACTTGGGCATTTGTTGAAAAGTTATGTATGCGTTTGTACTGGAAAACTATGTTAAATAACCGTTTCAACGTACTGAATTTGTTTGTCTTGGGAATGAGTATCCCAACATATATTTTTTCATAAAAAATTGTGAAAAATTTTTCCGCGTGTCGGTAGTTGTCAAAATGTGTAGGTCATTATGGATAAAAAGCGACAAATTTAAAATTGAATTTTTACTTTTACCGTAGGTAAAGTATTGTAATCGCAAAAAAAAAAGTTCAGCTTTCAGTGGATTTACATGTTTTGAGACCCCCTAAGTCATTTAAGACCATTTTCAGAAAATGTATGTATGGAGTATATGGAGTATGGAGTATGTAGTCCGGAAAAATTTCCTAATCAAATTTTATATTTAGCATTTTTACAACATGATTAGATTTTGGGCAAAATCGGACAACCGGAAGTGGGGGTTTATGTAACGCCCTATACGCCTATAAAACAATATAGGGCTCGATTTATTGAAACTTAAGAGTAATTTAGTGATAACCCAAGTGTTTTTTTAATATAAAAGTGTGTTTATTTATTTTTTATTGGTGTAGTGATTATTTCTTTAATGGAAAATACAGTACAAGAAAACAAGATTTGAACGACCAAGTCCCCAGACAGCAGCAGAACCGTATTGAAAATATTTTATGTGGTATTAGTTGAATTTTTAGATTGTAGTTTTGATGTATAGTTAATTGAAATTTACTACAGTAAAATTGAGTTTTATTTGACCCTAAAATAAAGAGACCTTCCCGAGTTTCATTTTATGAAATATTGGTAATATTGTTGGTATTGGGGTATTGTATATAATTTTATTTTTCTTGTTTTTTGGTAATTAATATTTAGCAAAATGGCCTTTAAGATGACCATTAATAGATTGGACAAGGATGAGTTACAGTATGAGTTGAGTATTCGAGGTGTTGAATTAGGGAGTGTTGATGAGATGAGACGAAGATTGGCTACTACTCTGCGACTCGAGAAAACTGGTTCTTCTTATAGCTATCCGCCCCATCCATTTTCTTTTAAAATATGTAACGCCCTATACGCCTATAAAATAATATAGGGCTACATATAAAGGTGGGTTGTCGATCTCAACCTTATGCCTATCGGCGTAGCTCTGTAGTGGAGACGGTCGTGGTTCCAATTTTTAATATTGATCGAAAACTTACTTTTTTTTATGTGCTCGGGAGGCGCCAGTTGATTTAAATTAGCTTATCTGACCTAATTTACCTCTGAAAACCAACAAAAGGGGTAAATGCAAGACAAAACTCCAATATATCACCGATTTATTAAAACAAATAACCCCAATCCCAAACAAATAATTAAATATATATAAAAGTGCGAAAATTAAATATAAAAATGTTCAAATGGCAATTTCAAAAACAAAAAATATGGTTCAAAAACAACTAAATAAACAGAAACGTTCTCATTTAGCTGTGGTACCAATGCTGAATGGAATGATAAAACACTTAAAATTAAGGGCGATAACAAGAAAACTACAAAAATGCAACTCAACAAAACATTGACGAAAGAATACAAAAAATAAATTTATCAAACCGTTTGACTTCTAAAATCTTCTATGTACCAAATCTAAATCAAATTAATTTCCAGTAGACCAAATCCAAAATAAAGTTTCCAAATAATAAAATCCAAATCAAATTTTCCAATAGTCAACAGAAATCAGCTAGGCAGTAGAGTTGTCTTACAAGTACGGCAAATTCTTCCAATAATCCGACGACAGTCGAGCGAACAAAGGCGAGTATCCCAATACTTAACAGTATATAACAAACCAAAATGTCACCTACAAGTTGTTCGCAGATGGAATGGCACTTTTAATCCCCCAAACAACTTAGGGATGGCAATTTGCCACTATATAAGTGCTTCTTCCAAATGAAAAAATAAACCGACGCTTGTCTAAATTTTCAAGCTGTTCGTCAACAACCAACTTTTTTAAAACAAAAACCGCGCATCCTCTCCAAATCTCTGAATTTCCGTAACCAATTGGAAAATTTGGCGTCAGTCATGTGACCTTTAGGACCAATCCTAATAGCAATTCGAAAATAAAATCTACATTACCGACTTTCCAAAAGATCCAAATCAAAATACAAACGAACTTGTCGTCAACGTTCGTTTTACAATTTTTACTATAAAATCTAAATATTAACGCATACCAAAAATTAAACACCCTTTTAAAACTAAAACGGTGGATATATTGGAGTAAAACGCAAAATTACAATAAACTAGAACAGTTAGGAATTGTCATCCATTCCTAACGTCAGTCACTACTGTCAAAATAAAAAAAGATTGATACCAGGGGCATCCAAAAAATAATTTAGAATCTGGGGAAAAATGAAACCGTTACATTTACTCTTGAGAATTTTCAGATTTTCGCAATTATTATCGTTTCTATTAAGTTTATGTAAAAATATTAAGAGAAAAAATTTATTTATCACAATAATCACACAACATCTTCACCTGTTGCACAGGGTGTTTGCCGATGGCGTGCCAATAGTCTAGTTTTCAAATGGCAATAACTTAATTTTTTCAAATGGGACACCCTATATATTTTTTTTCAGTTAGAAGCTCTCCCTAATATGCATTAAAAAAATATAGGGTTTTGCACATCTAACTTTACTAATTACTTTAATAATTGACGTTAAGTGACAAACAACATATTTTATACAATTTTTAATAAGAAATCAAGTTACCTATGAAAATGACAGTAGGTATATTTTGTTATGGCATTAATTGTCAACATAAAATTTTGTATTGTATCACGTCTACTATATTTAATCGGTATTGTGTATAAAAAATGGATTTTAATAAGAATTATAGTGTTCAAGAAAATATTGATATGATATGGATACTGGGTGAATGTCAAAAAAATGCTAATAGGGTCTATCGTCAAAGATACCCAGAAAGACGTCATCCACAAAAGGATACTTTTGAGAATTTAAATAATAGATTTAATAGAACAGGAACCGTCAAGTATGAAAAACATTTACGTGAAACTACAGCTGTTACTATTGACAACGAATATAAGGTAATGATCAGTATAGTTGAAGATCCCAATATAAGCACAAGGCAATTAAGCAATCAGTTAGATATTTCCAATACCACAATTAGACGCATAATAAAAAAGAATAAATATCACCCCTATCATATCCAGCTTCACCAAGAATTGTTACCACGTGATTTCGCGCGTAGAGTGGAATACTGTAGATGGTTAATAAACAAGATAAATACAGAGCGTAACTTTTTAAACAAAGTTTTATTTTCCGACGAAGCCACGTTTCATAAGAACGGTTGTGTAAATAGACACAACTTCCACTATTATTCGGACCGGCGGGCGTAATTTCGGCCGGTAATCCCTTGGCCTACCTGCATAAATCAAGGGGTACCATTTATGACAGGGGTAATTTCGGCCGAGGGGCCCTCAACGCCGTCAGCTTCAACGCCGGACTGCGTAGCCGGAGCAAAGGACTGCGTAGCCCGCTGAGGTATAATTTTTTTATCAATAGCCGTAGGCTGTCGTTGTTTTGATGTCTGAGGCGGAGCCTCCGTATTATCTTCCTTTTCACTTTCTACGTCACTTTGAAATAAAGAAATATTTTAATATAAAGCATTCTGTTATTTTATTTGATTTGCGGCCGAAAATACCTATGAGATAAGGAAGCAACTTAAAACCTCCGGCCGAATTTACCTACCGGCTTTTAGTACCTGCCCTTTTTCCGGCCGAAATTACATCCGCCCATTCGGACCACAATGAACATTTAGAACGACATCACAGTATCGATGGTCTTTGAATGTGTGGGCGGGAATAATAGGTGATTATGTAATTGGTCCCTATTTCTTTGATGGGACTGTAAATGGAGCTATATTTTTAGATTTTTTAGAACATTTTCGCAACTTATTGCAAAATGTGCCTCAAAATTATCGCAACGGAATGTGGTTTCAATTAGATGGTGCCACACCACATTACCTATTAGATGTTCGCAATTGGTTAAATAGGGAATTTCAGGATCGTTGGATAGGATGGGGAGGACCTATAAATTGGCCTATTAGATCGCCTTATTTACAAAGAAGAGGTTACCACAAAAGAAAATATGAAAGAAAGAATTACTGCAGCATTTAGACAGGTGACCCCTGCAATGCTAAGAGATGTGCGTAAATCAATGAAAAAAAGAGCAAGAATATGTATAAATGAAAATGGAAGACATTTTGAACACCTACTATACATTTTAATTTTCACTATTGTAGTTTTCTTACGATTAAACTTTGTAAAATTTTGTACTTATTAAAAATTGTGTAAAATATGTTGTTTGTCACTTAACGTCAATTATTAAAGTAAATAGTAAAGTTAGATGAGCAAAACCCTATATTTTTTTAATGCGTATTAGGGAGAGCTTCTAATTGAAGAAAAATATACAGGATGTCCCATTTGAAAAAATTAAGTTATTGCCATTTGAAAACTAGACTATTGGCACGCCATCGGCAAACACCCTGTGCAACAGGTGAAGATATTGTGTGATTATTGTGATAGGTGCATGTTTCATTTACATCATAGTAGCTTTTTTGAGGAATTTTTTAAAAAATGTGGTTTTTGTGCTAATATTTCTGAAGTGCTGTTTTTTCATTAAATCTGCTTAAAATAGGAATAACTTGTCAACGCCGCGTCGGATTTACAAATACAAAAAACTACCGTAAATCTAATATTAAGTAGAATCAGAAGACATAATCGTATACAGGGTGTTCAATTTAAAAAAACCAAATTAATTTTCATTCCACAAAAATTAGCCACCCTGTATACATCAAAATATTTTAAAATTGTAGTCCGAGTGACACTGTCTACCCCTACAAAAAATCTTGTTGATATCTCTTTTAGTTTCGGTGCTAGAGATCGAGTGGAATTAAGTGGCGCACCCTGTATAGTTCGAAAATTTGATATTTGAAGGACCGCCTGAATATTTCAGTTCTAAAAGCTGGGATTGTGAGCCTGCCCTTATGTCTAATATTCTGATTATGTATATCCGTACGATATGTAATTTTGTTATAGACATAAGGTGGTGTTTTTGTCGTAATAATTTTATGAAAGAAACATAATGCATGATGTACTTACCCTTCTAGTTTCCATATTCAAGCAGCCGATTTCCTGGAGTTTATGTAAACTTTGGTCGGATATTTTTTACTTCTTTAAAAGGATTACGTAAAAGGGGTAAAATAAAAAAATCGTCAGAAAATGTTACAATTTTATTGTTACTACAAGGCTATTCCCTAGATATTCATTTATTAAAGATGAAAATATGGCACTTCTTTAGAAGAAGTTTTTCCTTCGCAACAAATATAAAATTCAACAAAACACACTTGCTAATAGTCCAAAAATGTCACAAATCGTACTAAAAATATAGGTAACAATTAAAACTTAAATTATAAATTAGTTTACAAGTAGCACCTTATCATTTAATCACTTTATGTTATTAAATGTCTTTGGTAGGTTTTTAAAGTCACATAGTTTATCATACGTCAAAAATTTAAATTCAAAAGCATAGAAAAATACTATAGCGGGATCAATTTGGTTTTCTTTTTCGAATCTATCTATTTTTATCACTAAGGTAGATTTTTGATAGTAAATATTTTAAGAACATGAGCACAATAAAAAAACTTTCCAGTATTACAAAATATAGATAGATCAGAAAAATTACAAGCATAAAAATAATAATAGACCTAACAATGTATTTTCCTTTTATTTAATACGCTTCTTAATATCGGTTTACATTTGTGTTTACCTACTAATATTGACACGTTCTTTAATACTATTACAATTGCAAATGCAACTAGCGCAAAAAAATAGAAATTAAATAGTCGCCACTTTTGTTCGTTTATAAAAATATCAAACCAATTTAAATGAAAAACATTTTTTGTAATCTCAGTTCAATGGTCCCAGACCGTCTCGAAGAATATTTTTTTTTTGTATAATTAACTCAGTAACAGAACATTAGTTATCTGATTAAAACACTTCAAACAATTTATTCGATTGTTAATGTGAATAAACGCGTATAATTATTTATGTTGCAGTAGACGCATTTACATGCAGATTTTAGAAAACATTAAAATTAAAGTCATAACTTCACAGATCTCTTGCATGCCGAAAATTCAATGATAATAATACAAAACTATTTTCTTTTTCTCTAACTCGGTATTAAATATATTGGACCGGGAGATGGTGCCAGGTTTGATTCTGTTGATAATTTTGGCAAAATTGAAAACCAGAAATCACAAGTTTTGCTCAGGTTAACACTTTTTCCCCTAGGCTAGTGGAATTCTGAGGTACTCTAGGGAAATTCTATAGTGAGATTCGAATTAAGCGACTCGAGATACGTGAAAACATCGTTTTTCGTAGATCGAAATTGCTTTCACAGACAGGGCCGACCAGGGGGGGCAGGGGGGGGGCAAAATCCCTGGGGCTCTATTTTTATGGTTATTATGCAAACAAAAAATTTCACTTTTATAAAAGAGCCTCAATGAATGAAATTAATGTAGTTTTAGGCACACCCACTTTCAGTATATTTTTCAGTTAATCAATTCGATTGGAAATGCAAATCTCATCAAAAGAGTTCTTAAAAATTACGACATTTCCTTTGATGATTGTAGAGGCCAGGGATTCGACAATGGTGGCAATATGAGTGGCAAGTATAAGGGTGTGCAGGGCTATTATTTTAAAATCGAACCCTCTCTCACCCTGTAGATGCCACAATTTGAACCTTTGTGGAGTACGTGCTGCTGAGTGTTGCACTGAAGCACAGATTTTCTTTGGAATTGTTCAGAATCTGTAGAATTTGTTCAGCTGTAGCCCAACAAATGGGAGATTTTGAAAGAAATAGTAGGATCCTCACTACATTCATTATCAGACACGAGGTGAAGTGCTCGAGTTGAATGTGTCAGACCAATAGCGGCACATATAGGCAAGATTAGAGAAGCCGTTTCATCTTTGTTAAATCTTAACATAACAGTGGAAACAAGATCAACAATCAATGGAGTATTAGAATATCTAACCACTTTAAGTGTGTCGTTATGGCATCGATTTGGGTAAAGGTTTTAATACCTATAAATTACGGAAGTCAACTGTTCCAAACGATGGACGTTTTGACATTTGTAACAACTCCTTGTTCCCTAAATTTTTTTAGCCACGCGTTAACTAACATTGCCGATGGCGCATCGCAAAAACGCTGCTGAGCAACTGTGTACGAATCGTTGACTTTAAACTAAGCCTCAACCATGTAAGCACGCTGCGAAGTCGTCCACTGTTCCATGGATAATTGTGTGTCCACTATACGCTCGACGTAATATTTTCATGGAATTTCTAACAGGGTCAGCGTAAGGTAAGTTTAAAACCTTAAATCTACTCTGGGACACGCTTTATATATTGTAAATGGATTTGAAAATTAAATTAAAATGTTTACATGCTAAAACTGGTTTTAATTTAGTTCCTTCCTTAGTAAAAAAGGGTATAACAGTATGTCCAGTACTCCTGTTTATAAATTATAAAGAATTTTAAATTTTCTGTTGATTTGGTGTGGGGAGGGGCCCGATGAGACTTTATCCCCGGCCCTGTTCACAGATACTGAAATTTCTAAGATTTCACGCATTTTCCCTAGGCTAGGGGAAATTCTGATACCGGATTCGGAGGCTCAAAATCCATAGGGTTAGTATACTCACAAGTAAAGTTCATTCCACTTTTTTTGTTTTATGGGCCTGTTATCAACGCTTAAAAAGAAATGCGGAATAAAATGGGAGAATGAAACATGTCACCGTCTCCCGATCTATATTTTGGATGACTACACTAGAGAGTTTTTTAGATATAAGTCGTGGTAAGGGCTAGTTCACAAGCAAAAAATTATAGAATGGTCAGGGACAAGTATTTGTTTTCTTTATGTAAGTTAATCTGCCGCATTATGTTCACGTGGTCGATAGAATTGTGCTCCGGTGCGAGTCAAATGATTTACTAAAAAAACTTAGATTAAAGAAAGAGATCAGAGATGTAACATCCACGCTTGTTCTAGGTGCGCGAATGTTGCCAGTTTTTTAAACTGGGTGAATTGAGCGCGGGAACCGAGACAAGAACTTGGTCAGAGACGGACTCGGGTCAATTTTAGTTCGTTTGAAATTGTTCGAATCACAATTATCTACTAACTGAAACAAATGAAAATTGGAAAAAAATATTTTTTCTATTTACATTTAATTAACTATACAGGGTGTCCCAAGATTTTTTTACAGGCTATAACTCAGGAACTAACGAATAGATTTTTTTGAAAATTGGGTAATCTTTTTGGGACCTACAGTAATTTCATCTGAGGTATACAGAGTATCTGTGACGTCATCACAGAAGCAGGGACGGCATCTCAATGAAAAAAATTAAATGGAAAGGGGGAATCAAACTTAGCTCAAATGAAAGGGTTTTTTATTTCAAATTCAACGGTGTATCACAATGAGGGTACCAAAGTAATAATTTTACCAAATTTTCAATTTAATGTTTATTTGCAACAATAACCAGTGATATTTAAAATGCCGCAAAAATCATGTCCAAATTTACTTCTGATTGGCCTATTTTTACTTTTAACTAGTTTTTTGTAAGCTGAAGAAAACAGTTGAAAAATTGAAAAAAAATTTGGAAATTTGGTAAAATTATTACTTTGGTACCCTCATTGTGATACACCGTTGAATTTGAAATAAAAAACCCTTTCATTTGAGCCAAGTTTGATTCCCCCTTTCCATTTAATTTTTTTCATTGCGATGACGTCCCTGCTTCTGTGATAACGTCACAGATACTCTGTATACCTCAGATGAAATTACTGTAGATCCCTAAAAGTTTACCCAATGTATACAGTGTGTCCCAAAAAGTTTTATACAAATGGACAAAAAGTTTATCTTGCATTTCACAAAAAAAATTATTCCTGACAAAAATCTCTGCATGATCTATAATCAGGTACAAAATTTGACCTCATCAGTTCAGGTCACGGTCATTTGAAGGTCAAATTGAGGAAAAATCTGAAAAAATTCATACAAAGGTTTTTAGGGTTGCTGAATCCGATTATGGATCAACAAGTCATGCAGAGATTTTTGTCAGGAATAATTTTTTTTGTGAAATGCAAAATAAACTTTTTGTCCAAACTTTTTGGGACACACTGTATGTATAAGTAGAATAAAAAAGAAATACATTGTTCAACTATTAGGACCTATCCCTATCTGTAAATATGTAAATAGTGCATTCTGTGAGTCGGAAAAATCTACAAATATTTTAAGTGGCAACCGGAGTTCTTGTGAGAAGCAAATTTCACTTCTATTTTATGAGGATTTTCTAATATAAAATTGTATTTATATGCGCGCCACTGGGAACACTTGACCATGGAATATTTCTCGACAGCTTTAAATGTATGTAACGATGTGGCAGCACTTTACAAAGATATTTAAGAAAAAAATGGGAAACCATATTATTTAAAAAGTACTTGATATTTTTTAAAACAAATTGGAGCAAATTTTTATAGATCTAATGCAGAATGGCGTGGATATTTCTTTTTGTGATTTTTCATTTAAAATTAACAAAATAAATGCTTTTCGAAGGTTTACAAAAAAATCAAGATTTCTCCACCCTAAGTTTTGGAATTATTAGTATTTCCTGAAAATTTCACAAAAATCAGACGAAAACTAAAGGCTTGAAAGGTTATTAAAATTTTCTCGTTCTCGAGGATGCTGAACACGATGGCGTTATTCAAAATTATTTTCGGCTTAGTCCCTTCCCCCAAACTTCCCCACCCTCTTCAGGGTGAAACATTTTTTTTTGCTGTAAGCAAAAAACTCTCGATTCCCCCATTTTGGGGGTGATTCTTGGCCGTTTGGGGGATGTGGCCAAGTCGGTGTATAGATGTAACATCACCATTGTGCTCAACATCCTCAAAAACGGGAGATGACGCGCTGTTTCTTTTAGAGCAAAAAAAAATTCACACTGTAGTGGGTGATTTTTGGCCATTTGGGGGTGGGACTAAGTCGAAAATAATTTCAAATACCGCCATCGTGTTCAGCATCCTCAAAAACAGGGGGAAGATATATTTTGCCGGTAGAAGACGCGGACTCAGGGGTGGAGTTAAATTGAAACTAATTTTGGATACCGCCATCGCGTTCAGCATTCTCGAAATCGAGGGGGAATATAAATTTTGCAGGTGTCCACGATTCTCCCATTTTGTGGGTGGTTTTTGGCCGTTTGAGGGGTTAGGTCAAGTCAAAAATAATTTTATATAAAGCCATCGTATTCAGCATCTTCGAAAACAGGGGGTATGAAATATTTTACCGATGGAATATGCGGAATACGCGATTCCCACCATTATGAGGGTGGTTTTTGGCCGTTTGGGGGGTTGAGCAGCCCCCAAAAGAATTTTAACCACCGTCATCGTGTTCATCATCCTCTAAAACGGGGGGGGGGGGAGGTGGTTTGGGTGCTGCTTAAAATATTTGTGTTTTTCGAGGTTTTTTCCGACTCACAGAATGCACTAGAAGACGATCCTGGAAATGAAAATGGTACCTACGTGGCTTGGTGCTGTTCGGGTCTAGTCGGACACACTTTGATTCTCTATTGGTGGGTGAATTCATGACGAAACAGACAACATGCGCAAAGGACAATGTTACATCTCTGGTCTCTTTAATCTTATCTAAAAAATGCTTTGCTCTGGCATCGGGAAACAGTTCGCGTTTGTCTGTATGTATTTACTTATATAATAGCTGTTAAGGTAACCTGATTGTATATGTTTAAAAAACTGTTATATATTGTTAAATTTGAATACTTTAAGAATATAATGAATTTGTAAAGTATCGTTCGACTAGTTATATTCCAATAATAAAAATGTCGAGCTTAAGTACGTCAGATTTGCTTACATCTTTTTTATTATGTAAATGTATAATAAAATATTCATTGTATGGTCTGCAATACGCATTATACGTAATAAGCATAATATAAGCCATTTTACTCAATATACAGAAAACTACATGCAATTTCATCCGTCGTAAGCCCAAGCATCTGCGCAATACACGAAACTATAAGACAAAACGAGATTGGAACTTTTCTATTGACTTCAACATCCCAAGACACGGTCAATAGTCAGGGTCGGTTTAAGGCGTACGTAAAGGATGCGGCCGCAGGCGGGCGCCGCGGCCAGGGACCTTATTTTTCCGAAGGTAATGTATTAAAAAGTAGCCCAAAACAGCGTTTTAGGCTACTCAAATTTTAAAAATTTTCCCAGACCCCCCGGTATTACGTCATAACAATTGCCAGTCAGATTTAAACCGATCGCGCTGATCACGCATAAGTTTCATTGCAAAACACGTTTACTTATTGTTATTAACTGTCCACAATGTCGGTTATGCTGAGATGTGAGTTCAATTTAACAATTTTCCCGACAGAAAAGCCTCACTAAAGGCAAAAAAACTCGTCGAAAGCCATCATGTTTCCAACGTAGACGACATGAAAATTAGCGGATCGTCTAAGATCAAAGTGACTGGTACACAGGGCCGCATAATCGATTTCATAAACAATATATTTTTTTTCATTTTTTAAGAATACTTTAAATAGTATGTATCAGGCCCGTGCGCAGGATTTGCTCGAGGGGTGGGGGGGAAGGGTTCATTAAAAAAAATCGAAGGAACTCTAGTTTGTCTATCGCAAAGAAAAGTTTTTTTCTAATATTTCAAGTAAAGATACAGAAATATTCCTCTTGAGGAGGGTTCCAACCCCACCTCCCGCGCACTGGCCTGGTACGTAAAAACCTGGATGAACCTCCCGCAAAGAGCCAGCCCGGAGCTTCTATTCGTACCAACGAAGAAGGGGGGGCGCCGGAACACTAGCAATAGCGGACCTAGCTGATATTGCAAGTATCGTCCAAGCATTCAAAATGTTAACATGTCCCGATGCCCTTGTCAGCGACACAGCCTGCAGCCAACTATATGATGTGGTCCAGCGACGAATAGGCTGTCGCCCAACGATCTAACCCGCTACCTCTCAGGGGATCGCACGGAAGAATTCGGAAGGGAAGAGCCCGAATCGCAACCAGAAGGCTCTCAAACTGGCTGGGAGTTCTGTGCTGGTCGAAGGATAATGTGCTTGCCATCCGTCTGGGCAGGGCCATCACGCACCCACCACCCACTCGCCGGAATGTTGAGTGGCGGCTCAAGGACGCGGCCAGGAATGAGCATGCTGCAGCCCTAATCCGGAAACCTGATCAAGGCAAAACATTCAAATTCTTTGCGAGAAGTGCGGCAAGCAACCACTTTATGAGGTCCGGATTCGCTACAAGGTTCTGCGACTGGAGGTTCATCCATAGGGTCAGGCTGGACTGCGTCCCACTTAACGAGACAAAAAGATTCGGGAATGGAAACAAGAGGTGTAGGAGATGTAACGAAAGAGACGTAACGCTGTCCCATGTTCTTAACCACTCAGCGACATGGCAGCGTAGACACAATGCGATTCAAGACCGCCTGGTCAAGACCATCCCACAGAGGGCAGGCGCCATACGGATCCCCCAGGTGAATTCAGAGCTCCGTCCAGACATCGTCATCACTAACGAGCAAGAAGCCAAAATAGCGATCATTGACGTCACCATCCTTTTTGAGAACGGGCCACAAGCCCTTACAAGGACCAGGGAAGCCAAAGAAGAGAAATATGCAGCTCTTGCAGAAAGCCTTAGGAATCAAGGATATCAAACATCGGTGGACGTCTTCATCGTGGGTGCACTGGGGTCCTGGGATCAAGAGAACGAAGAGGTCTTGATGAGGTGCCTGGTGTCGCGGCAACAATGAGGCGCTTAATGTGTCGCGAGGTCTCGCGACATCTACATCGAACATTTGACGAGAATTAGACAATTCGCTTAGTGATTTATGCTTTACACTGTGATGTTTATACACTTATCTGTGATATTATAGACTTTTTTTACCTTTATGTGTTTTATTATAGCTTTTATCTGTGTTTTAATATCTTAACTAAATCCAATTAGGATGAACTAAATGAATAGGTACTATACAAACTGTAACATTGTGTAATGTAAAATATTTTCTAAATAAAAGTATCAATATTATGTACAGCGTGCTTACTTAATTTGTCCTATATGGAAAACTTTTTCTATAACGCTAATACAATCTCTTCTTTTTCTTTCTTCTGCCAGTCTATCTTCTTTTCGCACTCTGCAGCTTTCCTCTGCTAACACTATGTTGCTTAGCATAACATATTCCACCAAGTGATCGGAAGACACATTACTGACGTCCTTACACCCGTAGGTCTCACTACCTCCATGCACAACTTTTTAGAAAGAGTAACTTTTATTCGTAAAACTAATAATTAAAAAGTTTTCCATGTGGGGCAACTGGAGTAAACACGCAGTATTTAATATAATACGTATTACTTACTTATTTTTATAAAACCCTTAATGCGACCCTGTGTACCAGTCACTTTGATCTTAGACGATCCTTCAATTTTCTTGTCGTATACGTCGGAAACATGATGGATGTCGACGAGTTTTGTTGGCTTTAGTGAGGCTTTTCTGTCGGAAAATTGTTAAATTGACCTACTACAGTAAATAGAGACAATTTACCATTGACTAAATGGAAAAAATTAGGGGCAAGCTGAAATTTTGCAGGTAGTTTTTGGTCAAAGGGACGAACTCAAATCCTTCAACCCCTTGCAGAAGGGTGTTTTTGGGGGTGAGTTTGTTTTTTTCAAATAACTCCCTCATTTTTAATCTTACAAAAAAACTTTCAAGAGCAATTTTGTAGAGAATTACATTTGCAACAACTTTAAATTCTTGACTTTTTTCATAACTGCATTATTTTGTTTATAATAATTGTTTAAAAAATTGCAAAAGTGGTTTTTTCGTTTTTTTCTTCAGTTTTACACCGATTTGATTAAAAAAAACTTCCAGACTGAACGAGACCGCATTATTCTGCATTCCGAAAAAAAAATCCTGAAAAAACAATCTGGTCATTGAGATAAGGCGGAAAAACTTTTTAGTAGCCTTCTGCCATGTGCAGAGTGTGTATCGACTATCATTTTGGATGCGCATGCAAGGAAAATGGACAAATTCACTTTGATCTTAGACGATCCGTCAATTTCCATGTCGTATACGTCGGAAACCTGATGGCTTTCGAAGAGTTTTGTTGGCTTTAGTGAGGCTTTTCTGTCGGAAATTTGTTAAATTGACCGGCTTGTGTGTGACTTATGTATGACGAGCGCGATCAGTTTAAATCTGACTGGCAATTGTTGTCGCGCGCGGCCGATGTCAGGCCGGCGTATGGTGCATTGTTAATTTACTCGCAATCTGTCTGTTTTTCAATGAAAAATGAGTATTCTTTTTAATCGATGTTTAATAAGGAATTTTTGCAGTAGATACGTCTAGACCTCTGGAACCAATACAGAATTTTTTAAATTTTATATTACTTAAAATTTGTTTAAAATGGCAAGTATATGACGTAACTTATAAAATATATCACTGTTAAGATGAGTCATAGAAAAAACAAGCTTATATAAGTGATATCATTTTTATGATACAAAATGTATCTAAATAATTACTTTGTTATTCACCTTTTTAAATATTTCCCGAGTGTGCTGTTCCTGTAAAAAATGTTTTTTTTTAATCTAATCATCCTTATTGCTTAGTTTTGAATAAAATTAATAAAATTCTTCGGATGTTTAAAACAAGTTGTGAAAAACTTAAAAAATCATATTTGATAAGAGAACTGTTACCTCCTTTCTACAATGTGACAATAATCTAGTAGTCCTGAATTATTAAAACAAGTTCAGGTGTTATTTGTTTTAATAACAAGTCCTTATGGGAAGATGATTTTTCAAAAGGTACCTTTCTAATTTTTTTAATGATTGTTACACTTAAACGTATTTATTAAAAGTACATAAAAACGTCTGTACATATTTTTACCTAAAAACTAACTGCTTTCAATACAAAATTACAGAGGCATTTTTCATCTTTTTACACTATGATTGCTTCGATCTTTTATTTAGACTCACCTCCATTTACAGAAGAAAATAAACAAAAAATAAAGTGTTCCGGAAGGAGTTATTATTTATCAGATTATTTGTTTAGCTTATGTAGTATTTGTAATCAAAAAAAAACAAACAGGGTGATTCTTGATAACTTAAAATTCCCTCACATTATTTTTAAAATACAGTAGTGCTACATACAGACCTGAAAAATACAGATATTTACAAATCTAAATGAACTCTCGATAATACCAAAAAGTGTGAATTATTCTGAAATTACCTCAATCTACATATATTTTCTATCGTGATATATATAACTCCTCGCGTAACACAGAGTATACAGGGTGAGTCACGGTAGACGCGACGGGGCATTGTGGCTAAACGGTTAATATTTTGAAAATTTTGTTTATTCATGGATATGTGGGTTGATAAAGGCTACATTTTAAAATTATTTTGAAATATACAGGTTGTCCCAAAAAAGTGTATTATTTCTTATGGAATATCCTATATTTTATTGCATTTATAGATTATACGTTAAAAATAAGATAAACTTTCTTAAGTTTTTAGATGTGCTGCCATCTATGATTAGAAGAGAGTATTGACAATTACTAAAAGCAAAAAATTCCCGGTGTATTGGGGTTGCATACACAATTTGCATTGTGTGTTGCAAAGCTTTTATTTGACTGATTCTAGTCAAAATGTCACTCTCTTCCTTACTCGTTTTCTAACTTTGTATTAATCTCTGAAAGGGATACGAAAGAAGAGAGTGACATTTTGACTAGAATCAGTCAAATAAAAGCTTTGCAACACACAATGCAAATTGTGTATGCAACCCCAATACACCGGGAATTTTTTGCTTTTAGTAATTGTCAATACTCTCTTCTAATCATAGATGGCAGCACATCTAAAAATTTTATCTTATAGCGGATATAGCTATTGACTTGTACGAGTTTGGAATTTTATTTATTGGATTCGAAAAGCCTAACTGACGAAGCCGAAAGGCAGAAACCGGTCTTAGGATGTCGAATCTGATAAATTAAATTCCTTACTCGTTTTCAAACTTTCTTAAGTATTTCCTAGACCTAAGCTTTTTACTTTTCGAGATATTTTAATATTTCTAAAAATGGAAGCACTTACAAGAAAACCAATAACTTCGAAACCAAATCAAATTTTAACTGACAATTTAATTCATGTATAAAAAATCCCATAAGCCGCGTGATTTTGTCATTATGACAGCGAAAAAAGTTTGCCCTAACTTTTCCAGCGACAATAACGGAACCTAACTTTTAAACGCATGACAGACACCCAGCATTGTAAACAAATTTTTGATGACGTTATGTCAATTTTTCTCAAACTTGCGTTGTCAGAAACATTTCATTTGTGGAACTGTCGCGATTTGGAGAGCCTTCGAGTGGAGAAATTGAAAAAGCGATCAATGATAATTTGCCTCGCAATATTGTGAATTCAACTACATCAATTTGGCGACAATTTGCGATGTTTTGTTTGGAAAAAAAATATGAACTCATTGCAGAAACTTCCACTGAAGAGTTAGCTTCTATTTCATGTTACTGGGCATTCAACATGAAGAAGAACAATGGAGAAGATTATAAAGAGAGTGCAATGAAGACACAGAACACATAGAACTAGAAGGCTAAAATAGGTGGAAGAAATTAATATTATTCGTAACCACATGTATAGATGGGACAACTTTGATCATGCGCAGATCATCAACAACATTGCCAGTTGTTCATGTACTTGTACGAAAATCTAAGATAATGGCAATTTGATTTACATATACAGGGTGCGCCAATTATTTCCACTCGATCTCTACCACCGAAACTAAAAGAGATATCAACAAGATTTTTTGTAGTGGTAGACAGTGTCACTCGGACTACAATTTTAAAATATTTTGATGTATACAGGGTGGCTAATTTTTGTGGAATGAAAATTAATTTGGTTTTTTTAAATTGAACACCCTGTACACGATTATGTCTTCTGATTCTACTTAATATTAGATTTACGGTAGTTTTTTGTATTTGTAAATCCGACGCGGCGTTGACACGTTATTCCTATTTTAAGCAGATTTAATGAAAAAACAGCACTTCAGAAATATTAGCACAAAAACCACATTTTTTAAAAAATTCCTCAAAAAAGCTACCATGATGTAAATGAAACATGCACCTATCACAATAATCACACAACATCTTCACCTGTTGCACAGGGTGTTTGCCGATGGCATGCCAATAGTCTAGTTTTCAAATGGCAATAACTTAATTTTTTCAAATGAGACACCCTGTATATTTTTCTTCAGTTAGAAGCTCTCCCTAATACGCATTAAAAAAATATAGGGTTTTGCACATCTAACTTTACTATTTACTTTGATAATTGACGTTAAGTGACAAACAACATATTTTACACAATTTTTAATAAGTTATCTGGTAGGGTCTATCGTCAAAGATACCCAGAAAGACGTCATCCACAAAAGGATACTTTTGAGAATTTAAAGAATAGATTTGATAGAACAGGAACCGCCAAGTCTTTGAATGTGTGGGCGGGAATAATAGGTGATTATGTAATTGGTCCCTATTTCTTTGATGGGACTGTAAATGGAGCTATATTTTTAGATTTTTTAGAACATGATTTTCGCAACTTATTGCAAAATTTGCCTCAAAATTATCGCAACGGAATGTGGTTTCAATTAGATGATGCCACACCACATTACCTATTAGATATTCGCAATTGGTTAAATAGGGAATTTCAGGATCGTTGGATAGGAAGGGGAGGATCTATAAATTGGCCTACTAGATCGCCTTGCCTTACACCTTGCGATTTTTTCTTGTGGGGTTTTATTAAAAATATTGTTTACAAAGAAGAGGTTACCACAAAAGAAAATATGAAAGAAAGAATTACTGCAGCATTTAGACAGGTGACCCCTGCAATGCTAAGAGATGTGCGTAAATCAATGAAAAAAAGGGCAAGAAAATGTATAAATGAAAATGGAAGACATTTTGAACACCTACTATAAATTTTAACTTTCACTATTGTAGTTTTCTTACGATTAAACTGTGTAAAATTTTGTACCTATTAAAAATTGTGTAAAATATGTTGTCACTTAAAGTCAATTAGTAAATAGTAAAGTTAGATGTGCAAAACCCTATATTTTTTAATGCGTATTAGGGAGAGCTTCTAACTGAAAAAAAATATACAGGGTGTCCCATGTGAAAAAATTAAGTTATTGCCATTTGAAAACTAGACTATTGGCACGCCATCGGCAAACACCCTGTGCAACAGGTGAAGATGTTGTGTGATTATTGTGATAGGTGCATGTTTCATTTACATCATAGTAGCTTTTTTGAGAAATTTTTTAAAAAATGTGGTTTTTGTGCTAATATTTCTGAAGTGCTGTTTTTTCATTAAATCTGCTTAAAATAGGAATAACTTGTCAACGCCGCGTCGGATTTACAAATACAAAAAAGTACCGTAAATATAATATTAAGTAGAATCAGAAGACATAATCGTATACAGGGTGTTCAATTTAAAAAAACCAAATTAATTTTCATTCCACAAAAATTAGCCACCCTGTATACATCAAAATATTTTAAAATTGTAGTCCGAGTGACACTGTCTACTCCTACAAAAAATCTTGTTGATATCTCTTTTAGTTTCGGTGGTAGAGATCGAATGAAAATAATTGGCGTACCCTGTATTACATTATAATCCCATAAAAGAGCCCGAACTCATCATTTTACGATTATTTAGGATCATTAAATTCTTTTTTCATATGTATTCAGAAGAAAATATACATGTTTGAGCATATAACAACTGCTGGCATCGTAATAAAGAATCATGATTTCCCACAACTCATTTGGCAACGCTGTTATTTAACATCAACCCCTTTGACTTAGTCTGACGAAATTTTTGATCAGAGCCGGTCTTAGGTGTGTTGTTGTTGCTGTTGAATTGTGTTCTTGCTTCAGTGTTTTATTAATTCCGCATTATTGTATTAGGTATATACTTTTTGTGTTGTTTTCAATCTGTTATCGTGTAGTATTTAAGAGACCTCACTAGTTTTTAGTATAGTTAGAGTGTGTTTTCAAGATATCTAAGTGCATGGTGCTTTCCTGTAAAAACAAAGGACAAATTCCAGGAATATCTTACTTCAATTTCTCCCTACATTATCTAACTTGACAGAAAATGTTGTTGCATACATTGCAGGTTTTGTTGTGAAGAACATAAAAAAAATAATCAAGTGTAATGTGTGCCTAAAGCAAACCGAAAATCTCTATGGGGTGCTAGATCCAAATGTCACGTCGAAAACGACCCCCGAACACCTGGTGCACCAGAACCTGGCCCTAAACGTCGTCTCCGAGGTTTTTCCAGACATAATCGAAAAAGATGAATCGAATATCGTGAAGGGGGTTTTTTGAAGCGCTGAATCCGAAATTCGTGTCGAAAACGACCCCTCGAGCACCTGGTGCACCTGAACGTCATCTTCGTGGCTTTTCCTGAAAATATTTACAAAAACGAACTGAAAATCGTTGAGGGGGTTTTTTGGGACGCTGTATCCGAATTTCTTGTCGAAAACGACCCCCCGAGTTTTTGGTGCACCTGGACACGGTCCGGAATGTTGTCTCCGAGGTTTTTCTGACACGATCGAAAAGGATGAACCGAACATCGTGAAGGGGGGCTTTTTGAGGCTCTAAATCCGAATGTGGCATCGGCGAATAGCCCCCTGGCACCTGGTGCACCCGAACCCGGATGTTATCTCCGAGAATGTTCCTAACAAAACAAAAAACCATTGTAGGGGTGTTTCTGGTGTTCGGGGGTGTTCGCCGATGCTGTATTTGGATTCAACGACCCAAAAAACCCCCGGGCACCGAGTTTCTCTACTTCCCCGCTTGAATTTTGAGATAGTCCCCCGAAGATGACGTTTATCGGGGTTCCTGAGCTCCAGGTGTTCGTGGGACCAATTTGAACATCATAATCGTGATCAGCGACCTCAAAAACCCCTGGGTACCCGACTTGGGCCAATTCTGACTCTTATTTACAAAGTTATTAAATTTGCCAAAAGGCCTCTCAAATAATGCATTTTTGGCTGCAGTAATGCAATTTCCGATTTGTCATGGAATCCAAGTCGCCACATTTTTTACAAATAAATTTTGGAAGACAATGCAAAAAACTTTTTCCCCGGTTCGGACATTTTTAGTGCTTCATTGCCTCGACTATAAATTAAATAAACTAATTTACATCTTATTTTACAATTTATTGATTTATATATTCGTTAAATTGTCTTACCGAATTACACTCTAGCTTTTTTTTTGAGTCGAAGTAAACTTGACATTTATAATTCGAATTTTGTTGCCATTAGGTAATTCAACTCAAAAAACTGCCAGAAAAAATTACTCGTCCTACGGACTCGTAATTTTTTCAGAGGCAGTTTTTTTCGTTAAATTGCCAGGCAACAAAATTCTTATCGATACATGTCAAGTTTACTTCGACAAAAAAAAAGCTCTCCTGCAAAAGTTTCCTCCCATTTAAATGGCCATCAAAGAAATAATAATAAATAATAATGAAAGTTATGATAGTTAAATAATCCATTATTATGAAAAATGGATTCATCTGTAATTTTTTCGGATAATAGTCTAAGCTGATCAAATACAGGGTGTTATATTTAGGCATTACGATGGAAAAATAATGTAACATTTAACAAAAATAAAAATAACTCCAAAATTAATAGATTTAGGCACAGTAGACCTTTATAATTTTTAATGGTAATGGAATTTGCTTCATAATAGGATTATAAAATACAGGGTGTCCTATTTAAAATAAGAACGATATTGTCAATATGTCATTAGAGAATCGCTCCATTTTGGACGCCCTGTATAATTTTAAACAACTCTAAATACATTATTATTTTCAAATATTAGTCTAATTTTTTTCTGTTAAAGTTGATTTGGCTGATTTCATAGGTCTCCAAGTTAATGGTTTTCTTGTAAGTGCTTCCATTTTTAGAAATATCAAAATATCTCGAAAAGTAAAAAGCTTAGGTATAGGGAATACTTAAGAAAGTTTATCTTATTTTTAACGTATAACCTATAAATGCAATAAAATACAGGGTATTCCATAAGAAATAATATAACTTTGATACGCTACACTTTTTTGGGACAACCTGTATAATTCAAAATAATTTTAAAATGTAGCCTTTATCAACCCATATATCTAATAAACAAAATTTTCAAAATATTAAGCGTTTAGCTCCAACGGACCGTCGCGTCTACCGTGATTCACCCTGTATAATGTAACAAAAACAAAATTTACGGGTTTGTAGAATTTTTTACTCAGTGATGTCAAAATTTGAAGTACCAAGATATTCCTTAGGTGAATTCCATTTTATACAAAAATTTGTTAGGTTTTGACTAGACACGATATACTAACAAAACAATGGAAAACGATTTAAAAAATATATGTTTTGGCCCGTTAATCTACCATGTAGACAAATTACATATTCGGATAAGCACGATAAAGTCGTATCATCCCAAATTGTTTTTTTTTCATTTATCAACTACAACAAATTTACGTTTTTGATAAGACTGTGTTTCCATCTTATGGAAAATAAAAGACCACTCAAATGCGGATTTTTTGATACCAACAAATTCGTCTTGAAAAATAGAACATTTCATATCCTGCGCCAAAGTGATAATTTAATTAATAAACCCAAAAAATCAGTTCACTTATCAGAAATTTTCCATTCGATTTACAAAATCTTGCCATTTAATTCCAGCCACCCGCTGCGCTAAAACAGAGTCGGACTTGAGACATATTAATTAGCATTCTGTATAAACAACAAACCTGACAGCTGATAATAGAACTGATAAGTTTTAACTATATTCATACAAATTACCAATTTCGTCGGTTTAGTGCAATAAATCATTATCTGACAAAATGGTTATTTGGAAATCACATTTGAAATTACTTTTTAATTAGGTTAATAAAATTTGTTGTAAATAATGATTTCTTGATAATTGTTTTTACACCTACTTAATTAATGACTTGTGTATTAGATAGAGGGTATGATAACAATAAATAGTTTTTAAATAGATTTTGTCAGATAATGACTTCTTGCACTAAGCCGACGATTTGAAGAAATAGTCGCTTCTGTGCGTTACAAGTGTGCATTTGTGCCGTGAAGTGTATTTAATTTAGTTGTTTTAAAGTAAAGTATTTGAAAACTAAGAAAATGCAGTGTTACGTTTGTGAACTTAGAGTTCGTCCTAGAGGATTTCGGCGTTGTGAGGAATTAATCGATCTTCCAGAGGGACTTCAAAATGCGGCCCAACATCGCAGACAGAATAATAATTTGCAGGAACGAAATATGGAAAATGGTGAGGTTATTCATACTAATTGTTATAGGCAAATTATGGCCGACATTGAAGGGGATAATGATGACACTTATTGTCAGTTTAATTGTGTACCGATGGTTATAGAAATCTCCAGACAATTTCTTTTGAAGCCAGGATAGACATATATTTAAAAAAAGAAATATATGTTCCAAAAGGTTCTTTGTGCTGTATTAACCATTTTAATGATGAAGGGTATTTGTTGTCAGATTTAATCGGAGCTCTGCATGCTAATGCTCGCAACGTAGTCATATCTCCTAGAGAGATATCACAATGGTTTCGAGCATTAAGAAATGCTTCTGTTGATGCTGTAAAAGATTATTTTAATTCTGAAGACAATTTTGATGATGAGGACTTTAAACTTATGACAAACTTGAGGACATGTTTAGATATTGCAGTGACATTGTTGTATCTTATTACATTTTTAATAAAACTAAAGTATGATTTACCTGATAATCTGTTAAAAGAGTTAATTTCGTACAACTACAGATCAACTGTTAGCATAGCAATAAAAGCTGTCGATTATGTTTATCTCAAAGATTCGTTTCCGAAAATGTAGGTCCTAGATCAATAACTCATCAAGATTTTATTAATACTCATGTAACGGTTTTTGTCAATGAACTGTATAATCCCGATCCCGATAACAAAAAAGCTATTATCTACATTGATGGTACTTACTTAAAAATACCAAAATCATCTAATTCTCAATCATTACGTCAGTCTTATTGTTTGCACAAAGGCTATCATCTTTTAAAACCCATATTAGTAATAATTGTGACTTAATTATACAACTCATAACATTGGCGCAATGTTATGAAATGATCTATTTTTCAAGAATCTGTTGGTATCAAAATATCCGCATTTGAGTGGTCTTTTATTTTCCATATGATGTTGTGCATTAGGTCAGTTGGACCCTGTCTGGTTTTAGTTATTTATCTCTAACAATAAATCTTCATTTATGACCTGACCTAACCTAATAAATCTTCATTAATGTATTTCGTCTCTCTCTTACTCATACAATTTCCGTAAGCGATTTTAAAATTAAAATCATTAATGTGACTTAATTATACAACTCACAACATTGGCGCAATGTTATGAAATGTTCTATTTTTCAAGATGAATCTATTGGTATCAAAATATACGCATTTAAGTGGTCTTTTATTTTCCATAAGATGGAAACATAGTCCTTTAAATTAAAAAGTTAGTAAATTTTGTTAGCCCAGTTGTCAGAGAATTTGACTTCTCATAAAATGTGATATCGCTGAAACTTGGCACTTAAAGTGTATGCTAACTTCACAATTTAGAAAACAAAATCGAAATTTGGTTTTTGATTTCTCGAAAAATAAAAAAAAAAATCGAAAAACTAATAGCACCACGTGAAAGAGTGAGTAAAATTGATTTTATTTAAAAAAAATTTATTACTATAAAAAACTCGAAAACTCTACGCGCGTCAAGCCGTTGAATACAAAATATTCAAGCGAGGCGTTAGGGAAGAAACTAAAGTATCGTTGCCTAAAATGTACGCAAGAAAAAAAAAAGCATTTTAAATAGACAAGCTTAGAGTCTCTTCTTTAAAATGCTATTTTTTGTTTTTTTTTGGTACATTTTAGGCAGGGGCGGATCCAGACTTCCGTTTTGTGGGGGGGGGGGGGGGGGACACGAAGTTATTTTTACGGTGGAGGAGGAGCGTATGGGTATAACTGAACATAGAAAAATACTTTTTTAATTAAAAATCAGGTCCAATTTTCAATTTTTCCTAAAGCCGAACCTGGATTATCATATCTCTTAATATTTCAGTACATTATTGTGTGAGAGAAGTGTAAGCTGCATGCCAAAAATGGAAAAGATATACTAAGTGATTCAAAAGTTCTGGCCAAATGAATAATTACGCATAATTGATAAAACATCCTGTAACTCGGTTATGGAAGCCAAGAGACCCATTATATATGGGTTATTTAGAATCGCCTTTGTGACCTCTACCTTTAAACTATTTCCGTTTACCAACGGGACACCCTGTATAGTAAAATCTTCCGCTCTTTTACGTGGTGCTATTAGTTTTTCGAAAATTTTTTGATTTTGTTTTCGAAATTGTGAACGTAACATACACTTTAGAGCAGCAAAGAGTACCTAAGAGCCTAGTTTCAGCGATATCACATTTCATGAGAGCTTTTAGCCTAAATGTGGCTTTGGCAACTGGGCTAATCATTATTTGTGTGGAAAATGTTAGGTTTACAGTTAACACAATTTTATTATGCTCGTCGAGTTTTGTAGAGTAAGAAATATTCACTTCTATGATATATAAAAATTGATATTTAAAAGTTAAAACTTTCAGAAATAAATAATCCATTCTACAGACCTGTAAGACACATTTTCATTCCATATAAATAAATAAAATAGCAGAAAACTGTTTCTTCTCAATTCAATCACAAAGTCAGTCTATAAAAATGTGATGACCTAATCCTAATCCATTTTACAAGTGATTATTTAAATAATATTTCTCTAAAATACAGACATCGATGCCATATAAAATAATTAAAAAATATCCAAACCGAAAAAGTAAACAGCTGCCATACGATAGTATCAAAAATATATTTTTCAAAATCAACACTGAGATAAACACGAAAAAATATCGTCTAGCTCAAATGTATATCTCCCATTATATAAAACTTTTTTCATATTGGCCGTTTTATCAATAAGCATGCCATTCTTTCCTTATTATTAGGACAAGGTTTCAAGAAAATCTGTTTTATGAAAATCCAAAATTCATAGTTTTCTCAAATTTCTATAAAATTACTGATTTTCTCTTTGCAAAAATTTGGGTGATTCCATAGAAAATCAAGCATTCCGATTTGTTTACATTTTCATATTAGAAAGTTGATCTGAGTCTTTGAAGACTTTATTTAAAAATTTTTATAAATACTATCAAAATTATTTTTTGAAGAGAGCATACAAAATTCTAATCAGAATTAATCATAGATTTTGATTCTTCAATTCGTTTCAATCTTTGCCTGATAATTTTAGTTAGAGAATTTAGTGACACAATCGAGCTCTAGATCCAGACATTTGCTGCAGTAATTCTGAAAAAGGATGAAACTACTCTAATTGATTCATTTGTGTAGCTCATAGTGGTCTGTTTGTTTATATTTTTTTTTAATTGGTTTAAAAAAAACCACTAATACAGGGTGGCGCTTACTTCCGACATCGGAGGATTACATTGACGTGATAAAAGAGATAAAACTTTCAAATTTTGTGTGAGCTAGTACAGTTACTGAGTGCACATTTTGAAAATACTTTCGATTACACAGGGTGTTCCAAACACTCCTGGCAGCACAAACATTTTTTAATCAACAGGTCTTTGTATTAAAATTTCTTTTAAAATAATGTAAGTTTATGCTGCCATGAGTCTTTGGAACACCCTGTGTAATCGAAAGTATTTTCAAAATGTGCACTCAGTAACTGTACTAGCTCACACAAAATTTTATCTCTTACCACAACGATGTAATCCAGAATTTTGGGCCACCCTGTAAAAAAGAATTGTTTTTAATTATTTCACGTTTATTCCGAATAGGCCGGTAGATATAGACATGATTTTACAAAATTTAACAATAATTACAAAAGTTTTAAAACTTCAGTTGAATGAAGAGTAAGTTCAAATGATATTGAATCTGATTTTGCAACCTTTTTTTCCAAACGGAAGATATTTAAAATCAGGATTTAATGAATTTTCGCAATAATAGTTCTGTAAACTTTTGAAGTTTTGAAAAATAGCATTTTACATCCTCTGATAACTTTGCAACCATTCAAACAAAACGGAAAGATTTGTTTTATCAAAATTACTTAAATTGTTGTTCATCCAAATTTTTCGGAATTGGATTCCGGTCAAATTGGCTGAAATTTGGATATGTTGTTCGTTTCGGCATCCTGAGCAAAAGTCTCAATGGACACAAAGCTCAATTTTGTATTTCGGCTCCTACGGAGCTCCAAAGCTCCGCGGATTTGACATTATTTATTACTTAAAAAGGTAATCTTTTCAAAAGTTTAGTATTTGCTGCGTTAAAAAAAGCACCCTCTTATATTTTCGAGGTCGCTGAATTCAAATATAATGCCAATATAATATTGACAGTTGACAGCTGTCAATCTAACTGTCAAACAGCATGTAACAATCAAAATTGATAAAATTAATATGTAAACATATGTTTTTAAGGTTGCTCAATTCAAATCTGTTGACAAAAAGACGATATTGACAGTTGTCAACTAGCTGTCAAACAACAAGCAATAATCAAAATTGATAAAATCTACATGTAAATATATGTTTTTGAGATTGCTGAGTTCAAAATTGATGTTAAAAAATCTATATTGGCAGTTGAAAACTGTCAAATAGCATGTAACAATCGAAATTGATAAAATTGACATGTAAGCCTATGTCTTTAAGGTTGCTTAATTCAAATCTGTTGCCAAAAAGACGATATTGACAGTTGACAGCTATCAACTAGCTGTCAAACAATAAGCAATAATCAAAATTGATAAAATCCACATGTAAATATATGTTTTTGAGATGGCTCAGTTCAAAACTGATGTTAAAAAATCGATATTGGCAGTTGAAAACTGTCAAATAGCACGTAAGTAACAATCGAAATTGATAAAATTGACATGTAAGCATATGTCTTTAAGGTTGCTTAATTCAAATCTGATGCCAAAAAGACGATATTGACAGTTGACAGCTATCAACTAGCTGTCAAACAACAAGCAATAATAAAAATTGATAAAATCCACATGTAAATATATGTTTTTGAGGTTGCTGAGTTCAAAACTGATGTTAAAAAATCGATATTGACAGTTGACAGCTGCCAAACTAATTGTCAAACAGCACGTAACAATCAAAATTGATAAAATTAATATGTACCCATATGTTTTTAAGGTTGCTCAATTCAAATCTGTTGTCAAAAAGATGATATTGACAGTTTACAGCTGTCAATTAGCTGTCAAACAACAAGAAATAATCAAAATTGATAAAATCCACATGTAAATATATGTTTTTGAGGTTGATGAATTCAAAACTGATGTTAAAAAATCGATAGTGACAGTTGAAAGCTGTCAGATAACTATCAAACAGTTGACAGTTGAGTACTATCGTTAATTAAATATTTGACTGTGCTGATAATGTGTCAAGATAGAGTAATAATTAGGTGGTAGCAAGCATGCTTCAGTTGTTTTTAAAATATCTTTTTTTTACCTTCAGTTTTCAATTTAGGCGGTACTTTTTTTTACGCAGCAAGTACTAAACTTTTGAAAAGATTACCTTTTTAAGCAGTAAATACTTGGAGCTTTGGAGCTCCGTAAGATTTGTGCGGGGTTCTTTGAAAAAATAACTAAAATAATGTTCTTGAGAAGTGCTGTAATTTGCGACCGCCTGCGACAATCGGAAAATATATTTTAAAATTGTTTTTTTCTATTAAAATAAATAATGGTTGCAAATGAAGATGTCCTAACGTACAATGTTTTCATTAATTTGCAACCTCGCCCGCAATATGAAAATGGAGGTAGAATTAAAAAATATATTTTCATATTTGTGCTCTACCAAAAAAAGCAACTTGGCAACATGGCAGCGAGTAAGACAGACGTGTGTGAAAATGCAATCAACCAGTACAGCGTATAAGAAATGTACTCTATGGATAATCAAGTATTTAACTGGACCACTGTCGCCCGTTGTAGTGTGGCGCTAATTTATTCATCTAGATTCCCAAATTAATGAGTAATCTTAAAACTATTTGCAAATAGTTTCAAATTTATGATTAAATTGCGAAAAAAACAACAAAACCATTGAATAAAAAAATGTTCAGTTGAAAAAATTTGGTTGCAAATCTCTTGCGTCACATAAAATATTAGTCTTGTTATAATAGTACAGTCAATGAAGTCTTAAAAGGGGGATGTAGAGTGCGTGAACGAACGTACAAAAATGGACTTCAGAGATGTATTTGGAGTAGTTAGGAGGTAAATATACTAAAATTTCCCGAGTGTAGGGGGTGCGCGGGCTGTAGGGGGTGCGCTGGCTGCAGGGGAGCTCGGAGAAGGTCACTTATTTCGGCTTTTCGCTTATATCTCGAAAAAAAAATGCATCGTAGCAGAAAAGTCACCCAATACAAAATTAAATATTATAAAATGTACTAACATACCATCGAAGTTTCAAAACTTTTGGAATTAATGTTAATTCATTGCCTATATCTACTGGCCTAGAAGGTCGATATTAAAGATTGGCAAGGGCCATGTCCATCTTGGATAACGATTTTTATTTTGATAAAAATTAGTAAATACATTGAAAAATGATGCACAAGTCTTCATTAGTATATGGTAGTTCTAAAAAGCATTTACGCCCTTAATAATTTAATATTATTATTTTGTAAATGTCCAGAGTATAGCCTCAAATTAAAAAACTGCTATGAATCAATCTGTCGAAAATATTTATCCAAAGTCTTCACGTAAGATTCTTCTACATATTAAAGTCAAAAAACAAAAAGATTTTTTTTTTGTAAATTCCTTACGATGAAGAATTATTTTATTGTATTGCGTAAACCTTGGTTTTTAAATATTAATATCACAAAAAACCTCCATGTTTTTTTTATACACTGGAATAGATACATTTGAGCATTTTAAATGTTGTTCTTTC
Source organism: Crepidodera aurea (assembly GCA_949320105.2). NCBI lineage: Eukaryota > Metazoa > Arthropoda > Insecta > Coleoptera > Chrysomelidae > Crepidodera > Crepidodera aurea. The sequence goes on from OX439477.1 coordinate 3,789,331, forward strand.
TAACTCAGTTCTCATTTTGTCTCTTTTCTTTGAAAACTCAATATTATTGAAATGTTTATTTAAGTTTATATTATTTTTAATTTTTTTTCTTAATTCAAATGACTATTTTCCAAAAATAATCTAGATAGCATCTGGAGAGCTATCACACTTTATGTTCAACGAGAAGTTCTATACAAATTTATCAGACAACCCGATAAATCGTGTCAAAAAACTTTAAATTCGTCTCAATTTTTCCCTTTACCACTAATATTGATAAAAATATAGTTTTATGGTTGATTTTTTTTTTAACATACTGGTAACCTCTTATGCCGATTTTTTTTAATTCTATTATTCGCATTTCACAAAACTCTTTTTTTTTATATATATAAAATTATTTGAATGAACTCAAATCAATAAAAAATATTTACATATTTACATTTTCTATAATCAATTTAGTTTTATTGAAAGTGCTAATCACCGGGATGTTCGGGACAGGATCTGTTGATTTCGAACCATTGATCTATACACCTGAAACGAAAATAATAAATCAGAAATACTTGTATTAGTGCCAAAGTTTGTTTATAATTAAAATAATTGAGACGCGTATAATTTATTAAAAATATACCAAAACCGATAAATAAATGTATTACTGTTTAGAGATATTATTAATTGAAGGATGCAGCGAAATTAATGAGACTTAAAATATTACAGATAAGACTAAACAGATGATAACACCAAATAGAAATCTGATCAGGGACAAAAACAAACACATGCAAATTACAAACTATTAGGGAATCTACATAAATACACAATCTTCTCAAATTTGAGAATACAATGTAAACAAATGTCTCAAACATGCTATAAAAATTATTTGTCAGATTAGTGGAGTGAAATTAGACGAAAATATTCTGAAAATAAATATCTCTGGCTTTAAGATTCGTGGAAAAATAAAAAAAAATTAAAACGACCGTGATGAAGTAGAGTATCGATCCGTATAGTAGGGTTTTTTTTAAATGCATCCTAACCTCAAAAAACGAATTCGCGCACATTATTTTTTTTTAATGAATTGGCAATAAATAACCAAAGAATCCTCGAATTTTCTTAAAAATTTGGAGAAAATATGTATTTTTATGTCGGGAAAACATGGTAAAAATTAAAAAAAAATAAAAATTATTTCTCCAGCCAAAATCGGCATTTTTCGAAAAAAAATTGAATTGGTCGCCATTTTTGGAAAAACAATAGTAGAGAAAAAATGTTTATCTTAAAAAGAAGGATTTTGTGTGTACTTTTGTCTCAGAAAATCCAACATTTTATTTCTTTATTTAAAGTGCCCAATTTAGGGAATAATAAAAAAAAATCGATTTTCATTTTTATATTGATTCGTTCCCTCGCAAAAATCTTACTTTAGAACCTGAAATATTTTTTTATTTTTTTTAAACATTTTTTGGACTGAAATACAATTTTTGTAAGAGAATCAACCATAAATATCGCGATAAAAAAATTGGAAAAAAATGAAAATCGAATTTTTTTTTATTATTCCCTAAATTGGGCACTTTAAATAAAGAAAATATCTGGTCACCGAGCTTCGCTCTTAATATTCAAATCTACATTTTTAAGCAGCCCAATGAGTATATTTATAACATGACAAATTATTAATTAATTGTGGGCGACATCTACTTGAACTACTGAAAGAGAGATAAATAAAAAGTTGATTGGCGATTGGCTTGAAAGTAGGCGGGAAAATTAAAAAAGCTGTCAGTGTTAATTTTCAATTGGCTGCAGCTGTTGTTGACGTTTATCAACTGCTTGTCACAGAGGTTAGTTAAATGCATTAAAAGTTGCCTAGTTTCTGGGGATTTCACCCTTTTAGGGCAACATCTACTGACGCTTGATCTTCGCGAATAGTCACTGCGGACAGGCCCCGTTTCCGGGACGGACAACAGCAGCGTGTAGGGCACAGGTCCCGTCAACAGAAGATCGCTCCGCTCACTCTATTTATCATTATATAAGAAAAACTCTATGTTCAATTGATTTTATTATTTATTGATCTGCAGTGAAGAAAAATTATAGGTCTGACATTCATACTTGGGTAAAAACCTCCACAAAAACCTGTGACCAGACTCTCGAGGTGTGGCAGATATTGATATCATATTTTTTCAAAGTTTTTCAGTTACAAAAATAGTTCATTCGTACATTACATTACAATTTGTTCTTGGAAAATACAAAGTCACAATCAACCTTAAAATGTACTATGAAAATACAGAATTTTAAATGTCTCTTTAAAGTTTCTTGTAAAATAAAAAATTCATTCTTTTTTTCTCTCTCTGTTTCTATGATAATGAAAACTTAAATATTAAAACTGTCCGCATAATAAAATAGTAGCCCTAAGGGGTAGTCTCACACTATCGGGGAAGGGAAGAACCTTTACCCGATGTGCATAAAGCATTTCCACCCGCAAAAAAAAAGATTAGCTTTAGGTTAGGTTAGATCTTTGTAATAAATAAAGAAAAGTACGATACGTGTGACATTTTGACATTTATTACATTCTGACAGGTGTCATATTTTGACATTTGTTCATTTTGACAGTTGTTCCATTCTGACACGTATCACATTTTAACAGTTGTCACGTTTTTACAGGTGTCACATTTTGACAAGTGTCCATTTTAACAGTGTTACTCAACGTTCCTATAACTTTGAATTTATGAGATGGCTGTCATTTGACAAGCAAATTATTTATGTCCGTCAAATGAATCTTTCCTTTTTTATATAAAGCAAATTTAAAATTGAATTCTTTCAGAAATTAAATAAAGTCAAACCTTTTTACTACTATACTATACAGAAGAAAGAAGTGCAGTATTTAATTTGCAGAACGTAGTACAAGTTCAAGAGGTAGAAATTTTAATTTTACCTCATCCTTCAATGCTTATTTGTAGTTAAAATTTAAATTTTAATACATCTGATCGGCCTAATATAGTTTTTGTCTAGATTTAATCTTGTTTCCATGGTTTTTACTGTAATAAACCTGTTCTTTTGACAGATAAGTCAGACTTTATTTATTCATAGCCGTATCGTATGTATTTTAATTAATTCAGAATTTTGTATTAATATATATTTCAAAATGGCTTCATTCTAAAAATATTATCAGTCCTCCTAAATCCTTGAAGGCAGAATTATTAGTAATAGCAAGGCAACATAAAAACAAATTCAAAAAATATATTATAGATGAGATGGCCAGAGAAAAAGGAATTAAAATTCTCAGATTGCCTCCGAACCACGCAGAGTTAAATTCCATTGAACTGATCTGGTCACAATTATTAAAAGGTTATGTTTCTCAAAACAATAAATCATTTAAATTTCCTGATGTGCGAAATTTGTTTTTGAAGGCAGTTTCAGATGTAAATAGAGACCATTGGGGAAAATGCATTGGTCATGTTAAAAATGTGGAAAATTCATTTAGGAAAGTGGATATATCAATGTATAATTTAATAGAACCTATAATAATAAACCTCAGAAAAGACAATTATAGTGATACCAGTAGTTTTAGTGAAGATATTGACTTTTAAAGATAGTTCTTGAACTAACTTTTTTTTTAATCTTTGAGTTTAGGTAAGTACTGAAGCGTTACTTTTAATGCCAAGAGATTAAAAAAAGTTCCCAACATATTATTTATTGGTTAAATTTAATTCGTTCAATGTTAAAGTGTCAGATGCATAAAGTTTATTTTTATTTTTTGTAAATAATATAACTTCCAAATTTAATCTACGAAGTGCGTATATATATATTTTATACGCTGTGACCTTTTATTATATTATAGAAACTTATTTTGCAAAGTACGCCTATGGAATGTGACGTTATATCCCCACTTTTACTGTACTCATCTCTCCTTTATAGTAAATATTACTATAGAAACAAGTTATTATATCTGCCGTTGCTAGGAAATAAAACTAAAAGCTTAACTTTTCTTCTAAATATCTCGGAAGATCGAATTTTCACAGACATGAGACCTACATTTTTTGCCGATTTAGATAGGAATTAGTCTACCCTGAAAGTTTTATTGAATTCTGACGAGTGGATTTCGAGATCCTCTGGACACACACATGCATACATACAAACCTTGCTCGTTTAATAGTATTTGATAAAACTTCAAACTTTCTAAATCTGTCAACACACTATCACCTTTTTTTTTATTAAATCTTTTTCACATAATTTTTCTTTAATAATTTATTTTAAAATTAAAAATTTTGCCCCATTTTAACTTCATAACAACATTCCCTAAAATTTCGTTGAACTTTTCTTGCAAAGTAATGAATAAGAAAAATTCAACGAATTTTACAAATTTTGCCCCTTTATATTCATCATAATCATATATTTCATTTCATTTATTTATAATTCTTCCCCCCCATTTCTATAATTTTCCCTTTATTTCATTATTAACAATTCTTATATTTTCATTTAGTCATAATCATATTCATATATTTTATTTTATCCCCCCATTTCTATAATTTCCCTTTTTTTTTATTTTTAATACCTTTTTATATCTTCTATATTACAATTCTTACAATATCCAAAAATTATTTAATAAATTTTTTTTTTAATTTGATCTTCCATTTGTGATAGTTTTGACCTGACCTGTTTTTATTCTTTAAAATTTGTACTTTTAAGGATTTATCTAAATTTTTACCATTTTTCTTATTTTTCTGCTCCTGTAATTCTTCTATTATTCTTGCCATCCTCTGGACACACACACACACACACATACATACATACATACATACAATTTAATAGTATTTGATAAAATGTTGGATTTTCTTAGATAAAAGTATAAAAAAAAATTTTCTACTATTGTTTTTCCAAAAATTGCGGCCAATTAAATTTTTTTCGAAAAATGCCGGTTTTGGTTGGACAAATACATTTTTTTTTAATTTTTACCATGACTTTCCGACATAAAAATACATATTTTATAAATTCTTTGGCTATTTATTGCCAATTCAATAAAAACAAATAATGTGCGCGAATTCGTTTTTTGAGGTTAGGATACATTTTGAAAAACCCTACAGATAAAAACTACTACTACTATCCCTTTTTGCAATTAACTCTTTTTGTAAAATAGGCATCCAAATTTTTGAAATATCAACCGAACAATTAGAAACAAATTCAACACACAAAAAATTGTATTTACAAAATTCCATGCGAATGTAATAAATTTTATATAGGAAAAACATCTAGACCTTTTCATATTAGACTTAATGAACACCAATCATACATTAAAAATAAACAATTCGAAAAATCCAAAATATGTGAACATGCATGGGATTTTGGTCATAAAATACAATGAAATTCTTCAACTAGATTATTAAAAGAACCGAATAATTATAACCGCAAAGTTAAAGAAGCAGCATTGATATGCTTAAGAGGGGCCTCGCGACAGGTATGCCAAACTACAAACACCAAAAATCCTCATCTTTATCTTTTATCACTGTCTTTCTGCAATAATGAAGAGAGATAGATATCTTAAGACTTCAGTGAATCTCTTGTATGCTAGGTGGCGCTGCTAGTATTAAAATATAATATATTACTTGGAATCTCAGGTAATAAATTTTCTTTATTTTCACGATTAGTCGGGTCGCAGAGAGCGCTAATAATCCATTTGTCATGAGTTCGATACCTGCTTCAGCCACGACAGAAATTTTATTTTTTATTTTTAGGAAATTTCATTTTTTTCGTTTACTATTTTTTTCTAGCATCAAAATAGAGTTTATATTTTATTAATTTAATTAATTTTCAATTATTTTCGTATAAGTCCATTTATTTTAATATGAATAGCGCTGCCACGCGACTAATCTCATTAAATACATCAGATAGGAATGGAGCTCGGAAAATAATATTTCCGTTCTCGAGATTAACTCTCCAAAAAATCGTCAAATTTTTATGCATATTCAGTATTGCCAACTGAAAACGAGGTCGTCAGTGGCAAGGCCCCTCTTAAATAATAACGAATGCATTTCTAATTGTTCGGTCGATAGTTCAAAAATTTGGATGCCTATTTTACAAAAATAGTTAATTGCAGAAAGGATACCCTCTATATCGGGATAGTATCATAAGTTTTTATCTGGTTTTGTTTTATGATAATATTAATAAGAAAACTTCATTTATGACAAAGTATAAATTTAAAAAATAGTGATCAATGCACTCGAAAAATAGCAAAAATGCCGTTTTTGGCACAGCCCAAATTTCTTGAAAATTTTTTTACAAGCTTCTCTTTAAGTATAAAATCGACTCCACTAGATAGAAGACAGAAGAGAGGAAAAGGGCGACCAAGAAAAAGGTGGATGGACTAATTAATCATAATCATAGATACAACAGAAGATGGGATACATAATTGTTTTGGGAAGTTCCAAATAATGTCAAATTTGGAGACCCAAACTTATTAGGCCACACCCTTTAGATGTGCCTGTCCCAACTTATTGTAGATTTAAGTTGGCAGAGAGAGATTGATGTGGACTGTATACGTATTTAGGTTGTAGTGAAATTATACTCTGAGTACTTGGATTTTATATATTAACGATAACGTAAAACAAAACACTTTATAACAAACAAAGAATATAACAAATTTAAAACTGTGTTTGCAATTGCTCAAAAAATACTGTGAATACGAATTTGTATAAGTTAAAATTGATGAAGTTATTACGTAAGAAACAGTCTAAGTGATGCGACCTGTTCCTTACGGAGTCGGATGTGCTACTGACTTTATTTAATTTATTCTAGTCGCGTGTGGTCCGCCGATATTCTTCCTTGGCCAATCACGGGTACGTATTTTCGGCGCTATTGATATCCTTTTTTTTATGCAACTGCCAATCTTGCCCCTGGCCGCGGAGCATCTAAAGGCGGCAGTCGATAAAGAGGTAGCCGATAAGGCGGTTTTTAACTATTGATGTTTATATGGACTATTAATTACTTCCGGGTTCTTAGCTGTGCTCTGGCCTTGATTTACGATGTGTGCTTACACTGTTGCTATGCGCGAGGTTCGGTTATTTTATTTCTCTTGCTGCCATGGGCGTAGTTAAAAATGTTCGATTTCGAACAATAATTGTAAGCAAAAGGGGATGATATGATGATGATAAATATTTGAATTACTACAGCGTTATTTTTTTTATAATTTCATATTTTTTTATCCAACATAACAGTAGATTTTTAGTATTCTTAAAAATGAGTTTAAGTAGATTCCACTAACAGAAACAGATTTCCTGAAAAAAAGCTGGCAACCCTGGCGGAAGGAGACAAGCGGCAGCGAACCAATGTTGTCACCTTTTTTTCATAGATTTCCTGAAAAAGTCCTTTAAGCCTTCTTTTGCGCGTAAAATTAGTTTTAATTAAATTAAACTGGGAGAAAATCCGTTCACATTTTACGTTCGATACAGGGATTTGTTTTGCAAAACTAGAAATATTTTCATATTTCTAATTTTTAGCATGATCATGTAACTTGCTTACATTATCCCAAAAAGTAACTTTTAAAATGTACAGGGTGGCCAAATAAGAATGCGAGGTACTGTATCTGGGAAACTATCCATCGTAGAGGCTTGCGGAAAAAAAAGTTATAACTAAAACGGCCAAGAGAAAAACCTGGAAAATATTTTCAAGTTTCTAAAATGGCCGCTAGGGGGCGTAACTGCAATCTTGAATCTAAGAAAGTGATGTTTCTGTGAATTCCGCTATATTAACCTAACAAAAAAATACCTGATCTTTAATGTAGAGGATAATCTGAACCTTTTTGTTTGACAATTTTTGCTGCATCGCTAAAAATAAAGTGGTGGGGGGTATTCAAAGGTTTCAGTAAAAAACACCCTGTATATTCGAAACGGCTGAGCCGATTTTACCAAACTTGGGCTAGTTGAAAAGAGCTATTCTTTTGCTAAAAATGCTATAATATTTGAAGTTTTGTTAGTTTCAGATGTCACCGCTAGAGGGCTTTTTTTTTCGACATTTCGACAGAAATGGTTAATTTTCTCAAAAAAATTAAATGCATTGGTATGATTTCTTTTTCATGAAAAAGTAGCTAAATGATGCCTAAACAAGCTCGCGAAAACCGCATCTCGGTATCTTGTTCCTAACCTAAAATTTAGGCCAAAGAAAATTTTATACGGAAATCTCTTAAATTTTTATTTTTTAAACTAATTAATTCCTTTTATTATGTAAGTTGTGGCCCTAAAAAGGACCGAATTAAAAAAGAAAGGTTTTTAATGTGCCGTAAATGCTCGAAATTCTGAAGCCTCTCATGGGTAGACAAAACTGCAGCTTCAATTTTGGCTCTCGGTATGTTACGTAATGCATTACGAATCCGATTTTTCGTATCTCTCTGGTCGTAGGTTGAGTTTGAAAATTCAAGACAAGTTAAGTCTGGTGATCGCGCAGGCCATGGAAACAGACTTCCTCTTCCAATCCAACGATGTTGTAATACTGCATTAATATGCTCTCACACAATAATGGAGAATTTTTATTTCTAATTCTTTGGACCGATGAAGCCACCTTTAAAATCTGCACAATATGCATTATTGGTCTGCAGAAAATCCGCATTGGTTGCGTGAAGTTCAGCTAATCGGGGGCACTAAAAACTTTTCTTTTTTAAATCGGTCCTTTTTAGGGCCACAACTTATAAAATAAAAGGAATTAATTAGTTTTAAAAATAAAAATTTAAGGGATTTCCTTATAAAATTTTCTTTGGGCTAAATTTTAGGTTAGGAACAAGATATCGAGATGCGGTTTTTGGGAGCTTGTTTAGGCATCATTTAGCTACTTTTTCATGAAAAAGAAATCATACCAATGCGTTTAATTTTTTTGAGAAAATTAACCATTTCTGACGAGATGTCGAAAAAAGCCCTCTAGCGGCGACATCTGAAACTAACAAAACTTCAAATATTATAGCATTTGTAGCCCAAGAATAGCTCTTTTCAACTAGCCCAAGTTTGTTAAAATCGGCTCAGCCGTTTCGAATATACAGGGTGTTTTCTACTGAAACCTTTGAATACCCCCCACCACTTTATTTTTAGAGATATAGCAAAAATTGTTAAACAAAAAAGGTTCAGATTATCCTCTACTTTAAAGATCAGGTATTTTTTTGGTAGGTTAATATAGCGGAATTCGCAGAAACATCACTTTCTTAGCTTCAAGATCGCAGTTACGCCCCCTAGCGGCGGGTTTTAGTAATGACTTTTTTTTCCGCAAGCCTCTACGATGGATGGTTTCCAAGATACAGTACCTCGCATTCTTATTTGGCCACCCTGTACCAAAAATCTATTAAAAAAAGAAACCTACTAAAATTTCTGCCGGGAAAAACCAAAATCTACTAAAAAAGTAGAAATCTACTAAAGGCGGCAACGCTGTAAGTTGAAGTCACTTTAAGAGCAGAGTGTGGCCAACAGAGGGGAGTGCAGCATTGCGTCTCTCTCGGTTATATGGCCATATATTATTATTGTAGATTTCGGTCCATACCCCAAATATACAGGGTGTTCTATGACGTTTTTAACAGCCTGTAACTCAGGAACGAGCGAATATTTTTTTTTTGAAAATTGGGACATATCAATTGGACCTACATTACTATCATTTGAGGTATATTTCAGATCTGTGACGTCATCTGAGACGCTGTGACGTCATCGATATGAAAAAAATTAAATTGGTCATGTGGGTAAAAATTAGCTCAAATGAAAGATTTTTATCCCAAATTCAACGGTGTATCATAATGTGGGTATTTTTTTTTGCGGAGGTGAAGGAAAACCCTTTATGGGGAAGTTATGAGCCTAAAATCTCAAGGTCTACTGTGAGACTCTCCTTTCAAAGCATACTCACTAAAAAACTTCACCCCCTGGTTGGGTCCGACTGACCGAAGCCTCCGGTGACACTTAGGCCTGTCGGCCCATTGTATCTTCCATCTCTGTTTACAATACCCAGTCCAGTACCTTAGTGCCCTGTACAAGCTTGTACAGGTCCTGTACTGAGTGGGAGTTGTATAGTTCTGGGCCACCTATTGGCTGCCCAAAAATTTAATGTCTTTTGCGGTCCAGTGCCTCGCATCTACACAGTATATGTGTTACTGTTTCTGTTTCCTTACCGCACAGTCTGCAGGTAAGGTCACGATTGTACAGGTGCCCCTTAACTGGCGCGTGGCCAGTTAGGAGTCCCGTAACTGTTTTCAGCTGGCTCCTGTTGATTGGGTATTGATGTGCTAAATTGTCAATTTAATTACGCATTTATCATGTAGTAACATCATTTTGAACACCTATTTTAACGTTATTTCACACTTTAAACACGTTATATTATTGTCGAAAATAAACATTAATTTGATAAGTTAGTATAATTCTTTATATTAATACCCACATTATGGTACGCCATTGAATTTGGGATAAAAATCTCTTTCATTTGAGCTAATTTTTACCTCCTTGACCAATTTAATTTTTTTCATATCGATGACGTCACAGCGCCTCAGATGACGTCACAGATCTGAAATATACCGCAAATGATAGTATTGTAGGTCCAATTGATATGTCCCAAACAAAAATGTACATTGTAGAAATCAAAAGTCGACCTGTCTCGGCGATTTTCCTAACAAGAGTTCAGTAACTTATGATCCGCACTGTATATATGGCTAATGTGCCATCTACGTGACACACCCTGTATAGGCCACATTAGACTATCTAGGATGTCGAGCTTGTGGACTAGGCTAGCAGATCAGACGTTGATAAACATTTTAGAAATGTAAAAAATGTTTTGCTACATTTAAAATGTAGTTTATCTAGACTATAAATTCTCTTAAATTGGTATAACTACTTTATCAAATAAAATATTATCTAGTCATATTTACACATAACATTCCAGAGACAAATAATAAATACTTTCATTGCTACCTTATTAGATAGTGCAAATCTTTCAAGGAAATTCTGTTTTACCAGGAAATTAATTGTGCATAATAAAATAATTGAGATACTTACGTCTTATGATATATACAAAGGCAAGGAAGGCGAGCTATTATGTCACCTTGACTTAAATCTTCTAAACATATAACACATTCTCCTTTATCGTCAGTCAGTACATCTTCTGCAAAAAATAAAAAGGGTTAACAAAACAAGGTAATTATAGGCCGTAGATATAGATATAATTTTTACAACATTTAACAATAATTACAAAAGTTTTAAAACTTCAGTTGAATGAAGAGTAAGTTCAAATGAAAATTCTGTAAACTTTCGAAGTTTTGAAAAATAGCATTTTACATCCTTTGATAAATTTGCAACCATTCAAATAAAACGGAAAGATTTGTTTTATGTAAATTTTCACAACATCCCTCAATTTCAAAAGGGAACATAAACAATAAAGATGAAACCAAAGAAATCAATTTTATAAAAAAAAAACTGAAATTGCACAAGGAGGACACAGCGTAAGATTACTAGGTTTCCATATTGATAATACCCTTAATTGACCATATTTCACCTGAAAAAGATGAGGCATTTGTCGTTATGCCGTTGGCACCACTTGCTGTCAATTTAATGTCACCTATCAATTGTAATGTCAATTCTTTGTTATATATTATAGTGGTGTGATTTTTCTTTTTTATTTATTATTAATTTTTTATTTAATTTACCTTCTTTCGTAAATTTAGACAGAATGTGTTTTATAAATATTGTTGTTGTAGTTGGGCGCCATCTGTCTTTATTAAGTAAGAAAGTATAGACAATTTCAATCTCAGGTTCTAAGGTTCTCTAAGAGGTTAGATTTTTATGAAAGTCAATGACAACGAACGCAGTGAAAAATTCTAAACATTTATTAAAGAAAAAAAAATTAACGATAAACTTTATCTGTCCAGGAACAATTGTTTGGTGGAATACGGTAAGTGTAGTTTTTATTAAAATAATATTTGCAAGTGTCATACGAAATTTTCTTAAACTTCTTACCTTATTCACTTTCTAACCTAAAATTAAACTTTTATAAGGTTAGATTGTTTTCGATCTAACTTTATTATTATGGCCTTTTATAGTTTAAACTTTTTAAATATCGATATTTAATAATTAAAATGGTACCTTTTATTCAATTTAAGCTTTTCGTTCTCATTTTAGTTGTTCAAAATAAATGGGATTCTATAAAATAGTTTTTTCATATAACACCAAAATCAGGAAACAGGATGGATATTTTTACGCCGAATATAGTTGGATCTGGATATTTTTATACAGCTGGGACTGGAGATGTCCAAACAGGAACACAGGATAGGATGGATAATTTTGGATAAAGCCACCTTTTAAGATTCTTTTTATTGCATTATTTTTATCTTTCATTAACCTCACTTTTTCTGACAGGTAACAATTTTTTCTTTTAAATCGCGTTGCTTTGAGTTTTTCTTTTGTTTTTATGTTACGAAGCGACGTGAACTCTTCAAAAGATTTTGGTAAAAAGCCTCGCTTTGACACACGAAATGGTTTTTATAAAGTACAATGTCATAGCTTCCTAGATGAAAATTTGACATTTCTTAACCTAAATTTTTACAAAATTAAAAAAAAAATATTGATTTTATTGCAAATTTTGACTAATAACATCTTATTCTAGAGATTAAAAGAAAATTTTTGATATACTTTTTATATACTTTCGAATCATATTAACTTTGTACAAAGACACTTTTTGTTCGTCATCATTGATTTTCTAAATATCATTAAACTTTATTATTATTGTACTTTTTTACTATATTTCTTTAATTTTAGAAATACTAAACTCTTTTTCATTTAATTTACCATCGTTTCGTTTAAATAAACTAATTATGTTGAATTATTATTAGATTGAATTTTAAGGTTATCTTTTGATTTTCTTTCTCTGCTAGGATTTGATATAATAACGTTCTTAGTGTTATTATATTAGCAGATTTATCTGTGATCAACAAATTTTTAAAATTGTTATTTTTAAATTTGGGCCACTTTGTATATCACAAAATCCCAGTTTAATTTCGATTCTACGCGTTGAATAGTGGGGAATCATCTAGCCACCGAGGCTTCGAATTCGAATTTGGGAAATATTTTATTCACTTTCGATTGAGAACTTAGTTTGAAAAGTCTCTTTAAAATTAGTGTACTGTGATATAGCCTGGTAAGCACATTATTTTTCTAATCTGTTATTTGTAAAAAAAGTCTAAAAATCTTTACACAAATTTAGTAATCATTCTTAAATTATTTTATTAATGTTTTCGAGTTTTTTATCTATTTATTGTACCTAGATGATTGCTATTAATTTCTGTTTACAAAATATTATTTATATCGAAAGGTCATAGTCAGAACAAAAATTATTTTTTCTTTAGTTGAGGCGGATTTCACACAGTCCATTCATCCATTCATTGTTCATTCTTCACTCATTCGATAGTTCATTTGTTGTTCTGAACTAAATCTACAGCGTCGGCCACTGCACTTGTTTATTTTTGGGAATTCAGTAACATTCAATTACTAAACCAGCCGAAATTCCAGAACCTGGAATTGATCCCGATTCCTGGTAGCTGCCGATATATAAAAGTCGATGTAGACTTTTCTTCAGCGTTGGCCAAAAACTGTGAAAATGTCGGTAAATCTTAGTTAGTTTTATATTTGGGTTTTTTTCAACTGATTTAGTTTTTAAGAAATTTTGAGGTCACTTGTATTCTTACATTTTATATTTTGGTATTTCGTATTTTTTTTGTAATGGCGTAGCTACAAGCTATAATAAAATTGTAAAACTTTTGTAAACTATATTTCAACAAATAATTTTAATAAATAGTAAATCATTTTTTTATCTTTAAGTTTTCTTTAATATTTCCTTGCGGTGTGACAACATTCTAAAATATCTTAATTTTGCATTGATGATAAAGTTCTGTATTCATATTATTTTTGATCAAAGCTAGAATATTTATAATTCTAAACTAGCTTGAAAAATATTAAAATAGAATTATTGGCGCCCTCTAACCCTTCAAATACTTCATTGAATGTCTATTAGAAAAGCTGGAACTCACACCTGAAAGTAAAAGTTTCATATGCTCAATTTTTTTCTTTTATTATTAATAAATCATTTAAAAAAAAGTAAGTATTTTGAGCTAGTAAAATAAAAAGTAAAATTAAAATAACTTAACGATACAAATTTCATATTATTTTGGTACAATCTTTCGAGGATTATTTATATAAACAAAAACATTTCTGTGTTTGAACATTTGGTTGTGGAAGTGACTGAACTATTTAATGTCAACGGCCAGATGAGTCTAAAATAACTCTTAAGGTCATTTATCTGTTTTTAGCAAATTTATGCATTCATTCTTGACTAATGGGAATTTTCATCGAATAATAATAGTAAACGGAACAATGATGTCATTATATAGACCATTTCAAATATTTATTTTTTAGTAAGTAGGTATTATAACTAACTAATTATCTAAATTATAAATCAAATATTGCAAATCGTTCCAATTATAATTATTTAAAAAACATTTTCGCTAAATGTCACAATAAAATGAAATTCACAAAACAATGAATTTTTTTTAATGCAACAATTATGCGTATGATGTGAGATAAACATGTTTATCTCACCTCATCATGCCGCGCCAAAATAAATACTAAACAATTTTTGCTTTAGAATCGCGAGAGATTAAACTCCAACGATTTTCAATCGTATAAGACAATGAAACAATATGTTGTATTTTTTTATTAGTTGGGAATCGGAGGCCTTCTAGGAGGCGTTTTAAAGATGCTCTATACAACTCGCGAACATCCACCTAAAAAACATGAAATCCTATGTAAAATGACCTACCGGATTCGAATTTTTTGTTCGCCCTTTGATCCGGAAATGCGAAATGTGTCAAAACATGACATTTTTGAAAAAACTGAAAATTTTCCTTAAAATAATGTAATAGTCGAAATATTGACTGGACTAACATGGACTAACATTTATATAAACTATATGGTGTTTATATATGACATCATGCTGAGGCAGCATGATGAGCCGCTTTTGTTGATGGAAGACCGGCATGGTCATTCTTAGCTATATTTTCAGTAAAATTACATGTATCTTTTCTAAACCTCAATTATAATTGTTAAACAATCTATTCTAATTATTTAACCCTTACAATTCAGAAGTGGGATAAAAAACTTATTGCCCTTAAGTAAAAAGTTTAGTTGTGCAAAACTTTTGTGAAAAAGCAGTGACTGTGAAAGTGATTAGTTAGTACCATGGGAAAGAATAAAAAGAAGTCCAAGCGTTCAAAGAGGTCCTCGTCTAGCTCATCATGCTCAAGCTGTTCGAGTTCTTCAACAGATACCAGATCAGAGCAACGTAAAAGAATACGGCGCTTAGAGAAAAAGATAAGTAAACTTACAAAAGGCAATGCATGTACTGTTTATGTTCCAACTTTAAATGTCGCTGTAAATGAAACTATTATTCCGATTTTTGATCCTAGCACAGCTTCCTTAAGTGTGTTAGAGTGGACATATAAAGTTGAAGAACTGATGTTTTATCATAAATGGGATGATTTAACGGCATTTAAGTTAGCAACAAGTAGACTACGCGGCAATGCGCGAAAATGGTACGATTCTCTACGGCTAACATGTCATACATGGGGAGAAATAAAAACATTATTAATAGAGAGTTTTCCGCATAAGGTGAAGTTCGGTCGGCTACTTGTGGAAGCTGCAAATTACGTGCCGAACATTAATGAAAATTTGGCCGATTATTGTTTTGAAAAAGTTGCAAAATTAAACAAATTAAATCTTTCAATTCCGGACGAGTATGTAATTGACAGTGTTATCGAAGGGTTAGGTGATAACACTCTTTCTTTGTCGGCCAGGGCAGCAAAATGTAAAACTGTGGGAGAATTGGCGAACTATTTAAGTCACGTCAGTGCTTCTGTACCTAAGCGAAGTGGTCATAGTTCAATAGGTCCTAAAGATTTTGCGAAAGTGCAAATAATGCAGAATGAACATAGACCAAAATTTAACAATAAAAATCAAATATGCTGTTATAATTGTAGTGGAATTGAACCTCCAAGCTAATGTGGGACCTGAAAGAATGTTAAAATAATGTTTTATGGGAAATATTATTACAACAAGTTTAATAGTTCAAGTTACCATCGGAAGAAGTCAGCGGAAATGTGCAAGCTGTCGTTCTTAACGAGACCTATTTAAATCACGACCTTATCATAGGAATATGAACCGACCATATCATATAATAATAAATAAAACACGAAAACAGTTTAAATTATATACACCGCCGAATTTAATGATAAAAGAGACAAACCTAATTGAGTTCGTGCCTAATGACGAATTAGCCTATGACAAATTAAAGTTTGGTAATATTATTAAAAGTCAAAAAGTGAGACTTTTAAAATTGTTGGCATTTTATAGAGATTATATTTCCTCGTCTTTAGTAGAGATCTCGATAAGACGAGCGCAGTTGAAATGCATATAAAATTAACTATTGATGAACCAGTGGCGTACCGTCCTTATAGTATGTTTTTCGGTGAGAGGAATATTGTACGCTCACTAATACAAGATTTATTAGATAAAGACAATAAAACGAATTTCAGAAAATTATTGGTTGCCAAAAATGAGAAAGTTTGTAGAGAAATATGTCCAGGCATGTTTACACTGCAGTTATTCTAGGAGCACAACAGGTGGAAAAGAAGGGGAGATATTTCCAGTGGAAAAGACTCCAGTGCCTTTTCACATATTGCACGCCGACCATGTGGGTCCTTGGTAACAAGTAAGAAAGGAAATAAGTATTTATTAGTGATCGTTGACAACTTCACGAAATTTGTGATTATCGAGTCTGTAAAAAAAAATGCGAAAATATGTAGTGTCATGAAAGTATTGACAGAAGTTATGTATTTGTTTGGTGCACCAAAACGTTTAATAATTGATAGAGGCTCAGCGTTTACTTCGCAAATGTTTCAGCATTTTTGTAAATCCTATGGGATTGACACATTTTGAATGTTGTGGCTACTCCAAGGGCAAACGGTCAATGTGAGAGAGTCAATCGAACGATTTTAAGCACATAAAGTAGCCGGTAGTCCAAGTGGGACACGTTTGTTAAGTACATACAGCAGCAGGTAGTCCAAGTGGGACACGTTTGTTAAGCAAATACAGCAACAGGTAGTCCAGTGGGACAAGTTTGTTAAGCATATACAGGGTGTATTAAATTGCACAGAACGTAGTAGAATCAAAAGTTTCAAGTGGAGTTCAAGACAGTCTTGGACTGATAGATTTGTATCAAATGAGATCTGAAGTAAGTGAGCGAATATTAAAAGATCAAGAAATTCAGAAATAAAGTTTTGATAGAGTTCGTATTCAAGTTAGACGATATAAAGAAGGAGATATCGCAATGGTGTTGAATACTAGTTTTGTGCTACGGGGGCTAGTAAGAAGCTTCGAGCAAGGGTCAAAGGACCTTTCCGAGTGAAGAAAGTGTTATAAAGTTATCGTTATGAGGTAGAAGACCTCAGAGAAAGCATGAAAGATATCGGACGGTTATTGCCGTGGATATGATGAAATGATAAGATGTAACTCTAAAGTGTGAGTTAAGTAAGTTAAGTAGGTACCTACGGCAAAAGGCCATAATTAAGAAAGCATGCATGCAAGTAAATCTAGCACAGGGCTGGAAGTTGACGAAGGTCAACGTTGATGTGAGCTTTACCGACAAATCTAGCACAGGGCTGGAGGTTGACGATGGTCAATAAAGCTTAGCGATGGCTTAGCTCGGTTGGTAAGGATGCTCAGTGACAAAGGTCACAAGGTAGATTAACGAAGGTTGATCAAGAACTTTGATCTCTAGTGACACATGGTCAAAGAGTAGAGATTAAAGTTGGACGATGGTCCATTTGATGAAGTAGATTAACGAAGGTTGATCAAGAACTTTGGTCTCTAGTGACACATGGTCAAAGAGTAGAGACTAAAGTTGGACGATGGTCCATATGATGAACTAGCGAAAGCTGGGCATGCTAAAGAAGTAATTTTTGAGTAAATGCCAGAATGATATTTAAAAAAATGTTTCGATGAACTAGTGATGGCTGGTTATGCTAAGAAAGTATTTCTTGAGAAATATCAGAATGGTATTTAGGAAAATGCTTCTAAGGCTTTTTAGACTAAGTGCAGATTTCTAATTGATTTGTATGTTTTTAGATACAGAACATGGATTAGATGGACCTGAGGACAGGTCATAAAACAGGATGGCCGAATGTAATAGTCGAAATATTGACTGGACTAACATGGACTAACATTTATATAAACTATATGGTGTTTATATATGACATCATGCTGAGGCAGCATGATGAGCTGCTTTTGTTGATGGAAGACCGGCATGGTCATTCTTAGCTATATTTTCAGTAAAATTACATGTATCTTTTCTAAACCTCAATTATAATTGTTAAACAATCTATTCTAATTATTTAACCCTTACAATAATATTTATTGCAAACTAGTGCTTAACTTGGTTAATTGGTGTCCGATCGTTATGAATTTTGGATATGATATTTTTCAGTACTTCTCTGACATAGTGTCATAACCATAAAAAATGTAGGACGTCAAATAAAAGCTACGTCTTTTTTTTTCGCTAGATGACACAAAATATCGTCATTTTGCAGAGTAAAATGGTGAGTCGAGAAAACTTTTTTATCTTTAGAGATAGTTAACTACTATAAGCGAGAAAAATGTTGCCAATACAGCAATGAAACTTTTTTACTTTAACTTTTTTTTCATACGACGTTTAGTTTGGGTTGTGTACTTTTTTAAAACCGAACGAAATTGAATCGGCGCGTTGCATCTCTTCGCTTTATCACTGTGGGTGCGTATAAAACGATCAGTGTGTCAAAGAGAGTAAACACCATAGCCTTCTTCATACGCGCAACAAAGATGACGCGCATTACAATATTAATATGACACTATAGGGGGTACAGTGCGATTTATGAGATTGAGAAATGATAGGAATAATAATAATAATTTTTTTACAAGCATAAAACACAATATTATTATTATTTAATTAAAATATTTATTTTACAATGCATTTTCCCTCACACTGGAAACTTATATTGCATCTTACATTTGCTTTCAGGCATTTGCACTTGTTACCACAGTTAAGTAATTTTTAAAAATATTATTTTGAGAAAAGGAAATAAATCTGAATTCTATAAGGCTGTGTTAAGAGAAATTAAAGATGTATAGTAGAACCCACTTGTTTAGGAGAATGAAAAAACGTTATAAAAACACAAAGGATACCGCTAATAGAAGGAATGCTGATGAATCTGGACATTTTTGAGCAGTTTAATGTCGAAAACACCATACACTGTCCATATACATAAAAATAAAATAATATTTTGGCTATTAGAACCACTGTGTAAAGATTCAATAACCAACTTAGCTGGATATCGTTATAGGGGAGAATGGCGTATAATTATTTAATATGAATTTACATTTTAATTTCTATAACGCATATTAGATTTGAATAGAGGTCGATATCTTCATTTTTTGATCTCTTGTGAGATTAACAAACGTTACTAATTAAAATTTTGTCTTAAATTAATTTAACTAAACTGTGGGGTGTGAGGTTACACTCATAAGAGGCGACAATGGAAGTGTGGTTATAGTTTTTACATTTTCAATTGCAGAAACAAAATTCTCAGATGTGCAGACAGGTTGCATTGGCGGCTTGTAGATGTGCCGACAAGTGGCTTTGTCGGTATTAGCGGCATGTAGATGTGCCGACAAGTGGCTTTGTCGGTATTAGCGGCATGTAGATGTGCCGACAAGTGGATTTGTCGGTATTAGCGACTTGTATAAAGCGGGATCATTTTGTTCTTCAATTAAAGTAGGAAGTAGAAGTTAGACAAATAGTCTTCAGTAGTGGGGGCTAGGAAAATATTCATACAGTGATATACTGTGCTTGTGTTCGCACTTGATTTTTGATTTAGTGAATAGTAGGTGGTAGGTGATTCGTGGCGTTAGTTATTTCAGTTAATATTATTCTTGGCTTCCGTGTATATACATACTTTTTTTATTTTGAAACATTGTTACAGTGTACTTCTTATTTATTTATTCGGTGTCAATTTCAATATGTTTCGTCCTTGGGAAAATACAGTTTCTTTAAGTGGATCTAAAGAATCGGAACAATCATTAAATGATATTCCAATGGATTATGTGGTATTAGGTTGTAGTCCAAAGATTCCTGTAGCTCCGATGAGGAAGAGAACATTTTTGGTGAAAGAACTTCAGAGTATCAAGAAATATCCACCTCGAAAAAACAATATCTTTGTAAAGATGCCCAAACCATATGTATAAATGTTTATAAGAATATTGTAACTTCCGAAGGTGAAAGGAGTGCCATTGAAAAAACATCTTTTTTAACAAATGTTCCCATTAGCACTCTTTATAGAATTATAAAGAATGGTCCAAAAAATCGTAAAGAGAGGTGTGATAAAGGATGTGTTAAAACTTTAGATCCTTCAATATCAAAATTAATTGGTAGTATTATTTATGAATCTTACCAAAGAAATGAGTTCCCAACAGTGGATAGTATATTTTCTTTACTAAAAAGTAAAAGGCCAGTTTTAAGAATTTCTAAAAGCACAACACAGCGTTGGATATCGAAAATTGGATTTAAATACCAAACTATCAACAAGAGGACTGTAATAATGGAAAGCCAGAGGATCATAAAATGGAGGATACAATATTTGGAAAAAATTAAGGCATCTCGAAATAGTAACAGAAAAATATACTATTTAGATGAAACGTGGTTCGATACCCACGATACGCCAAAGAAAGGATGGTCTGACGGAACAAGAAGATGTTCAGTAAATGTTCCTTGTAACAAGGGAACTCGACTTACAATTCTTCACTGTGGATCGGACTCAGGGTGGGTACAAAATTGCCTCAAACTCTCTGGAAAAAATTTGGAAGATTGTAATTTAGATTACCACAAAAATATGTCTGGAGAAAGTTTTGAAGATTGGTTTGAAAATCAGCTGTTAAACAATATTGAAGAGAATAGCATCATAGTGATGGATAATGCTTCATATCATTCCCAATACCAACTCAAATAAATCTGAGATTCAGGAATTTTTAAGAAATCATGAACTTTATTTCGAAGAAAATTATACAAAAAAACAATTGCTTCAAGTATTAGGTACACAATCATTTGAAAAAAAATTCTTTATTGATGAAATGGCATCAAAAAGGGGCCACGAGGTATTGCACCTTCCGCCCTATTTTTGTGTATTTAACCCCATAGAATTAATTTGGGGACAACTTAAAAAAAGAATAAGGCGTCATGACGTGTTTCCCAAATTTGACGGGTTGGTTGCAAATTTGGTAAAAGAAGAAATTAACAAAATTTCAGCTGATGATTGGCAGAAAAAAATCAAACATGTCATCAAAGAAGAAAATTCTTATGTAACGAGTCCGACCCAATTTATTATCAATGTTGATGACAGTGAATCCGATGGTGAGGATTGAGATAGGGTAGGTAAGCTTAATTAATTTATAATATTTATGACTTTATTCGCTGTGTTTTTAATTTTACAATTAAAATTTGAGACAAAATTTTAATTAGTAACGTTTGTTAATCTCACAAGAGATCAAAAAATGAAGATATCAACCTCTATTCAAATCTAATATGCGTTATAGAAATTAAAATGTAAATTCATATTAAATAATTATACGCCATTCTCCCCTATAACGATATCCAGCTAAGTTGGTTATTGAATCTTTACACAGTGGTCCTAATAGCCAAAATATTATTTTATTTTTATGTATATGGACAGTGTATGGTGTTTTCGACATTAAACTGCTCAAAAATGTCCAGATTCATCAGCATTCCTTCTATTAGCGGTATCCTTTGTGTTTTTATAACGTTTTTTCATTCTCCTAAACAAGTGGGTTCTACTATAATTGTAAAGAAGAACCGTTTTTAACTTAATTCATGATGCGCGTATGATTTATGAGATGTTTTGTCTTTGAGGATGATGAAACACTAATTAAAAAATTCGCGTCCCGCCTGTGTATATCTGTCGTATGTGATAAGCTGTAAAACGGTAATGGCCGTCCTAATAGTTTGTTGTGTCCGTCTTTTTCTCTCGCGTTGGAGAAAACAAAAATTAATTTGGTTTTAAGGTGTACGTGACCTAATGACAGTAGCTGCAAAAATGTTGTCGAATTGGGCTACGTGTCAAAATACATGTAATCACAAGGTTCGTTGAGAGCTCTACATGTCTTGCGATGTTGCCAGTTTGTTGTCGAAAAATTCCGTTTTATATTTGGTACGATGTTGTCAGTTTGAGTAGTATGTTTAATTTTGTTGTTGAAAATTAAACACGTGGTAACAAGTGCAAATGCCTGAAAACAAATGTAAGATGCAATATAAGTTTCCAGTGTGAGGGAAAATGCATTGTAAAATAAATATTTTAATTAAATAATAATACTATTGTGTTTTATGCTTGTAAAAAAATTATTATTATTATTCCTATCATTTCTCAATCTCATAAATCGCACTATACCCCCTATAGTGTCATATTAATATTGTAATGCGCGTCATCTTTGTTGCGCGTATGAAGAAGGCTATGGTGTTTACTCTCTTTGACACACTGATCGCTTTATACGCACCAACATCGAAAATATAGGTATTCAAATGTAATTACCACAAAGGCTAACGCTGTACTATGTAAATTGCGTCCTGAGGAATTGTTTGAAAAAATTATCTATATCTCTGCCCCAATTGGTCGTAGAACAATTTTTTTAATTCGTGAAAAAATGCCAACGATCTAGTTTTTCGATCTAGACCTAATTTTTTTTAAAACTCCATTTTTAGGAACCTATTTAAAATATATAAAATCGTTCCGAATTTTTTATAGCAAAACGTCTTTTTTTCGAAAAGTTTTAGATGTTTTGTCTAATGTATAGAGATATTTGTCAAAATGTAATGGACAAATTTAAAGTAATACTTTTACAAACAGTAAACAATTTAATTTTTCAACAGACAATAAAAAAAAAAGTATTTCTACTATAGTGATTTTTAAGGTAAACTTACCGTTGTAAGATAGCCGAGGTTTTGTTAGGCACATCACTAAATGACATTCTATATCATCAGGAATCACAAATTTGCTGCAAACTGGACATTTGATGCCTAAAACAAACAAAAAAACGGATTTTAAAACTTTAACTTTAAAACAAAATGAAATTTAAACACGGCTTTATTCAATAAAAAACAGACATGGCAACTTAGAGTAATAGTTAGGGAATTCCATGTAGTATTTGCAAATGGCTTAGTCCAAAGAGTGTCCTGTATAATCCAAATTATAGGATCCGGTAAGCCGAGAGAGGTCCCACTGCTACAAGGCAACACAGATTCGATTGCACCAAGATATGTCTTTCATATGCCCTACAGGGTAATAATAAAAAACGTACAAGAGGCTACATTGGTGCCTTGTGCATCTACACCGATGGGTCTAAAACCAACGAGTTGTGGAATCCTGAATCTCAATATAAAATGGAGAATGGGTTCTAATGCCAGGTATTAAATTGGGAAATTGGAACCTTTGGTTTATCAACTAAGTTGAAACACTATCGTCGACCACTCAACCAAAACACAAATTTTAACACACTCTACGCGCGTTTCGCCAACTATGTTGGCATCATCAGGAGTTGATGATAGACTAAACAATTAACTATTTCTAACACCTATTTATACTAAATGACTAACACTCCACCCCCCCCCCCCCCCCCAGAGCGCGCGGTGCCAAGCACCATCATCCCCGGCGACCTAATCAGCCAAGGATACTTGTTCTTGTTCTTTATACAGGGTGCGCCAATTATTTCCACTCGATCTCTAGCAACGAAACTAAAAGAGATATCAACAAGATTTTTTGTAGGGGTAGACAGTGTCACTCGGACTACAATTTTAAAATATTTTGATGTATACAGGGTGGCTAATTTTTGTGGAATGAAAATTAATTTGGTTTTTTTAAATTGAACGCCCTGTATACGATTATGTCTTCTGATTCTACTTAATATTAGATTTACGGTAGTTTTTTGTATTTGTAAATCCGACGCGGCGTTGACAAATTATTCCTATTTTAAGCAGATTTAATGAAAAAACAGCACTTCAGAAATATTAGCACAAAAACCACATTTTTTAAAAAAATCCTCAAAAAAGCTACTATGATGTAAATGAAACATGCACCTATCACAATAATCACACATCTTCACCTGTTCCACAGGGTGTTTGCCGATGGCGTGCCAATAGTCTAGTTTTCAAATGGCAATAACTTAATTTTTTCAAATGGGACACCCTGTATATTTTTCTTCAGTTAGAAGCTCTCCCTAATACGCATTAAAAAAATATAGGGTTTTGCACATCTAACTTTACTATTTACTTTAATAATTGACGTTAAGTGACAAACAACATATTTTACACAATTTTTAATAAGAAATCAAGTTACCTATGAAAATGACAGTAGGTATATTTTGTTATGGCATTAATTGTCAACATAAAATTTTGTATTGTATCATGTCTACTATATTTAATCGGTATTGTGTATAAAAAATGGATTTGGAAGAATTATAGTGTTCAAGAAAATATTGATATGATATGGATACTGGGTGAATGTCAAAAAAAATGCGTTTCTTGCTAGTAGGGTCTATCGTCAAAGATACCCAGAAAGACGTCATCCACAAAAGGATACTTTTAAGAATTTAAAGAATAGATTTGATAGAACAGGAACCGTCAAGTATGAAAAACATTCACGTGAAACTACAGCTGTTACTATTGACAAGGAATATAAGGTAATGATCAGTATAGTTGAAGATTCCAACATAAGCACAAGGCAATTAAGCAATCAGTTAGATATTTCCAATACCACAATTAGACGCATAATAAAAAAGAATAAATATCACCCCTATTATATCCAGCTTCACCAAGAATTATTACCACGTGATTTCGCGCGTAGAGTGGAATACTGTAGATGTTAATAAACAAGATAAATACAGAGCGTAACAACACAAACAAAGTTTTATTCTCCGACGAAGCCACGTTTCATAAGAACGGTTGTGTAAATAGACACAACTTCCATTATTATTCAGACCACAATGAACATTTATTTAGAACCACATCACAGTACCGATGGTCTTTAAATGTGTGGGCGGGAGTAATAGGTGATTATGTAATTGGTCCCTATTTCTTTGACGAGACTTAAATGGAGCTATATTTTTAGATTTTTTAGAACATGATTTTCGCAACTTATTGCAAAATGTGCCACACCACATTACCTATTAGATGTTCGCAATTGGTTAAATAGGGAATTTCAGGATCGTTGGATAGGAAGGGGAGGACCTATAAATTGGCCTACTAGATCGCCTTGCCTTACACCTTGCGATTTTTTCTTGTGGGGTTTTATTAAAAATATTGTTTACAAAGAAGAGGTTACCTCAAAAGAAAATATAAAAGAAAGAATTACTGCAGCATTTAGACAGGTGACCCCTGCAATGCTAAGAGATGTGCGTAAATCAATGAAAAAAAGGGCTACTATAAATTTTAATTTTCACTATTGTAGTTTTCTTACGATTAAACTTTGTAAAATTTTGTACTTATTAAAAATTGTGTAAAATATGTTGTTTGTCACTTAACGTCAATTATTAAAGTAAATAGTAAAGTTAGATGTGCAAAACCCTATATTTTTTTAATGCGTATTAGGGAGAGCTTCTAACTGAAGAAAAATATACAGGGTGTCCCATTTGAAAAAATTAAGTTATTGCCATTTGAAAACTAGACTATTGGCACAGCATCGGCAAACACCCCAATATTTTAAAATTGTAGTCCGAGTGACACTGTCGACCCCTACAAAAAATCTTGTTGATATCCCTTTTAGTTTCGGTGCTAGAGATCGAGTGGAAATAATTGGCGCACCCTGTATATTGTAAATTATTTTTTCACATGTTACGTTTTGATTAGTTTTTTTTACATTTTAATATGTTCAACATGAATTATGAGTACCACATATAAACTGACTTTAAATCAGCTTCTGTGGAAATGAACAGTTTATTTGTAGATTCTACAATGCACCTGTACGTATTTTTTTCCGTGAATAAACATATATTATTATTATTCTTAAAAGGATCTAGTTGTACGTATACGACATGGCATTTTTAACACAATACTTTTTTTAATTACGGATCTTTATCTGTAGTCTTTGAAAATATTTATATTTCTTGGCCCATTACTTACGAAACACGCTCTATATATTGATTACATATTTTTCCCTCAAACATTGTGCAATAATTCTATTTTTAAAGTTTAATCATTAACAAATGGTTTGTATCTAAAAATGCAATTCCGGTGACCCACTTTATTTAACTAAATAAAATAATAAATACATACTTACATTGGGATGCTAGAATTAAACATTTTTCAAATTCTAAATTTCAATTAACATATTTACTGGGTAAACAATTACCTACAGTTTGAGCTGTTCATTTGGTCGATGAGTAAAATTATACCTGGTACCATAAAAGACAAAAATAATGAAATAAAAGGATATCAGAATATTTGCAATGCATTTAATCGTCACATTTTAGATTTGGAATGTCCAAAGCCCAATTATTCTTAAATTAGACTTTCAGATTTTAAACCTTTAACATATTTTCTTCACGGCCACTACTGAATGTACTTAGTTATTCTGAAATCAATAACAGAGAGATTGAAAGAAAATTCTGAAACACTTGTCTCTTATGTATTTTATACGTATTTCATTCTTACTCTAGTGTCAGAATGTTCATTCTGTAATAGCTGTAAATATCACGTCCGCATCCTAGACAGCCATGAATTTCATGTTTGACAGTTCTACACGACGTGTTATTTATTTAGTTTCAATTTGCCTGAACAAAGATAAGCTGCGTTTTTTCAGGTTTCATTTTACTATATTCAATTCCTAGTTTCTGTGGCCGTGGAGAAAGTACAGTTTGTTACTCTGTTGGAATGAAAATTGGGCACTCGAAGTTCCTTCACTCGTATCGAATTCTCATTCCAACCTTGTTACAGAATATACTATTATTTTTCACTTGTATATTATTTGTTTATTTTACCTTGGATACTTGGTTGCTATAAATACACTCCTAACGCCCTAGGGCATTATGAGCGGACGTTATGGCCATAACGCCACCTGACTGTACGAGGAGGGTGTGGATTTCTCCGGCAATAAATTTTTGGTTACTTCGGCTGTATTTGCTTTGATATTTTTTGGTAAATCGATATTTATTTACTTTTATAAGACGTATATAACACAAACAGCAATGACATTCACTAAATATGATGATAAACAAAAGTCAAAATATCAAAAAAACGGTTTTTCATTAGGAAGAGTCTCAGGTAATTAATGCAGGTCCGCAAATTGCGGACCCCTATTATAAACTACAAAGATTCGCAATTTGCGGACTCCTATGGTGAGCAATAAAGATTCACAAATTTCGGACCTTTACGTGTACAAAATAGGGATTCACAAATTGTGTTATTTATAGGATCATGTGTCTTAATATTTGTCACTTATACAGGGTGTTTTATAGTTAAACCGACATACGTTAACTGTAAATAGATGGTGATTCCAAATAACCTTGGTTAATTGGTCTAACGCCTTTAATAACCGAGATACCGGGTGTTTCATCCATTTCGGCCAATATTTTGATAAGCCGTAACTTTAGAACCACCCTATAGATTTCTCCCATACTTGGTACTGGTATAGTGTGTTAATAGCCCAATTCTATAGTGTAAGAACTACAATTAAAATCCAGATCCGGATTAAGAAGAATTTGCAAAATTTGAAAATCCCCAAAACAACACTCTGTATATCAAATTTTTTAAAATTGAGATGGATATTTGAAAAGAACGGAAAAAAATGAGTTAAAGTGAAAAATTTAGTAGAATGGGATGTGCACTTTAACTCATTTTTTTCCGTTCTTTTCAATAATCCATCCCTAATTTAAAAATTTTTATATACAGGGTGTTGTTTTGGGAATTTTCAAATTTTGCAAATTCTTCTTAATCCTGATCTGGATTCTAATGGTAGTTCTTACACTATAGGATTGGGCTATTAACACACTATACCTGTACCAAGTATGAGAGAAATCTACAGGGTGGTTCTAAAGTTACGGCTTATCAAAATATTGGCTGAAATGGATGAAACACCCCGTATCTCGGTTATTAAAGGCGTTAGACCCATTACCCAAGGTTATTTGGAATCACCTAAGTACCCTCTATTTACAGTTAACGTATGTCGGTTTAACTATGAAACACCCTGTATATAAGCATCTTAATATGGGTGTAGAAGCAAATATTTAAAAATAAAAGATCAGTTCATAAAATGGTTAATTATATTACAATTTCATAACAAACTTCGCACACTGCCCAAATATCAAGGAAAGGTGACTTCCAAGGAGAATTGAAAATCTATGTGGTAAAACTAACAACTTGAAATACAAATAAATTCATTAAAAATTGCCGAATTTCAACTTCGATCTCTTGAAATGTGGAGAATGCTGAATTCAGTTGTAACATTGTTAACAAATACAGGGTGTCCTAACTAAAATTTGCCCCTAAATACTTCGAGTTTTCTTCAAATTTTGAAAAAATGCCAAAACAGGTCAATTTAACCTCAATTTTTATCGTAGTTTCAAACTTCTTTTTTCATCCCTCTAGCGCCCAGAACCACCACTTGAAAAATCTTAAATGGTAAGTGGTGTTAAGTGACACATCATGTTGAAGCTGCTTTCATTATCTAATGCAATCCGTTTTTTTAAATTTGAATGACTTTTTTTGAGAAAACTGCTTAGATTATTGTGAAAGATTAGCAATAGTTGTCTAAAAAACAATGTCATTTTAACGAATGTACTGTTCAATTCAAGGTTTTTTAATTTAAATACCTTTGTATGAATTTTTTCCCATTTTTCCCAGAAGGTTCCCTCAATTTGACCCTCAAATGACCTTGATCTTAACCTGATGAGATCAAGCTGACCTCGGATTCGGATTCAGCGACCCTGAAAACTGTTGTATGAATTTTTTCAGATTTTTCTAGAAGATTTCCTCATTTTGGCCTTTAAATGACCTTGACCCTGACCCGATGAGGTCAAGCGGACCTCGGATTCGGATTCAGCGTCCCCAAAAACCCCTAGTTACATTTTTTGTGGGGCTGTGTAATCTAAGCAGTTTTCTCAAAGAAGAGTCATTCAAAATAAAAAAAAAGAACTGGATTGCATTAAATAATGAAATCAGCTTCAAAATGACGTGTCACTTAACACCCTTGCCATTTAAGATTTTTCAAGGGGTGGTTCTGGGCGCTAGAGGGATAAAAAAAGAAGTTTGAAACTGCGATAAAAATTTAGCTCCCTCTAGGTTAAAATTGACCTGTTCTGGCATTTTTTTAAATATTTGAACAAAACTCGAAATATTTTGGGGCAAATTTTAGTTGGGACACCCTGTATATAAAATTTCACATAGGTTATGTTTCGCCCATCTCCCGCCGCCAGCTAGCCACAGGTGCGGATCCCGATTTTTAGTATATAAGGGTCCGCAAAATGCGGACCTCTATTACTAATTAATTCAGGTCCGCAAATTGTCCCTTGAATTTGTATTTTATATGATTCTGTAAAAACAACACCCTGTAAAGCGAGTTGAACAAATTTTCTTTCTGTCACGTCAAAGCGGATGATATTAACCGAATTAAAAAAAAATGCTGTTTGGCATAGAAAAAACTTACTTTTGAAAACAGTGCAAATTTATGTATTTCTACTGTGGCTAATATCACATCGGAAAAAACATTTATTCAAAATAAAATCGTTAGGAAAGTATCACTTAATCGATTGAAAGAATGATGTTACAGGTCCTAACTTAGTTTTTTTAACGTTTTAATTGGTTTTGCAAAAACGATTCCCAATAAAAACTTAAAAACAAAATAAATACGGCCCTGGAATTTCAACGGTTGATTGAATAATACTTTATATCGAGCCAAATAAACTTTCCTTATGATTTTTGTTGAAAAATGATGATGTGCATCAATCATAAGAAGAATGTGAATCCATTAAAATTATACTATTTTTCAAAGTTTTATTTTTTCCGCAGAAAACAAAAATTTCCGCGTTCAATTTTTTTTAACTGTTGCTTAGTATCGACCTTAAGCTTTAAATTTAGGAAAATAAAAATGTTCTGATCTGCCTTCTGCCTTCTTTTTAAAAAACCAATAAAAAACTAAAAAAACTAAGTCCTGACCTGAAATTAAAACCTTTTAAAAACCTATTTTAGGGAGCACACTCAGTGTGCCAAATTTTATGTCTGAGACTTTTACTTTTAGATATACTTAACGTAGAATAATTAAGATATTTTCAAATATCACCCTCTATATCCGTCAAAAACGCAACAAGATATTTTTTAATACCAGATATGAAATGGCCTAGGCCCATAGTACGTATGGTTGGACTATGTACGATTCATCGTGGGACACCCTGTATATTGTTAGTTACGATCTGTTACTTTAGTCTGGATAGTGAAACAAATCGAGAGAAATACTTAACTTATATTTAATATTTTATTTTGACTTTGGTTTACTTAAGTTAAGATTTAATTTCTTGTAAGCACTTTAAAAAAAAATTATTAATTTTATTGTTATGAGATTTAATAAGTGTATCTTTTAATCTTGACTGTAATGTTTTTTTTTTAATTATATTAAATAGTTTTTTATTTATTTATTTCCTTTCGTAATCTTAGTCAGAATGTATTGTTGAGCGCCATCTACCAATCGGTAGAAAGATTTGAGACTTTAACCTCAGTCGGGCTTCAGTAATTGACCGTGAAACCTTTTAAATCGATAATAATGATCAGTTGGTAAATGCAGTAATTTTTATTAACAATTAAAAATAAAATAAAAAAAATGATTGATGTTATAGTTATTGTGTAAAAAGAAAAAGAAAAAAGGTAAGTGTAATGTTTTTTATTGTTTATGAAATTAATAATAATACTAATGCTATAATTATACTCTTACCTTATTATAATCTGAACTTAGTTGTTTGTTAAAATGAAACCTAACCTCATTAAGTAAAATGCTATTTGCCTTGTTTATTTCTATAGACGTCTCTAATCTTTTAAATATCGATATTTATTATTAAATGATTGGTACCTTTGTTTTTATTAACGAATCATCAATTTTTAGTTACTCCTGGTTACTTTTTTTCTAACCTTCAAAATAACGGATATAATAATCTCCAAAATCAAGGATAAAACTACAGGATACTGTTAGATATGGATAACAAACAGGATACAAACAGGATCTGGATCTCCTTCAGGAACAAAAGCAGGAATCAATGATTGCAGTTCTTTTCTTAATTAACTTTTTTTATTCTTGGATTATACAAATATAACATCACTTAAATTTGACAGGTAAAATTTTCTTAACTTCTTTATATTAATCGTTGTAGTTTTGATTTGAAGATTCTTTTGTTTTTACGACGAGCTCTGATTTGAACAGTTCAAGAGTATTTTGGCAAAAGCCCCGCTTGGCAGCGAAATTTGGTTTTTATGAACGAGCATCTCTAGGCCAACTCGATTTAGATTTGACAGAATTTTAAATTAAAATTATTATAAAATTAAATATTATTGATTTTTAAACACTTTTTCACTATCAAAACATGATTCTCGAGATAAAAAGAATGATTTTGATATAATTTATTTACTATTTCTACTTACATTAAGGTTACATGACAACTTTTTACTTTCACCATTATCGATTTCTTAAATTGTATTAAACATTATTATTACTGCCTTTTTTACAGTAATACTTTAATTTTAGAAGTCCCAACACTTAATTTTCCCTATTTATTGTATTTCCCCTCAATTTAAATTGACCATATTGATAAATCAATAAATTGCACATTTCTAGGTTAAGTTTAAAATGTATTTCTCTTATAACAATTAAAATAACGATGTTCTCATTATTGTAGTGATCGCAGACTTATCTGAGATTGTTCTACTTTAACTTTTTCTATTTAGATCTTTGCTAAATTATTTGTAAATATACTAAAATTGTCGATAAACATCCCTTATGGGATTTCCATGTTAAAATTTGATATCTAAAATTTTATATTTTATTATGTAATTACTACTCTAAAATTAGTTTCAAACTTTATTTTCTACATTACATTCTGTCTAATGATTATTTGAATTAAAATAAATAGTTATTTATTGGTTTTGATTAATTTATTTGTGTCATTATTTCTCTTTATATTTAATATAAGCTTTAGTCGCATTAGTCAACCGTAACAATATATTGAATTCATTTCAAATTTGTGAATAACTGAGATCTAATATCTACTTATAAAGTTGAGAAAGTCGAATAGAATGTTTGGCAACGTTGTAATCATTTTTCCCTTTAGACTGCTTCAGGCTTCGGACTATTTTATATTTTCGGTAATTATATCATTATTCGTTATTCGTTATTCGTTAGTTCAGCCTTCGAGCGCACTCAGTGATCGGCCAAAGACTTGTGACGTAAATTCCCGCTCTCCTTTCGTATTTTTCCTGGATTTTTTTTAAAAAAGAACAACTGCGACTACAAAATTTAACTTGACTCGTCGTAATGCGAGTAGTGTTATTTTTTTCCAGAAATTAGTATTCTCGTCCGTTGAAATAGATCTAAATTTTCATTCAAAGCATTGTCAAAACTCTTTCCCACAGAGCAAAAACAATTTGTTCAAATGACAATATTTTAAATAATGAATTATCACTTGTTAAATCTGTCTTAATAATAATAATAATAATAATCGTCTTCAGTAGCGGAAGGATATGTTGACGATTCATTAAAAAACAAAGAACTTACTTCATTTCGAATATCCTCCGCTATTTTACATAATACAACCTCAACAACCGCAACACATGAAAATTTTAAAATGACATATGATTCAACAAATCGAAATTCTTCCAATATATTTTTAATAGGTATGTAACAATTTGTTAATCTACCAAACAGTTTGGTAAGTTTCAATATTAATAAATAGAACGAATTATGCTATACATCCTCTATAATTTTGTAAAATTGTTCGAAATAAAATTGTTAAAAAAATCTAAAGATGCAATAACTAAGTCCAGACTTTTGGCACACTGTATGTGGCCGTAGGTAAAGTATAGTACGTAATGCGTGTTCTAAAGCAATTACGCACTCATGCAATTTTTCCATTCGTGCGTAAAATGCTATTTACAACACATATTACGTAATATACTATTAATAGGTATGTAACAATTTGTTAATGTACCAAACAGTTGTTTGGTAAGTTTCAATAAAGTTTCAATGTAAATAAATAAAACGAATTATCCTATATGATAATATATCCTCTATAATTTTGTAAAACTGTTCGAAATAAAATTGTTAAAAAAATCTAAAGATGCAATAACTAAGTCCAGACTTTTGGCATACTGTATATGGCCGTAGATAAAGTATAGTACGTAATGCGTGTTGTAAAGCAATTACGCACTCGTCGTGCGTAAAATGCTATTTACAACACATATTACGTAATATACTATTACAAAAGCTTAGTGACATTAATAACTACTGTAATAAAACAAATATTACCATATACCACTTGATGAAACCTATTGTTCGTTTCTGACTCCTCTTCAGGTACACATGAACCGATAATAATACCCATATTCGCACATTAATTTTCCAACTTCATAAAGCTTTACCGCTATGTTAATTTTTCAAACCGTAAATTTGCAGGAGCTTCTAGACGGTATATTAAAGTCATTGGCTATTACAGTTTACTTATTTAAAAAAATATATATTATAGCTACTTTATACCCTAAAAAAAAGCAAGTAAATATTTTTACTTCTAAGGGCTTAAGTCCACCATGGATACTGACTCATTGCGAATTTTGGAAAATAAACAAAGTGAGTATACACCCTACACCGTATATAACGGTGACAAAAAGATCCTTCAACTGAAAAGTCCCAATTAAAGTCTTTGGGTAATAACAAGAAAAAAATCTTACACGCAAAAACAAAACTAACCGAAAACAAAAATAAACTTTCAAGTTGTTGTTACTTTTTCACAAAAACGTCGAGAAAAACGTGGACATTGAATTCGCCAGTCGACAAATAACATGCGCCAATGAATTGACTGATTTTTGTACGATTGTCAATGGCAACAAAATTATATCTGATAAATTATGTAGGGGTAGGTAAGTATAATTGTGTCCCTATACATCATTATGCGCATATAATTTATTACGTTATAAGAGGATAGGGGCAAGTTTAAAACGGGTTAATATTAAGACTACCACCACATTTATAAAAATAGTTTTTCTATTTAAAGTACAAGAAAGTAGTTAAATGAAGGAGGAGGATTCTTGCATCTTAAATGTTTTTTAAGTTTTGAACATAAATAACAATTTAACGGAGCTAAATCCATACATACAAAACACCTTCACAGTCGGATGATCACGTGAAAGAAAAATTTTTTTTTGAAAAGAACGTCCGTTTCCAAAACCAGATCGACATCACTCTTGAACTAAGCACAAAGGAGGTATCTTCATTTGAGCTAAAACTGAGAAAATGAAGTTCAAAGTTCTAACAATTTAGTTTTTTGAAGTTTAAAGATTTCAAAAATATTACTACCATTAATGTAATTTTATTCTGCATATAAATTAATGTATAAAAGCGCAAAAACACTTTATTTGTATCTATTTATTGTATAGCAGCAGTTACAACCAATAAAATAAAAAAAACCCAATGATATAGGTACTAAGCTATTCGGTCGTAACAATATACTGTTAAGCAATATGTAATTCTTCTCTGATACTTTTAATAGCCCCACGTTGGGATGCCAATTGTTAAGCAATATGTAAATGCTCTTCTAAAAATACTTTTAAATGCTTTTAGTCTTTATTTTAATAAATTCAGATTTGACATTTTACAAAAATTATTAACATCTGACAACTTCCAAAATTAATATCAACATAAAACTTCAAACTTTCTAAATCTGTCAACACACTATCACCTTTTTTTTTATTAAGTCTTTTTCACATAATTTTTCTTTTATAATTTATTTTAAAATACTTACAAATTTTGCCCCATTTTAACATCATAACAACATTCCCTAAAATTTCGTTGAACTTTTCTTGCAAAGTAATGAATAAGAAAAATTCAACGAATTTTACAAATTTTGCCCCTTTATATTCATCATAATCATATATTTAATTTCATTTATTTATAATTCTTCCCCCCATTTCTATAATTTTCCCTTTATTTCATTATTAATAATTCTTATATTTTCATTTAGTCATAATCATATTCATATATTTTATTTTATCCCCCCATTTCTATAATTTCCCTCTTTTTTTTTATTTTTAATACCTTTTTATATCTTCTATATTACAATTCTTACAATATCCAAAAATTATTTAATAATTTTTTTTTAATTTGATCTTCCATTTGTGATAGTTTTGACCTGACCTGTTTTTATTCTTTTAAAATTTGTACTTTTAAGGATTTATCTAAATTTTTACCATTTTTCTTATTTTTCTGCTCCTGTAATTCTTCTATTATTCTTGCCATCATTTCCCCTTTATTCTCTCTTCTTATTTCTTCCAATTCTTTATCTTTATCATTTCTTACATGTTGTCTGATTTCTTCCAAGCTATCTCCTACACTTCTTATTTTTTTTTATAGTTGCTTCTGCATGTGTTATATTTGCTTTCAGATTTTTCTTCAATTCCAATTCCTTTTCAATATTCCTTTTTATATTTCTTATTTTTTTTTCCATTCTCATCTATTTCTTGTTTCAGTTTTCTCAATTTTTCTTGATTGTCGTCACTCATTTTCTCAACATCAACTTTAAGTTCTTTTTCGTATTCTTTGAGTTCCCCCTGTATTGCAACAGCCATAATTCCCATATCTTGTTTCACCTCTTCTATTCTTTGGACAACTTCATCATATTCCTGGTGAACTCTCAATCCGATTGTGTCCACTTCTTCTCTGTTCTTCTTAATGTTTATTTCTATTTCTTGTTTAATATTTTCCATTATGTCCTGTCTCATATCTTCTTTGATGTCTTGCCCCATTTTATTTTCTATTTTCCCCATTTCTTGTTTTATATTCTGACCAATATTTTCCATCTTCTGACCCATATTTTCCATATTCTCCATAAAACATCTCATCATGGTTCTTAAATCCATTTTAATTTATAAATTATTTTAGGCCTTGTTTATTTTTTTGAGCAATATGTAATTCTTCTCTGATACTTTTAATAGCCCCACGTTGGGATGCCAATTGTTAAGCAGTATGTAAATGCTCTTCTAAAAATACTTTTAAATGCTTTTAATCTTTATTTTAATAAATTCAGATTTGACATTTTACAAAAATTATTAACATCTGACAACTTCCAAAATTAATATCAACATAAAACTTCAAACGTTCTAAATCTGTCAACACATTATCACCTTTTTTTTTATTAAGTCTTTTTCACATAATTTTTCTTTTATAATTTATTTTAAATACAAATTTTGCCCCATTTTAACATCATAACAATACATAATGCTAAGGTAATAATATAATCTTAGTATTGTCACTTACAACCAAAAAGCCTTAGCTAACAAAATAAAGGTTTTATTAATAAACTACTTGCATTCACGACACAAATACCTTAGTAAAACAAACAGAAAATAGTAACAACTAATCTGGTAATAATATCTCAATATGGCCGAAAAATGCAGTAGTATATTCCAACTTTAAGACAACAAGAAAGGAAATGCCGCCGAATTAAAAAATGGACAAAAAGGATTACTTACCCATACAGGGTGTCCCACCACTATTCCCTCGTTCTCTTGTGCCTAAACGGTACAAGATATCAGCTTAATTTTTTGGTGACATATGTAAATTGATAAGATCTACTTGTTTAAATTGTTTGTAACTATACAGGGTGATCCAGAAAAGTGTAATTGATCAAAGTTAGGTTTTTTTAAATGGAACACCCTGTATTTTATGACATTTTTAGATTATACGTTAAAACTAAGTCAACTTTATTCAACGTTCCCTATATCGATCTCTTACCAATTTTGAGAAAATCGTGATTTTAAGAAAAATATTCTAACAAGAACTAAAAGAGCGGAAACCTCTTACTTTCAGTAACACAAATTTATATCGATGTATTCTGACTTTTAGGGCTTTCATTTGCACTACGTAGGATTTCGATATTTTGCACAGGGCGTTTAGGAAAAGGATTCTAATTTTATATTTTGAAACATCAAAAACTCACTTAACTTAAATGGACCACCCTGTATTTTTTTTATCATATGTGAAATAACTTTTCATTTTCTATCAAAAACTATGAGTAATGCATATGTATAAAATTAACGATTAAAAAGTTATTAGGTTTTTTCTCTAAAATTTCTGTGAACGTAATGTTTCCCATTGTAGTAGTTTTAAAATCATCTAGTTAGCGGTTAGCGGGTGTCCATAATGATCTGTCAAATACCTACTGTCTAAATTATTAATTTATTTTCAGTAATGGTATAGTTTTCAATAGTAGTATTTTCAATAGACATTATTAAAGATGAAACACTATTCTCAAGAAGAAAGAGTGGACATGACCTTTATCCTAGGTGAATGTTTTAGAAATTGTTTGTTAGCGTCAAGGATGTACGCAGAAAAGTATCCCGATCGACCACATCCAGACAAAAGGGTTTGAGGAACTTCTACAAACTTTTAGTCAAACTGGTAGTGTTTACTACAAAAAACCTACCAAAGCAAAGTATATTGTAAATAATGAGGAGAATGAGTTTTTAGTTTTAGGATCAGTAGTTGAAAATAGAAATGTCAGTTTAAGAGAAATTTCTACCTAATAAAAAATGGGTTCATTTTAAAAGAGTCGTGGCCAAAAAATTTTTTTAATAACTATATACTTCAATACCGGGTGACCCAGAAATTTCTGACCCATTTTAACTGCAAATATCTCGGAACTCAGAAACAGGGAGATGCGGTTTTCACTGAACAGCTTCTTTTTATATAAAGTTTTTTTCAGTATAAATGCTTATTTAGTAAAATCTTATATAGGGTAAGTTGAAAACTATCGTCGACCACTCAACCAAAACACAATTTTCACACACTCTACGCGCGTTTCGCCAAGTATGTTGGCATCATCAACAAATAACTATTTCTAACCGCTATTTATACTAAATGACTAACCCCCCTCCCCCTGCGGTGCCTGGCACTGTCATCACCGGTGACCTAATCAGCCAAGGCTGACTAATCAACCAAGGCTGACTAATCAACCAAGGCTGACTAATCAACCAAGGATAAGTAACCCGCCCGTACCTAATGGATTAATCTAAAAAGCGGACTAAGAGGAATTGGTCCATTGTCTCTGTTTAAACTAGTTTTACATTTGCCTATTTCTATACTTTCAAATGCTTCCAACAATTTATTATTTGTGATAGTTTTCAACTTAGTTGATAAACCAAAGGTTCCAATTTCCCAATTTAACTTGTAATATCTGGTCACCGAGCTTCGCTCTTAATATTCAAATCTACATTTTTAAGTAGCCCAATGAGTATATAATTTAAGTATATTTATAACATGACAAATTATTAATTAATTCGCGAAAATCACGGAGTGGGCGACATTTACTTGAACTACTGATAGGGAGATAAATAAAAAGTTAATTGGCGATTGGCTTGAAAGTAGGCGGGAAAATTAAAAAAGCTGTCAGTGTTAATTTTCAATTGGCTGCATCTGTTGTTGACGTTTATCAACTGCTTGTCACAGAGGTTAGTTAAATGCATTTCACCCTTTTAGGGCAACATCTACTGACGCTTGATCTTCACGAATTGTCACGGTGGACAGGCCCCGTTTCCGGGACGGGCAACAGCAGCGTGTAGGGCACACGTCCCGTCAACAGAAGATCGCTGAGCTCACTCTATTTTTCACTATATAAGAAAAACTCTATGTTCAATTGATTTTATTATTTATTGATCTGCAGTGAAGGAAAATTATAGGTCTGATATTCATACTTGGGTAAAAACCTCCACAAAAACCTGTGACCAGACTCTCGACGTGTGGCAAATATTGATATCATATTTTTTCAAAAATTTTCAGTTACAAAAATAGTTCATTCGTACATTACATTACAATTTGCTCTTGGAAAATACAAAGTCACAATCAACCTTAAAATGTACTATGAAAATAGAGAATTTTAAATGTCTCTTTAAAGTTTCTTGTATAATAAAAAATTGAAATCCATCTTAAAAGTACACGTGTACAAGCATTCATTCTTTTTTTCTCTCTCTCTCTCTCTCTCTCTCTCTATGATAATGAAAACTTAAATATTAAAACTGTCCGCATAATAAAATAGTAGCCGTAAGGGGTAGTCTCACACTATCGGGAAAGGGAAGAACCTTTACCCGATGTGCATAAAGCATTTCCACCCGCCAAAAAAAAAGATTAGCTTTAGGTTAGGTTAGATCTTTGTAATAAATAAAGAAAAGTACGATACGTGTGACATTTTGACATTTGTTACATTCTGACAGGTGTCATATTTTGACATTTGTTCATTTTGAGATTTGTTCATTTTGACAGTTGTTACATTCTGACACGTATCATATTTTAACAGTTGTCACGTTTTTACAGGTGTCACATTTTGACAAGTGTCCATTTTAACAGTGTTACTCAACGTTCCTATAAATATTTACCTAAACCCATGATTTCTGAAATTGAATTGGCAACGTTGTATTTTCAACTTTGAATTTATGAGATGACTGTCATTTGACAAGCAAATTATTTATACCTTTCCTTTTTTATATAAAGCGGCAAATTTAAAATTGAATTCTTTCAGATTAAAACGCCAGAAATTAAATAAAGTCAAACCTTTTTACTACTAAACTATACAGAAGAAAGGAGTCCTCCTAAATCCTTGAAGGCAGAATTATTAGTAATAGCAAGGCAACATAAAAACAAATTCAAAAAATATATTATAGATGAGATGGCCAGAGAAAAAGGAATTAAAATTCTCAGATTGCCTCCGTACCACGCAGAGTTAAATTCCATTGAACTGATCTGGTCACAATTATTAAAAGGTTATGTTTCTCAAAACAATAAAACATTTAAATTTCCTGATGTGCGAAATTTGTTTTTGAAGGCAGTTTCAGATGTAAATAGAGAACATTGGGGAAAATGCATTGATCATGTTAAAAATGTGCAAAATTCATTTAGGAAAGTGGATCAATGGATAATTTAATAGAACCGATAATAATAAACCTCAGAAAAGACAATTATAGTGATACCAGTAGTTTTAGTGAAGACAGTGACTTTTAAAAATAGTTCTTGAACTAACTTTTTTTTTAATCTTTGAGTTTAGGTAATTACTGAAGCGTTACTTTTAATGCCAAGAGATTAAAAAAAGTTTAATCCCAACATATAATCCTCCTTGTTATTTATTGGTTAAATTTAATTCGTTCAATGTTAAAGTGTCAGATGCATAAAGTTTATTTTTATTTTTTGTAAATAATATAACTTCAAAATTCAATCTACGAAGTGCGTATATATATTTTATATGCTGTGACCTTATTTATATTATCGAAACTTATTTTGCAAAGTACGCCTATGGAATGTGACGTTATATCCCCACTTTTACTGTACTCATCTATCCTTTATAGTATATATTACTATAGAAACAAGTTATTATTATGTGCCGTTGCTAGGAAATAAAATTAAAAACTTTTCTTGTAAATATCTCGGAAGATCGAATTTTCACAGACATGAGACCTACATTTTTTGCTGATTTAGATAGGAATTAGTCTATCCTGAAAGTTTCATTGAATTCTGATGAGTGGATTTCGAGATCCTCTGGACACACATACACACATACAAACATTGCTCATTTAATAGTATTTGATACATAAAAACCTTGCTCGTTTAATAGTATTTGATAGGGTGTTTTAAAAAATC
Source organism: Crepidodera aurea (assembly GCA_949320105.2). Taxonomy (NCBI): domain Eukaryota; kingdom Metazoa; phylum Arthropoda; class Insecta; order Coleoptera; family Chrysomelidae; genus Crepidodera; species Crepidodera aurea. Next base: position 3,830,294 of record OX439477.1, read on the forward strand.
GGTATTTTTCAAATGCAAATAACGTCGATTTTTGTAACGACACACCCTATATATTTTTATTCTATCTGAAAGGTGAACTCTTTCCCTTTTCGAAAATGTATAATATGTTGATGTTTAGATTTCTGATAACTAAATAATTATAGAAAATAACAAAACAAACTTGAAAAATGTATACCAAATTTTACTAAAAATTAACATATAAATTAGAAAACGAGTAAGGAATTTAATTTATCAGATTCGACATCCTAAGACCGGCTTCTGCCTTTCGGCTTCGTCAGTTAGGCTTCTCGAATCCAATAAATAAAATTCCAAACTCGTACAAGTCAATAGCTATATCCGCTATAAGATAAAACTTTTAGATGTGCTACCATCTATGATTAGAAGAGAGTATTGACAATTTTTAAAGCAAAAAATTCCCGTATCCCTTTCAGAGATTAATACAAAGAAAGAAGAGAGTGACATTTTGACTAGAATCAGTCAAATAAAAGCTTTGCAACACGCAATGCATATTGTGTATGCAACCCCAATACATCGGGAATGTTTTGCTTAAAAAATTGTCAATACTCTCTTCTAATCATAGATGGTAGCACATCTAAAAACATATAAATTATCTAATGCATCCTTAAAAATCAAATAACTCACTTATTTTTCATCTAAACTTCAACATATTATACATTTTCAGAAAAGGAAAGAGTTCACCTTTCAGATAGAATAAAAATATAGAGGGTGTGTCGTTAAAAAAATCGACGTTATTTGCTTTTGAAAAAGGCCCTTTTTTTAAAACACCCTATATAAGATTTTACTAAATAAACATTTATACTGAAAAAAACTATATAAAAAGAAGCTGTTCAGTGAAAACCGCACCTTCCTATCGTTTCTGAGTTCCGAGATATTTGCAGTTAAAATGGGTCAGAAACTTCTGGGACATCCGGTATTATACACATTATGTTAAAAACTTTCTCATGAAATATTTTTTCGTAACTCTACACAGTCTCTATGTTTATTTCTATAAACATTTGAAGGATATGAGGACACTGCACTTTCTAAATCCCAACAGAACAAAAAACACGCACTAAACTTAAACCTACCCAGCAAATCCAAGCAAAGTCGATTTCTGTTCAATAAAATTGAAAAGTTTAACAAAACTTGTTTTAAAATTATCATGTTTTTACAGCATTCATTCGACGCAATTTTTATTTACAAAATAATGTTTATTTATTTATATAAATCAATTTCTAAATTATTTTTAATTTTATTTAAAAAAAATTCATTAACTTAGCATACAATTTAAAGCAGGTCAGGTCAGGTCAGGTTTGGTGCCCGACCAAGTCGGGGCTTTAACCCAAAAACTTCGATTACTGATGAGGCACAATAATGCCGAAACCGGTCTAAGAATGGCAAGCTCCTTTAATAACAAAATCGAAGTTTCTGGGTTAAAGCCCCGACTTGGTCGGGCACCAAACCGCGTCTGGACTTTCGTAATTCAATACCTGGTAGGGCATATAGCCCAAGGAGTAGTTGTTGAAGTCCAGACGCTGGTGCAGTGTAGGACATTTTTAATGTACGTGTTCTTGGGAGCTTGTGTGATTTTATTTCATATCCTTTGTGCAGTTTTGTCACTCCCATGGTCCTTTTTTGGTATTTTTATGGTTTAAAAAAATTCCACCTTCGTACCCTTTCAAGTGCCAAGTTGCATCGATATCACATTTTGCTTTTGGTCAATATCCTTCTCTGGCAACTGGACTATATTCGGTGTCGCAGTTTTAAAATTCTAAGTGTATTAAGTTTTTTAATTTTATTAAATGATTTGTCAAATCAATACTCAAATGATAACTTTAGAACACTTAACAATTATTAGATTTCCGTATTTAAAACAGTTAATGGAAGTAAGTTAGGACAATCTTTGTGTATCAGAAATTTAACCTCCAGTTTTAGGTTATTAAACAATGTTTATAATATTGACTTTATATTGTTTTTACTTCGTAGTTGTTTAGTGTGAATTATTTATATTATCAGAGTTCACTTTTGTTTATTATCATATGTATACTGTTAATTGTAGTGTTATGACTTCTAAATGTTAATTCCTCTGTATACTTTACATTGAAATAAATATAATAATGGAATATGTTATTTTGGGATTCTTGAACGACTGTCAAAATATTTTTTTAAATTGGTTAATACACTGATTACACGCACATTTCAAATACATTTTTAAATTGACCAATTTCTTATAACATTTTTGGTACCTAGATGCCCCCCCCCCAAAAGAGACGCATATGATCGTGTTAGAAAAATCTAATTAATACCAGAAAAATCGTCATGAAAAGTTTACTAACCTTGCCAAGTTTCTATTCTTTAAATGCGGCCTGCTCAAGATATTTGAAAAAATTGATCTGAAGGAAAAATATTGACGGCATGTTTTTGTTAGATTATTTTTTCATGAAAATGATTTTGTGTGAGTCTTCTCATAATTTTATCAAAAATTAGTTGCGCTCGGTTCGTGGTATCCCTCCTAACCTAACCTAAAGCTAACCTTAAAAATCCTAAACCTTACATTTTGTCCAATCTTAGTTACCAACAGGGCACTTGATCTCTCCATCTGACGGCCTAATGCCAGATAGTCCAGTAAATGAACGCCAGAAAAACCTGGGCATCAAGTCGAAGAGCAGTTCATTACCTACAAACGTTGTCCCTATGATTTTTTCGCTACAATATTTTTTGCAAAAACGGCGTTTCAAAAATTTGCAATTTTGAGAATCTGAAAATACCTTCCTTATCAAAATCTGGGATGCGGGGTCTGAAAATACGCTGATTTCCAAAACTTGAATATCCTCGCGTTTTTGTCTGAAGACAAAAGATAAGGCAATAATAAACAACTTTTTTTCACTTTTTCCAATATAAACATTTAACAAATTTTATTTAACATTATCAATTATTATTATTATACTAAAATGTATTGCAAATCTATGTTAATACCCAAATTTCAAAATTTAATTGTAAACTTACCTGTTTATTCACAGACACATCAGTTTTTGAATACCCAAATACTTAAAAATCCATAAATCTCTTTAAAACTGACAAATGTCAAACTCTATATCCGAATTAAGCCAAACGCAATCACGTATGCTTTGGTGGCCCTGTATTTAAAACTATAACAACTCATGATGTTTCAATTTAAATTGATACAGAAAATATTTAACCGTTGTGTGTAAAGTGTCATTTGCATAAATGACTATATTCTCTGTTTTTAATACAAAATGATTCAAAAAATAATCCTTCCAAATACCACACGTCCTCTCAAATTTTATAGATTAAATTTTTAGTCTCCATACTCAAACGCCTTTATTTTTAGGCCAGTAGATATAGACATGATTTTTACAAAATTTAACAATAATTACAAAAGTTTTAAAACTTCAGTTGAATGAAGAGTGAGTTCAAACGATATTGTGTCTGATTTTGCAACCTTTTTTTCTGAACGGAAGATATTGAAAATCACGATTTAATGCATTTTCGCATTAATAGCGCGAAAAAAATTTCAAAAGTTCTGCAAACTTTCGAAGTTTTGTAAGATAGCATTTTACATCCTCTGTTAAATTTGCAACCATTCAAACAATACGGAAAGATTTGTTTTATCGAAATCAAATTGTTGTTCATCCCAATTTTTCGAAGAAAATTCCAAAAGTTCTGCAAATTTGAAAAAATAACTAAAATAATGTTCTTGAGAAGTGCATTTGCAACCTCTTGCGACAAACGGAAAACATATTTTTTCATGAAATTGTTTTTTTCTATTAAAATAAACATCGAAGTTTTTACAAAGTTTTGAATAATGGTTGCAAATGAAGATGTCCTAACGTACAATGTTTTTATTAATTTGCAACCTCACCCGTAATACGGAAATAGAGGTAACATTAAAAAAAACATATTTTCGTATTTGTACTCTACTAAAAAAGCAAGTTGGCAACATGGCAGCGACTAAGGCAGACGTGTGTGAGAATACAATCAACCAGTACAGCGTATAAGAATTAGATTCTATGGATAATTAAGTATTTAACTGGACCACTGTCGCATTTTTTTGTCTTGCACTAATTTATTCGGCTATATTCCCAAATCAAGAGTAATCTTAAAACTATTTGCAAATAGTTTCCAATTTATGGTCATATGACAAAAAACAAAACAATTGAATAAAAAAATGTTCCGTTGAAAAAAGACGGTTTCAAATCTCTCTCAAAATATTAGTCGTTGTTATAATAGTCCAATCAATGAACGATTAAAAGGGGGGTGTAGAGTACGTGAGTGAACGTTAAGAAACGGACTTGAGGGATGTATTTGGAGTAGTTAGGAAATAAATATACTAAAGGTCCCGGAGCGTAGGAGGTGCGAGGGCTGCAGTGGGACACGGAGAAGGTCACTTTTTTCGGCTTTTCGCTTATATTTCGAAAAATGTGCACCATAGCAAAAAAGTCACACAATACCATAAAATTTACTACAAGATTGTTTAAATACATTTTTCCTATCTCTTTTGGTTCTAAAGATATTTGCTAGCAAAAAATGCAAAGTTTTGAAAAAAGTTTTTTTACCTCTCGCCCCAAGAGACTCAAGACAACTCAAGTAATATTTTTTTAGGTATAGAAGATTATAGCTCTTAAATAAATAACAAAAATTAGAATGTACAGTTTTTGTGCGAATGTAGAAATTTGCTGTAGCTTTTGATTAGTATAGGTTAAAATAATAAATAAATATATCAATTAAAAGATCGTTCTTTTAGAAAAAGTTTGCTGTAAAACTAAAAGTTTAGCCGCTAAATAATTAAAAAAAATTTTTTATCAAAAATATGCATTTTTTTCTAGCAAATATCTCTAGAACTAGAAGAGATAGGAAAAAATGAATATAAAACAATCTTGTAGTAAATTTTATATTTAATTTTGTATTGGGTAACTTTTTTGCTACGATGCATATTTTTGGAGATATAAGCGAAAAGCTAAAAAAAGTGACCTTCTAGCGCACCTATTACGCTCGGTGACTTTTAGTATATTTATAGTTGCCTTCAAAATAAGTTGGACAAATTGTTTTGATCGTTTTAACTTACTGGCCTATTCCTTGAAAAAGAAAGTGTTTTTATTAGTCGTTATCTTAGGTATAAAAAATGAATGAATAGCATTTCTTTAGAAATAAAAATTACAAGTTAAAACGATCAAAACAATTTGTTCAACTTATTTTGAAGGCAACTATACCTCCTAACCAGTGGCGTAGCCAGGAATTTTTTTCGGAGGGGGCCTACTATTTCTCGTAGCTAATACTTACTATAAATACTTTTTTCAGCAGGGATGGGGTAAATATACAGGGTAACCCAGGGTTAAACCGTCAAACGTTCAGGATCGGTTTTTCAGGAAAAAATAAGATTTTTTATTCCCATAATCATGGGTCCTAACTTGTTTTGACTTTAGAACAAAAAAGTTTTTTATGAATTGCTCAAAAAACAATTTGGTTGATTTTGATAAAACTTGGCACGCTTATTTGCGGCAATAATTTAAATATTATTAGAATTAAATTATTAATTCCAGTGACGTTCCACAAGGTAATTTAATTGATATTGGGACAAATCATTGTACGCCACTGTTTTTTTGTATGTTCGTTACTTTTGTTGGATTAAACAGTTGAATACACAAATTTCTTGCTTCTTCAATTTTATTCGTATCTCGCTTAGTTTTTGAGAAAAAAATTAAAATGTTATTTTTTCCTGAAAATCCGATCCAGAACGTTTAACTCTGGGTCACCCTGTAGGCTATTTAAATACATTATTTGATTTAACAACAATTTGTTAATTATTAAGATAAGATTAAAAGACAACTAATTATTAATATGTATAAGATTGAACTTTGAATGAGCATTATTCAAAGGCAATTCTGCGAGTTTGTCTGACATCAAAGCTTGGCCTGTTAATCAATTGGTAGATGTATTATTCCGAAAATATGATTTCAGTCTTTTCATCGTTAAGAAACTTCGTTCAGTTCGATCTACAGAAACAGTGGTAACGGGTAAAACGGCTAAAATTTGGAATAGCGTAAAAATGTTCGGAAACAAACAAGGATCTGCTACATTTAAAGTATCGACTGCACTTTGAGGAAGACAGGAATCTACTTTTTGGCATTTCACTGTCCAAATATCCCATTCACTGCGTAGAATAATCGTGTATATTGTTTGTAACTCATCTGAATATAACTTAATCGCTGGCTCAAAAACGTAAAATAATTATTATTTATATAGTTACCACATTTTCTTATAAACATAGAAGATTCGCGGGGGGGGGGGGGGGGTCTTGGCTACGCCACTGCTCCTAACTACTCCAAATACAGCACTGAAGTCCTTTTTTGCATGTTCGCTCACGCACTCTACAAACCATTCATTGACTGGACTATAACTGCAATTGGCAGTATGAGGTTGCAAAGTTACATATCCACTGAGACCGATATTCTCTTTATTTGCAACCATGATAAAAAACTTTTTTCAGAAATGGTTGCAAATGTACCAGTATATGTTACAGTTTTTTTCCGTTTACTTGGAGAAATCATATAAATAAATTAAAACCCAAATTATGCAGTACTTTATTTGTGTTAAGGCAGCTTAAAACTATAACAGATCACAACATATTACGAACAGCTTACTTCTCTCTATTCCATTCACACATTAATTACGCTACTGTACTTTGAGGTAACAGTTCAGATGCGACTTTGATTTTTCGGTTACAGAAGAAAGCTGTTATAATCATAACTGGTTCAAAATTTAGAGACCATTGTCAGCCCTTGTTTATTCAGCAAGGAATAATGCCTCTACCAAGTATTTACATATTTAGTGTCCTTTTGGAAATTTATAAAAAATTGTCATGTTTTCCTAGGCAATCCGACATTCACAATTATCCCACCAGACAAACTAACAACTTAAGAACAAATAGATATCGACTAATTAAATCAAAAAACAATTCGCTAGACCTACGCCTTTATAACTTATTGCCATCTGAGTTCGGGCTGCTGGGGTTTAGTTCATTTAAAAAAAAATTAAAAACATTTATGCTAAAATATTGCTTTTATTCTGTCGAAGAATACATCGATCGGTGTAAATCCCTTTCTTAACTTTTAAATGTATTTCATAGCTTTTAAAATTAAATTATTTTTATGTATATGCTCACCCCTCTTTATCTGAAGTATTTTATTTTATTTTATTCTACGTAACAATTTTATATATACTATTGTGTAAGTTTAAATTTTAAATTTTGTTTCTTTTGATTGTATTTTGTATTTTGATTGTATTTTGTATTTTCCTTGACTTGCTACAAACATGTACAATATGTAACGTAGTCAAATAAAATTTGGTAAAATTTTACTATTGGGGATCAGCCCCAATTTTGATGAGATATTTTTTTTTAGACTAATTTGTGGTCGTTGATCACGAATCTGCAATCAGTTGCTTGCGGTCTCATTAAACAAAAAAGTTATGAATTTTTTAAGTGAAATAAATTGTCAACTTTTCTTTGATACTTACCAGAAAAATGTGTATATAAGTAGGTTTATATAAATATATATTAAAACCAAAAGACTTAAGGTACAAGATAGGTCAAGTCTGGTTAGATTAATGATGTACACAGTACTATTTCAGCTAAATATACTAAATTATAAAAGATAACCTAAAAATTCATACAGCAATTTGACGTACTGACATTTGGCAATACTAGGGTCACTTGAGTTGCGATTAACGTAAACTCTCGCTGTGGCTAGCGTCCCGTCCTTCCGGGACTCAATTTTTTTCTCGTCTGTGATGAACGCATCTGTATTGCGTATTACTTAAAATTAATAGAATCTGGCTTATTCAGACGACAATTAGTTATTTCTCAATAAACAACATTGGTTATCAGGATTCCTCAATGTTAAATTTTTCCAAGAATTTTTTTGAATGGAGATATCCGACCTGTCCCAAAATCAATAGGCGTCATCCTTGTATCATTTCAGTGGTCTCAACCCGATCGGTTCTATACGTATTTTTTCGCGTTTTTCAGGCCAAATAACGATGAATGGACGCAAAAAAAAATATGTTTTTGACTTTTTTTTTGCACGATTTGAAAAATAACCAATATCCAATGGACGTCTGAATGAACCAGAATTTAACAGATCAGGTGAGATCAGATAAGATAAGGTCAGGTGTGATCAGATTAACGATGTACAAAATAATATAAGGTCAGGTAAGAGATAAGTTCAGGTGTGCTCATATTAATGAGGTACAAAATAATATGAGGTCAGGTAAATGATAAGTTCAGGTGTGCTCATATTAATGAGGTACAAAATAATATGAGGTCAGGTAAGAGATAAGTTTAAGTGTTCTCATATTAATGATGTACAATATAATATGAGGTCAGGTAAAAGATAAGTTCAGGTGTGCTCATATTAATGAGGTACAAAATAATATGAGGTCAGGTAAGAGATAAGTTCAAGTGTGCTCATATTAATGATGTACAAAATAATATGAGGTCAGGTAAAAGATAAGTTCAGGTGTGCTCATATTAATGAGGTACAAAATAATATGAAGTCAGGTAAATGATAAGTTCAGGTGTGCTCATATTAATGAGGTACAAAATAATATGAGGTCAGGTAAGAGATAAGTTCAAGTGTGCTCATATTAATGATGTACAAAATAATATGAGGTCAGGTAAGAGATAAGTACAGGTGTGCTCATATTAATGAGGTACAAAATAATGAGGTCAGGTGTGCTCATATTAATGATGTACAAAATAATATGAGGACAGGTAAAAGATAAGTTCAGGTGTGCTCAGATTAATGATGTGCAAAATAATGAGGTCAGGTAAAAGATAAGTTCAGGTGTGCTCATATTAATTAGGTACAAAGTAATATTTCAAGTAAATAAATTTATTATGTTACGCAATGCGCATGCGTTTATTAGACGCGAAAAAATTGGAGTTCCGAGGGACGGGACCCTAGCCACAGCGAAAAATATGACAAGAGTTTTACTTAAAAAAAATTCATAACTTTGTTGTTTGATGAGACCGCAGGAAACTGATTGCAGATTCGTGATCAGCGACCCAAAATTAGTCTAAAAAAATACCCCATCAAAACTGGGGCTGAGCCCCAATAGTAAAATTTTTCCTAAAATTTATTTACTTACTTACCCAATTTGCATAACTTTTGTAATTTTTTTAAACAAATTACAATAAAAACCTTATACAAAGGAGAAAAAAACAAGGTTCCGTAGCTGTTGAAAGGTTGCAAACTTAATGCATGTTGTAAAACATTATTACTAACTTTTGCAAGTTTGAGTGTAAAAATAAAGCGTTTTTTGTAATTTAAACAATGTTCCGTTCATCGCAGACTTCTGCAAAATTTTATAGTTTGTTTTCATTAATGCACTAATATACCACAGAAGTTTCAAAACTTTTGGAATTAATGTTAATTGATTGTCCATATCTACTGGCCTATTAAGTCTTTTTGTCAATTTACCTGGACTTTGGTCAGTTTGAACAGATTAGATAAAGTGCTTGAGTTCTAATGTTGTTTAGGGCATCCCGACCATGAAATTTTATATTTATTTCCATTATGAACTTGACTTTGAATATCCTTTGTTTCTGTCTTTTATCATTACGTCTAAATGTTCATTTAGCATTTTTTTTTAAATAATTGTCAATAAAGTTCCCGATATATTGTCAACAAAATATTTTCAATCACATACCTTTATGTTTATTTCTCGAAACATTAGAAGGATAAGATGACACGCTTTGACCCATCGTCTTCTTTTAAATCCAAAACAAAACCAAACACAAAACTTTTCAATCTATCCGGCGTAAAACTTTTTGCGAATCGGATCACGTTTAAACGCGATAGACTAACGTCAATCTCGAACAAAACTTGTGACGGTAGAACTGTTAATGAACCGTTGAAATCAAGTTTACAAGGTTTTTTGAACGTGAAACCAGCTATTTTTTTCGAACAGGTTAAGTATCGCGGAAAATGAATAATAATTTCCAATGACAGTTCAATAATAAAGGTTTCGGTACGTGTGTCTCACTTTGCGATTAAACGACGATTGATAACGTTTATGACGAGAACAATGTATGTACGTTTGTATCTATCTCTCTACAGAGATCTTTCTAAAGATAGTGAAGTCATTTATACTCGACAACGCTCTGGCTAAGGACCAACACGGATAACTAAAAATAAATATAAGTTGATAAATAAAATTAACATTAAACATCTATAGCGTTATGGTATGGGAGTAGAAAATACCGTATTGTTTACTTATTTTTAACCGTTTAGAGATATATACTGGGTGGAATTTGATAAATACATTTTAAGTTTTGCATGGACGTTTTTATTTTTTTATTTTGTTTTATTAAAAAAAAATCGCAAAGTTCGGAAAAACGGTGAATAAAAAAATCTGTCGATTCATTTTTTATAAGTCTCGATCGAGATAATGACTTATCGAGATATATCAAAAAAAAACCGTCCAAAATCGCATTTTTTTGTTTTTGCTATAACTTTATCAAATTTAAATAAATTTATTTGATACTTGACAAAAATATAGCTCGTGGCATGTAGAATTTCAAATTTCAAATATATTTATTAGTTTTCGAGATATTTCGATTTTTACTTTTGTACTTTTGTCTAAGAAAAATTTTATTTATTTATTTAAAGTACCCAATTTGGGGAATAATACAAAAAAATCGATTTTCATTTTTTTTTGTTGATTCGTTCCCTCAAAAAAATCTTACTTTAGAACATGAAATATATTTTTTATTTTTTTAAACATTTTTTGGACTAAAATACAGTTTTTCTAAGAGAATCAAGCATAAATATTGCGATAAAAAAATTGGAAAAAAATAAAAATCGAATTTTTTTCTCTACTATTGTTTTTCCAAAAATGGCGGCCAATTCAATTTTTTTCCGAAAAATGCCGATTTTGGCTGGACAAATACATTTTTTTTTAATTCTTACCGTGTCTTCCCGACATAAAATACATATTTTCTCCAATTTTTAAGAAAATTCGAAGATTCTTTGGTTATTCATTGCCAATTCAGAAAAAAAAATGTGCGCGAATTCGTTTTTGAGGTTATAGTTGGGAATCTGAGGTGCTGAATTCGACCACCTCTATACAACTCGCGAACATCCACCTAAAAAACATGAAATCCTATGTAAAATTACCTGCCGGATTCGAATTTTTTGAAAAAACTGAAAATTTTCCTTAAAATAATATTTATTGCAAACTAGTGCTTAACTTTGTTAATTGGTGTCCGATCGTTATGAATTTTGGATATGATATTTTTCAGTACTTCCCAGACATAGTGTCATAACAATAAAAATGTAGAACGTCAAATAAAAGTTACGTCATTTTTTTTTCGCTAACTGACACAAAATATCGTCATTTTGCAGAGTAAAATAGTGAGTCGAGAAAACTTTTTTATCTTTAGAGATAGTTAACTACTATAAACGAGAAAAATGTTGCCAATAGAGCAAGGAAACTTTTTTTTTCATACGACGTTTAGTTTGGGTTGTATACTTTTTTAAAACCGAACGAAATTGAATCAGCGCGTCGCATCTCTTGGCTTTATCACTGTGGGTGCGCATAAGGCGATCAGTGTGTCAAAGAGAGTAAACACCATAGCCTTGTTCATACGCGCAACAAAGATGACGCGCATTACAATATTAATATGACACTATAGGGGGTATAGTGCGATTTCTGAGATTGAGAAATGATAGGAATAATAATAATAATTTTTTTACAAGCATAAAACACAATATTATTATTATTTAATTAAAATATTTATTTTACAATGCATTTTCCCTCACACTGGAAACTTATATTGCATCTTACATTTGCTTTCAGGCATTTGCACTTGTTACCACAGGTAAATAATTTACATTTGTAAAATGGAGTAATTTTTAAAAATGTAGGTTTTGCTTCTTTGAACATTAATTTTGGAACTATACAATTACTGTCTTTGCGTTCGTAACCAAACTTTAGAATTTCTGGCAGACCTGGCTTTAACATATATGTCGTTTTAAAAACTGCGTATTTAATGCCCTTCTGACATGAAAAATAAAAGAATCCTCCGTCGGCCTAACAAAAGGTCATTATTAAAACCTTATTTACCTACCAGTATGTTAGTATAAACTTCAATGATATATTTTGGTTCCAAATATTCATCTCATCTGGTTCTTGAGACAACACTATTTTTAGGACTCTCTTTTTGCCTTTTTTAAACGGAAAGCTAACAGAATCACATCCAGATAAACAATATATTGACAACAAATTGTCTGCTAATATTTTAACATCGAGATGTATCAAGTTTGCTAGTGCTTTAATGATTGACAAATATGGGATAAATTTCTTTTCTCTTTCCATCCAAATTTCGATATCTAAGGTAACCGAGAAAAACATTGATAAAATAAAAACAGCTGTGTCCAATGAGTAAATAACAAATACCTTAAACATGTCTGTATCAGATTCCTCATGCCCATAGTAAACCACTTTCGACTTAATTTTTGTCCATTTTATTGTTCTTTGATTATCTTCTGACATTCCTGCCAATACAATTTCAATTTGATCAGGTATAACATAATTTTCTTTAGATGTGCTGCCATCTATGATTAGAAGAGAGTATTGACAATTACTAAAAGCAAAAAATTCCCGGTGTATTGGGGTTGCATACACAATTTGCATTGTGTGTTGCAAAGCTTTTATTTGAATTTTTTGCTTTTAATAATTGTCAATACTCTCTTCTAATCATAGATGGCAGCACATCTAAAAATTTCATCTTATAGCGGATATAGCTACTGACTTGTACGAGTTTGGAATTTTATTTATTGGGTTCGAAAAGCCTAACTGACGAAGCCGAAAGGCAGAAACCGGTCTTAGGATTCCTTACTCGTTTTATAATTTTCTTTCATTAGTCTTTGTGCTAAATATGCCAAGAGGTTCTTTTTATTATAAGGATTTGATATAAATTTCTTCCATACAGGTATATCAACTTCGTCTCGTATTTCGCATGTTTCAAAATGACAATTTTTCGATCTTCTATATCTTTCTGTTTGCTTTAAGCTTTGTTCAAAATCGTAACGACCACCAATGCGTATAGATACTATTGTACCACAGATTTAAGGCTTTAACTTTAATAGTAAAGACACGTATTTTAAAAATAATTCTCGAAATTTTCTGCTATTAAAATTTTGATACCGCTGAATAAGTGCCATCATATTTTTTATATAAGCTGTGTTAAAAGTGTGGCTTTCTTCTATTGGTATGCAGGAAAGCTCAACAGGTACATCTTTAATTTCTCTTAACACAGCCTTATAGAATTCAGATGTATCCTTTTCTCAAAATAATATTTTTAAAAATTACTTAACTGTGGTAACAAGTGCAAATGTATGAAAGCAAATGTAAGATGCTATATAAGTTTCCAGTGTGAGGGAAAATGACCCGTGTGAAGTTGGCACCCCCAAGTGAGAATTTGGATAAAAAACTATTGCATAATTTTGCCCAAGTTATGCCCAGTATTGCCCAATAGTTGCATTTTTTTGCCCACCCCCCCTTAACAAATGAGTCAACCCTCGAATTTCTAGGATGCGGCACCCCCATAAACGAATATCATGAAATAAAGTAGCCCAGAATTATGCCCAAGTTATGCCCAGTTTTGCCCATCCAAAAAAAAATTTTGCCCATCTATAGAAAAGTACCAAAATGGCGTTTTGTTATTCCAAAAATTACAAACAAAATGGAAAAAATTGGAGAAAATGCATCATTTTAGTTTTGCCCAGTATTGCCCAACACTCAGTTTATTTCGCGCAGTCTCCCTTAATCCATGATCCAATAGTTAAAGCCTTATTTAGGCCATGTTAAGTGTTCCCCAGTTTTGCCCACCCTCAGATTATAACATAGACGGCATTATGCTGTTAAAAATGCGAAATTAAATAATTTCGTCATAATCTGATCGTCGCTGAATAAATTCTGATACTGGGTAAAACTCGTTCCTCATGTTATAATCTGAGGGTGGGCAAAACTGGGGAACACTTAACATGGCCTAAACAAGGCTTTAAATAGTCATTCCATGAGGAACGAGTTTTGCCCAGTATCAGCGACGATCAGATTATGACGAAATTATTTATTTCGCATTTTTAACAGCATAATGCCGTCTAGTTATAATGTAAGGGTGGGCAAAACTGGGGAACACTTAACATGGCCTAAATAAGGCTTTAAATAGTCATTCCATGAGGAACGAGTTTTGCCCAGTATCAGAATTTATTCAGCGACGATCAGATTATGACGAAATTATTTAATTTCGCATTTTTAACAGCATAATGCCGTCTATGTTATAATCTGAGGGTGGGCAAAACTGGGGAACACTTAACATGGCCTATACAAGGCTTTAAATAGTAATTCCATGAGGAACGAGTTTTGCCCAGTATCAGAATTTATTCAGCGACGATCAGATTATGACGAAATTATTTAATTTCGCATTTTTAACAGCATAATGCCGTCTATGTTATAATCTGAGGGTGGGCAAAACTGGGGAACACTTAACATGGCCTATACAAGGCTTTAAATAGTAATTCCATGAGGAACGAGTTTTGCCCAGTATCAGAATTTATTCAGCGACGATCAGATTATGACGAAATTATTTAATTTCGCATTTTTAACTGCATAATGCCGTCTATGTTATAATCTGAGGGTGGGCAAAACTGGGGAACACTTAACATGGCCTATACAAGGCTTTAAATAGTAATTCCATGAGGAACGAGTTTTGCCCAGTATCAGAATTTATTCAGCGACGATCAGATTATGACGAAATTATTTAATTTCGCATTTTTAACTGCATAATGCCGTCTATGTTATAATCTGAGGGTGGGCAAAACTGGGGAACACTTAACATGGCCTATACAAGGCTTTAAATAGTAATTCCATGAGGAACGAGTTTTGCCCAGTATCAGAATTTATTCAGCGACGATCAGAATATGACGAAATTATTTAATTTCGCATTTTTAACAGCATAATGCCGTCTATGTTATAATCTGAGGGTGGGCAAAACTGGGGAACACTTAACATGGCCTATACAAGGCTTTAAATAGTAATTCCATGAGGAACGAGTTTTGCCCAGTATCAGAATTTATTCAGCGACGATCAGATTATGACGAAATTATTTAATTTCGCATTTTTAACTGCATAATGCCGTCTATGTTATAATCTGAGGGTGGGCAAAACTGGGGAACACTTAACATGGCCTAAATAAGGCTTTAACTATTGGCTCATGGATTAAGGGAGACTGCGCGAAATAAACTGAGTGTTGGGCAATACTGGGCAAAACTAAAATGATGCATTTTCTCCAATTTTTTCCATTTTGTTTGTAATTTTTGGAATAATAATACGCCATTTTAGTACTTTTCTATAGATGGGCAAAATTTTTTTTTGGATGGGCAAAACTGGGCATAACTTGGGCATAATTCTGGGCTACTTTATTTCATGATATTCGTTTATGGGTGTGCCGCACCCTAGAAATTCGAGGGTTGACTCATTTGTTAAGGGGGGGTGGGCAAAAAAATGCAACTATTGGGCAATACTGGGCATAACTTGGGCAAAATTATGCAATAGTTTTTTTTTTTCCAAATTCTCACTTGGGGGTGCCAACTTCACACGGGTGGGAAAATGCATTGTAAAATAAATATTTGAACTAAATAATAATAATATTGTGTTTTATGCTTGTAAAAAAATTATTATTATTGTTCCTATCATTTCTCAATCTCATAAATCGCACTATACCCCCTATGGTGTCATATTAATATTGTAATGCGCGTCATCTTTGTTGCGTGTATGAAGAATGCTATGGTGTTTACTCTCTTTGACACACTGATCCCTTTATTCGCACCCACAGTGATAAAGCCAAGAGATGCGACGCGCTGATTCAATTTCGTTCGGTTTTAAAAAAGTATACAACCCAAACTAAACGTCGTATGAAAAAAAAAGTTTCCTTGCTCTATTGGCAACATTTTTCTCGCTTATAGTAGTTAACTATCTCTAAAGATAAAAAAGTTTTCTCGACTCACCATTTTACTCTGCAAAATGACGATATTTTGTGTCATCTACCGAAAAAAATGACGTAGCTTTTATTTGACGTTCTACAAATATCATATCCAAAATTCATAACGATCGGACACCAATTAACAAAGTTAAAATTTTCAGTTATTTTAAGGAAAAATTTCAGTTTTTTCAAAAATGTCATATTTTGACACATTTCGCAATTCCGGATCAAAGGGCGAACAAAAAATTCGATTCCGGCAGGTCATTTTACATAGGATTTCATGTTTTTTATTTAAATATTTAAAAATAGTGAAGCAATCCACTCGAAAAATACCGTTTTTGGCACATATCTCGCAAAGCTCCAGCCCAAATTTATTAAAAAATTTTTTACAAGCTTCTCTTTATGTATAAAATCGAAAAAATTAAAAAAATTTGACTTAGCTCTTACATCCATTTTCAGAATATTTTCGTCTAATTTCACTCCACTACATTGCGGGATGCAGAAGTTAGTTTTTAAAACAATTCATAGGATCTTCATTACTGTAACCCAGAAGAGGCATTTTCACTTACAAATTGAACGAAGTTAGAAAATAAAATAATCAATTGTCCAGTAGTTTGTTTATTACAACCGTCATTTTCAATTTTCATGGCATGGTAGATTATATTACCCACCTAATAGGGGTTTCTCAGCTTATCGAATTTTCTACAACTTTTTTGAGAGAAATAGTCTCTTCCTTGAGAAAAATATAAAGTTCCTCGAGGGAGATGACCCCTAACCTCCCAACCCTATCGCAGGGGGTTGAAAAAATATATATTTTTAATAAAATAAATTAATTGTTTGAAGAAAATAAATATATAGATGGGTATGTAGGGGTGGTTTTTGGCCGTGTTTAAGGGGACGCCGAGGGTAAAACTTTTTTTACCCCCAGATTCGGTTTCGGCGACCTCGAAAACGGGGAGGAAATACTACATTGGCCCTGTCCGGAAAAAAAGGGTGTCACTTATGAAAATTAACCCCTTTTGGGGAAGAGTATTGGCCGGTGGAGGGGTTGGTAGTGGTCGGAAGCGATATCCAACATCACCACCGTGCTCAGCATCCTCGAAAATGGGGGGAAAGTGTATTTTTCTACAAGGAAACCTTGTAAAACGCGTTTAACCCCTCCAATAACTTACCCTTAGCCTATGTCCCAATAGTTATGGAGTTAGGAGTCCAGAAAATAGGCTTTTTTTGTGCGCGCGCGACGGGAAGTCGTGCAAGCACGGAAAAAGCATTTTTGGACGTGTAATGAACGATATTTTTCATTATATCTATCTGAAAACCAGATTAAGAAACATTTATTTTTAACAATAACATATTATTTTATTTTGCAGTAAGTTGGCTGTACAATTTTCCGTACGGTGGCACAGATAAAGCCCATTTTCGGTGCGCTAAATAAGCAAGTAAATATAGGGTTTTCAGATAGGTATAATGAAAAAACGCTTTCCAGATAAAAGTCTGTTTGTCTGTATTCTTCCACGATAGCGTCCGCACGCTTAATCCGATTGAGCTGAAATTTGATATATGGAGTTCGGGTGATCGGGGATTGAACCCATTAGTTTCTGGTCGAAATCGCCCCACCAGGGGGCGCAGTAGCCCTATGTACATTAAAAAAAATAAAAGACCTAAAGTTTTTATTTGATATTTGGCGCCTTATTGGCTTGTAAGTACATCCTGAAATTTTCATTCCTTAATTTTAAAACTAAGGAATGGAAAAAAAATTTAAAATCCAAATGACATTTGACATGTCAAAGAAAAAGTAAACAAAATTCCGACCTTAAAAAATTGTTTTACTTTTTTTTGACATGAAAAAATTCGAAACGAATTTTTTTTTGGGATACCAGATATCATTTGATTTGGACTTTAAAAATTTTTAACACCAAATTAATTTTTTTAATTTTTATTTTATAACTGCCGGAAAATTTTTGTTGTGTTGCATGTCTGTTGATTTTTATCATTTTATTTGAAAATGCTTCAATTACTAACCTAAATAGTATTCATATAAAATACATTAGTAATTATTAATACTTAGTTTAAAATGATACGCTTTGACGTAATTCAGTAAAGCAAATAGTAAAATCTATTAAAATGTATGTTATTTTTTTTTGAATAGATAAATATGTGAATTGATCCTAATTAGCACATTAATTTAAAGTGAGTAAAAATAATTTTAATCTTTTTATAAATGTGTTAAACGCGAAACAAAATACCGGATAATGCATTGACACGAGTTTTAAAAAAATTTGTATACAAAATACTTTTATTTTCAATAAATATTTATAATATTGACAATTCATATTAGGAAAATTTATTTTATTTGGTTTTTCATGTATCTTTTATAGTAGGGGCGGCCAAGCGGGGATTTTCCGCGTTACTCGAGCGCGTCAGAAATCCATATGGAGAGAAACCTTGCACCCAGTAATGTACCCCTACCATATATGAACCCTTAATATAGGGGGGTGCGTTGAGGGCAGCCCGTCAGATTAGTAAAAAAAAATCGATCCTTAGAAAAAGTCGAGCGCGTCAGATTAATAAAAGGTAAGTTAAGTACATCCAGAAAAGTGTATATTTCAATAATCTGTCAATTTGAGCGTGGCATAAGGAAATGGACGAGTCACAAAGTTGTAAAAAAAACGGTCCATTGTGGCTAAACGGTTAATATTTTGAAAATTTTGTTTATCCATGAAAAAATAACATATTACTTTTTTTTTTACATTTTTGAAAATTTTTACACGCTCTTCCCCCCACTAAAATGGAAAACTTAACATACATTTTTTTCGTTTTAGAACCTAATCTTCACAATCCAATAGGTCCCCATGACGCTTTAGTAACTGCAAATTTAGCATCTCGGCCTCCCCTGCTATTAATAGTGGAGTGCCGTTAGATTTATACCTCGAACGAAGTTGGCTGTGTTCCAATTATCATTTTCTCTGTTGGAATGTCTTTTTGACACTACATACATAAATGTCTATATGTTATTTTTTACGGCTTTTACTTTTCCGCCCTCCAATATACCATAGAAGAAGATAAATTATCTTTTTTTAATGAATTAATGTTAAATACAATTTTTCATGAAAATAAACCCCTCCCGAGTTATAGGGCGTAGAAAATTACGATTTTCACTACAAAAATCGTACATTTCTACAAGTTTTTTAAATAATAATATAATAATAATAATATATAATAATAATAACGTTTATTTAGAAAAAGAATTTTACAAATTACAAGTTTAGAAAAGAATACAAATTTTTTACAAATTGTATACATTTATAAAATATAAAAAAGTAGTAGAAAATTTTGACTAAATAATACATAACATTAAATAAAAATATTTTCAGTAATGGTTCCCATTTTAATTTTTTTGAATTTTTTTATTTATATCCTAAAAAACTAACTTTTTCCCCCAAAAATGGTCCAAAAAATTTTTTTCGGTAATTTTGACATTGCCAATCGTTTCTTTTACAAAATTCATTTTGCGTAAACCAAATTTTAATTTTTTTGAATTTTTTTTATTTATATCCTAAAAAACTAACTTTTCCCCCCAAAAATGGCCCAAACATTTTTTTTCGGTAATTTTGACATTGCCAATCGTTTCTTATACAAAATTCATTCTGCATAAACCAAATTTTAATTTTTTTATAGACTCAAAGTCCATTTATATCCTAAAAAACTCACTTTTCCCTCAAAATGGCCAAAACATCTTTTTTTTCGCTAATTTTGGCATCGCCAATCGTTTCTAAGAAAAAATTTATTCTGCGTAAACCAAATTTTAATTTTTTTTGAATTTTTTGTAGATTCTAGGTCCATTTATATCAACAAACCCAAAATATTGAACTTTTATATATTGTTACTTACGTTACGATCTGTTACTTAAGTCTGGATAGTGAAACAAATCGAGCGAAATACTTAACTTATATTTAATATTTTATTTTGACTTTGGTTTACTTAAGTTAAGATTTAATTTCTTGTAAGCACGTTAAAAATAATTATTAATTTTATTGTTATGAGATTTAATAAGTATCTTTTAACCTTGACTTTAATGTTTTTTTTAAGTTATATTAAATAGTTATTTATTTATTTCCTGTCGTAATCTTAGTCAGAATGTATTGTTGAGCGCCATCTACCAATCAGTAGAAAGATTTGAGACTTTAACCTCAGTCGTGTTTCAGTAATTGACCGTGAAACCTTTTAAATCGATAATAATGAACACTTGGTAAATGCACAAATTTTTATTAACAATTAAAAATAAAATAGAAAAAAAATGGTTGACGTTATAGTTATTGTGAAAATTTATTGAAAAGAAAAAACGTAAGTGTAATGTTTTTTATTGTTTATGAAATTAATAATAATGCTAATGCTATAATTATACTCTTACCTTATTCTAATCTGAACTTAGTTGTTTGTTAAAATGAAACCTAACCTAATTAAATAAAATGCTATTGTATTGGCCTTGTTTATTTTTATAGACGTCTCTAATCTTTTAAATATCGATATTTATTATTAAATGATTGCTACCTTTTTTCATAATTAACAAATCATCAATTTTTAGTTACTCCTGTTACTTTCTTTCTAACCTTCAAAATAATGGATATAATATTCTTCAAAATCAATCAGGAAACACAGGATAAACTACAGGATACTGTTGGATATGGATAACAAACAGGAACTTGAACTCCTTCAGGAACAAAAGCAGGAATCAATGATTGGATTTCTTTTCTTAATTAACTTCTTTTATTCTTGGATTATACCAAATCTAACCTCACTTAAATTTGACAGGTAAAATTTTCTTAACTTCTTTGTATTAATCGTTGTAGCTTTGATTTGAAGATTTTTTTGTTTTTACGACGAGCACTGATGTGGACAGCTCAAGAGTCTTTTTGTAAAAGCCTCGCTTGACAGCGAAACTTGGTTTTTATGAACGAGCATCTCTAGGCCAACTCAATTTAGATTTGACAGAATTTTACATTAAAATTATTATAAAATTAAAAATTATTGATTTTTATACACTTTTTAACTATCAAAACATGATTCTCGAGATAAAAAGAATGATTTTGATATAATTTATTTACTATTTCTACTTATATTAAGGTTACATGACAACTTTTTACTTTCACCATTATCGATTTCTTAAATTGTATTAAACATTATTATTACTGCCTTTTTTACAGTAATATTTTAATTTTAGAAGTCCCAACACTTAATTTTCCCTATTTATTGTATTTCCCCTGAATTTAAATTAACCATAGGTTAAGTTTAAAATTTATTTCTCTTATAACAATTAAAATAACAATGTTCTCATTGTTGTAGTGATCCCAGACTTATCTGAGATTGTTCTACTTTAACTTTTTCTATTTAGATCTTTGCTAAGCTATTTGTAAATATACTAAAATTGTCGATGAACATCCCTTATGGGATTTCCA
The DNA here is from genome assembly GCA_949320105.2 of Crepidodera aurea. NCBI lineage: Eukaryota > Metazoa > Arthropoda > Insecta > Coleoptera > Chrysomelidae > Crepidodera > Crepidodera aurea. Next base: position 3,851,816 of record OX439477.1, read on the forward strand.
TGTTAAAATTTGATATCTAAAATTTTATATTTTATTATGTAATTACTACTCTAAAATTAGTTTCAAACTTTATTTTCTACATTACATTCTGTCTAATGATTATTTGAATTAAAATGAATAGTTATTTATTGGTTTTGATTAATTTATTTGTTTCATTATTTTTGATATAAGCTTTGTATTCTCTTCTTCGCATTAGTCAACCGTTACAATATATAACCCTAACAGCCGACGACGTTACCCCCCCCCCCCCAAATCTGTGGGCTGGAGCCGCCCTTGAAAACGACACTAACACCATCTCGCCCTCTTTAAGATCACTGTCACTTCTAAGTGGTATTTAAGTTATATGGTTTGGTGGCCGTAACTATTATTTTCGATTTTAATGTTTCTGCAACTTTGAGGTAGTCTCGCTTAGTTGTTATAACGTTTCAAACACCTTCAGTGGCACCAACATATTATAAAACTATTAAGTGAAAACTTTACGTGACTACAACTAGGCAAAAATAAAATGAAGTTATTCTTACTGCGTAGGGGTAGATTTAGTGATTATTACGTAATAGCCACCCAATCGAAGTTGTGATATCAGTTTCTGTTACTATAATGCTACTTGGGATAATTTTTTTTTCATAAATGTTTACGTCTTGATTTTAGTTTCATTTTTAATTAAGTTTTGATCCCATACCTATTTATCAACTGCAATAAAAAATCATTGCGTACTAAAATGTAAACAAACAAAAAATTAATAGAAATTTTAGAGAAAAATCGTTAATTTTATGCATATGGATTACTCATAGTTTTTGATAGAAAATGAAAAGTTATTTCACGTAAAAATCTACAGGGTGGTCCATTTAAGTTAAGTGATATTTTGATGTTTGAAAAATATAAAATATAAATCCTTTTCCCAAACACCCTGTACAAAATATCGAAATCCTACACAATGCAAATGAAAGCCTTAAAAGTCAGAATAAATCGATATAAATTTGTGTTACTGAAAGTAAGAGATTTCTGTGTTTTTAGTTCTTGTTTAAATTGAACATTTTTCTTAAAATCGCAATTTTCTCAAAATTGGTAAGAGATGGATATAGGGAACGTTGAATAAAGTTGACTTAGGTTTTAACGTATATTCCAAAAATATCGTAAAATACATTTAAAAAAAACTAACTTTGACAAATTACAATTTTCTGGATCGCCCTGTATAAATGCAAATAATTTAAACAAATAGTTTTTATCAATTTACATATGTCACCAAAAAATTAAGCTTGCATTGTTTAGGCACAAGAGAACGAGGGAATAATTGTGAGTCACCCTGTATCGAACATAATATTTTTCGGCAAATTGAGAATATTTTCATACCCTATTTTCTGGCAATATCAACCCAATTATTTTAAATAAAAAATATATTTTTCACGGGTAAACCAATACCAAATATTGTCACGCTAAACAAATAACACTCAGTACATCGAGTTTGCATTTTGTGTTTAAATATAAATTAAGTAAATTATACAGTGCGGATCATAAGTGTTACCCCTCCCCCCCCTCTATCTAACTCGTTGCTGGACTCTTGTTAGGAAAATCGCCGAGACAGGTCGACTTTTGATTTCTACAATGTACATTTTTCTATGAATAGTTTACCCCTAATTTCATCCCTTACTGGAGGGGAGCAACCTTTCGAAAAATATTAATAGCATAATTTTTTTTTTGCAAAACGTCAAAGCTGAAACTAAAAATAGACTTTATTTGTGCCAGGAGGTCAACGGGGAACATTTTGAACATTTATTGTAACTGTAATTGTAGTTTAGTTGCCTTCCTGTTTGTGGTGTTTTGTTATGTTTAACTCATCACGTAATAAATCAAATTTAAAATTTTTTGCACGGTTGAATGGAGAATAAAACCCCCTTTCAAATGAGCTATCACTCACCACCCCATGCTATTTAAATTCTTCGAAAGGGTTGCTCCCCTCCAGTAAGGGATGAAATTGGGGATAAACTATTCATACAAAAATGTACATTGTAGAAATCAAAAGTCGACCTGTCTCGGCGATTTTCCTAACAAGAGTCCAGCAACGAGTTAGATAGGGGGGTAACACTGCACTGTATAATCAAACCATCGATTCCAATAATAATAATAATAATAATAATAATATACGCCCTGCAATTCACTCCCTTACGAGTGAACCCCAGAAGCTCTGCAGCTTGTGCGGGGGAGGGACGGCTATTATTATTATTTGCCGTGGCGCTCTGGGGCGACAATAAACAATAATAATATTTTTAATAACATAACATTGAGCTGGTCACGTCAGTCCCAATTCGCGAGATATAAATATCCGCTGAGTTAACAATAAAGGGACTCTTGTCTGGGAGTCGTGGTGACTCTTGTCCTAGAGTCGTAGTAGACTCTGGTCTAGGAGTCGTAGTAGACTCTTGTCTTGGAGTCTTGGTAGACTCTTGTCTAGGGGTCATAGTGTGTACAAAATCGTACAGCCCTATCTCAAAGCCAGCGTGACGTGCCCAACGAAGAGAGCTTATGGTAACTTTTATTTTATATGTGTATATTTTTTATAGTTATTAATAAACTTGTTATACTGTTTAACCTGGTTTTATTTCATAAAGAATGGTAGCAAAGAATTATAAGTTAATAATTCTCACAACCATTAGGGTCGTGACAATATTATATTCTTTTATTTATCTGTCTTTGTCATTTCTTAATTTTTATACGTTTAATGGAACAAAAAACACGTATGTACCTATACATGGTTTTCTGTTTGGTTTATCCTTTCAACAAGGACTTTTTAATCGTAATTATCATTATTGATCCAAGAACTACATGTTAGTCGCAGATGTAGTGTAATTATAAATTTGCATAAAAAATTGCTTACTCGCTAGGAATAACTAGGAAGCAGCAAATTAATTCAGTAGGCTTTCTACGTTGTAGCGCGGTAATTAAGTCTTTTTTCTTTTCTTTTGTTTTACATGTACGTTTTTAGAGACAATGATTGACAAATAAGTGACTATCTAGTAGGCGCATGTAAAATTTTTAACAATTCGTGTAGTTGTCAATTCCATTTTACGTTTGCAAGTTGCAAGATTTAAAAGAAAGAATAAACTTATTAATTAAAAGTAATAATACAGGAAAGCAACGAACAACATAAATAATTATAAGAGAATTTATACTTCGTCATAAATGAAGTTTTCATAATATTATCAAAACAAAAAACCCCCCGGGCATAAAGACAAATACTTTTTGTTTAACTTATTTAATAACCTTTATTAATAAAATTTTATGTAATTATCATTTAATATTTTTATTTACCATTGAATATTTGGAGCATGAGGAACTCGGAGAAAATGTTTCATCGAGATCGCAAGTATCTAAGTAAAACAGTTTCATTAATATGTTCTACGTAGTTTTTTTCAACCAATTTAAATTTTTTTCTTATTCATTGTCATAGGCGTCTTTAGACTTCTTCGGTAATATATTTATTTATTTAACAAAACGGAATATAATACGGGACGAACTCAGAAACAGCACTCACTCTTCAATATACAAAAAAATTGTAAAATGAATTACAATTATAAGTTATAAAAAAGTTATTAAGAACTAAGTTGAGTTGCCTTTTCGGCTTTTTTTATAATTTCATACGGGATTTCAGAAGTTGCAGTTAAGTTTGACACATGTAAACTAACATTTATATTTGACAGTATGTACCTAGCAACGAAATAACGAACTAGTATAACATAATAGTTACTTATGTAATACTCTCCAGAACGGTATAGTAGACCTACCAGAGAAGATACGGCAATGGCCAGACATATCTGCAGCAATAGACCATAAGATGGGCTTTCAACACCTTCCAACCCTACTCCAGCGCGGGCAAGAAGAAATTCTACCACCCCTAGTGAGTATGTGTCGTAGCAGTCTAGAACTGGGATAAATACCGGAAGTATGGAGAAGGGCCAGAGTCACCTTCATTCCTAAAACAGGGAAAAGGGATACAACCAATCCTAAATCCCTTCGACCAATTAGTCTCACATCGTTCGTTCTGAAAACGGTGGAGAAAGCAACTGATAACTATATCAGAACAGAAATCCTGGAACGGGTGTCTCTGCACCCCCATCAGCATGCGTACCAAACGGGCAAATCTACGGAGACCGCATTGGTGCAATTGACAGATGACAGAACAAAGAATCTGTAGTGTGTGCCTTTCTAGACATAGACAACACACCACACCAATTTCATCCCTTACTGGAGGGAGCAGCCCTTTCGAAAAAATTTAAGTAGCATGGGGTGGTGAGTAATACCTCATTTGAAAGGGGTTTTTATTATCCATTCAACCGTGCAAAAAATTTTAAATTTGCTTCATTACATGTTGAGTAATGGGGTGAGGATCATAAGAGTTACCCTTCCTATTTAACTCGTTACTGGACTCTTGTTAGGAAAATCGCCGAGACAAGTCGACTTTTGATTTCTACAATGTACATTTTTGAATGAATATTTTACCCCTAATTTCATCACTTACTAGAGGGGAGCAACCCTTTTGAAAAATTTTAATAGCATGGGGTGGTGAGTGATAGCTCATTTGAAAGGGGGTTTTATTCTCTATTCAACCGTGTTTTTTTATTTTTTTTATTTTTACTTTATTTTTTTTTATTTTTTTTTGCAAAACATCAGAGCTGTAACTAAAAATAGACTTTATTTTTGTCAGGAGGTCAACGGGGAACATTTTGAACATTTATTGTAATTGTAATTGTAGTTTAGTTGCCTTCCTGTTTGTGGTGTTTTCTTATTTTTAAACATTAATAACTCAACACGTAATAAAGCAATCACTCACCACCCCCATGCTATTTAAATTTTTCGAAAGGGTTACTTCCCTCCAGTAAGTGATGAAATTGGGGGTAAACTATTCATACAAAAATGTACATTGTAGAAATCAAAAGTCGACGTGTCTCAGCGATTTTCCTAACAAGAGTCCAGTAATGAGTTAGATAGGGGGGTAACACTTATGATCCGCACTGTATTTTATTCATTTAGATAACTGTGCTTGCACTTTCTCTTTTATCTTGTATTTTTGGCATTATTGACCTTTACTTCTGTAATGCCACAACAATAACTTTGAAAAAGCAAAATCTTTCAAATTTTTATTTTTTAAAATTGTTACATTTTTTGTTTAATTTCTTCTAAGCAATGGGGGGGGGGAGGGGGGGCGGTTACATCCCAATAACCTCCCCTCGTTACGCTTATGCTGACAAATATACTTGTTGAAAATGCGATAGATGAAGGATCCCTTTTTAGAATTACTTTACCGAATACAAAAACAAAGGTAATGCGGTTTTTCGTATAGAATTTCATTATGTCATCAAAATTGAGTGACCAACGTATGCACCCCTGGTATAAATAGGGGTGTATGCCCTCGAGCGACTTACAAACCTTCGGGACTCTTAGGGCATAAACATTTATACCCTTGGTACATAAATAACTATTAAATACGTGGTTTTAATATCCGGAGAGAAGAGTATCTATTTTATGAAATTAACAGTAATACTTTTTCTAATCATTAATAGGCCAGTAGATATAGACATGATTTTTACAAAATTTAACAATAATTACAAAAGTTTTAAAACTTCAGTTGAATGAAGAGTAAGTTCAAATGATATTGTGTCTGATTTTGCAACCTTTTTTTCTGAACGGAAGATATTAAAATCACGATTTAACGCATTTTGGCATTAATAGCGCGAAAAAACTTTTAAAAGTTCTGCAAACTTTCGAAGTTTTGTAACATAGCATTGTACATCCTCTGTTAAATTTGCAACCATTCAAACAATACGGAAAGATTTCTTTTATCGAAATCAAATTGTTGTTCATCCCAAGTTTTCGAAGAAAATTCCAAAAGTTCTGCAAATTTGAAAAAATAACTAAAATAATGTTCTTGAGAAGTGCTGTAATTTGCAACCTCTTGCGACAAACTGAAAACATATTTTTTCATGAAATTGTTTTTTTCTATTAAAATAAACATCGAAGTTTTTAGAAAAGTTTTGAATAATGGTTGCAAATGAAAATGTCCTAACGTACAATGTTTTCATTATTTGCAACCTTGCCTGTAATACGGAAATAGGGTAAAACTAAAAAAAAAAAAACATATTTTCGTATTTTTACTCTACTAAGAAAGCAACTTGGCAACATGGCAGCGACTAAGGCAGACGTGTGTGAAGATACAATCAACCAGTACGGCGTATAAGAAATGTACTCTATGGATAATCAAGTATTTAACTAAACCACAGTCGCCTTTTTTGTGTTGCACTAATTTATTCAGATATATTCCCAAATCAAATGAGTAATCTTAAAACTATTTGCAAATAGTTTCCAATTTATGGTCATATGGCGAACAAAAAACAAAACAATTGAATAAAAAAATGTTTCGTTGAAAAAAGACGGTTTCAAATATCTCTCAAAATATTAGTCGTTGTTATAATAGTCCAGTCAATGAACGATTTGTGGAGCATGATAAAGAAATTAATAATATCAAAAGTGAGACGACACAAATTAGGAGAGATATAATAGAACAGAAGATAACAGTACAAGAAACAAAGACAGACCAAACAGAAAAAGAAATGAAAAGAATTGAAAGAAATGTAATGAATAATAGTAAAGAGATTAATGTAATAGAGAAACGTATGGAAGAAATTACCCAAGACAATTGGAAAATTGCAGAAGAAGAGAATTTAAAAACAAGAAAAGATACAGAACAGAATTTGAAAATAATGAGACAAGATATTAAAAAGAATGGGGAAGAAATTAATAATTTAGAAGAGCATATTAAAGAAGGTTTTAAATTACAGGAAGAAATCATAACTACAGAAACAAATATTACAAAATGGAAAATAGAAGAAATAGAAAAGAAAATGTATCAAGAAAGGGAAGAATACAAAAAACAAATAGAAAGCAATATGGGAAAAAATGCAATTATAATGACAACAAATGGAAGTGAATTAAATAAAAATATAAAAGAAGTGAAGGAAGATCTTAATAAAAAAAAATGAAAATAACCATAAAGAATTAGAAAAACAGTTTAAAGACGGATTTAAATTACACAAAGAAATTTTAAGGAATAAAAACAGGTTAGGTCAAAATTATCACAAATGGAAAATAAAATTAAAGAAAATAACAACATTTAAGATATTTTTGGAACAATTTTGAAAATAACTAAAAATTAAAGATAAATTAGCATTCATTTGTTATTTTTTTTAAAAATACCAAATGAATGCAAATTTGGGGGAATTTTTTATGATAAGAAATGACAATCTTTAAAGGGGAAAATTGTTATGGTATAAAAAAAATGGGACAAAATTATGAAAAGTGTGGATTTTAAACGAATTAAAAAAAAATATGTGAAACGGACTTAAAAAAAATGGTGATGGTTGTTAGGAAAGTTTTTGTTTGATGTTGATTATTAGAATATGAAGTTTATGTAAAAAAAAATGTCAGATAAAATAAAAAATAAAAGGAATTTAAAAAGTAAAAATCGTATAATTACAATATTATCTCAATATATATCAATTAAATGATCGTTAAACACTCTACAACTTCTCTTAGAAAAAGTTTGCTGTAAAACTAAAAGTTTAGCCGCTAAATAATTTAAAAAACATATAAGTTAAAAAAAACTTTTATCAAAAATATGCTTTTTTTTCTGGCAAATATCTCTAGAACTAAAAGAGATAGGAAAAAATGAATATAAAACAATCTTGTAGTAAATTTTATGATATTTAATTTTGTATTGGATAACTTTTTTGCTACGATGCATATTTTGACAAATTGTTTTGATCGTTTTAACTTACTGGCCTATTCCTTGAAAAAGAAAGTGTTTTTATAAGTCGTTAAGTATCTTATCTGTAGAAAAATAATGTATAAAAAATGAATGAATAGTATTTCTTTAGAAATAAAAATTATAAGTCAAAACGATCAAAACAATTTGTTCAACTTATTTTGAAGGCAACTATACCTCCTAACTACTCTAAATACAGCCCTGAAGTCCGTTTTTGCAGGTTCGCTCACGCACTCTACAACCCATTCATTGACTGGACTATAACTGCAATTGATTGATAATATTAGTAAAAAAATTAAGGTTCCGTTTTTCATATGGGGTTGCAAAGTTACATATCCACTGAGACCGATATTCTCTTTATTTGCAACCATGATAAAAAACTTTTGTAATTAGTTCGAGTCTTGTGTGTATTGAAAATGGCCGCGCCGAGAAAAAAGGTTTGATAAATAAATGACCCGTTTTTCAGAAATGGTTGCAAATGTACCAGTATATGTTAAAGTTTTTTTCCGTTTACTTACCCAATTTGCATAACTTTTGTAATTTTTTTGCAAACTTAATGCATGTTGTAAAACATTATTACTAGTGATATTCCTATTTTGCAAAACTTTTGCAATTTTGAGTGTAAAAATAAAAAAATAAAGCGTTTTTTGTAATTTAAACAATGTTCCGTTCATCGCAGACTTTTTATAGTTTCTCTCTCTTTCCACTGGATTAAAACCACTTAGTTGTTAAAAAACTTTTTTAACAACTAAGTGGTTTTAATCCAGTGGAAAGAGAGAGAAATTAAAATACAAACCACAATGAGCTTCCGAAATGAATTTTTATAGTTTGTTTTCATTAATGCACTAATATACCATCGATCGAAAAAAATAAATAATATTTTGGGTCTTAACTTGTTTTGATTTTAGAATAAAAGAGTTTTTTATGAATTGCTCAAAAAACAATTTGGTTGATTTTGATAAAACTTGGCACGCTTATTTGCGGCAATAATTTAAATATTATTAGAATTAAATTATTAATTCCAGTGACGTTCCACAAGGTAATTTAATTGATATTGGGACAAATCATTGTACGCCACTGTTTTTTGTATGTTCGTTACTTTTCTTGGATTAAACAGTTGAATACACAAATTTTTTGTTTCTTCAATTTTATTCGTATCTCGCTTAGTTTTTGAGAAAAAAATTAAAATGTTATTTTTTCCTGAAAATCCGATCCAGAACGTTTAACTCTGGGTCACCCTGTATACAATGTAGGCTATTTAAATACATTATTTGATTTAACAACAATTTGTTAATTATTAAGATAAGATTAAAAGACAACTAATTATTAATATGTATAAGATTGAACTTTGAATGAGCATTATTCAAATGCAATTCTGCGAGTTTGTCTGACATCAAAGCTTGGCCTGTTAATCAATTGGTAGATGTATTATTCCGAAAATATGATTTCAGTCTTTTCATCGTTGAGAAACTTCGTTCAGTTCGATCTACAGAGGCAGTGGTAACGGGTAAAACGGCTAAAATTTGGAATAGTGTAAAAATGTTCGGAAACAAACAAGGATCTGCTACATTTAAAGTATCGACTGCACTTTGAGGAAGACAGGAATCTACTTTTTGGCATTTCACTGTCCAAATATCCCATTCACTGCCTAGAATAATCGTGTATATTGTTTGTAACTCATCTGAATATAACTTAATCGCTGGCTCAAAAACGTAAAATAATTATTATTTATATAGTTACCACATTTTCTTATAAACATAGAAGGCCACGCCACTACTCCTAACTACTCCAAATACAGCACTGAAGTCCTTTTTTGCATGTTCGCTCACGCACTCTACAACCCATTCATTGACTGGACTATAACTGCAATTGGCAGTATGAGGTTGCAAAGTTACATATCCACTGAGACCGATATTCTCTTTATTTGCAACCATGATAAAAAACTTTTGTAATTAGTTCGAGGCTTGTGTGTATTGAAAATGGCCGCGCCGAGAAAAAAGGTTTGATAAATAAATGATCCGTTTTTCAGAAATGGTTGCAAATGTACCAGTATATGTTACAGTTTTTTCCGTTTGCTTGGAGAAATCATATAAATAAATTAAAACCCAAATTATGCAGTACCTTATTTGTGTTAAGGCAGCTTAAAACTATAACAGATCACAACATATTACGAACAGCTTACTTCTCTCTATTCCATTCACACATTAATTACGCTACTGTACTTTGGGGTAACAGTTCAGATGCGACTTTGATTTTTCGGTTACAGAAGAAAGCTGTTAGAATCATAACTGGTTCAAAATTTAGAGACCATTGTCAGCCCTTGTTTATTCAGCAAGGAATAATGCCTCTACCAAGTATTTACATATTTAGTGTCCTTTTGGAAATTTATAAAAAATTGTCATGTTTTCCTAGGCAATCCGACATTCACAATTATCCCACCAGACAAGCTAACAACTTAAGAACAAATAGATATCGACTAATTAAATCAAAAAACAATTCGCTAGACCTACGCCTTTATAACTTATTGCCATCTGAGTTCGGGCTGCTGGGGTTTAGTTCATTTAAAAAAAAATTAAAAACATTTATGCTAAAATATTGCTTTTATTCTGTCGAAGAATACATCGATCGGTGTAAATCCCTTTCTTAACTTTTAAATGTATTTCATAGCTTTTAAAATTAAATTATTTTTATGTATATGCTCACCCCTCTTTATCTGAAGTATTTTATTTTATTTTATTCTACGTAACAATTTTATATATACTATTGTGTAAGTTTAAATTTTAAATTTTGTTTCTTTTGATTGTATTTTGTATTTTGATTGTATTTTGTATTTTGATTGTATTTTGTATTTTCCTTGACTTGCTACAAACATGTACAATATGTGTAACGTAGTCAAATAAAATTTATTTACTTACTTACTTACTTACCCAATTTGCATAACTTTTGTAATTTTTTTAAACAAATTACAATAAAAACCTTATACAAATGAGAAAAAAACAAGGTTCCGCAGCTGTTGAAAGGGTGCAAACTTAATGCATGTTGTAAAACATTATTACTAACTTTTGCAATTTTGAGTGTAAAAATAAAAAAAATAAAGCGTTTTTTGTAATTTAAACAATGTTCCGTTCATCGCAGACTTCTGCAAAATTTTATAGTTTGTTTTCATTAATGCACTAATATACCATAAAAGTTTCAAAACTTTTGGAATTAATGTTAATTGATTGTCTATATCTACTGACCTAGAATCGATAAGAGCTGTTTCAAGCTGCTCTAGCATTGTAGAAATTTAGTCCTTAATGTAGACGAATAACAGTACAAGTACCTACAAAAATTATCAAATTTTTCGCAAAAACATCAATAACCTAAAGCACTTAATCCTTATTTGTTTGAACATATTTTTATCTACGAAAAAAAATAAACAACACATTCATTACCGTCATATTTTCCTATGGCGATGTTTTGATGAAAGATTGGTTTTTTACGTACTGGTTCAATAACCCCAATTGATAAAATTTAAATTTCAATACCCACCATCAAATTTGGAGATAAAAAATAGGAGAATAATGTGTTATCACATGCAGTTAGTAAAATATACCCATATAGGCCAGTAGATAATATAGACAATCAATTAACATTAATTCCAAAAGTTTTGAAACTTCGATGGTGTATTAGTGCATTAATGAAAACAAACTATAAAATTTTGCAGAAGTCTGCGATGAACGGAACATTGTTTAAATTACAAAAAACGCTTTATTTTTTTATTTTCACACTCAAAATTGCAAAAGTTCTGCAAACTAGGAATATCGCTAGTAATAATGTTTTACAACATGCATTAAGTTTGCAACCTTTCAACAGCTACGGAACCTTGTTTTTTTCTCATTTGTATAAGTTTTTTATTGTAATTTGTTTAAAAAAATTACAAAAGTTATGCAAATTGGGCAAGTAAACGGAAAAAACTGTAACACATACTGGTAGATTTGCAACCATACACACAAGCCTCGAACTAATTATAAAATTTTTTTATCATGGTTGCAAATAAAGAGAATATCGGTCTCAGTGGATATGTAACTTTGCAACCCCATACGAAAAACGGAACCTTCATTTTTTTATTAATATTAGTTCTGCCAATTGGGTGTTTAACTAATTTTCAGATTCTATTTAAAACCTTATAAATAACAAGTACTATATGAATAAATAACAACACAATATGTTTTTTTAATTTTAGGTGCATACATAATTTTTACCAGCAATTTGTTAATTTTTATAATGTGCCTTTTGAATATTGCGCAATTGTTGAAATTACGTCACTGGTTGCGTAACTGAAGTTAGATATAAGCCGAATCGAAAGTTCAACGAATTCACTCGACATCAAAGTTAAAATTGTTAAATGTCACTGTCACTGTCATTTCTTTGATTTTTGTTGAAGCGTGGGTTTTTGATTTTGCATTTATTTTTGATTTATTAATATTTTTTAGTTAGTATATATACTGTATTTGAAAATCAAGAGAGAGTAAATTCCCAGAAATGTTTTGCAGTTATCAGTGTTAAAGGCAGTAAACCATAGACGTGCGTTTTCAAAATTAAATTAATATGGAAATAGAAATATTTAATTTGTTTTAGTTATTTATACCTAGATTACCAATTTTAGATAGATAAACATAATTCGTAAGTAGTAATTTAATTTGGGTAAAATGAAGAAAAAATCAATATTATTTTAGGCATTTTGTTTTAGGCATATGTTTATTTACAAAATATGTATATAATATGTACAGATAATTACAATTATTTATAAATTAATATGAGGAGCTAAAAAAACAATTAAGTAGGTATATGAGAAAAAAAAACCAACCGCAAGGATAAAATTTGACGAGCAACATGCAAAAAATACGACAATATTAAATCTTAAAAAATAAAAATCTAAAAATAAAATTAAAGTACATAAATTAATAATTTTAAAGTTATGGTTCCTCGCACTCTGTGTCAGAAGATTCACCATCTGATTCTAGAGAAATTACAATGGGCTCTATAGTAATATCAATTATGTTATCTAGCTCCCACATTTTTTTTTCTATTTCTGTAACGTGTCTAATACATTTTTGCCAATTTTCACTTGTTACTTCAGATATTGCCTTATTGAAGAGATTTTTAACATCTGATAATTTAAAAGTAGTGTTATTTCTGGCAACATAACCTTTAACTTGAGCCCATATTAATTCTATCGGATTCAGCTCACAATGGTAGGGTGGTAAACGAAGGATTTCAATTTCTCGTTTTTTGGCTATCTCCTCAATATTATATTTTTTATAATTTTGCTTATGTTTTTTAGCAATAGTTAACAATTCTGCCCTCAGCATTGTATTGTCAAAGGCTAAATTTTTAGAAGATAACCATTTTGCAATTTCACCCTTTTTCCATTTAGTGGTTGGTAAAGGTTCAAGTAATCTGGAGTGGTAACTTGCATTGTCCATTACAATAACCGATCCTTTTCCTATAGGTTCCTTAAAACCAGTAGTATATCCTTCTAGAAAAGCTTGATGGGATGATTTTATATTTTTGTCTTTCCAAACTCTTCCTACACAATGTCCTTCATTAACCCATGTTTCATCTAAATAATAAATGTTTTTATTTTGAGCTTTAACTTGTTGTATTCTTCTGAGGTACTGTCTTCTCCAACATACAATTTCTTCAGAATCAATTAGCATTGAGTGTCTGCCCATTTTTTCAAATTTAAAGTTTAACTCATGTAACACTTTCCATAGTTTATCCCGGCTTATTGTGGGTAAATCAACATCATTCGTAATGGCTTGCAAAACTTTATCTAAAGTTGGTATTTGCTTGTTTATAAAAAATGAGTGAACAAGCTTACGAATAGCATTTTTAAAAAACTCGTCCACGTTGACTTTTAATAGTTTTGGTCTACCTGGTTTCGGCTTTGGTGAGGTTACTCCACCTGATTTTTCCTCCTTTAGAACTCTATATATTGTAGATTTTCCATATCCCATTGACTACACTGTCAATAGTGTTTGAGGGATTTTGATGTTTAAAATAGTGGTACACATTCACTACAGCACTCTTTTCATTGAGCGATAAATGGTCTAGTTTTAATTTTTTCACTGGCGTATACTTACAAACTGCTTCCATTTTTAGTCACTACTATTTGTCACGTTTATCGAAAATCAAATAACTGCATTTCTAGAAACTATTTAAGTCAAAATATCTGTCATTAGAAGCTGTTGCCATTCGGAGGTCGTTAAATAACAATTATCCCTTTCTATTCTGGTTACGCCTATGACGCACGTTAATCCTCCTAGGCCTACTGTAGTAACAATGAAAGATCATAAAATAATGTGATAGTCCAAGAAATTTAATAAATTTTGTATTGAAATTAACAAAAACAATTTAGAATGCATTACAAATATTGAAGTTTTACCGCACGTACTGTACTATAGTTTTGCATACCGAATTACTTTTTATTCTGGGAATTTACTCTCTCTTGATTTTCAAATACAGTATAGTATTTTCTTTGTTTCTAAGTTAGTGTATTTGTGTTTTCCCGACTTTAAAATCGTTATTCTATATTCTTCTTATTCTTCGTCTTCGTTTTTCGAAACTAGTGATGGTCTTGGTCTGTTATATTTCTTCTTTTTTAATTGTTTACCGTAAAGCAAATCAGTACCGTACCAGTGACGTTTCTGTATTAAAAGTTGCATAAAATCTCAAATCTTTTCTTATTATTTTGTATCTATTTTAAGCAAAAAAAAAAAATGAAAAAACATGCAATTATGTAGAAAGTAATTAAGTATGAGTAATTAGAAATACAAAACAAATGAGGTTAGATTTGGAGTTAAACACCTAATTGCAGTTATAGTCCAGTCAATGAATGGGTTGTAGAATGCGTGAGCGAACATGCAAAAACGGACTTCAGGGCTGTATTTGGAGTAGTTAGGAGGTGTAGTTGCCTTCAAAATAAGTTGAACAAATTGTTTTGATCGTTTTAACTGATAATTTTTATTTCTAAAGAAATGCTATTCATTCATTTTTTATACATTACTTTTCTACAGATAAGATAACGACTTATAAAAACACTTTCTTTTTCAAGGAATAGGCCAATAAGTGAAAACGATCAAAACAATGTGTCCAACTTATTTTGAAGGCAACTATAAATATACTAAATGTCACCGAGCGTAGGAGGTGCGCGCAGAAGGTCACTTTTTTTAGCTTTTCGCTTATATCTCGAAAAATATGCATCGTAGCAAAAAAGTTATCCAATAAAAAATTAAATATCATAAAATTTACTACAAGATTGTTTTCTATTCATTTTTTCCTATCTCTTCTGGTTCTAGAGATATTTGCTAGAAAAAAATGCATATTTTTGATAAAAGTTTTTTTAACTTGTTTTTTTTAATTACTTAGCGGCTAAACTTTTAGTTTTACAGCAAACTTTTTCTAAAAGAAGTTGTAGAGGATTTAACGATCTCTTAATTGATATACAGGGTGTCCCATTAAGAATGGGACATAGAACAACCGCAGATCGTCCAATTCAAAATAAAACGATTAAGCGAAATATGCTTAGATAAAATGTTACTCGTTTCCGAAATACGGGGTGTTGAAGTTGAAAACTGAAAAATTATTAATGGCCATAATTTTTTTAATACACCGTATAATTTTACTCAAATCGGCACCCTTGTTAAATATCATAAAATGCACCTAACAGTAAAAAAACAGTTCAGTACGCTCTACCAGTGGCGTACGGCAGGAGTAAGTAATGCTTGTACCCCTTCTAAATGTTACGCCGCTGTCTAAATTTTAATTTTGACTATAATTTTAATTTTTTTGATATTTTCTAAATCAATAATGTACACTTGCTTGGCCACCACGCAGTCCTGAATTTAATCCTTTAGATTTTTATTATTGGGGCTACATCAAAAGTCTTGTTTATGGTGAAGCAATAAATACCCGTCAGGAACTTTAGAACAAAATTCAGAATGCTGCTGCTACAATTCGACAAAATCAAGCAAATCAGTTGTTTAAAGTGAGACAGTCTTTAGTTAAACGTCTAAGGAAGTGTATACAAGTTAATGGTGGACACATTGAAAATTTGTTGAAGTAAAAATTTCATTAGTTTTTACTTTGTTTGGTTTTAAGACAAAATTGTAAAAATGAATATTATTAATAATAATACAAATAAAAAGTACATGTCTCTCTATCTTTAACAAGTGTACATTATTGACTTAGAAAATATCAAAAAAATTAAAATTATAGTCAAAATTAAAATTTAGACAGCGGCGTAACATTTAGAAGGGGTACAAGCATTACTTACTCCTGCCGTACGCCACTGGTAGAGCGTACTGAACTATTTTTTTACTGTTAGGTGCATTTTATGATATTTAACAAGGGTGCCGATTTGAGTAAAATTATACGGTGTATTAAAAAAATTATGGCCATTAATAATTTTTCAGTTTTCAACTTCAACACCCCGTATTTCGGAAACGAGTAACATTTTATCTAAGCATATTTCGCTTAATCGTTTTATTTTGAATTGGAGAATCTGCGGTTGTTCTATGTCCCATTCTTAATGGGACACCCTGTATTTATTTATTATTTTAACCTAAACTAATCAAAAGCTATAGCAAATTTCTACATTCGCAAAAAAAAACTGTACATTCTAATTTTTGTTATTTATTTAAGAGCTATAACCTTCTATATCTAAAAAAAAATATTACTTAAGAAATTAATGTTAAGTTGTCTTGAGAGCTTCTTAGGGCGAGAGGTAAAAAAACCCCCTTTTAATCGTTCATTGACTGGACTATTATAACAACGACTAATATTTTGAGAGAGATTCGAAACTGTCTTTTTTCAACGGAACATTTTTTTATTCAATTGTTTTGTTTTTTGTCATATGACCATAAATTGGAAACTATTTGCAAATAGTTTTAAGATTACTCATTGATTTGGGAATATAGCTGAATAAATTAGTACAACACAAAAAAAGGCAACAGTGGTCCCCGTTAAATACTTGATTATCCATAGACTACATTTCTTATACGCTGTACTGGTTGATTGTATTTTCACACGTCTGCCTTAGTCGCTGCCATGTTGCCAAGTTGCTTTTTTGGTAGAGTACAAATACGAAAATATGTTTTTTTTTGTTTTACCTCCATTTCCGTATTACGGGCGAGGTTGCAAATTAATGAAAACATTGTACGTTAGGACATCTTCATTTGCAACCATTATTCAAAACTTTTGTAAAAACTTCGATGTTTATTTTAATAGAAAAAAACAATTTCATGGAAAAATATGTTTTCCGTTTGTCGCAAGAGGTTGAAAATTACAGCACTTCTCAAGAACATTATTTTAGTTATTTTTTCAAATTTGCGGAACTTTTGGAATTTTCTTCGAAAAATTGGGATGAACAACAATTTGATTTCGATAAAAGAAAGCTTTCCGTATTGTTTGAATGGTTGCAAATTTAGCAGAGGATGTAAAATGCTATTTTACAAAACTTCGAAAGTTTGCAGAACTTTTGAAATTTTTTTCGCGCTATTAATGCGAAAATGCATTAAATCGTGATTTTCAATATCTTCCGTTCAGAAAAAAAGGTTGCAAAATCAGACACAATATCATTTGAACTTACTCTCATTCAACTGAAGTTTTAAAACTTTTGTAATTATTGTTAAATTTCGTAAAAATCATGTCTATATCTACTGGCCTAATAATTGAATATTTAATTTGAGACTGGTATATAATTGTTTCTGTGAAATAAGAATATTTTTTCACGATGGTGAAAAAACTAATAAATAATAATAAACTCCCTTCAATTCACCCTATTATCAGAAAAACCTGAGAAGTGAGTTTTGTGTTTATATAAATCAGAAATTATTTTTTTTTTCAATAAAGTTAAAAATGCACTTTATAGTGTAATTCAAAAAAAAGTTACTTTCTGAAGAACGTACACTTTCTAGTTATTCGCCAGTATCATCTTCCGAATTAAATGAAATAATAATGCATTCGATATTTTACAGATTTATTTCCTTTTCTATATCTGAGGAAATTATTTATTCCGTGTCTATAATAATTTGTCAAGTATTATTTGCCAACGTTTGCCAAAGCCTTAGACCGTGTGTTGTTTATATCAGAAGCTGTACATTTTGCTTTCACAATTTCCTCATTATAATAATATATTATAGTGATAAGATGGTAATCTTAGAACTTTATGACCATGTTATTTGACCTCATCATCAAGATAGTAAACTTTCTTTGGTAAATGTTGATAAACTATTTTTCCTATTTCATCCTTCATCCATATTTTTACTACTTCTATTGGGATCTGACACCCAGCGATACGCCACCTAGCGCTTTGTTTTCGAACACAAAGTAGGGTGAAGTTTCCATAAGAAATACGGGATACGGGAAACGGGAAAATCCATTTTTGAGATAAATAATGTCCGAAATTGTATTAAAACACCGGGAAAAATAAAAAAATATAACCTGTAACAGTGCAACAACGTAACAATGCAATGCTTGCATTTTCCCCCTAAACCAATCTTGCAGGAACAAACAACACTCATCACTTGTCCATTTTCTGCAATTTTCCCATTAATTTGCTGGCCATTACCTCGCAAATTCGACGTTGATAAACAGAAAGCCACTAAGTCCAAACAACCACTGACACTTTCATTAATTTTTTTCCCGCATTTAACCAAATTTCCAGCGTATAAAATGCGTTCAGCTTGTTTGAAATGTAGTTTTCTAGGGTATGTTGTAGCCCATTCACAAATTTTATCAAGCGTAAGATTCATTTTTTATATTTAATAAGAGAGCAACACTCAATTCAAATTTAAACCTTCACCCTAATTGACGCCATCTTGGATAGGCCACGCCCCCATGTCAGATCCCAATATGGCGTGTTTTCTTTCAATGTAGAATAATAGTTTTTCACGATGAGGGATGGTTCTTCTAAATTTAGAATGAATTCAGTTTCAATTGACTTATCGAAGTTGTTGGCTTTCATGCTGTTACGATAATCACCTCTTTTTTTATTACTTTTAAATATTAACTGAAAATTTTTCTATAACCCCATTTTCACTGCCCACGTGAAGTATCTGAAAGTAAAAAATATAAAGAGGGGGCCTTTGCAACTTATTTTATTTATTTTTCAATTTACCTTGATCCTTCTCCATATTTCTTATACAGGGTGTTTCATAGTTAAACAGACATAGGTTAACTGTAAATAGAGGATACTTAGGTGATTCCAAGTAACCTTGGTTACTGGGTCTAACGCCTTTAATAACCGAGATACGGGGTGTTTCATCCATTTCGGCTAATATTTTCATAAGACGTAACTTTAGAACCACCCTGTAGATTTCTCTCATACTTGGTACAGAGTTATATTGTGTTAATAGCCCAATCCTATAGTAAAATTGGGAAATTGGAACCTTTGGTTTATCAACTAAGTTGAAAACTATCGTCGACCACTCAACCAAAACACAATTTTAACACACTCTACGCGCGTTTCGCCAACTATGTTGGCATCATCAGGAGTTGATGATAGAGTAAACAATTAACTAACAGCTAACAGCTATTTATACTAAATGACTAACACCCACTCCCCCCGGCGGTGCCGGGCACCGTCAACCTCGGTGACCTAATCAGCCAAGGGTGACTAATCAGCCAAGGATGACTAACCCGCCCGTACCTAATGGATTAAACTAAAAAGCGGACTAAGAGGAATTGGTCCTTTGTCTCTGTTTAAACTAGTTTTACATTTGCCTATTTCTATACTTTCAAATGCGGCGAATAATGTACTATTGGATAAATTTTTGAGTAATTTTACATTATCTATACTTATTCTATGATTTTGATTAAAAGCATGTTCGGCTATACTAGATTTTTCCGTACGCCCATATTTTAAGTGACCCGTGTGCTCTTTAAATCTGACCTAATTAGTTGTGGGGATTGCGATAGAAAGTATGTTGGGCAGATTAGACGCTCTGTACAGGTCAGATTTAAAGAGCACATGGGTTACTTAAAATATGGGCGTACGGAAAAATTGCCACGAGTTATTCTCGGGTAAAGATATTCCTTCGTGGGATTATGTAATCCGCTTTGGATGCCGGCTAACCACAGTGAAGTGGGGTGTGGATTGATAAATGTTGTTAATTAAAAAGAAAAATGGGCGCCAGGAGATTGTTTTACCCTCATCCAAAATACAGTCAATTTAGTCACTCAATCTCCAGAATGGATCTAAATTGAGCCCACTAAAAAAAAATAAACTACGTCGCAACAAAAATTTGCTTACCTTAGTTCGGGTCAAGACTATTTGTGACTATTAGTAAATGAAAGAAAAGTAACTAATTACTCAATAACTGTTTAATATTTCCACTTACACAGGTCAAAAAAAGAAAAAGGAACCCAAAGGATTCCACTAAAATTGTAAGAAAATTGCACTAGTTTAAAAAAAATGATTAAATTAATTAAATGATTACGAACAATAGGGGTGTTACACCGTCCGCGAGAGCTCTCAAGGTCGTTGGAATTGGGCGTAAAAAAAATACGACTCGCCCCTATAAGTCGCTTACAAAATTCCAAAAATTCCAAAGAAAATATATGAAAATATTAATTTAGAGACCTTTAAAAATTACTAATTAACAAATAATGTACAGGGTGTCCCAAATTGGTGAGTTTTGCAGGGTATCTCGTAAACTAGAAGAGATAGAAGAAAAGCAGTTAAGATGTTATGACTTCTTTTTTTGTTAAAGTAACGATAGCCTAATTAAATCTTTAGTAACTCCCTGCAGTTGGAAGATACAGGGCGATTATTGAAAACTGTCGAAAACTACAAGGTACTATAACTTCTTAATTAAGAAAAATATAAAAAAACGTTATAAAAACTTTTGATAGATATAATATTAAAGAGTTCAGTGGCGCACAGATTATTTTTTTTAGGGGGCTCAATAAGGAAATATAATGCAAACTTATGTTTTTTTAAATGGGACACCCTGTATATTTTGACGTTTTTCGTTTCCTTTTTTAATTCTCATTCACCTGATATGACATATTATATATCTATTTTCAATGGTTGCAGCTACAGTGCAAATAAACCATTTATGGATGTTATCAGGTGAAACACCCTTAAAAAATTGAATAGTCAGTAACGAAATTTAACATTTTATTATAAGGATACTGATGTGTGACAATTTTATTTATCAAAATTATAATTAATAAAAAATAAAACCAGATTAAAAAAATAAAAACAATAAACTTATGAAACAACAAGAAACATTGTAACAACTAATCTACCTATAACTAATTTTATTAGAATGTGAAAATTACATTAAGTGTTCAAAATGTCCTCCGTTTTGTTGTAGTAATAATTGACACCTTTTTCTTACTGATCTTACACAATTGAGTATGTGCACTGGCTTTATTTTTCTAAATGCGGCATGAATATTTTGTAATAAATCTTCCCTACTCTCGAAGTTAGTCTTGTAAATATTATTTTTTAAAAATCCCCAAATAAAAAAATCAGGATTTAATTCCGGAGAACGAGGGGGCCACCCAACCGGTCCATAAGTACCAATCCACCGATTAGGAAATTTTTCGTTTAAATAATCTCCAATGAATAGAGCATTATGGGCAGGTGCTCCATCTTGTTGGAACCAAAATGTGTCCCTATCAGCAACACTTCTTCCTCCAAAAGTTGGTGTAAGTTTATTTCCAAGATATCTATATATCCAGCAGCAGTTAGTTTATCATCAAATACATGATAAACTAATTTATTATGTTTGACAAAACAACTAACGTTAAAGCCGAATCTGCCTTGTCTCCTGATCCCATGAATTAAGTGTGGATTTGAGTCATTCCAATATAGTTCATTATGTCTGTTATATTAGTTATAGGTAGATTAGTTGTTACAATGTTTCTTGTTGTTTCATAAGTTTATTGTTTTTATTTTTTTAATCTGGTTTTATTTTTTATTAATTATAATTTTGATAAATAAAATTGTCACACATCAGTATCCTTATAATAAAATGTTAAATTTCGTTACTGAGTGTTCAATTTTTTAAGGGTGTTTCACCTGATAACATCCATAAATGGTTTATTTGCACTGTAGCTCCAACCATTGAAAATAGATATACAGTATGTCATATCAGGTGAATGAGAATTAAAAAAGAAAACGAAAAACGTCAAAATATACAGGGTGTCCCATTTAAAAAAAACATAAGCATTATATTTCCTTAGTGAGCCCCCTAAAAAAATAATCTGTGCGTCACTGAACTCTTTAATATTATATCTATCAAAAGTTTTTATAAGGTTTTTTATATTTTTCTTAATTAAGAAGTTATAGTACCTTGTAGTTTTCGACAGTTTTCAATAATCGCCCTGTATCTTCCAACTGCAGGGAGTTACTAAAGATTTAATTAGGCTATCGTTACTTTAATAAAAAAAGAAGTCATAACATCTTAACTGCTTTTCTTCTATCTCTTCTAGTTTACGAGATACCCTGCAAAACGCACCAATTTGGGACACCCTGTACATGAACAAATATAAAAAAAAAATATGAAAAACTTGCGGTTGTTCCTAAATTAAATTGCGGCAACTTGCAGCTACTAACTCGTCAGGTCAGGACAGCTCAATACGAAAATCAGGTTAACACTCTGCCCAACACGAGAATGTGGTCAACACTCCGCCCAACACGAGAATGTGGTCAACACTCCGCCCAACACGAGAATGTGGTCAACAATCTGCCCAACACGAGAACCCTAAAATAATATACATTAAACCCCTAATCGAATACCCGTCGGCCCAGAAAGAAATTTACAAACTAACAGTTTATACAATAAAAACATTTAAATATCTCAACATACCCTTTTATACAGCGAAGGGGAATTCTCGGCGAATCAGGAACTTTCCTGACAGATGCTTCCGTGGAAGGTACTATCCCTATAATATTAATAGGCCTTACACACTTGCCAAATAACATAATACTCGACTTTCATGAAAAACGCCTTACCTGACAAAAATGGCGTCGTTACGAACGTGGCTTGGTTTGGTACAAAATATCAATTCCTCTTCAAGAGATTCAGACGAGGGGAAACACACCAAATCAAATAGGCCCCTGCAAGTCTAACAATACGGGAATCGCTCGTCTATCCCAATCAATGGTACGAAATAATCTTCATAAAACACCGGGCGATTCCTCAAAATTTTGTCTAAACCACGTTACACTATGTCACTCAACAAGCAAAGAAAAAGAACCGGTCCGAAATTTCCTTCGAAATCATTCTAGAACGAATTCCACCACGCAAGTCCAGAAAGAGATTCACCTATTAACCGCTACGGGTCACTAAAAACGACTTGACCAATCATATAACATAACTGGTCAAACTCTGCGACTTGACCAATCATATAACAGGTGACTGGCTAACACAACCGTACAGCACCTCAAATTTAACAGAAGAAATGACCGGAACGACAGAACGAAACATGACATCGATAAAATAGACGTAAACAACAAACTGTTTTAATGTTCGAAATACTTTATACGAAACTAACTAGCTCGTACAAATGGATATAAAGTGAGTCAAAAACTTGAGGCTAAATGTAAAATATCTTATGTGATATATGGTTCCTAAATAATATAATTCGGTCCCTACAGTGGCTCACATCTACCCAATGTAGTAAGGTCTTAATACCGAATTTAAACGTTACAAACTCTAGTACATCCGAACATGCTTTTAATCAAAATCATAGAATAAGTATGAAAATCCAGATCCGGATTAAGAAAAATTTGTAAAAGTTAATAATCTCTAAAATAGCAGCCTGTATATCAGATTCTTTAAAATGTAACCGGTTACTTATTTGAAAAAAGAAAAAAAAAGACAAGAGGTGTGTTATAGCCAAAGCCTACTTGACAGCTTAATGAGTTTTGTATCCGGAATTTATCCGAAAAATTAAATCTGTATTTTTTTTTTGTAGAAACATTTCAGTGTAACACAGATTTTTTCTTTTTTTTCAAATAGGTATCCGATTACATTTAAAAAAATCTGATATACAGGATGCTGTTTTAGAAATTACTAACTTTTAAAAAAAAATTTAATCCGGATCAGGATTTTAACTGTAGTTGTTGTACTGTACGATTGGGCTATTTAAAAAATCTACCTGCACCACATATGAAAGAAATCTACAGGGTGTTTCCAAAGTTATGGCTTATGAAAATGACATTAAGTATTGCATTAATTGAATTTTAACTTTAAATATGTAGAACGAGATGTGCATTTATAAAAATGTGTCAGTATATCTCAGTTTTTTAATTCTTTTCGAATGTCTGATCCAATTTAAAAAAAAAAACTGATGTACAGGGTGGTGCTTTGGGTATTTTCAAATTTTACAAATTTTTCTTAATCCTTACATTATACAATTAGGCTAGTAAAAAATGATATGAAATCTACCAAGTATTTCGAAAGTTACTTAAGTGTCAAGTTTCATCGATATCACATTTTGTGCGGGTCAAACTCTTTGACAACTGGACTATATACATTTTATGGACAATTGCACGTAATGCTTTTAAGACAAGGGGTTGCTTTGGTTATATTTTTTTTGGCATTCTTCGATTATGTTTCTACAAACTTTTTGCCAGATGGTGAAGGCGAAACTTTAAGTGCTTCAGCCGCAACTTCTTTACAGCTCTTGAATTGAGGTACACAAAAATTCGATGGGCAACAAAATATTCCAGAACATTTATTAATATTTTGGACTGATTATTAAACATTTTGCTCATTTTTCGAATTTTCCAAGTATTGAAATGAATTAAATAAAAGTATGTTTTCTTAAAATACATGCAAGAAAATGTTTGCTTTTCGTCAATTTTTCTTGATATTTAATAACATAGTTGTTTTCGAAAAATTAATGACCTCTAACTATTGATAAATCAACAATTTACTAGATAATTTTACTCAAATTGGTGTTTACTGACTGGTAAACAAACAACAAACAAACTTAAGTAAAATTATGAACTATCAAAAATACATAAACAAGACAAGAAAACTGTCTTAATCTTCTTTATCTGATATATCACGAAGAACGCCAAAGATACAACGAACCTCTTGATAATGATTTGGTTTAGAAAATTTCCGAAAACTAGAAAGTTTACTAACTTCCCGTAAATATAATAGTTTCATAGCACCCCGGCTAAAACCGTATAAAATCGATAGATTAGATGACCCCAGAGCCGACTGGTGAGTAGTAACTTCCAGAAGTGTAGCATCTTCGCGAGGGGCCATTTCTGCTGTGTAAAAAAAATTGGACGACTATCGTATATAACAGCCCGTCTGATATTGAAAATGTACATAGATATTGTTATTCCATCACTAAAATTTGCGTTTTCAGAAATTTTGCGCGTAGCGTTTGACCTGTGTATTTTCAAAAATGTCAAAAAATATGACCTAAGTGACTCATAGCAGCTCGGTTCATTTTGCTTAAAAGAAAAACCAAAGGAGACCTTAATGACTCTGATAGAACAAACTCAAAAAAGTTATCAAAAATAACAAATTAGGACAATGGACAACAATTAACGTTTTTAAACTAATTCTTCAAGTTCTAATATTTTAATTAAATCATTATTTTAATTCTAAATTATCTAAGTCATCGCTTCTTGGCCTCTGACTGAGTTTATTACTTTGTTTGAATTAAATAATTAATTTAAGTACAAAATATTTAATAATTAAGAGGGGCCTTGCAACAGGTATGCCAAACTACAAACACCAAAAATTCCTGCAAAATCACCATCCTTCGCGTTCATCAATCGACAGTCACTTTGTCAGTATATCCCTGTCTTTCTGCAATAATTAAAAGAGATAGATATCTTAAGACTTCAGTGAATATCCTGTGTGCTAGGTGGTACTGCTAGTATTAAAATATAATATATTATTTGGGATAACTGAGGAATCTGAGAGAATAAATTTTCTTTATTTTGACGATTAGTCGGGTCGCAGAGAGCGCTAATAATCCATTTGTCATGAGTTCGATACTTGCTTCAGCCACGACAGAAATTTTATTTTTTATTTTTAGGAAATTTCATTTTTTTGTTTACTATTTTTTTTTCTAGCATCAAAATAGAGTTTGTATTTTATTAATTTAATTAATTTTCAATTATTTTCGTATAAATCCATTTTTTTTAATATGAATAGCGGATAGGGAGCTCGGAAAATAATATTTCTACCATTGTTTCTATTATTTTCATATAATCAAAGTACAATACAAAAGTACTGTTGTGAAGAAAACAAAATAATGCTAATTGTGACAAGTAAGTCTCTACCCAAATGAAAAATTGCAGTATATTGATTTTTTTTATCTTTCAGAGTGCAGTATCCAAAATTAATGTTTGAAAAGCTCATTAAAATATAAATAATAGCAATTGTGACCCTTACAAATCTAAGTAAGTCTCTATCCGAATGAAAATTGCAGTATATTTATTTTTTTTATCTTTCAGAGTGCAGTATCCAAAATTAATGTTTGAAAAGCTCATTGAAATATAAATAATAGCAATTGTGGCCCTTACAAATCTAAGTAAGTCTCTATCCGAATGAAAAATTGCAGTATATTTATTTTTTTTATCTTTCAGAGTGCAGTATCCAAAATTAATGTTTGAAAAGCTCATTGAAATATAAATAATAGCAAGCCCAGTAAATATTAATAGTAATTGTGACCCTTACCCTTCTAGTAGATGCATTTAATAATCCTAAATTTATTTCAGATTCTTAGTTCTAGTACTTGTTTTTATTAATCATAAATTTATTTCAGATTCTTAGTTCTAATATTTGCATTTATTAATCTTAAACTCATTTCTTAAAAAAAGTATTGTTCATATGTAGAAATATTCTTAACTATTTTATTGTATAACATTTGTTTTAATGTTAACTTTATTGTAAAGCATTAAATATTATAAAATCATTTTTCTAAGGAAATAAATTGTTATTCACTAAAACAAAAACAAAACAATACACTATGAAAAAACACACAAAAAATCACAAAAAACTGTTATAGTTGAATTGCACATTCTCCATATTACTAATCACTAATTTTGTCACATTGACGACCTCCTTCGAAAATGCATAAAAATTGAAGATTTTTTGAACAGCCTCTCTCGAGAACGGAATTTTTGTTTGTGGAAATATTTTTACCCGTTATAGCTTACACCTTGGAATAGGACATCTCAATTTTTCAACAAATTTTAAGGAATAATAAAAAACATATTAATCATTTAGTGGAAGGTGTGCTTTTGACAATTTGTGATGTGATCACCAATTTTAAAGTGAAACATGTCCTAAATGAGGTATACGGCATTAATTGAAATACTTTAAACTGAAGAACTGGTTTTAGTTAATACTAATTTACTCATTAAAAAAATTGTAAAACACACGAATAAATTAGCTAATTTAACCTAAAACTTTCTTTCTTCGTAATAGTGGTTGCATACATCATTCAAAATAAAACCAAAAAGCGCCACTGTCTCAAAGTGTCAGGCGGAAAACGCCTGAACTATGGAAAGAGAAAATCTTACTGGGATATAGGCAACTTGCATAATTTTTTTTTCTGAAGTGTTAATCTCAAAAATTATAACGTTTTGAGAATTAGTATTCTCGGAAATTAATTCTGTATACTTCATCTAGGACATATCCTTTTCACGTTAAAATTGGTGATCACAAATTGTCAAAACTGTCAAAAACACACCTCCACTAAATGGCTGATATCTTTTTTATTAATCCTTAAAATTGACTCCAAAAGGAGATGTCCTATTCCAAGGTATAAGCTATAACGGGTATAAATATTTCCACAAACAAAAATTCCGTTCTCGAGATTAACTCTTCAAAAAATCGTCAAATTTTTACGCATATTCAGAATTGCCAACTGTAAACAAGGTCGTCAGTGGCAAGGCCCCTCTTAATATTGAAATTCAGTTTGTTAAATTTAATAAATTTTCGGGAAAATATCGTTTTGGCGAAGAACATCGTTACTTTTTTTTTTTAAAGAAAAATGTAAATGTTTCTTATCGTTAGATATACAAAACGCATGGTAAAATCAAAAAATTTTGTAGGTCGATATTAATGTTTTAAGGCACGTAAGTGAAAGTTTGCAGGGCGAGTAAATTGCACTTTTAACACATATCAAATAGCTATTATAAGTAAAAACCAGTTGAGAATGCTCTTCTAGCATTGCCATATAGACCTAACAAATTGTAATGAAAGTATTAATAAAAGTTTAGATTGACAGTTCTTATTCTAGCAAACACAGCCACAATCTACTCACTTTTACCAAAATCGTCATTCACTATGTGTCTACTTTAAATTCAATGTCATTTTAAACTTCAAACTGTTCCCGAAGAGGTACGGAGGGGCACATCAGACCCTAAGTTTACTTTTTGATGCTCTATCAAAATCTGAAGTCAGAATTTTAACACAAAAAAGCTACACACACACACACAGAACGAATTCAGATACCGAACAAATTTGTTCGGTGATAATCTGACCAGGTGCCAGATAAGATGTCGATTCCCTTTTACCTATTAACTCATACTTCCTGTGCAATAACTCCAATCATGAAAACTTGATAATAAGTAGTCAATACTTGTCGATTTCAATCTTTTGCAGTTCAAATAATATCAATATAAAATTATGGTCGTTGAGAGGGAGAGTCCTGGACTCATGACCACAGCATAGTGGGTTTGAAAAATGGTTCTGATAAATAGTAATATCTAAATATCCTTTCACTCTTTAAAAAATATATCTAAAATACAATGTAAACGCATAAGTAACAAACTACTTATTGTGATATCTGTTTAAGTCGAAAAAGTTTCATTTACTTACCATTTAAAGACCAAATATGTGAAGGTAAAGAATGGGCAGCGTATACCCTTCCAAGAGCTATGTTGGCAGCAGCAGATCCTAAGACACTACTTGCTTCTTCAGCCGAACTACTGTCAGTCTCTGGACTAGCTCCAGTGGAAACATCAAAACTAGCTCCCGTTGTAGGCATTGAAATAGTTTCATGACTAGCATGGAGATCAGGAACACTAAATGAACAAGAATAAATTAATAACAGGCAAAAATAACCAGGCTGAAGATAAGTTAAAAGATGATCTACCTATTAGTCAACTAAATTCTACTAATGTATGCAACTGCAGCTGATTTAAGACAATAAAAAAATTAATTAACATTTATTTTAGAAATTTTGCAAAAATTAAATCACCAAAATGTAAAATTGTGTAATTTTGCAGCACTTTGTTAATATATTGTTCTCAAAAATATAGTGATTCAACTTAATGAGAAAGTTTAAAGTTTCTTAAAATTATTAGTTTGGATAACTGCATTTTTCTTAGAAATTACGATTTTATTGAGGGCTCTTA
The DNA here is from genome assembly GCA_949320105.2 of Crepidodera aurea. Taxonomy (NCBI): domain Eukaryota; kingdom Metazoa; phylum Arthropoda; class Insecta; order Coleoptera; family Chrysomelidae; genus Crepidodera; species Crepidodera aurea. The sequence continues at coordinate 3,881,032 of OX439477.1, forward strand.
AGTTTCAAGTTTTAAGAAAAAGAAAAAAAATTGCAAAAAATTTGCTACCATAATAGCACTGGTAAACAGTGCAGAACAAAAGGTAAGTGAAATCAGAGTAAGAAAAAATAATTTAGAGTTCGATATTGACTTTTTTAGCTATAGGTACATTTGTGATTGGTTACTAAAGACTTTTGCTTTGGGTAATAACTTTTGAGTCTTGTAGTAATTCTCTTTGTAATGTGTAATTTATAGCTATTTAAATATAGTTAAAAGAGAATGATTTGATATATTTTTTATCTTTAAACAAGCTGTTGTTTTTTGCATTGTTTAAAGTCAGGAGATTCAAAACAAAGAGAAAAGCAAAATTGAGATTTTTCTATTTAAATATCCTATAAGTTATAAAGCTATATGTTCATTTAATCATAATCATTTCAAGTCTATTATAAATAGGTAAGTTTTTGTAAAAGTAAATCAAAACAATGTAATTATTATCACTTATCCAAAAGCTCTATATGGGGTTCTTAGTAACTGTGAATGTTTTACTTGAAATTTACCTGGAAAGCGATCGTGCTCTTTGTCTGTCGTTAGACAATTCGTTTCCTAGGGCTCGCATGAAGCGAAAACCGGGAGCAGCAACTACTTCGCTGCTACTACTTGTTGAAAAGGCTCTTGTCCGCGGGCTCTGGGTGCCATTTGTAGTACTCGGTTTGGCGCCCATGACTTGCACTTTTGTAATGCTATCACAATGTTGTAAAGGGTTTATTTAATTACATATTGTTTTTACTTCATACACATGTCATAAATCACATTCATTTTCACCTGATATGACAGACGTCATCTCCACTGTTTTTACTTAAGCCGAATAATACGATTTAGGTACGAAGGCAGTTTGTAATCTTCGTGTTTTACTAAAAAAGAGTTCACTGTTTGTGTTCACTTAACAAAAGTTTGGTTGTTGTTTTATTTTTAAACTAGCACGTTGAAGAAATACTTTGCAAAACATTTCATTTGCCACCAACCTTTCAACTTCAACGCGATTGACAACTTTGACAGTGACTTTAAATGACATAAATTCTTCTTTTAAAATTATCTCTTACTTAAACAGATATCTAACGACATTGTTACTATTTAGTAAATTTACCTTTTCGAGTTGTGAGATTGAGACTGCCATCTATTTAATTCTGTCTGATATAGTTGTTTGAGTGACACCTCCTAGATGTCAGGATTGTTGGGACACATCAATGAATCAAAATTATTGATCTTAAAATAATTTTTGAAATTATTGTAGAGTATCCAGAAATATTTCTTATATAAAAAGATAATTTTCTGCTTTCTATGTAGGTATATATAGCAGGCAACTAGTGGTTATGAATTTACAAATATTAATTGGCGTTATTTTGTGGACACCATTATGAAAATAATAATCAAAGAGAACACCATCTATACTATATTTGAAAATGATTGCAGTTAGCAAAATTTTTATGACCCAGGAGGTAAATCCCAATATTGAGACGAACACAACTTTGAAGCGACACCAGCGGTTTTAATTTGAACTGCACCAAAAGCGTAACTTTGTTTGTTTACCTGCAGTCGAACGTGTGTTTTGATTTTGTGCTTCGTGTATTTTGCTTTTATTTGATAGTTAAAAGTTAAAAATGCCCAATAAAAATAATACAAACTATTGCGTTTATGGGTATACCTCTAAGAAATCTAAAAATACGGAATTACACTTATGATCCACCCAAGAAGCAACAAAAAAGGTGTCATCGAGGAAGTTGATCGTCGCAAATTCCGGGAAAAGATAAAGATGAGATTATTTCTTGATTACCATTATTATGTTCCCCTCTTGTACAACACCTGTTTTCAATATACAGTTACAATTAGTAATTAATTATTATAATAAAATGTTAAATACTACTAAAACTGAATAATTCAAAGTTAGCTTTGAACTTATGTTAAAATGAAGGATTAAAAAATATAACATTTTGTGTTTAATTTGAAAAACACAAAGTAGATAAACAAAACAAAAAGTTTTGCAACAGATACATTTGATGGCCTATGAAGTGTTTTAAGCCAAGAAAAAATTTTCTTAATTTTTTATATTTTAAATTGATATTGATTTAAAAAATTAATTTTGAATCAAGGAGTATGATATATTTTACCATAAATCAATCAAAAGTAGGCTGTTAGAAATCATTTTTTATTTAAATCACTTTTACAATTATTATCCTGAAAAAATTGAAATAAAATTTATCAGCAGTATGTTTCTTTGGCATATGATTTAGCTCCCTTCGAATATCATTCTATATTAGTAGAGGTGTAGATGATAATACCTGAAGGCTATATTCATCCTGAAACACAAAAAAAGCACACAGAAACAGAAGTAAAGAATAAATTTCTGAAAAACGTAAGGTATGCTAAATAAATAACCTCAATTTTAGAATAACGACACAAAAAACCAGGTTCAATTGGGTCTCAATACTTACATGTACAGGTATATTATAGTAATTTCCAAATCAAAAACCTCAAACAATCACAAAAAGTCTTAAAATACCAAAAATAAACCATTCACTCAGTATAACTTAATGCACTATTTATCAAAAGTTACGCGTTTCGTTGAACAGCTGATCGACGAATGTGGCGCCACCATCGGTAATTATTTGTTTCAATAACATCATAAATCAGTGGCGGATAATTTCTAAAATAAAATATTTAGCATTATTTGTTCCAAAATAAAATCTTGGTTGTGTCTATTTAATATTAAATTTTAAGGAAATGTCCTAACCTATACTATATCCAAATCGCAGATGCCAGCGTTTCTTTATTTATCAGCGCGTGACCAAATTAGAAATATTCTAAATAAAAAGACTTCGGGACGATTTCAAATTGATATAGAACTGTTTAATATACCATTAAAAAGATTAACAACGTTAAAAGCAAAAAACTGACAGTTACTTTCTAAAAATCAAAACTATTTATATTGTCAATACTCTCTTCTAACCATAGATGGTAGCACATCTAAAAATGTTATCTTATAGCGGATATAGCTATTGACTTGTACGAGTTTGGAATTTTATTTATTGGATTCGAAAAACCTAACTGATGAAGCCGAAAGGCAGAAAGCGGTCTTAGGATGTCGAATCTAATAAATTAAAATTCCTTACTGGTTTACTATTTATATTCAGTTGTTAGCCAACTTAATCTATGAATAAAAATAACACTGATGAATAATAACACTGCAACACTTTCCCTTATTCTTAGATTAAAGAAAATAGTCCAAGATCCCGGCATAGTGTCTGTAATCTGGGGCCAGGAAGTGGCTTCGTCATTATATCCGCGATCTGCTTACTTGTCGCGATATGAGTAACTTGAACTTCTAACACCTTTTCTCTAATAAAAAAATATTTGATTTTTATGTGCTTTGTTCTACGACGAAATTCTGGGTTCTGTGCCAGTCTAACGATAGCCAGATTGTCAACATGCAGGATTGGTGTCTCTTGGATCCTTCCCATACTTTTAAATAGTCGGCCTAATCTAAATGATCTCTTTAACTGCATCGTTGGCGGCAACCAGCTCAGCCTCTGTGGTGGATGTGGCAGTCATTCCTTGCCTTTGGCTCAGCCAAGAAATGGCTCCCCCTGCAGGGGTGATCACCATTCCTGATGTGGACCTCTCCCTATTCTACTACATCCGCCAAAGTCTGAGTCGCTGTAACTTTCAAAGTTTCGATTTTTGGTTGGTCGATATACTATACCAAGCTCGGTTGTGCCTGCAATGTATCTTAGAACTCTTTTCAACCTCCCTATGTCCTCGAAACTAGGATAGTCCAAAATTCTGGAAAGAAAACTTACGCTGAAAGCCAAATCAGGTCTCGTTCCCACCATCAGGTACATTAACGCGCCCACTGCCTCTCTAAAATTTTCTTGGCGCAAGCTTGCTGGTAAATCTTGCTTGATCCGTCTTCTGAACGTTCAATCTCTAGACCAAGATAATGATCCTTTCTTAGCAGTGACTTTGAATTATCCATCCAACTCCTTTATAAAGTGCTCAGCTTCTTGCTGACGAGAACTCATCACCAGACCATCACCTACGTAGAGGGCTACTATTAATTTTACATCTCCCTTTTGTCTGATGTGCAAGCAGGGGTCTGCTTCACTCATCTTGAAACCTGCCTGCTGAAGGAATGTGTTGAAACGATTGGACCAACATCTTGGAGCTTGACGTAATCCGTAAAGACTACGCTTCAGTCTACATACTCTTCCATAATTGTCTTCGTACAGGTTGCTGCATAAATATGGTTTCTTCCAGTTTACCATATATACAAGAAAGACATCAAACTGAAGCTATAGATTTGTGGCTTTCTTAAACTAGAGCGATCTCTCAAATTTTTGGAGATGGCCTCCAGCGGTTCTTCAAAATCATATGGAGGTTCAAATTCACTATCTGAAAAGTGCTCTTCTTCAGACGACTCTGATTGATCTTGTGTTTCCGACATAATATCATCAACTTTTTCTTGTGTAGTTTTCTTTTCCGCATTTTGAACTTCTACGTCCTTTAATGGCAACTTTACATACTCACACTGACTTAATTTTTCTTGAAACAAGACATCTCTATTCAGATAACGCTCATCTCTGTCATAGCGTATCAGGTAACCTTGTACAGCCTTCTTACGTCTCTGATGAGGAATGTGGGGGTAGCACACTGAACCAATTACTCTCAAATGCTTTATTCTTGGTTTCTTACCTATCCTTAATTCATAGGGACTTCACCTTCAACAGATGACTTCCCAGTTCTATTTAGGATATACAGTGACGTTGCTACAAGTTCTGCCCACATGACTTCTGGCAAAATTAAATTATCATTAAAATATTTAAATGTCCTCGCCATTTCAATGATGGTACGGAAATCCCGCTCACAGATTGCGTTTTGCTGAGGTGTTTATGGAACTGTCAACCTCTGGGTGACCCCCGCTGCACTCTCTGATTTCTTTGTTATTCATTTCACCACCATTGTCAGTAATCATCTCTCTGATTGAATGGCCCATCATTTTTGATTGTTGCAGTACCTTTTTAAGCATTTCTTTTACCTCTGATTTTTCTGACATCAGGTAGCCATATCTAAACTTCGTATAATTGTCCTTAAAAACAACTAAATACTTTTTCTTACTGAATGACTCTGCAAAAGGTCCACATACATCCCACACAGCACAATCACCTTCCTAGAATGTGCGTAGAATATTGAAAAAGTATATTCTATGAATATACTATATTCTGATCTGCATATCCCTAGAATGTGGCAAAGGCCAGGGTCTTATCAAATGCTGAGGAGGTTCTGAGAACATCCATCAGAATGTGCTGAAAATGTTCTGAGACATCCATTAGAATGTTTTTATAATATTATATGCCATACTTTTAGGTATTTTTATAGCATTTTGTAAAATAAAAGGAGGTTAGACCAAAAAAAAATTATAAATATTTTCTTATGTTTTATTCTTAAACCTTAAGTTATAAAAAACGTTTTAGAACTTCAAATTTTTGATGCATGTTGCTCTTCGCTAGCCATATAGTTTGATGGCAGCTTCCATGTCTGACTCTGTGGATGTCCCAAATTGTTTTCTTACACTATCTAAAAATAAAAAGTATATCAGACTCTCACAGTATTCATATTTCTCGTCCACATTCTTGCCATCAACACTATCTAACAGCACTACATGAGCATCTTCAGTTGCTAGAGTTTTCTTCAACCTTCTGTTGACTGTTGTTAGTAGGACCTTGGACGTCCTTTTGGCATTTTAACATAAAAACTCTACTATATTTACTCTTTAAAGTTGTTACTTATTATTTAAATATTATCTATACGAATTATACACAATATAATCTGTCAAAAATATATTTTTATAAAGAATCCCGTCAATATAATAATTTGTCAAAAAAACATGATTATGTAAAAAGTGATTGTCAATGTAGGGTAGGGCTCCAATTTTACAACTAAAAAAATATGTCATGACTTACCTTAATTACCTTCCATGGCTTTTTTTCAATAAACCAGGGTTCTTAGTATATATGTTATAATAATAGCCCTGCAATAAACTAATACTTATAAACACCTAACACCTAACCGCAAAACTCGGCAAAACTGACGGGACGGGTGACGTGACAGCTACACGTTGCCACAGTATAACGTTGCCGTATAGTATTTATCATAAGTTGATTTTTGGTTTTAACTTTTAATTAAATGTTTATTGCAACTCTTGTAAGTAAAAATTAATGTACAAACCTAATTAAATTTTTTTAGTATAGGAGTATATAAATAAAAATATGAATTAATTTGTTCATGTTAGCTTTATATTACAAGATGGCAATGCTGTATTGAGCTTGCGCATTTGATTTACATTACGACTTAGATTTTACAACTACAAAATGTTTCATAGATTTTTCCTAAGGTTTCAAATGAACGCGCTTATGTTATTTATTGTTGAAAATATGAAAATGACCAACATAAAAAAATCCATCAATATTATTTTTAATAAAAGATAAATAGTATGTACATAGAATGTATTTAGAATATTCTATATTAATGTACTAGGAATATAATATATTGTTATGATTTTTCAGAAATCGTAACTTTTTTATTATGATTTTTCGAAATCGTAACTTTTAATTAACTAATGTTTTACTAATAAATTTATTTGGTTATTGTTCTAATTTAGAATTTTAAATAATATTGTTATGATATTTCAAAAAATGTAAAATTTTAATAATTTTAATAATAATTTTTTTTATACCACCACGACTATGCTCAATTTTATATCTGTCAATCTTCCAATCTCAAGGATTCTTCAATTGTGAGTTCAAGTTCCTCTAACTACTGATTGTTTCTGTATTTGCAAAAAATAAAGTGTTGTTTCAAATTTAGAATGATTTTATTTAATATAGATTCAAAGAAAAATTTATTTACACAAAACAGACTATTTACTATTATGAATTACATTCACGCCACACACACACTCAATGATATCTTATATCTAGAAATTCAAATTATACGCAATAAATTTTAACTTGGTTAAGGTTGGCACACCCGAAATACAGTGATGAAAATGTCAGTCTTAACCTCACAAATGCACAACCACACTGTTTGTTTCTGGTCTGCAGTATGTTGTAATTAATTATAATGAATTTATACCTTGTGAATGTTCCTATTCCTTCTTCTTTCTCGTACAACAGTGAGGAGTTATAACCAGATTTATAGTTATGTGTTGTTTCCACTTTCTGTTGTTTTTTAACGAAATTGATGTCCTGATGATTTCCGCAACAAAACAAACAACCTTCAGGTAAGTTGTCTACGTGTTATTTAATACAATCACTTACTAAATATAAACAATTCGCCGAAATAATTTTCCTCCAGAATATAAACTTACTTTTTCAAATTTTATAATTTTTATAAGTTTTTTTTTCTCTTCAAAATTAATTTTCTCAAATTCTCCTACCAAACTCCTTCTACCATTTCTTTTGATAAACTAATTTTTTTATAACTTTTTTAAATTCAAATATCTTCTTAATTTTTTCGATCAAGAAAGAAAAACTCTCTTCCTATTTTTTTTTTAACTATCTCCCAACTAACTAACTTTCTTTTTTTCTGTTGCTATGTTACCCTTTTACGTCATGCAGAAATTTTCAAATTATTTCAAACTTTTGGTTATGTTATACTATATTTTCGATTTTATGTATTTTAAATTTCATAATTTCTATTATAACAAATAAAATACTTTCCATCTATATTCTGGTGTTGAATTCTCTACATTTTATCAATTTATAATTTAGTTACTAAAGTTGGTATGCTGTTATTTCATTTTAAATAGTTGTCACAACCCTTACTTCATTTTGCAATACAGATCGTCCTATGATTATTTTTTTATTATAAAGATTGTCCCAAATTAAAATGTTAATAAAATTTTGAATTTTGAATATGATTTAATTTTGATTTTAGTTTTTTTTAGGTTACTATCAGAGCTTTATTAAGAAGGATTTTTCTAATGATAAGGATCTCACAATAAATCAATCCCTTAGGTTCACCTTTAACGTTTCTCCTTATCTATAAAATATTTTGTTTATTTTTCTAAATTGTATTTTAATAATATGGTTTCTTTATTTTTAGGTGACGTTCATTTTCTTTTAGCTGACAAAATAATCTTAAGAAGAAATATAGGATTGGGCATAGTCTTGGTATTTATTTTCTTCAATTTATAATTTAATTTTACCTAAATATTATAATTTTGATAATGTTAAATTCCATTTCAATATAAATATTCATAGAATATTTTAATATATCCAATACATTCTATGATCGTTCTCAGAATATTTGCTTAGGAATATTCTGCAAAAAGAACATTGGTATCTTGTGAGGATATTCTGGGAATATCCTGTGCTGTGTGGGCTTAGGTGACATTCACCTGGTGCTGCCAATGGTCCTTCGGCACTGTTCATAAGATATGTATGCTCTTTTGACACTGTTTTCTAGATGAGAGTTCCATGTTAACTTGCTGTCAAAGGTGACCCCCAAATATTTCACCTCTGCAGAAAAGTTCAATCTAGTATTTAGGAGCTTTGGGGCCTCGATGTTTGCAAGCTTCCTTTTATTCGTGAAAAGAACCATCTCTGTCTTTTTTTTTCTTCGACTTATTTGCAATAGTTTTTGACTTATGCCAATTTAAGTGTCAAAATAGCGTTTTGCAGAGATCCACAAAAAAATTCAGAACTTCAGAACTGTTCAAGATAACTTAATCAACTTTTTTTGTTTATTTTATTATTTTATTTTGTTTATGTGGGGTTTATTTTGTAAAACTTATGAGATTTATGCAAAATAAGAAATGTTTGAAGGTTTATTCGAGAAAAAAAGGAATCGAGTAGGCCGCTGTCGTAAAATTTGACAGATTCATACAATTTTGAAAAGAAAATGTTTCAATAAAGTGAAATTGTAATAGAAACAGAAATACATTACAAAGTAAACAATTTTAGTAATAAAATTTGCAAGAACACGAAAGAATGATGAATAGGAAAAAATGTAAACATTTTTGATTTATGCTCGTACTTAGGTCACCGTCACCATCATGTTCCACACAAAAATCATTATTTTATGTTCTTGTAAATAGTATTACTAAAATTGTTTACTTTGTTATGTATTTCTGTTTATATTGCAATTTCATTTTATAAGTAAACAATTTTAGTAATTCTATTTACAAGAACATGAAGTAATGATATTTGTGTGGAACATGATGTTGTCGGTGACCTACGAGCATTTCTTATAAACCAAAGATGTTTATAATGTTTCCTATTAATCATTCTTTCATGTTCTTGCAAATTGTATTACTAAAATTGTTTACTTTGTAATGTATTTCTGTTTCTATTACAATTTCATTTTGTTGAAACATTTTCTTTTCAAAATTGTATGAATCTGTCAAATTTTACGACAGCGGCCTACTCGATTTATTTTTTTCTCGAATAAACCGTCAAACATTTCTTATTTTGCATAAATCTGGCAAGTTTTACAAAATAAACCCCACAAACCCTATATCAGCAAAAAGCTCTTAAAAAATGCCTTGCAATGATGTAATAAAATATAGGGTGATGCATTTGAAAAAGTCGAGTTATTGCTATTTGTAATTTGTCATTTTCAAAAATGTAGTAGGCCATAGAACATCGACTCCTAGTTCGTCTACATCTCGAAAGATGCGCTAAAGATTAAGGAATCGATTGGAAACAAGTTGATTAAGTTATCTTGAACTGTTCTGAAGTTCTGAACTTTTTAGTGGATCTCTGCACAACGCTATTTTGACAAATAAATTGATATAAGTCAAAAACTATTACAAATATGTCGAGGAAACCTGGGTGCATTATATTGACAATGTAATGGCGAATCTAAATATGTAACAAAAATGGGGGGTTGTGTATCTTATTTGGGACATCCTGTATATAAATAGAAATATTTTTAGAATATGCCTCATTGTCGGTCCTATCGTTTAAAAAAAACATCAAATCGATAGCGTGGGTAAAAAAAGTTATGGAGCATGCACACACCCCTGGTATATTTAGCTACCCTTTGTCCAATTTATTTTTTTTAATTTATTTATAATTTATCCTAAATTTTCCGACCATCCACATACCGCTAAGAATTTTTTTGTTTAAAAAATGATTGGACCTGGTCTATTGTCCGTTACATGGAAATAGTTTTATTTTTTTTTTAAATTTGAGCCCTGGCCTACACCATCACAAATTTACCACCGCATGCGTGAATCTCGAAATCGATAGGAACTACCCTTGCGCAACTATGTAATGAACCCAGAAGTCCAGGGTATTATATGATGAGCTATAGTCCACAAGTCAAACAAAAACTCAATATGCTTCCGAGAGTTAAGAGTGGTTTTTGTCTTAAACTCAATTAAAAACGACATTGATTCGTTTAAATTAAGTTAAAATGACGGAAGATAAGGCGGATGGATCGGGATACGAAAAACTGGAAAGGAACAAAGACGAGCCCTTTTCCAGGCCCAGAGCTGAAACTTTTAGTGAATTGTGTCTACCCGAAGATAAATATAATCTGATATATATTTCATTTATTTTTGGAGGCATCGGATTTCTCATACCATATAACAGGTAAGAATATGAACTTTGACCTTAGAGCTGACAAAATAAATATAAGATTTTTATTGCGCATGCCCAAGTTTGTCAACAGGTGAACGAATTTTAGGTCGATTGATATATAAAAAAAGTCGGAAATAAAATTGCATTTTATCGATAATTATCTATTTTTACTTTCCTTCTTTTATTCAACTCAAATTTGACTCCATAGCATAGGTATACAGGGTGATACAGCAACCTTGTAACATGCTACAGTATCTGTGTTTCTCAAGATAAAATTATAAAATTTTAGTGCATTAAATGGGACCTTAGTGGCCTCATTTTAGTCAGTTTGTTTCACTTTTACCACTTTCGGTTTTACCGGAAGTGATACCAACTTTTGAATTTTAAACGGGACACCCTGTAGATTATTACATTTTTGTTTGACAACCTGATTTCATCGATGTATCATATTTGGTATCTCAAGTGAATAAGGAGGTACACACAAAAATACGAAAAATCAAAATTGGCTTAAATAACATACCAAAGAAATAAACAACGGGAAAAACGGCACTAACTTAAATATTACATTAAATTATTTAATGTAATTCAAAAAATTTATAAATTTAATACAACATAACTGAATTTAATTTAACCCATTTCCCCCCCTGTTTTCATACCTTATTTAAATTAAAACCCTTGTTTTTTTCTTCCTAAAACAATAAACGCATTCTATTCTAATTAAGTGCATAATTTTAACTTACATTTTTTGTACATTTCTTAGTTAATGTTCTCAAATGAGAAAACTATCATACTTTAAAGCAAATATCTGGTCACCGAGCTTCGCTCTTAATATTCAAATCTACATTTTTAAGCAGTCCAATGAGTATATAATTTAAGTATATTTATAACCTGACAAATTATTAATTAATTCGTGAAAATCACGGAGTGGGCGACATCTACTTGAACTACAGAAAGGTAGATAAATAGAAAGTAGGCGGGAAAATTAAAAAAGCTGTCAGTGTTAATTTTCAATTTGCTGCAGGTGTTGTTGACGTTTATCAACTGCTTGTCCCAGAGGTTAGTTAAATGCATTAAAAGTTGCCTAGTTTCTGGAGATTTCACCCTTTTGGGGCAACATCTACTGACGCTTGATACGAATAGTCACGGCGGACAGGCCCCGTTTCCGGGACGGGCAACAGCAGCGTGTAGGGCATAGTGGTTTCAGTGGGGTGGTTTTAGTGAGTAACCGTAAGGGGTAGTCTCACACTATCGGGGAAGGGAAGAACCTTTACCCGATGTGCATAAAGAATTTCCACCCGCCAAAAAAAAAAAGATTAGCTTTAGGTTAGGTTAGATCTGTGTAATAAATAAAGAAAAGTACGATACGTGTGACATTTTGACATTTGTTACATTCTGACAGGTGTCATATTTTGACAGTTGTAACATTCTGACACGTATCACATTTTAACAGTTGTCACGTTTTGACAAGTGTCCATTTTAACAGTGTTACTCAACGTTCCTATAAATATTTACCTAAACCCATGATTTCTGAAATTGTTGTATTTTCAACTTAGAATTTATGAGATGGCTGTCATTTGACAAGCAAATTATTTATGTCCGTCAAATGAACCTTTTCTTTTTTATACTTTTCAGGTTTATTCTGGTTATAAATTGCTACTTGGGCATTTGCAGAATAAAAAAATGTGAAAAATATTTTTCCGCGCAAAAATTTCTATTGCTAAGTAGGTATATTGATTTTATCATGTTTTATAGCATCTGCGAAAATTTCATGAAAATCCCAGCCGGTCCCATTTTCTTAACGTTTAACCAGAGATGTGCGTGTCAGTAGTTGTCAAAATTTGTAGGTCATTATGGATAAAAAGCGGCAAATTTAAAATTGAATTCTTTCAGATTTAAACGCCAGAAATTAAATAAAGTCAAACCTTTTTAGTACTATACTATACAGAAGAAAGGAGTGCAGTATTTAATTTGCAGAACGTAGTACAGGTTCAAGAGGTAGAAATTTTATTTTTACCTCATCCTTCAATGCTTATTTGTAGTTAAAATTTAAATTTTAATACATCTGATCGGCCTAATATAGTTTTTGTCTAGATTTAATCTTGTTTCCATGGTTTTTACTGTAATAAACCTGTTATTTTGACAGATAAGTCAGACTTTATTTATTCATAGCCGTATCGTATGTATTTTAATTGATTCGGAATTTTGTAATAAAATATATATTTCAAAATGGCTTCATTCTAAAAATATTATCAGTCCTCCTAAATCCTTGAAGGCAGAATTATTAGTAATTCAAATTCAAAATTCAAAAAATATATTATAGATGAGATGGCCAGAGAAAAACTAATTAAAATTCTCAGATTGCCTCCGTACCACGGAGAGTTAAATCCCATTGAACTGATCTGGTCACAATTATTAAAAGATTATGTTTCTCAAACCAATAAAACATTTAAATTTCCTGATGTGCGAAATTTGTTTTTGAATGCATTTTCAGATGTAAATAGAGAACATTGGGGAAAATGCATTGATCATGTTAAAAAGGTGGAAAATTCATTTAGGAAAGTATATCCACTATCAATGGATAAATATCTGGTCACCGAGCTTCGCTCTTAATATTCAAATCTACATTTTTAAGCAGCCCAATGAGTATATAATTTAAGTATATTTATAACATGACAAATTATTAATTAATTCGCGAAAATCACGGAGTGGGCGACATCTACTTGAACTACTGATAGGGAGATAAATAAAAAGTTGATTGGCGATTGGCTTGAAAGCTGTCAGTGTTAATTTTCAATTGGCTGCAGCTGTTGTTGACGTTTATCAACTGCTTGTCACAGAGGTTAGTTAAATGCATTAAAGTTGCCTAGTTTCTGGGGATTTCACCCTTTTAGGGCAACTTCTACTGACGCTTGATCTTCGCGAATTGTCACGGTGGACAGGCCCCGTTTCCGGGACGTGCAACAGCAGCGTGTAGGGCACATGTCCCGTCAACAGAAGATCGCTCAGCTCACTCTATTTATCACTATATAAGAAAAACTCTATGTTCAATTGATTTTATTATTTTTTGATCTGCAGTGAAGGAAAATTATAGGTCTGATATTCATACTTGGGTAAAAACCTCCACAAAAACCTGTGACCAGACTCTCGAGGTGTGGCAGATATTGATATCATATTTTTTCAAAAATTCTTTCTCTCTCTCTCTCTCTCTCTCTGATCATGAAAACTTAAATATTAAAGCTGTCCGCATAATAAAATAGTAGCCGTAAGGGGTAGTCTCACACTATCGGGGAAGGGAAGACAGGTGTCCATTTTAACAGTGTTACTCAACGTTCCTATAAATATTTACCTAAACCCATGATTTCTGAAATTGAATTGGCAACGTTGTATTTTCAACTTTGAATTAATAAGATGGCTGTCATTTGACAAGCAAATTATTTATATCCGTCAAATGAACCTTTCCTTTTTTATATAAAGCGACAAATTTAAAATTGAATTCTTTCTGATTAAAACGCCAGAAATTAAATAAAGTCAAACCTTTTTACTACTATACTATACAGAAGAAAGGAGTGCAGTATTTAATTTGCAGAACGTAGTACAGGTTCAAGAGGTAGAAATTTTATTTTTACCTCATCCTTCAATGCTTATTTGTAGTTAAAATTTAAATTTTAATACATCTGATCGGCCTAATATAGTTTTTGTCTAGATTCTTGTTTCCATGGTTTTTACTGTAATAAATTTGTTCTTTTGACAGATAAGTCAGACTTTATTTATTCATAGCCGTATCGTATGTATTTTAATTGATTCAGAATTTTGTATTAATATATATTTCAAAATGGCTTCATCAGTCCTCCTAAATCCTTGAAGGCAGAATTATTAGTAATAGCAAGGCAACATAAAAACAAATTCAAAAAATATATTATGGATGAGATGGCCAGAGAAAAAGGAATTAAAATTCTCAGATTTCCTCCGAACCACGCAGAGTTAAATTCCATTGAACTGATCTGGTCTCAATTATTAAAAGGTTATGTTTCTCAAAACAATAAAACATTTAAATTTCCTGATGTGCGAAATTTGTTTTTGAAGGCAGTTTCAGATGTAAATAGAGAACATTGGGGAAAATGCATTGATCATGTTTAAAAATGTGGAAAATTCATTTAGGAAAGTGGATATATCAATGGATAATTTAATAGAACCGATAATAATAAACATCAGAAAAGACAATTATAGTGATGCCAGTAGTTTTAGTGAAGACAGTGACTTTTAAAGATAGTTCTTGAACTAACTTTTTTTTTAATCTTTGAGTTTAGATAAGTACTGAAGCGTTACTTTTAATGCCAAGAGATTTAATTTAATCCCAACATATAATCCTCCTTGTTATTTATTGGTTAAATTTAATTCGTTCAATGTTAAAGTGTCGGATGCATAAAGTTTATTTTTATTTTTTGTAAATAATATAACTTCAAAATTTAATCTACGAAGTGCGTATATATATTTTATATGCTGTGACCTTATTTATATTATAGAAACTTATTTTGCAAAGTACGCCTATGGAATGTGACGTTATATCCCCACTTTGACTGTACTCATCTATCCTTTATAGTATATATTACTATAGAAACAAGTTATTATTATGTGCCGTTGCTAGGAAATAAAACTAAAAGCTTAACTTTTCTTGTAAATATCTCGGAAGATCGAATTTTCACAGACATGAGACCTACATTTTTCGCCGATTTAGATAGGAATTAGTCTACCCTGAAAGTTTCATTGAATTCTGACGAGTGGATTTCGAGATCCTCTGGACACACATACACACATACAAACCTTGCTCGTTTAATAGTATTTGATTTAATAGAACCTATAATAATAAACCTCAGAAAAGACAATTATAGTAATACCAGTAGTTTTAGTGAAGACAGTGACTTTTATAGATAGTTCTTGAACTAACTTTTTTTTTAATCTTTGAGTTTAGGTAAGTACTGAAGCGTTACTTTTAATGCCAAGAGATTAAAAACAGTTTAATCCCAACATATAATCCTCCTTGTTATTTATTGGTTAAATTTAATTCGTTCAATGTTAAAGTGTCAGATGCATAAGGTTTATTTTTATTTTTTGTAAATAATATAACTTCAAAATTTAATCTACGAAGTGGGTATATATATTTTATATGCTGTGACCTTATTTATATTATAGAAACTTATTTTGCAAAGTACGCCTATGGAATGTGACGTTATATCCTCTCTCCTTTATAGTATATTACTATAGAAACAAGTTGCCGTTGCTAGGAAATAAAACTAAAAGCTTAACTTTTCTTGTAAATATCTCGGAAGATCGAATTTTCACAGACATGAGACCTATATTTTCTGTCGATTTAGATAGGAATTAGTCGACCCTGAAAGTTTCATTGAATTCTGACGAGTGGATTTCGAGATCCTCTGGACACACATACACACACACATACAAACCTTGCTCGTTTAATAGTATTTGATACATTAAATAATTTTTTTAATATTATCAAGGCGGCGGTGACTATGACATTATTTTAACTTATTTAGGTGACGGTGAATTTACATACATTTACATACGAAAAATCAAAATTGGCTCAAATAACATGCCCAAGAAATAAACAATAAATAATAAAAAAAAATACTAATCCTTAAAAACACAAAAAAATATTTACAAACTAAATCAAATTTTCAAAATGTTGTCCATTATTTTCGACACACAGTCTTGCTCTACTAACAGTTGTCTCATAGGCTCGATTTATTTGATCTGCTGTTATGCTGTTAATAGCATCTCGAACAGTAATTTCCAATTGTTCTCTTGTTGTGTAAGTTTTTTTATAAACAATATTTTTTAAATGTCCCCAAATAAAATTCATGTCCATTGGCGTAACATCAGGTGATCTTGCTGGCCATCTGATAGGACCATTATTTCCGATCCATCTATTTCCAAATCGAAAATGTAAATAATTTTGAACCAGACCAAAATTATGAGGGCCAGTCCCATCTTGTTGAAAGGTAACTCTTTCATTTACTTCATCTGGAAAATCGTCGAAAATATTCTCAATTTCATTTTGTAAAAATTCTAAATATCTTTCTCCTGTTACAGCTCTATCAAATATAATGGGACCAAAAATTCTTCCCTCTAATATGCCCAACCAGACATTAAATCCAAATCTTACTTGTTGATATCCTTGTCTTATTAGTCGTGGATTTTCTGTAGCCCAATACCTTGTATTATTTTTATTAAATATTCCTGAATTCGTAAATCAAGACTCGTCAGTAAATAAAATGGAGTGATGAAAGTTATTGTTTAAATTGTAATTATTTAAAAGCCAATTACAATATGTAATTCTTCTAGGAAAACCGTTTTCATACAACTCTTGATAAATTTGATACTTGAAAGATTTATTTATATTTTTATTTTTTTTAAATTCTTCTAACAGATTCCCTGCTTACGTCAAACTGTCTTTCTATTTCTCTCAAGTTAGATGTTGGGTCATAATTTACATATGCAAGTACATTTGTCTCAACTTCTTCACTTATTATAGATTCGTCATTTTCAGCAATCGGTTCTCATCTTAACTGAGTTTCAAGTCTCCAGAAATAATTGTTACTTGGATGATTCCTGTTGGGAAATCTATTTCTATACAACTCAGCAGCAGCCCTTGAATTTTTTCGACATTCACCAAATATTAGTAACATGTCTATTTGTTCATTACGAGTATACATTTTTATCAAAAACGATTTTAGATCATTTACTTTACTTTGCAGTTTAAATCACTAGCTCTATGATAGCTAACTGTCAAATTCACCGTCACCTAAATATGTCAAAATAATGTCATAGTCACCACCGCCTTGATAATATTAAAAATTATTTAATGTATTGCTTTAAAGTATGATAGTTTTCTCATTTGAGAACATTAACTAAGAAATGTACAAAAAATGTAATTTAAAATTATACACTTAATTAGAATAGAATGCGTTTATTGTTTTAGGAAGAAAAAAAACAAGGGTTGCAATTTAAATAAGGTATGAAAACAGGGGGGGAAATGGGTTAAATAAAAAAAATAAAAAATCGTACAATTCAGTTATGTTGTATTAAATTTATAAATTTTTTGAATTACATTAAATAATTTAATGTAACATTTAAGTTAGTGCCGTTTTTCCCGTTGTTTATTTCTTTGGTATGTTATTTAAGCCAATTTTGATTTTTCGTATTTTTGTGTGTAGCTCCTTAACTATTCACTTGAGATATAGTAGAACCCACCGCTTTATGAGAAAGAAAAAACAGCAAAGGATACCGCCAATAGAAGAAATGCTAATTGATCTGAACATTTTTGAGTACTTTAATGTCGAAAACACCGTACACTATCCATATACATAAAAATAAAATGATATTTTGGCTATTAGGACCACTGTGTAAAGATTTAATAACCAACTTAGCTGGAGATGTTAGCGGTAATTTGCGTAAAATTTCGATATTGATTAAGTTTCTTTAATATGAATTTACATTTTAATTTCTATAAAGCGGCGTTCAGACTTTACAAGTTACTTGAATTCAAGTAACTTGAAAGGAGTAACCTGAATTCAAGTGAACGTTCATACTATTTCAATATTTGATTCAAGTCATTTCAAGTTGACATTTTTATTTAAATGATTTCTGTTTCAAGTTACATAAATTGCGTCAAATGATATGATTCCTGCTGGAATAAAAGTTGTAAATCAGCTAATTGTGGATGGATTCCTAAAAATCAGAGAAAAAATTCTACACTTTATTTTACAAAAAAATACCTCACAATTTGTTTTTTAATTTGATATATTAGGTAGGTGTTAAAAAGGCTCGTTCAGACTTTACAAGTTACTTAAATTCAAGAGCAATAATTGGTGCAACTTGAAATAAATTGAAACACTTGAATTCAAGTAACTTAAAAGGTGCTTTCAAGTTTCAAGTAGAAGTAGAGACCAAGTTAACTTTTGCTTTCAAGTTGGGGACTTAAATCACAGTTGAATAGTGTGAACTGATATGCACTTGAAGTCACTGGAAGTAGTGAAAGTGGCTCTGCACTGCGGCAAATTAGTCAACCACATTTACGTCTACGACCCAGCCGTTTTCCGAGTGCCCACGCTGTTGCTAAACTTATCGCATAACCTAATGCACGAAACATTATATCAAAAAATAATAAAATGTAACAGATCAATAATTTGCAGGGTGAGGTCAGGTAAAATTAGGGTACGCCAGGCCAGCTTTGCTCAGAAAAATGATGTACAAAGTAATATTTCAAGTAAATATATTGTATTGGCATTTGGCAACACCGTGGGCACTCTAAAAGCAGTTGGGGTTTAGACGCTGACGCTAGTGTGAACCACCCACGGAGGGTTCTAATTGTGAGGTTATTTTGTATAAAAATTTTATCTTGAAATTTTTTCTCTGATTTTTAGTAATCCATCCACAATTAGCTTTACAACTTTTATTCCAGCAGGAATTACATCATTCGAAGCCATTTTTCTAACTTGAAAAAGGAATCAAGTAAAAATGTCAACTTGAAATGGCACTTCTAAACATTCATACATATCGTTTGGTCATCTTTACATATATATTATAAAACTTTTTATTGATGAAATGACATCAAAAAGGGGCCACGAGGTATTGCGCCTTCCGCCCTATTTTTGTGTATTTAACCCCACAGAATTAATTTGGGGACAAATTAAAAAAGAATAAGGCGTTATAACGTGTTTCCCAAATTTGACGGGTTTATCGCAAATTTGGTAAAAGAAGAAATTAACAAAAGTTCAGCTGATGATTGGCAGACACAAATCAAACATGTTATCAAAGAAGAAAATTCTTTATTCACCGTGTTTTTAAGTTTAAAATTAAAATTTGAGACAAAAATTTTAATTAGCAACGTTTGTGAATCTCACAAGAGATCAGAAAATGAACCTATGGGCGAGGTGGAGTGGTCAACCTCTATTGAAATCTAATATGCGTTACATAAATTAAAATGTAAATTCATATTAAAGAAAGTTAATCAATATAGAAATTTTACGCAAATTACCCCTAACGATCTCCAGTAAGTTGGTTATTGAATCTTTGCACAGTGGTCCTAATAGCCAAAATATCATTTTATTTTTATGCATATGGACAGTGTACGGCGTTTTCGACATTAAAGAACTCAAAAATGTCCAGATCAATTAGCATTTCTTCTATTGGCGGTATCCTTTGCTGTTTTTCTAGTGTTTTTTTTTGTCATAAAGCGGTGGGTGCTACTATACCAAGTATGATACATCGATGAAATCAGGTTGTCATGTAGATTCCAAAAATGTAATAATCTACAGGGTGTCCCGTTTAAAATTCAAAAGTTCGTATCACTTCCGGTAAAACCGGAAGTGGTAGAAGTGAAACACACTGACTAAAATGAGGCCACTAAGGTCCCATTTAATGTCCTAAAATTTTATAATTTTATCTTGAGAAACACAGATACTGTAGCCTGTTACATGGTTGCTGTGTCACCCTGTATAGTTCGTTTCAAGATATTTGGTTGACTTTCTAAGTAATGCAATATAGGATTATCCTTAAGGTTGTTATAAAATAAACAATAACAAATCCGTACTCCTGTTTTCGATATAGGTATGAATAGGAATTCCGTTTATTTTAGCAAATTCCGAGTAATTAAAGTAATAGAACCAGAAATTCCAGTTGTATTGCATTACTGGGAAATTAAAGAAAAATAAAATTATTTAGTAAAACTTAATATCTGTTTATTAATGTGATTAAGTGATCGAATTAACATTCAGGGTGTTTCAAAAGTCACTTCCTTATTGAAAAATATGCATAATTTTTTTTTCAATTTATTATGCAAACTCTGACAGTACCTTTTACAGTATAAATCTGAAAAAATAATAAATATTATATAAACAAACATACTACCTATTCTAATTCTAGTATCATTATCGTCTTCGTTTAAATTGATAATCAAGGGTACAACAGTGGTATTAGCATTTCGATATGTATCTTCAACCTTATCATGTTGAACCGGATTTTTCCAGCTGGCAATAGAAACATTATTTGTCAGAGTAGTCCAGTAAATTAACGCCAGAAAAACCCCAAACCTGGGCATCAAGTCTGCAGGTATTCATAGGATACATTTACCTCCGAAAATGTCAGCTACGTGGAATTTGTGGAAGGGTGGGAAAATGGCTATAGAGTTCCCAAAAATTGTTGACGATATCTGCCGAAATATCACCCTTAGAGCATTTTTGTTAAGACAAAAAATGAAGAGCAGTTCATTACCTACAAAAGTTGTCCCTATGATTTTTTTCGCTACAGTAATATTTTTTGCAAAAACGGCGTTTCAAAAATTCGCAATTTTGAATAATAATTCGCAAAATTATTATGGTGAAAACGGTAAATTTTAATATCCTCCCAAAACTTGAATATCCTCCCGTTTTTGTCTGAATGAATAATAACCAACTTTTTTCACTTTTTGCACATTTCTTAGATTTTGTGCTGGTCCACTTCTACGTGAGCTCTTGTCCAAAATACATTGAAAATTCTATGTTCCGTTAAAATTTTGCCAGATCTGTATACGTACTCATATTTTCAGGTCACTTGTACGTTTAAAATATTGTTCGGATTTCTTTACTTGTTTTTCATAAATAAATTTCTATTAGCCTCTAATAATGATTGTTTATTTACTTGCAGTTTTATAATGGCCACCGATTACTTTAAATCTCGGTTCCCAGATAGCCCAGTAGTTTTTGATATGTCTTTGGTGTACATAGTAACAGCTTTAGTAACAGTATTGGGAAATAATCTTTTAGTCGATATATTTTCTACCGATTTTAGAATCAGGTTTGGTAAGTGCTACTACATTTTTGATATATTTTTTTTAAATTACTTAAAGAAAATTGTTCAGTATTTAGTTTGGTTGGAGCGACTTTTTATTGGTTTTTTTTGTTATTTTTTTTAGGTTACCTGACATCTTTTCTAACTCTAACCTTTGTTGTAACTTTTGAAATATATTGCGATATGGCATTCAAACTCGCTTCTTCGTATACTGCAAACTTGGTTGTAGTAGCAATAGTGGCCGTAGGGTGCACAAGTAAGTAATATATATTAAGTAAAATTTAAAATTTTAGAATGCTAGTTTCAAAATAATTTTAACTAAAAATATACGGAATGTTATTGAAATACATGCACATATTAAAGTAGGAAGTCATTTAATAAAAATAAATAACTCTAGTTTTATTTTAAAATTCAAAAAATTTGATTTTCTTTACCTTTTTTCTATGCTCAAATGTCAAATGTCAGTTTACACCACCCATACAGCACAATCACCTTCCTAGAATGTGCATAGAATATTGAAAAAGTATATTTGAATGTTCTATGAATATACTAATTTCTGATATGCATATCCCTAGAATGTGGCAAAGGCCAGGGTCTTATCTAGTGCTGAGGACGTTCTGAGAACATCCATTAGAATGTGCTGAGAATGTTCTGAGACATCCATTAGAATGTTTTTATAATATTCTATGCCATACTTTTAGGTACTTTTATAGCATTTTGTAAAATAAAAGGAGGATAGACCAAAAAAAATTATAAATAGTTTCTTAAGTAAAAAGAACATTGGTATCTTGTGAGGATATTCTGGGAATATCCTGTGCTGTGTGGACAAGCGTGTTGTTGCCTATAGACGCCAACCCGACATCTCTCGACGCAACATCTGGCGGCCACTGTCGTTTATTATATTACATGTTTATTTATTGTTATTAACTGTCCGCAATGTCGGTTATTGACGGAAATTGACGGATCGTCTAAGATCAAAGTGACTGGTACCTAGAGCGAATCCAACCGATTTTCAAGCGCTGTCTTTCATATATAACATTTTCCACCAAGTAATCGGAAAAAACATTACTGACGTCCTGATACTCGTAGGTCTCGCTCCTATATTTACTTTACTTACACCTGCAACGGATACATGCCGCTGCTGCAAGTGCAGTTTGTATCCAAAATGGGATCAGCTTAAATTCTAAACCGTCTTATCTGCCAATGTAAATTGCTATTTAATTATTAATTATTAAAACATGTATGTTTATTTTAATCAGAAGAATAGAAAACGCACAAAAAAACATGCATTGGCCACATGCACGTTAATTGTATTAAAAATGGTGCACAGAACCAATTTTTTTCATTATGAATGAATGAAATTAATGTTTTATATTTGAAAAATTACTACTATCTCAAAAATAGATAATATATACTAGTAAAACCATACGTAATTATTGTCAGCACACTTATAGAAATATTGATGTCTGATTATTTTTATAAAGGTTAACTTTTTTCGCAAAACTAATAAAAAAAAGTGGGGTAACTTAAGTAAACACGCTGTACATAATATAATACATACTACAATGAAAATGGAATTTAAAGTATTTTTTTTTTTACTTCTGTGTCAACGGCATCGACTACTATGGCCATTAGCCTCGTGTTCTGTGTAGGCTTTGTTACTGTTTCCCAGCGCCACTTTAGGAACAGCACTGTTAATTAGAACCCAACAGTGAACGGTCGAGTGAGGAAACACACCTGGTATATGAAAATCAATTTCTAAATTTTTAATTAATTAAAAATCAGAAAATGATTTCTGCCTTTTTTGTGATTCGAATCCACAACCCTTGGATTATGAGTGCAGTGCTCTACCCCCTATTTAAAGTATTATTAAATAATCAAAAAATATATTGCTTATTTTTATAAAACCCTTAATGCGACCCTGTGTACCAGTCACTTTGATCTTAGACAATCCGTGAAATTTGTATGTCGTATACGTCGGAAACATGATGGCCTTTGACTTTAGTGAGACTTTTCTGTCAAAAAATTGTTAAATTGACCGACTTGAACCCACATCTCAGCATAACCGACATTGTGGACAGTTAATACCAATAAATAAACGTGTTTTGCAATCAAACTTATGGGCGATCAGCGCGATCGGTTTAAATCTTATGGACAATTGTTGTCGGCACTGGTCGCCAGGTGTCGCGTCGACAGATGTCGGGTTGCCGTATTGGCTGAAAAATTTGTATCCTAATGAAAATCTGTATCACAATGAATTGCATTATGATACAGATTCTATTTTTTTAATTAGCGTTATTATAAAATGGGCGTAGAAAAAACGTGAAGTGTAAAGGTATTCAGTACTAGCGTCTATTTCTCACGCTTTACAAATGAACCCAGCATTGACCTTGAACAGAACTTGTAGCGAGAAATGTGGTTGTTTCAAATATAATTAGCAACGTGGTCGTATTTTGAAGTAAATATATTAAATTTTATCAAATTAATTTAAAAATATTAAACAATATGTGAAATAGATCGAAAATTAAAAAAAGTAAATTAGAGGCCTTTCATGTTGCTTTTTTTAAATAAAGCAAATATTTAAATATATTTGAATTTATAAAATTGTAGAAAAGTTTAGGTGTACCTTATAAGTGTATAAGTGCATATTTTCGTGACTGTTCAATAGTAATTTATGTAGATAAAATTAGTGGGAAGCAGTCAATAGTAAATAAATTAGCATTCCTTCATTTTAAGTCGAGCTTTCGAAAATGTTTATTTTCTTTATCAAGACAAATAACATGAAATTCAGAAAAAATTACATAAAAAAAGAAACATCAATGTTAAAATTTAAAATGACAATTTCTAAAAAAATATAAGTATGTATAAATATATAAAAAATCAATTTAAGGAGGAGGAGTTGAGAAATTTTCTTTATGTTTTTTTAATAGATATTTCACAAATATATTTTAAATTGAAAACACCTATACCAGTCAAAAATAAATCAAATATACTCTATGAAATCCAAGACCGTAGCCAGAAAACAATTTCGGGGTTGAGGGGGGGGGGGGGGGGTTCGTTTGGAATACTTCATAATTTAAGAAAAAATTTTTCATCAAGGAAATTAAATGCTTCAAACTATGTTTTTCATCATTAATTATGTATGGAAATGTAGTAAATTTGAAGCTGTATTGACGAGAAAAAGTTTTTTTAAATAGCGCGTTAATTTTTCTCATCATGGCGATCTCAAAAATGGCTACAAATATCTGCGTTTAGAAAATAAAACTTTAAAGTGATTTTTGTGTGGCAAAAACGTGGTGAGAATTACTGAAATCATATAATCAAGTTCCGCCGCTTTAAAGGTATATTAATGGTTCCCAAACCGACATTAAAACTATCACGCTCACTTTAAGATCACTGCCACTTGTAAGTGGTATTTAAGTGATATGGATATGGATATTATTTTCCACTTTAATGTTTCTGCAACTTTGAGGTAGTCTCGCTTAGTTGTTATAACATTTCAAACACCTTTAGTGTCACCAAAATATTATAAAACTATTGTTCAATTTTCAATCAAAAATTGAACATAAATCGTAATTTGCATAACGATTATTAGTATTGCATAAATCCGGCAACGCCGTGAAAACACGCCATCTCGCACAGGCCGACGCGGTAAATAACAATAAAAAAACAGTCTAGACACTCAACCTTGATTTCGACGGTTAGAATATTAGCCAGCCGAAAAACAATTTTTTTATCCAGCTCTTTGGTCTCTGGATGCTACGTTACTACCGGCAAGCCGCGCGTGTTCGTAATCTTATTCAGTTTTCACTCACATCTCGTCTAGTTAACATCGTAATTTAGTATCACTCAAGCCTGCGTTTAGTTCAGATCGCACAAATCGCGGCGATCGATTATTTGCAACTTCAATTCAATTTTAAATCAGTATCTCTCATAGATAAAGTAACAAGTAAACGAGATATGCAATCCCCGTGGAAATGAGTGTCAACAAATTCACAACATTCCGACGCCAGATAGGAGGGCACGGATCTTATTGGAACTAATTTAGGTGTGAGAACACCCGAATAGTTACAGATAACGTTTAAAAAAAGAAGAAAGAAAGAAGTAGAATGGCGGTTCATTTAAAATTATTTATACCTCATCTCTTGTTTCTGACCAATATTTACAAATTAGCTCGAATCTATTTAAATAATTAAGTAGCTTTGAAACTAATATGCAAAGTTTGGTCAGAAACAAGAGATTGTTATTAAAACGACATAACAATAACTGAAACACATTTAAATAAACATTTTTATTAAAAACAATACCAAAACAAGAACAATTTAAATTATGATAAAAGATGTAATTAATTGAAGATGGCCATATGCATACATCTAGAGCCTATAAAACAAGAAAAGAGTTATGTAAATATATGCAGCTTTAGTTTTGTATTAAAGTAAATAATATATTTTTTTTATTTATCTGACCTTTCATAAAAGCTTTTGGAATGTTTTTAAAAACCATTTATAACAAAGCTTAAATATTCATAAAGGTTCAGTATAATTAAATTAAACAATTAAAAGAAAATAAAATTGCTACTTTTAGCCAATCATTTGCTTGGAGGTAATAGCAGTGTACTAAAACACCAGGGAGGCTTTTTAGATTTAATACAAACAATACCTAATCTCTATTAATAAATAAATATTAACAAATCATTTTATAATTAAACTATTATTATTAGACATTTTAAATATTTAGAAGTGCCAGATTTAGGTATTATTTGTAAAATAAACACAAACAATAAACATTTTTAAATTTAAACTGAAACAAAAAATAATTTATTAATACTAATAAGGAACTGAACAGGTACATTTTGATTTTTACATTTTTTTTCTTTAAAATAAGTACATAATTTTTTATTTGGTTTTCCATCTATAAAATTAAGTTTACGTTTTGCTTGACTGGCACAGTTGTTATCTTCATTGCCGACAGACAAAACTAAATCATGTGGCTGATTTATTATTTCACGGTGTCCAGCCTCAGATTCGGGTATTATAAAAACTACATTGTTTGTTGGATTACAGTTAGTAGTAACTTTAAGAGGCACTGCATTTATAACTAATCGTTTGCGACGTAATGAAATCTAATGAAAAATGATCTTCGCAAATAACAAATATTTTCTGTATATGGCAAATTTAAATTTTGAAACCAGCTTTGCCTTCTATCTAATTGGTTAGGAAATTTAAAAAAATGTTTGTTCTTATAAGAAATATCAAATATGGGATTGTAAAAACAGTTATGGCAAGACTGGACTAGACATTTATATCTAAATCTTCCTGGGCTAGACATATTTTCAATTTCGGTTTAAGGATCAGGTAATCTTCAAAAATACTGTATCTATAAAATGTTTCTTAAAATAATGCAAATAAATAAAGTGCGCGTGTTATATTAATGATGATGATAAACAAATTTACTAAATCTACATTAATTTAAAAATATACTTACATTACTTACCTAGAATCTCCTAACATAACCTAAAATTAAATTGGCCTAGTATCACAGAATATTACATATTTCCCTCCACAGCAGTTATTGAAGTTTAATTTTTTCCGCATTGCCACATTGTGTAACAAAATTATCTGAATATTATGAAAAACATTGCATTATTGGGTTAATTGTCGCTTTCGCTTAGAATTTAGATGAACACTGGCAACATCTGAATCATCTAATCGACCGTTGCGCTAACTATTAGGAGGGCAAGAACTATGGGCTTGGTTGCCATTTTGGTGTATTCATCCGGGTGTCTTCCTTTATTTGTCTATGGTATCTCTCCACACTTCGTATAGTTCGGATCGCACAAAATCGATGCGATCGAATATTTGCAACTTCAATTTCCAAATTCATTTTTTAAACATTCACTTCAGTGAATTACTCAACTAGTTGAGGTATCACACTAGTTATTTATAGTTAAATTATAGTACATGTTATTACCTGTTTTTATGAAATTCCTGATGTTTTATTGGTAATACTGGAGAGAAGGGAGAAAGAGTTCTTGTACGTTCTATATACAGTCCACATTATCAAACCACAAAAATCAAACAGGGTTTAATAGGTCAGCAACACAAGGCTGTACCGGGAAACCGCTGCAAAGGTGCTCAAATCACTTCAACTATTAAGTGGCTCCCAGCGGTGAACTTTACGTGACTACAACTAGGCATAAATAAAATGAAGTTATTTTTACTGTGTAGGGTTAGATTTAGTGATTATTACGTAATAGCCATCCAATCGAAGTTGAGATATCAGTTTCTGTCACTATAATGCTACTTGGGGTAGAAAAACATACTACTTAGTACTTAATAAAGAATTATATTATTTTTTTTTTCAATTCGGGGGGGATCTATCCCCCTTGATTCCCCCTGGCTACGGCCTTGATGAAATCCCATGGATGAATTATACATTGGTCAAACAAGTAGAATGCTTAAAGATAGAATAACTTCTCATTAAAGTGACTGCAGAAGGAATGTAAGATCTTGTCGCCTTGCTGAACATGTAATAGATCAAGTGATTGACTATAATAATGCCAAAATTCTCGATAATGAACGAAATCTCAATAAGCTTCTCTTTCTTGAAATGGTTCATATAAATAACAATGAAAAATCAATGAATAAAAGAACAGATATCAATGACCTCAGTACAATTAGACCAGTGGGCTTTGAAAATGGTAAAAAGTGAAATAAAATAATAGTAGGATGAAACCCATTGGAAAAGGAAGAGAATATAACAAACCTGAAAGAAAAAATAATTTACAGGCGCTCTGGGGTCGGGAAGTGGAAGGGGGGAGTTTTTAAGGGTAGAAAACTGTTTATCTCGATTTCCGGCAAAACTACAAATCCTATGGAAAAAAGTTAAATAGCAAAGTTGTAGGTAATAAAAAGATCTACAACTTTTATATTTACACTTTTTTCACATAACCTCAAAATTTATGTGAAAAATTCAAATAACCAAGTTTTTGTTTTTTTTTGTTTTACAAAATTTTTTTTTTCACGAAATTTGGTGAAAACTTACCTTTTTATGTCCCAAACACACTGTAATTTTTTTGTTATATTTTGTTTATATTTATTTTTTTAACCTTATTTT
The DNA here is from genome assembly GCA_949320105.2 of Crepidodera aurea. Classification (NCBI taxonomy): domain Eukaryota; kingdom Metazoa; phylum Arthropoda; class Insecta; order Coleoptera; family Chrysomelidae; genus Crepidodera; species Crepidodera aurea. The sequence goes on from OX439477.1 coordinate 3,909,612, forward strand.
CAATCGAAAATTCTCATGTCAAAATATCTGCTTTTTTAAAAAACTCGGTGGGCTTTTTGTTCGTTGAAATCTCTAATTTTTGATGGTGTAAAAAAAATTTATATTAGTATGGTAAATGTTCTCAAAAAATGCAAATAAGAAACGAAGAAAACCCCGAATTTCTTTTTTTTTAAATCATCATGAACAATTTTTGGCTATTTTTTTAAATTTATACTTTAATTACTCTTTTGTTTATCAATGTAATACGTTTTTCGAGTAATTAAAGTATAAATTTTAATAAATAGCTCAAAATTGTACATGATGATTTAAAAAAATGAAATTCGGAGTTTTCTTCGTTTCTTATTTGCATTTTTTGAGAACATTTACCATAGTAATGTATATTTTTGTTACACCATCAAAAAGTAGAGATTTTAACGAACAAAAAGCCCACCGAGTTTTTTAAAAAAGCAGATATTTTGACTTGAGGATTTTCGATTTAAAATTTTCGATATTAAGTCAAAATAAGGTTAAAAAAAAATATTTTAAAACAAAAAAATTACAGAGTATTTGGGACATAAAAAGGTAAGTTTACACCAAATTTCGTGAAAAAAATTTTTTTTTTTGTAAAAGATAAAAATAAAAAACCAAAAACTTGGTTTTTTGAATTTTTCACATAAATTTTGGGGTTATGTGAAAAAAGTATAAATACAAAAGTTGTAGATATTTTTATTACCTACAACTTTGCTATTCAATTTTTTCCATAGGACATGTAGTTTTGCCGGAAATCGAGATAAACAGTTTTCTACCCTTAAAAACTCCCCCTTCCACTTCCCGACCCCAGAGCGCCACTAAATTATTTTTCCTATCATTTTTGTCATATTCTCTTCCTTTTCCAATGAGTTTCATCCTACTATTATTTTAGTTGGTTTCAAAAATTATCTTCACTGGTCTAAATATACACATATCTATTAAAAAACATAAATTGATTTTTTATATATTTATACATACTTATACATTTTATAATCTCACTCTGTATGTTTCAAATGTGTACTGATTTTTTAGAAATTGTCATTTTGTCACTTATAATTACACGAGAGCTTTTTTTGAGTCGAAGTAAACTTGACATGTATCAATAAGAATTTTGTTGCCTGGCAATTTAACGAAAAAAACTGCCTCTGAAAAAATTACGATATATATAGATATTTCGGATTCTGATATTATTATATTATAGATTATAGGTTAGGATGTATAGTTGAGAAACTTTATCTCGGGGATGGGATGTACAGTATAGTGGGTGAATGATTTATGAACGAATCATTTTTAAGAATGGAATCAAAATATTCGATTTGCTAAAAAGAAATAAAAATCTGAAAACATCAGTATATTTCTTCATATGAAAATTGTACATATACACAAAAGACTTTAAGTTTATTGAAAATGGCCATGAATTACCCAAAAAAAGTTATCCCTCAATAATTATTCAATGATGTGCAAAAATATCCAAAAATGGATAATTTCCCACGGATCGGCAACACTTCATTTATGATTCTAATTTACAAGTGCGTATAGCTGGCGCCCTCATTCTATTGCGGTAGTTAGTGGAATTAGAACTCTGTATGAAAACATTATATATATATATATATATATATATGGAATTCTTCTATATATTGTGCAATATATGTTTTTATATATATATATATATATATATATATATATATATATATATATATATATATATATATATATATATATATGTAACCGTACGTTCCGGCACCAAAAACGACCTTATATAGACGTTGTGGCACCATATAAAACGTTGTGGCACCAATTTTTGGTGCCACAACGTTTTAAGTTATTTTTGGTATCTTGAGCACCCCAGGATGCCCCACAGCAATTTTCAGGAAGGTGCCACTTGGACCATTTATATGTAAAAACCCGATTTTAGTTAATCCGTATACTCTCCAGGGGTCACCCCGACTCGTCTATAGCATACGCTACGTACAAGCACCAGGACGCGATCGAAGCGTTGTGGCACCATGAACGAAAGTACGTTCAAGCACCTTTTAGTCGTGTCTTGTGAATGCGATGTAAAAATAAACAACTTGATATTTGCGGTGTAAGCTTAAGAGGTAAATCTTGCTTTTGGATTGCGATTCATGCTTTAATAGGTAGAATTATAATTTTTCATAAATTATTTTATTAAAAATAATATAAATAATAATATTTGGGAATTATCAAGAATCACTAAAAAATTTTCTCCACGCCCACTACTGAATGTAGTTATTCTGAAACCACTTATAATAAGAGAAAAGAAACATTCTCGCTCTTGAGATTGAAAGAAAATTCTGAAACATTTGTCTCTTATGTACTTCATTCTATCACTAGAGATACTCTTTATTCCATACTTGTTTAAAAAAATAAGGTTTGCCATGAATGTCGAATTAGTTGACGTGGTCTTAATATTCGTTTGTAAAAACTTTTAATTTATTAAAAAGGAGAAGAAAATCAAACGATTCAGAGGTAGAATTTCTTAGTTTGTGTTTTTACAAAATTTCGATAGAACGCCAATTCATTTCTCAAGAGTAATTTTTACATTTACACTTATATTTTACACTTTACATTTTTACATTTACACTTCACATTTTTACATTTAGATAATTAAAATTAGATTTTAATTTTAAATTATAATAACGGTATCCATAAATAATCAATTATTTTAATAACAACCAAACCGATTATTTTTTTTATATTTATTAAAAAATATAATATCTAAGACCTTTTGCCATTTTTAATAAGAGTTTTAAATCCTTATTATTAATATTTAACTATAATGAAAAATATTATTCAAGGTAAGTTTTTACATATTCAAAACTTCACAAATCAAAAATATTGTAATATTAAAAAACAAATAATAATTCTAAATGTCAACTAGTTGGTTAATTAATAACAGTTTTAGTTTTTTGTTCGCCACTCCATTGATTATAATTATTTACTTATTTAGATCCATTGAATCTTTTGAATTTTTTGTCCTAACTTAGTAATAAAAAAATTCAATTTATGTAAATATCCGCAATTTATAAATTTATGTATAAAAATTAGGTAATAATTTTAAAAAATTAGAAGCACTTTAAAGTAAAATTAAGTTTTTAAAAAATTGGAAAATTAATAAAAAACAATTTTTGTCTAACGACTCAACCTCCGAGGCGAATACTTCTTTTCAAAATAAAATTGAAATAATATATGGTGCCAAAAGGATATATATTTCAAGTTATTATATTATATAAAATTGGCGGCACCACGCAGGAAGGAACGTTCAGGCACCATTTAGAAGCGTTTTGTGAATTCCGTGTAAAAACTAAAAAATTGTTGAAAAATCTTTACAAAAACTTGGTAGGTATTTAATTAATTAAAAATTATATCGATAATAATATTTGGGCATTAAAAACCCCTCTTTTATCAAGAACCACTAAAAAAAATCTTAATTTTACGAGAAAGTTATTCGTTATAAAAAAATCATGTTTGTCAAAAAAAATAAGATTCGTATATCACAATTTTAAGTTACATGTAGAAAATTAAGAAAATGTGTAAGAATATTAAAAAGTAACTAAGATTACTTAGTATTTTACTCAAAATGTTTATATAAGTAAGTTGTTGTCCAAACTACAAATTTTTACATCAAAAACCCTCAAATGGAACCTTTACTTATATCAATATCTACGGAATCTCTAAAATTTTATTTTTTTGCAGAGAAAGCAATAACAAAATGAAATAATATAAAAATTGTTCACTTATACTTAGAATATATTAAATAGTGCAATTTTGTATAAACAATGTGGCTCATTTTAAAATATTAACAATTGTGCAATTTGTGTCAATTAATAAATAATTTCGATAATTTTTCTCATTTAATTAATTTCTTAGTACATTTGTGTTTTTACAAATGAACTAAAATTTGGATTTGCCAATCTTGTTTGTCAATAAGACTAATTTTTATGTTTTAAAAATTGAAATTTAATTTTTAATTTGAAAATTTATATTTATATTTTATTTTAAATGATGCATACAATTTTTTCAATTCCTAAATATTTTGTGAATAATAATAAGTAATGGTAGTTTTCTACTGATACATTTTTACTTTTTAATACACCGTACAGGTATTCTAAGATTTGCATATTCTGATCTTATTTTATGGACCAAAAGAGCGGAATAGTGTACTAAAAATTATATTTAAAGTTAAAAAGTTAAAGTTAGTTAAAAAAAAATTATATTACTGTAAAAAATTATTAAAAATAAGAAAGCAAATTGAATTCAAATATTCAGGCGAGACGTTCGGAAAAACTAAAGTATCTTTGTGTAAATTGTAAGAAAAAAAAACAAAAAAGGAAGCATCTTAAAGAGGAGACTCTAAGCTTTCTCAGGAATCCATTAATTTTTAATTTTTTTTTTTGTTTTCTCATAGAAAATTTGATCGGCAGTTATAATTTCTAAAATGCTCACTGCTTTTTATAAAAGTGAAGATATCTATTAATAGAGGCATAACAAAAAAAATCCTTGTAGATTTATCATCATTATACTTTTACTTTTGATTTAAATATAATTAAAATGATGAACATTATCTGGGTTTAGTAAAACTCGTTTTAAAATTTTTATTTTTTTTTACAATATTCATTCGACGCAATTTTTATTTTCAAAATAGTGTTTATATAAATCAGAAATTATTTTTTTTTAATAAAGTTAAAAATAATTTAGAAATTGATTTATATAAAATAAAATTTTTTATAGTAATACAAATTCTTTTTAAAAATAACTTATAATATTTTTAGTAAAATTTTCCGCTCTTTTTTTTTCGAGATATAATGGAAAAACCAAATTTACGATTTTATTTTCGAAATTGTAAAGTTAGCATACACTTTAGAGCAGCAAAGATTTTTGCCAAGTTTCATCGATATCACATTTTGACGAGGTCAAACTCTCTGACAACTGGGCTATTGGTTATTTGCTCGAATAAAAATGTACTGTTTGTATGCTATATGTAGTTTTTTAACTTTTTGACTTTAGGTTTTTTTTATAGAAAATTTTGTCAAACGCATTAATTTGTTAAAAAATATTTTTTCAGATTTTTCATTATTCTTGTCTAACGCCCCAACCTCCTTAAGCGTTCGAGGCGAATATGTCTGTCCAAGATAAAATTGAAAAGTGTATTCTGAAATAATATATATGGTGCCAGACAGCATATACATTCAAAACATATATACGGTGCCGGTAAAACCTCTTATATCTCTACAATTCCGGGTTTGTGTACGTCGATTTAGTTTTTGGTGCCACTATATATATATATATATATATACCGGTAATCTTACGTACTGGCACCAAAAACTAAATCGACGTATACAAACCCGGAATTGTAGAGAGATAAGAGGTTCTACCGACACCTTATATATGTTTTGACTGTATATGCTGTCTGGCACCATATATATTATTTCAGAATACACTTTTCAATTTTATCTTGGACAGACATATTCGACTCGAACGCTTAAGGAGGTTGGGGCGTTAGACAAGAATAATGAAAAATCTGAAAAAATATTTTTTAACAAATTAATGCGTATGACAAAATTTTCTATAAAAAAACCTAAAGTCGAAAAGTTAAAAAACTTTTAATCCTACATTTTTATTCGAGCAAATAACCAATAGCCCAGTTGTCAGAGAGTTTGACCTCGTCAAAATGTGATATCGATGAAACTTGGCATTTAAGTACTTGAAACGGTGCAGAAAACGATAAAAAAATCTTTGCTGCTCTAAAGTGTATGCTAACTTTACAATTTTTAAAATAAAATCGTAAATTTGGTTTTTCCATTATATCTCGAAAAAAAAAATTCGAATTACTAATAGCACCACGTGAAAGAGCGGAAAATTTTTTGATGAAAATTATATTATAAGTTATTTTTAAAAAGAATTTGTATTACTATAAAAAATGTTATTTTATATAAATCAATTTCTAAATTATTTTTAACTTTATTAAAAAAAAAATAATTTCTGATTTATATAAACACTATTTTGAAAATAAAAATTGCGTCGAATGAATATTGTAAAAAAAATGAAAATTTTAAAACATAAGTTTTACTAAACCCAGATAATCATTATTTTAATTATATTTAAATCAAAAGTAAAAGTATAATAATGATAAATCTAGAAGGATTTTTTTTTGTTATGCCTCTATTAATAGATATCTTCACTTTTATAAAAAGCAGTGAGAATTTTAGAAATTACAACTGCCGATCAAATTTTCTATGAGAAAACAAAAAAAAAATTAAAAATTAATGGATTCCTGAGAAAGCTTAGAGTCTCCTCTTTAAAATGCTTCCTTTTTTGTTTTTTTGCTTACAATTTACACAAAGATACTTTAGTTTTTCCGAACGTCTCGCCTGAATATTTGAATTCAACGGCTCGGCGCGCGTCGGGTTTTCGAATTTGCTTTCTTATTTTTAATAATTTTTTACAGTAATACAATTTTTTTTAACTAACTTTTTAACTTTAAATATAATTTTTAGTACAATTTTCCGCTCTTTTGTAATTAGTTTTTCGAAATTTTTATTTTTTTTCCAGATATAAGAAAAACCAAGTTTTCGATTTTATTTTCGAAATTGTGAAGTTAGATTATACTTTAGAGCAGCAAAGATTTTTTTATCGTTTTCTACACCCCTTCAAGTACTTAAATGCCAAGTTTCATCGAGATCACATTTTGTGCGAGCTGTTGGTCAATATCCTTCTCTGGCAATGCATATTTTAATATTTATTCCAATTTTATAATGAGACTTTTAATTAATAAAAAATACTATTAAACGTTCGTAAACTGTTGAATCTGTCCTTTTAATTAATAATTTCTATTAAGTCCATAAAATAAGATCAGAATATCCAAATCTTAGAATACCTGTACGGTGTCTTAAAAAGTAAAAATGTATCAATAGAAAACTAACATTACTTATTATTATTCACAAAATGTTTAGGAATTGAAAAAATTGTATGCATCATTTAAAATAAAATATAAATATAAATTTTCAAATTAAAAATTAAATTTCAGTTTTTAAAACATAAAAATTAGTCTTATGGACAAAGAAGATTGGGAAATCCAAATTTTAGTTCATTTGTGAAAACACAAATGTACTAAGAAATTAATTAAATGAGAAAAATTATCGAAATTATTTATTAATTGACACAAATTGCACAATTGTTAATATTTTAAAATGAGCCACATTGTTTAAACAAAATTGCACTATTTAATATATTCTAAGTATAAGTGAACAATTTTTATACTATTTCATTTTGTTATTGCTTTCTTTGCAAAAAAATAAAATTTTAGAGATTCCGTAAATATTGATATAAGTAAAGGTTCCATTTGAGGGTTTTTGATGTAAAAATTTGTAGTTTGGACAACAACTTACTTATATAAACATTTTGAGTAAAATACTAAATAATCTTAGTTACTTTTTAATATTCTTACACATTTTCTTAATTTTCTACATGTAACTTAAAATTGTGATATACGAATCTTATTTTTTTGACAAACATGATTTTTTTATAACGAATAACTTTCTCGTAAAATTAAGATTTTGTTTTAGTGGTTGTTGATAAAAGAGGGGTTTTAATGCCCAAATGTTATTATCTATATAATTTTTAATTAAAGAGCTTGCACCGCAATCCGTTAAAATACCTACCAAGTTGTTGTAAAGATTTTTCAACAATTTTTTAGTTTTTACGCGGAATTCACAAAACGCTTCTAAATGGTGCGCCTAAACGTTCCTTCCTGCGTGGTGCCACAAAGTTTATATAATATAATAACTTGAAATATATATCCTTTTGGCACCATATATTATTTTAATTTTATTTTGAAAAGAAGTACTCGCCTCGGAGGTTGAGGTGTTAGACAAAAATTGTTTTTTATTAATTTTCCAATTTTTTAAAAACTTAATTTTACTTTAAAATGCTTCTAATTTTTTTAAATTATTACCTAATTTTTATATATAAATTTATAAATTGCGGATATTTACATAAATTTAATTTTTTTATTACTAAGTTAGGACAAAAAATTCAAAAGATTCAATGGATCTAAATAAGTAAATAATTACAATCAATGGAGTGGCGAACAAAAAACTAAAACTGTAAAAACTTACCTTGAAAATATTAAAAATGGCAAAAGGTCTTAGATATTATATTTTTTAATAAATATAAAAAAAATAATCGGTTTGGTTGTTATTAAAATAATTGATTATTTATGGATACCGCTATTATAATTTAAAATTAAAATCTAATTTTAAATATTTAAATGTAAAAATGTGAAGTGTAAAATGTAAGTGTAAATGTAAAAATGTAAAGTGTAAAATGTAAGTGTAAATGTAAAAATTACTCTTGAGAAATGAATTGGCGTTCTATCGAAATTTTGTAAAAACACAACTTAATTAACTAAGAAATTAATAAAATGACTAAAATTATCAACATTATTTATTATTTTACACAAAATGCATAATTGTTTATAATTTAAAATGAGCCTTTGTGAAACAAAATTACACTATTTGATTTATTTTACGTAACCTCTCATCTCCATACATTTTTCTGCTCTTAAAATACATAATTCTTTATAAACTTTCAGAAATTTTTTAAAGATATTTTATAATTAATAATAATAATAGTACTTTATTGACAAAGTCAAATGGCCATCGACCGAGGTCCTTCAGCAATTGATATTTTATTTATTTAAAGCTTAAGTACTTATTGTTTTGTAAAAGACAGATTGTATATTTCTAGGAAGTTAATAAAAAAAAATTAAAGCTTTTTTTGTAAAAAAAAAAATAAAATTTTAAAGATATAGCATCAATATTATTATAAGTAATTGTTTGATTTAAATAAAAAAAAAGGTTTTTGATTATTAAAAATTTTTGTGTAAAATAATACATAATCCTTATTACTTTTTAATTCTTTTACACATTTTCCTAATTTAAAAACATTTAAGACTTTCATATGCAAATCTTATTTTTTTTTAGAAGCACGATATTTTGTAGACTGACTTTATTTATGTCATAAAGTATAAATAATAGTATATATATATCCTGTAACAAGGTTGGAATGAGAATTTAATTTAATTTAATAAATTAAAAGTTTTTACAAACCAATATTAAGACCACGTCAACTAATTCGACATTCATGGCAAACCTTATTTTTTTAAACAAGTATGGAATAAAGAGTATCTCTAGTGATAGAATGAAGTACGTATAAAATACATAAGAGACAAATGTTTCAGAATTTTCTTTCAATCTCAAGAGCGAGAATGTTTCTTTTCTGTTATTATAAGTGATTTCAGAATAACTACATTCAGTAGTGGACGTGGAGAAAATTTTTTAGTGATTCTTGATAATTCCCAAATGTTATTATTTATATTATTTTTAATAAAATAATTTATGAAAAATTATAATTCTACCTATTAAAGCATGAATCGCAATCCAAAAGCAAGATTTACCTCTTAAGCTTACATCGCAAATATCAAGTTGTTTATTTTTACATCGCATTCACAAAACACGACTAAAAGGTGCTTGAACGTACTTTCGTTCATGGTGCCACAACGCTTCGGTCGCGTCCTGGTGCTTGTACGTAGCGTATGCTATAGACGAGTCGGGGTGACCCCTGGGGAGTATACGGATTAACTAAAATCGGGTTTTTACATATAAATGGTCCAAGTGGCACCTTCCTGAAAATTGCTGTGGGGCATCCTGGGGTGCTCAAGATACCAAAAATGACTTAAAACGTTGTGGCACCAAAAATTGGTGCCACAACGTTTTATATGGTGCCGCAACGTCTATATAAGGTCGTTTTTGGTGCCGGAACGTAGGGTTACATATATATATATATATATATATATATATATATGTTCTGCTTTAGGTTTCCACGGGCATTATATGAATAGCTCTGCTTCCGGGATCTGCTCCGTGTTGTCACTGGTTGATTCTCAATAGAATCGTTCAACTGACGACGTTTCGGCACAATCTCATGTGCCATCTTCAGGTCTTAGTTTTGCTGCTTTGCTTCTCGTTAGTCACATTAAACTGACTTCTCTTAGCGTTGTCGAAGGTTTATGTCCCTCTTCGTTTTCCGGTCTACTGCACACAGGTCTGTTGTTGGCGGGGGCGCGCGGGGCTTTCTCTTTTGGGGTGGGGGTAACGTCGATTTCCACGTCGCGGGAAGTCTTTATGTGTCGTCTCTGGTGTTTAAGTTGTCAGGACGTTTCTCTATTTCGATGGCTTCCCTTATAATACGTTTTCTTTTATTTTGTATTCCCGCTATGACTTTGGTGTTTTCAAAATCTATCTCGTGGGAAGTCTTTCTTACATGTTCCGCTAGTGAAGATGTGGTTTCCTGCTTTATCACGGCGTTGCGATGTTCCTCTCGTCTAGCACTGATTTTTCTATTCGTCTGTCCTATATAGCTACCTTTACAATCTTTACAGGGGATTTCGTAGACGCCTTGTGTTTCCAGTGGTAATCTTACGTGCTGTACCGAAAGTAGTTTTTATGTTATGTTTCTTTAGTATCTTGTTATCCTTTCTGTAGTCCCTTTTATGTAAGGCAGGTAGGCTGTTGCAATTGGTTGGTCATCTTCTCCTGAGGTCGACTCTTTCTTGTGGCGTGGTCTCAGTGCCTTTCTTATGTCTCTTTCTGGAAAACCGTTTGGTTGTTTGCACCTTCTTCATTTCCTGTTTTTTTGTTTTCCTCATCGCTTAGTCTCTCCGATCTTGTGACTAGGGTTTTTATGACTGATTGTAGTTGTGAAGGATGGTGGTGTGATTGGGCATTCAGGTAGCGGTCTGTATGCGTTGGTTTCCGATATACGGTGTATCCAAGTTTTCCATTCTTTTTCTTTGTCACTAAGACATCCAAAAAAGGCAGCTGGTTGTTTTTCTCGACTTCCATGGTGAACTTTATTTTGTCATGAATTCTGTTAAGGTGGTTCAGGAATTGTTCTAGTTTTTCTTCTCCATGGGCCCAGATAATGAATATATCATCGATATATCGTAACCATAGTTCCGGTTTGAAAGTAGCCGTGTTGATGGCTTCTGTTTCGAATTCTCTCATAAACAAGTTGGCTATTACTGGAGATAGTGGTGAGCCCATAGGGGCTCCCTCGACTTGTTTATACCTTTGACCGTTATATATGAAGTATGTATTTTTCACGTTACCCCCACCCCAAAAGAGAAAGCCCCGCGCGCCCCCGCCAACAACAGACCTGTGTGCAGTAGACCGGAAAACGAAGAGGGTACATAAACCTTCGACAACGCTAAGAGAAGTCAGTTTAATGCGACTAACGAGAAGCAAAGCAGCAAAACTAAGACCTGAAGATGGCACATGAGATTGTGCCGAAACGTCGTCAGTTGAACGATTCTATTGAGAATCAACCAGTGACAACACGGAGCAGATCCCGGAAGCCCAGCTATTCATATATATATATATATATATATATATGGCGTAATATAATATATATGGATTTTTTTATATATATGGTGTATTATTATATATATTGTAAGAAGTTGTATTTTGTCCCAAACGGCGCCTCATACTTTCGTGTCTTTTGTTAATATTTTGCTGCATGCTAGTATTTTGAGCGGTGGTAGTAACAGTTTCCTGGATGGTAGTACGAATGGAACCAATGATTTCTCTATGATGGTTTTCATCTATCTGAAGGTACGATTTTAATGACGATGGGTTGTTATGTCTCGTAATTTTCACAAGTTTTTGTTCACCTATACCACTCCTGGACAATTCAGTTACGGCAGCAGCTCGATTAGAATGGTTCGTAATTTTCACCCGCTTGATATCAAGTCCAATATTTTTCGCCGAAGATTTGGTCCATTTATATATTTCGTTTATCCCAATAGGAGAATTCTTATACCATCCTTTCGAATTTGTTTTTTGCCAGAAAGGATTTGGAGTTAAAAAAAACTTTTCACATGTGATATGGTTTCCCCGTCTTCCCATAATTTGTTTAAACAATCTTACTGGACAAACACAATCTTCTGCAGTGTTTGCTACCAACCATTTACTGTCGGCCAACTTCTGATTTCCCCCTTGTGCTGTCTTCGAAAACACTGGGTTATATTCAACTCTTCCGGTCTCTCTTCCACGGTTGTTTGTCTCGATTTTTACAATTTGCTGCTTCTCCACCTCTCCAAGCCAATTCATACGCGGCAATGTGATAAAATTTTCTTTGGAGGCCTACAGGTTCTTCTTCACTCCAGGACAGTGCCATTTCAAAAATTTCTCGTTTTGTTGTAATGTGCAGGTAGCGCTGGTAGTACACTAAGAAAAGGATAACAGATGCAATGTTGCAAAAATTGTTTGTTGAAAGGGTTTTTAACAAGTGGTGTAATAAAGAACTTGTTTTCTTAATAATAAATCTTTATTAAATATTTTAAAGAAAACGTCTTATTTTATTTATTTATTTCAATGCCAACCTTATACATATTTTCGTATATTTTTAAACATAATAGGTGATGCTCCTGTATGTGCATTTTTGCAAAATTTTTAAACGATTTTAACACATTTTTTAGGAAATTTCAATACAATACAATATTAGTAAGTAAAAAAATTAATAGTTAAAAAGAAAAAACAGGTTAACAAGTTCCCATGACAATTAGATAAAAAGAAAACAAGAAAAAACAAACATTATACATTGCTAATATAAAAGATAATAAAACTTATTAAATATGGGAAAGAATTCTAATTTTTCTAACACTTTTGTTATTTTTATCCCTTTTAATTTCTTTTATTTCTCGATTTGAATATTTAAGGGTGTAAAATATTCTTAACCTAATAAAAAGTTTTAAAACATGCGCTTTTGGAAAATTAGGATGTTTTTCATTACGTCGTAAAATGTATGTGATATTCCCGATAAATATTTTCTAATTTGTAAATATAATTTACAAACTTCTCATTATAAATAACTGTCAACGGCAACAACGCAATAGAACTTTCATCTCGAAACGACTAAAATGCGTGACAGTTTTGCCACTTAGAACATGGCGATTGTGAACATGCGCAGATGAAATTGACCCCCTGAATTAGACTAGCCTTCCCTTCTGTGTAGTTAACTATTCTGGGACATAACGTCATCAAAAATTTGTTTACAATACTGGTTGTCATGCTTTCAAAAGTTAGGTTCCGTTATTGTCGCTGGAAAAGTTAGGGTAAACTTTTTTCGCTGTCATAATGACAAAATCACGCGGCTTATGGGATTTTTTATACATGAATTAAATTGTCATTTTAAGTGGCATCCGGAGTTCTTGTGAGAAGCAAATTTCACTTCTATTTTTTGAGGATTTTCTAATGTAAAATTGTATTTATATGCGCGCCACTGGGACTAGTTATCGATTGAAAGTTTTTCGAAAGCTTCAAATTTATGTAACCATGTGGCAGCACTCTACAGAGATATTTAAGAAAAAAGTGGGAAACCTTTTTATTTAAAAACAACTTGATATTTATTGAAACAAATAGGAACAAATTTTCATAGATTTAATGCAGAATGGCGCGGATATTTCTTTTTGTGATTTTCCATTTAAAATTAACAAAATAAATACTTTTCGAAGGTTTACAAAAAAATAAAGGTATCTCCACCCTAAGTTTTGTAATTATTAGTATTTCCTCAAAATTTCACAAAAATCAGACTAAAACTAAAGGCTTAAAAGGTTATTAAAATTTTTCAAGAGGTTCGGTTTCCTCTTAAATTTTAACATTGATGTTTCTTTCGTGTTATTTGTCTTGATAAAGAAAATAAACATTTTCGAAAGCTCGACATAAAACGAAGAAATGGTACTAATCCATTTACTATTGACTGCTTCCCACTAATTTTATCTACATAAATTGGTATGTCTTATATGTATAAATAATATTAACAGCATTTAAAAACAGGGGTGCACGGAACGCCCTATATATAGGTAGTATTTATATGATATACGAGGTAATTTTTATATTTGCAAGTATTGAGATTTTGTAGATACCGAAAAAATAAATTTAGGAATTAAAACAATTTTTACCACGTTCATTTGTTTTTTTAATTTATTTATTAAATATTTAAAGTTTCCTTTTTTGTTTACATTTTTTTTGTAGAAAAAAGGGATTGCTGTGGTACAATTTTTTTATTATAGGGTGCATTTAAAGAATTTAAAGCTGCTATAGTGTTGGTGAAAGAGGAGCTAAAATATTTTTTACTATTTGAGGTTTTGTAGGAGAATTGATATTTTTTGTCTCGCAATTTTATTTTGAATGTTTTTTTTCTTTTTCAATAGGTAGCTTAAGATTAAATGAAAATTATATTTCGTCGCATTTTTATAAATATCCGGAGCAATTTCAATAGCTTCAGTTTTGTGAAAGTTTTTTGCATGACGCCTTTTAAACTTGAGTTATTAACAAACCAATTACTAATATACACTAAAAACTCAAAACCTAAGAACTTCTATAACTCAAAATAGCATCACTGACAGCTGACGCCTGACGGCCGTAGTTGTTACTACTTTACTTTAACAGATGGCACCATGGTAGGGTTCATTTGTAGAGCGTTGGAAATAGACGCTAGTGTAATAAGTTAATTTAACGTTTAAAAATGATATTTTCTTTTTTAATTATTTTTAGTCCAACAATCCAGTTTTTACGGATACACTAGTATGTTGCCTCCAAAATATATACACGCAGTAATGGTGGGTGAGAGTAAGTTCTTCTTTTATTTCTCTTAATTCCACCTTGGAAAAGAATGCTATGCATAAATTTAATGACATTATACGACATTTAAGGGTAATTTCGACATGCAACAACGATAACTAGTAATAGTAATTAATATTAAAATTAGAGTATTGCTCCACAATGTCAATGTCATTACGTCAGGGAACCATTTTTACCAGTGGTGGCGTCTTTTTGGCATATAAATTATTCAAAACGAATATATTTTGGGACTCCAATACTCCAAATGCACGTTTAAAAAAATAACGCAAAATTTTTCGAGATCATTTTCAATGAGATTAATAATGTCCCTTAATCCTTAGGAGACGTATCTGATTGACATATCATAAATGCGCATGTGTCCTGCGTCAAAATGTCATAAACTAGTTGGCTTAATTTTCTTATATGGATGTGCTTATCCAGTTATATTACAGGTCAGTGGATAATACAGATAAAGATGTCAAATACGTCAATCTCAATATAAAAACATAACCTATTCCATTTGTCACGGTGTTGCCATGGTAATGTTTAGAAATTGATCAGTAGGTGCTATGTAAAGCCGAAACAAAAGAGTTACCTAGGCAACCTAGTGTGATTTTAAATATATGCTATATTATAAAGGAGAGAGGAGTGCAGTAAAAGTGGGGATATAACGTCACATTTCATAGGCGTATTTTGCAAAATAAGTTTCTATAATATAAATAAGGTTACAGCAGATAAAATATATATACGCACCTCGTAGATTAAATTTTGAATCAAAAAAGTTATATTATTTACAAAAAATAAAAATAAACCTTATGCATCTGACACTTTAACATTGAACGAATTAAATTTAACCAATAAATAACGAGGAGGATTATATGTTGGGATTGAACTTTTTTTAATCTCTCGGCATTAAAAGTAACGCTACACTACTTACTTAAACTCAAAGATTAAAAAAAAAGTTAGTTCAAGAACTATCTTTAAAAGTCACTGTCTTCACTAAAACTACTGGTATCATTATCATTGTCTTTTCTGAGGTTTATTATTATAGGTTCTATTAAATTTTCTATTGATATATCCACTTTCCTAAATGAATTTTCCACCGTTTTAACATGATCAATGCATTTTCCCCAATGTTCTCTATTTACATTTAAATGTTGTATTGTTTTGAGAAACAATAACAATAATTGTGACCAGATCAGTTCAATGGGATTTAACTCTGCGTGGTAAGGAGACAATCTGACAATTTTAATTCCTTTTTCTCGGGCCATCCCATCTAAGTATAATATATTTTTTGAATTTGTTTTTATGTTGCCTTGCTATTGCTAATAATTCTGCCTTCAAGGATTTAGGAGGACTGATAATATTTTTAGAATGAAGCCATTTTGAAATATATATTAATACAAAATTCCGAATCAATTAAAATACATACGATACGGCTATGAATAAATAAAGTCTGACTTATCTGTCAAAAGAACAGGTTTATTACAGTAAAAACCATGGAAACAAGATCAGATGTATTAAAATTTAAATTTTAACTACAAATAAGCATTGAAGGATGAGGTAAAAATAAAATGTCTACCTCTTGAGCCTGTACTACGTTCTGCAAATTAAATACTGCACTCCTTTCTTCTGTATAGTATAGATTGCGGCTCATCATAGTTGATTATCCAGATGTTTATGTTTACATTGTGGTCATGAGAATATCATTTGGAAATATTATAGATATTTGAGACTGACTGCTGGCCTTTTACCATGATAAGAACTATTCGAGGTCATCTCAAATATCTTAAATCATATAATAATAACACTAAAAACTGCATATCCACACAAATTTACAAATATTTCAGGTCCATAACGGATTATAACTTCTTGTTTCTTTTCGTCTATACCTTGTAGGTTTCCATGGGTTTTTCTACAATTAATATTCAACCCAGAGCGTTATACCAAATAATACTTTTTCTTAAGATAATTGTACACATTTTTCAAACAAATTTACTTCAGAATTTTAAAATGATTTTGTTTTTGGGTTGTTTGAGTAGTAAAATGTACGTAGAGAAAATCTTGAATTGAACATCGAGCTGTCAATTATGTTTAAAGATTAAAATCCAAAGATGAGATGAACGATGCTTTCAGACAATGGAAGACAAAGCAACAAAAAAGAACAATGGTATTGGTAAATTGAAAAGAATTTTCCTAATAATATTCATACGTATTCCTTTTTCTAAAGAAGATTAATTGAGAAGAGGAATTTATTTTTCTTCCATTAGCAAAAATTAGAAGTTCGCAGTTTTCAAATTAAATAAGACTTAGCCCAGAATTGCGTCCGTATACTTGAGGTGCTGCTGATTGCTCGATGCTATCCAGAAGTTGTTGTGATCTTCTGCAGGACAACTGATTGATCGCGTTGCTGTTTTCAATTTCCCACTGACGAAGCCGCTTCAACTAACACAGCAATCCACACACAGTTTGAACAGATTAGTACATCGGCTCCTTCATCCTAAGAATGTCCAGCTCTACAAATTCTATCAAATAAACTGAATGTGGCCCGGGGGGTGTGACATAAATAACTTAACTATGTTTATTTTCTTAAGTGGTGGATAAAGACTTAAAAATGTTTAATTTTATCAAATGTATCGTAAGAACTGTTTCGGTCTTTAACCTTTATACCAGAAACTGAAAATACCACAATGGCATCTTTCGCTGATGACGTAGGAGTGTTGTGAGTGAATCAAAACCCAGTTCCAACATCAGAGGACCTTCACCATCACCTTAATCTTCTCCATGAATGGTACAAAAGTCAACCAAACCAAATACAAGGTACAAGGTACAAGTTACATTTAGAACTCGACACGACAACTGTCCAGCTTTAACAATGAATAATGTACCCATACCTATGAAAACTGAAACAAAGTACCTTGGAGTAAACATGGAGTAAACACATCCAAACCAAACGAAGGCAGCTGGACCTCAAATTCGAAACTCTCGATAAACAACAAACTTCTATTATCTAAGGCAATTCTAAAACCTATATGGTTCTACGAATTGCAGCTGTGGGGTTGTGCCAAACCTACAAGATTTCAAATAATACAGAGATTTCAATCTAAAGGACTGAGAGCAATCGTAGAAGCACCATGGTAGCAGCAGCATAAAGGGACCGAACAATAAACCATGACAACCGTCTCAACTATATGACAACGAGCCTGATGAGAGAAAACATGGCCAGAAGAATTAGTCCAATAGCCAATCTCAACAGAAATAATCAATAAGCAGAAACACCACTGGGTGTTCTTCTTCCAAGCCTATTTTCATTCAACACATTTTCTCTCTAAGAAGTAGATTGTAAATAACAAAGTAGTCAATTAAAAAAAAGAACTGTTTCATCTATGGCTAAGGCAATTTATCTTCTCTACAAGCCATATTGTAAACTTTTCCAGAACATTCTTCTCTTTGAACAAGCTCGGTTGTCATTTCAATGAAATTCCCAGTGTTTATTTACAGGTTTTTTGGTAAAATACAACAACAATCTAAATATAAATTTACAGTTAATTGTAAATACCTTTTGTGAAATATTTTCTTAAAAAAAATCAAATTCTTTATTTATACAAAATTTATATAAAATATTTCGGAAACATTTTGATTTCTGTTATGATGCGAGGTGTACAATTATATTACAAAAAAGTAGGTATAAAAATTATAGCCCAGTTGGCAGAGCCACATGTATATCAAAAGCTCTCATGAATTGTGATATCGCTGAAACTAGGCTATTAGGTACTTTAAAGGTTGTAGAAAACGATAAAAAAATCTTTGTTGCTCTAAAGCGTTCACAATTTCGAAAACAAAATGGAAAATTTGGTTTATTCATTGTATCTCGGAAAAAAAAAAAAATGGAAAACTAATAGCACCATAAAAGAGCGGAAAATTTGACTAAAATTTATATTATAAATTACAATTTTTTTACAGCATTCATTCGATGCCATTTTTATTTTCAAAATAATGATTATACAGGCTATTTCATAGTTAAACCGACATACGTTAATTGTAAATAGAGCCGTAACTTTAGAACCACCCTGTAGATTTCTCTCAAAATTGGTACAGATATAGTGTTTTAATAGCCTAATCCTATAGTGTAAGAACTACAATTAAAATCCAGATCTGGATTAAGAAGAATTTGTAAAATTTGAAAATCCCCAAAACAACACCCTGTATATCAGATTTTTTAAAATTGCGATGGATATTTGAAAAGAACGAAAAAATGAGTTAAAGTGAAAAATCTTTTTAAGTGCACATGCCATTCTACTACTGGAGTTTTAACGTCAAATTACATCATTACATCATTTTCACAAGCAGTAACTTTCGAAATACCTGGTAGATTCCTTTCATATTTGCTACAGGTATTATTTTTTAGTAGCCCAATCGTATAATGTAAGGACTACACTAAATTGAAAATCCCCAAAGCAACACGCTATATATCAGATTTTTTTAAAATTTAAATTTAAAACTGAGATATACTGACATATTTTTATAAATGCACATCTCGTTCTACATATTTCTAAACTTTTAAAGTTAAACTTCAAATAATGCAATACTTATTGTCATTTTCATAAGCCATAACTTTGGAAACACCCTGTAGATTTCTTTCATAGTTGGTACAATACAAGAACTACAGTTAAAGTCCAGATCCGGATTAAAAAATTTTTGTAAAAGTTGATAATCTCTAAAATAGCACCCCGTATATCAGTTTCTTTAAAATGTAATCGGATACCTATTTGAAAAAAGAAAAAAGATGTGTTATTGCCAAAGCCTACTTGATAGTTTTGTATCTGGAATTAATCCGAAAAATTAAATCTTTATTTTTTTTGTAGAACGCTCTTGTGCACTAATATTCCAACACATAACACATTTTTTGTCTTTTCTTTTTCTTTGTTAAATAGGTATCCGATTCAGTGGCGTAGCCAAGAATTTTTTTCGGAGGGGGCCCACCATTTCTCGTAGATAATACTTACTATAAATATTTTTTTCAGCAGGGATGGGGTAAATATACAGGGTGACCCAGGGTTAAACCGGCAAACGTTCAGGATCGGTTTTTCAGGAAAAAAATAAGATTCTTTATTTCCATAATCGTGGGTCCTAACTTGTTTTGATTTTAGAACAAGAGTTTTTTATGAATTGTTCAAAAAACAATTTGGTTGATTTTGATAAAACTTGGGACGCTTATTTGTGGCAATAATTTAAATATTATTAGAATTAAATTATTAATTCCAGTGACGTTCCATAAGGTAATTTAATTGATATTGGGACAAATCATTGTACGCCACTGTTTTTTTGTATGTTCGTTACTTTTCTTGGATTAAACAGTTGAATACAGGAATTTTTTGCTTCTTTAATTTTATTCGTATCTCGCTTAGTTTTTGAGAAAAAAATTAAAAACTTGGAAATAAAAATCTTATTTTTTTCCTGAAAACCCGATCCTGAACGTTTAACTCTCTATATACAATATAGGCTATTTAAATACATACAAGATTGAACTTTGAATGAGCATTATTCAAAGGCAATTCTGCGAGTTTGTCCGACATCAAAGCTAGACCTGTTAATCAATTGGTAGATGTATTATTGCGAAAATATGATTCCAGTCTTTTCATCGTTGAAAAACTTCGTTCACTACAGAGGCAGTGGTAACGGGTAAAACGGCTAAAATTTGGAATAGCGTAAAAATGTTCGGAAACAAACAAGGATCTGCTACATTTTAAGTATCGACTGCACTTTGAGGAAGACACGAATCTACTTTTTGGCATTTCACTGTCCAAATATCCCATTCACTGCGTAGAATAACCGTGTATATTGTTTGTAAATCATCTGAATATAACTTAATCGCTG
This sequence comes from Crepidodera aurea, assembly GCA_949320105.2. Taxonomy (NCBI): domain Eukaryota; kingdom Metazoa; phylum Arthropoda; class Insecta; order Coleoptera; family Chrysomelidae; genus Crepidodera; species Crepidodera aurea. Next base: position 3,930,200 of record OX439477.1, read on the forward strand.
CCTCAAAAAGGTAAAATAATTATGATTTATATAGTTACCACATTTTCTTATAAACTTATAGAAGTTTCGGGGGGGGGGGGGGGGGCTTGGCTACGCTATTGATCCGATTACATTGGGCTGTTTAAACAATCTACCTTTACCAAATATGAAAGAATTCTACAGGGGGTTTCCAAAGTTATGGCTTCTGAAAATGACAATAAGTACTTATTGCATTTATTGAATTTTAACTTTAAAAGTTTAGTAATTAATATGTAGAACGAGATGTGAATTTATAAAAATATGTCAGAATATCTCAGTTTTTTCCATTCGTTTCGAATGTCTGATCCAATTTAAAAAAAATCTGATATACAGGTATTTCAAAAATTATTGCTTGTGAAAATGAAAATAATGCATTTCATGTAATTTGATGTACACTTTAAAAAAATTTTCACATTAACTCATTTTTTCCGTTTTTTCAAGTATCCATCCCAATTTTAAATAATCTGATATACAGGGTGTTGTTTTGGGGCTTTTCAAATTTTACAAGTATGACATAAATCTACAGGGTGGTTCTAAAGTTACGGCTTATCTCGGTTATTAAAGGCGTTAGACCCAGTAACCAAGGTTATTTGGAATCACCTAAGTACCCTCTATTTACAGTTAATGTATGTCGGTTTAACTATGAAACACCCTGTATAACTCAGAAATTAATTTTTTTTTTCAATAATGTTAAAAATGCACTTTATAATGTGTAATAATTCAGAAATTGATTTATATAAATAAACAAACACTATTTTCAAATTAAAAATGGCGTCGAGCGAATGCTGTAAAAAAAGGTAAGTTTTATTAAACAGAGACATGATGATAAATGTACAAGGTTTTTTTTGAGATGCCTTCAGTTTTATACAAATCAGTGAGAATTTTAGAAATTATAACTTCCGGTCAAATTTTCTATGAGAAAACAAACAAAATTAAAAATTAATGGCTTCCTGAGAAAGCTCTTTTTTTGCGTACATTTTAGACAAGACGTTGAAAAATATCAAATAGAGTAAACAAGGAAGAAAAAGTAAAGAAATTAAGGAAAAAGTTCAAGGAAGTTTCAAAATGCCGAGGAAAGCCGAAAAAAGTCGAAACATAAAAAATGCGAAAACATCCTAAAAAAAGTAGAACCAGAAATATTACCTATTGTTCGAGATGTAGATAAGCAATAAAATTGTGTATTTGTTAAAAGATTCCCAGGTCCGGATTAAAATATTTTATGAAATAATTAGGCATTTTATACCTATAGAACAGAACTTAACGGCTAGAGTAGGTACGTCTCTGCGTAGACCGCCTGCTGACAATATTTCTGGTTTTCCTTTTTTATAACTAAGAATTCATATTTCCTCAAATTTTCATTAATTATATACATATTTAATGAACTATAAGATAAACTAAATTGTAGGGATTTATTTTAAAGTAATTTTTAAATTAAATAAAGCAGCAAACAAAAATGACAAACTAATTATTTTCCTTAAATCTTATGTAGAGTGTTGCAAGTTTTATAAATGATCTTGATAATGTTAGCTATTAATTTATTAAAGTTCAGGTATAAAAAAGAAGAATTATCAGAGTCAATTAAAGAAATAATCATAATCCATAAATAAATAACGACGGTGGAATTTTTTGAACCATAAAAATACCAAAAAAGGACCATGGGCGTAACAAAACTGCCTAAGGTTGTGAAATAAAATCACACTTGTTCCCAAGAACAAAGACATTAAAAACGTCCTACACTGCACCAGCGTCTGGACTTCAACAACTACTCCTTGGGCTATATGCCCCCCCAGGTATTGAATTACGAAAGTCCAGACGTGGTTTGGCGCCCGACCAAGTCGGGGCTTTAAACCAAAAACTTCTATTTTATTATTAAAGGAGCTTGCCATTGTCATACCGGTTTCGGAATTATTGTTCCTCATCAGTAAGAAGAAGGCTAGCTCGACATCCCATCTCTTAGAGGCTCGACATCCCATCTCTTAGAAATGGGATGTCGAGCTAGCCTGCTTCGTCGGGCGCCAAACCACGTCTTGACTTTCGTAATTCAATACCTGGAGGGTCATACAGCCCAAGGAGTAGTTGTTAAAGTCCAGACGCTGGTGCAGTGTAGGACATTTTTAATGTCTTTGTTCTTGGGAACAAGTGTGATTTTATTTCACAACCTTAGGCAATCCATGAATAAGGAAAGAAATATAATTTCTAATTTTTACTATACTACTGCCTATAAATTAATAGTTAACTCTCTCAATGATTATGTTTCCGTGTTCGCAGCTTGCAAGCTCTACCCTAGTATTTTTTTTAGGCGTGGCAGGTGTATTCACGTCCGTGTCAAGGATATGTACAAGATTTTTTATAAAAGATCTGAGAAGTAGTACCACAACGTTTTTCATAATTTCCCTGTTTATGCTGGCATTTTGCTGCATTGTATATCCTCGCACACGAAATTCCGATTTTGTACAATTCTACTTAAACCTATGCGAAAGGGAGAAAACCAAGATTACTTTAGAGCCGCGAGAGGATGCTGGATTGGTAAGAATAAAAGCGAGCAACTTTTAAAACTATGTTTTTTTACCAAAATAGTGCAGTATCATTAGTAAAAAGTGAAAAACTTCGAACGAGAGTGGCAGTGAATCGATTTTGATGGGGTTTTTTGCATTGTATTTCTAAAATCTAATACTAAAATGTCTATATATTAGAATTTGCCGATCTTTTTCTATTTAATAGTTTATTGCAAAATTCCGAAAATGATTTTAAATTAATGATTAATCACAAGTAACTGCAATAATTTTAATTATATTGATGATAGTGATAGATGAAGTATCATTATTTATGTTTTTGGTGTTGGTAAATATTGATCAAAGGCTGAAAATTGCAAATTTAGAAAGAGATAAACCAAAATAGTTGCCAGAAACTTTGTAATCAGGTATAATTCATACAAAAAACGTTATATCATTTATACAGGGTGGTCCTTAAGTAATTATACATAGAAGTATGGTAGATTCCTCACTTTAAAATATTACGATTTGAACCAACTTGCTCTAATAAAATGTTCCTAATAAGGAATATACAGGGTGTTAAAGCTTAAAGATTTATTTTTTGCAATAACTTTAGCGTTTTTGGATATGTATACATAAAAATTTGGAACTGGGGGTTTTTGGGATCGAGAAATCAGAATCTGGTACCTACTTCGATGTACTTTGTAGAGGGCGCTAGTTAGGCCACATTTGTGGCATAAATGTGCGATAAACTTTTTTGCTCTTTACTCTTTAAGTTAGCGCTATTTTTGTAAAAGAATATTAGAGCCACGTTACTTTAGTAGAAAAAAGTATATTTGCTATTAACATTAAAACTTAACGGTTTACGAGATAATCGCATTTTAGGGATCAGCTGCATGATAATACTGGTCGGCAAAAATTTTCTTTCTGGCACCATTCTTGCTAATTCTTTTTCTCCTGAATCCGAATATGACCTCAGTTTTCCCCCATCACCCACTGTTTTTTTTTCATTCATCCAAATTATGGAAAAGTGATAAAAATAGGTTTCATAAAAATAGATTCAGGAGACCATTTTAAATAAGAACCAGCAAGAATGGTGTCAGGGCCAAAAAAAAAATTGCCGACCAGTGGTATCATGCAGCTGATCCCTAAAATGCGATTATCTCGTAAACCGTTAAGTTTTACCTAAGGTTAATAACAAGTATACTTTTTTTCTACTAAAGTAACGTCACTTTAATATTCTTTTACAAAAATAGCGCTAACATCAAGAGCAAAAAAGTTTATCGCACATTTATGCCACAAATGTGGCCTAACTAGCACCCTCTACAAATTACGTCAAAGTAGGTATCAGATTATGATTTCTCGTTCCCAAAAATCCCCAGTTTAAAATTTCTATGTATATATTGTCTTGTTTTAAGAATATACAGAAATTTAAATTTAAAAGAAAACGACTCTTAGGGCTTGGATACCTATAGGGTGACCCAGGGGTACGTGCATGCTCCATAACTTTTTTTCTATCCAAGCTATCGGTTTGATTTTGGGGCACAGTCTAAAAATATTTCTATTTATATACAGGATGTCCCAAATAAGATACACAACTAAGTTCTGGTTTTTTAAATGGCAACCCTGCATTTTTGTTACATTTTTAGATTCGCCATTAAATTGTCGATATAACGCACCCGGGTTTCTTAGACTTACCTGCAATAGTTTTTGACTTATGTCAATTTATGTGCACAAAAAATTCAGAACTGTTCAAGATAACTTAATCAACTTTTTTCCAGTCGATTCCTTAAGCTTCAGCGCATCTTCTGAGTTGTATGCGAATTCGGAGTCGACGTTCTACCGCCTACTACGATTTTTTGAAAATTACAAATAGCAATAACTCGACTTTTTCAAATGCATCACCCTATATTTTATTACATCATTGCATGGCATTTTTTAAGAGCTTTTTGCTGATATAGGGTTTGTTGGGTCTATTTTGTAAAATTTGCGAGATTTATTGCAAAATAAGAAATGTTGACGGTTTATTCGAGAGAAAAAAAAAGGAATCGAGTAGGCCGCTGTCTTAAAATTTGACACATCCATATACTTTCAATAATTGTACGCGTCTAATTAAAAGAAAAAAAAGGAATCGTGTAGGCCGCTGTCTTAAAATTTGAAACATCCATATACTTTCAGAAATTGTAGGCGTCTAATTAAAAGAAAAAAAGAATCGAGTAGGCCACTGTTTGACACATTCATATAATTTTGAAAAGAATATGTTTCAACAAAAGGAAATTGTAATAGAAACGGAAATACATTACAAAGTAAACAATTTTTATAATATTTACAAGAACATGAAAGAATGATTAATAGGATACAATATAAATATTTTTGATTTATAACAAATGCTCGAATAGGTCACCATCATGTTCCACGCAAACTACTAGTCTTCTAGTAAATGAGTCCCGAACTCTAGCAAGCATTGCTCCATCAACTGAACGGAAGGCTTCCGTGATCCTGTTTTTTATATCATCTGCAGTTGTTGGACGATCTCTGAAAACAGTTTCCTTCACGTACCCCCAAAGAAAAAAATATATAGGAGTAAGGTCTGGAGATCGCGCGGGCCAAGGAATAGTACCTCTCCCTATCCAACGATTATGCACTGAAGCACCATCGTGTTGAAACCACATTGTCCCTCTGGTATTCAAATCCACTTCTTCTTAAATATTGGGAAGATGTTCGCGAAGAAACTGTAAATACCTTTCACCATGCAGCACATTGTCAAAAAACAATTTCCTTTTTGGTATAAGATACACTACCATTGAGTTCAAACCGATCTCTCAACTTTAGGAATGAAGACACCCGTGGAGTTCTTGCTTCTGGATATTTTTGCAGGTAGATTCTGCTTGCTAATAAAGGATTTCTGACAGCTTCGCCAATACAGTAGACCATATTCACTAATTCCTCGCGAGTAAAACTCATGATTAATAATTAGATGCGTACAATTATTGAAAGTATATGAATGTGTCAAATTTTAAGACAGCGGCCTACTCGATTCCTTTTTTTTTTCTCGAATAAACCGTCAACATTTCTTATTTTGCAAATAAATCTCGCAAATTTTACAAAATAGACCCAACAAACCCTATATCAGCAAAAAGCTCTTAAAAAATGCCTTGCAATGATGTAATAAAATATAGGGTGATGCATTTGAAAACGTCGAGTTATTGCTATTTGTAATTTGTAATTTTCAAAAAATCGTAGTAGGCGGTAGAACGTCGACTCCGAATTCGCCTACAACTCAGAAGATGCGTTGAAGCTTAAGGAATCGAATGGAAAAAAGTTGATTAAGTTATCTTGAACAGTTCTGAAGTTCTGAACTTTTTTGCGGATCTCTGCACGACGCTATTTTGACACATAAATTGACATAAGTCAAAAGGTATTGCAGATAAGTCTAAGAAACCCGGGTGCGTGGTGATAAAAAAAATTGGACAAACGATAAATTATCCTTTTTTAATGAATTAATGTTAAATACAATTTTTCATCAAAATAAACCTCTCTCGAGTTATAGGGCGTAGAAAATTACGATTTTTCAATTTCATTAAAAAAATCTATTATTTGCCCGTAACTTTTTTTGGCTGATAATATCGAGATGTACAATAAACCATTCTGAAGCTTAGGATATCGCCTAAATGTCATGTTATGACAAACTTTTTCATTGGAATGAACGTTTTTTCAATATTTGACACGAAAAAATGAGATTAATGGTTATAAATTCAATTGTATGCAATTTCAAACGGCCATATCTCGTTACAGACAAAAAATAAAAAAAAAATGGAAATTATTCGGAAGAACATTTACTCAAAGTCTTGTCTCATTAAATTTTTTTCAAACATCAATACTTTTTACACTATTGACCAAAAATTGAAAATGTCTTATAAAAAACAAAAATTTAGCTCAACTTTAACATAACAAAACTTAAAAAATAATTATCCCGTACCGCTAAAAATTACTGGACAATTGTAGAAACATATGTTACGACTTTCTGCAAAAGATTTTTTTTTCAAATACCACAGTCTAGATGGCCCTAAAAAAATGGTGTAAAGAAATTTTGAAAAAAATTTATTTTGTCTATAACTTTTTTCTGCTTATGTTAAATGGTTCTGGATGGTTTTAAAATATTCCCAATGTTGTTCTGTCATTAGGATGTTATATACATTTTTTTGTGAGATTCATATTTTTCCAGATATTTATGCTAGAATGATCCAGTTTCTTTAAACACCCATCTTTGAATTGTCATATCTTCCTTCATATTAATCGTAGAAAAATAAAAAACACATTTTAATTGTTAGCTCAAGGCAATAAAATTAGTTCATTTCAGTTTATACGTAATACTAACAGATTTTCGGTTATATTTAAAAAAACTTTTTTATATTTTGCATCTATACAGGGTGCGCCAATTATTTCCACTCGATCTCTAGCACCGAAACTAAAAGAGATATCAACAAGATTTTTTGTAGGGGTAGACAGTGTAACTCGGACTACAATTTTAAAATATTTTGATGTATACAGGGTGGCTAATTTTTGTGGAGTGAAAATTAATTTGGTTTTTTTAAATTGAACACCCTGTATACGATTATGTCTTCTGATTCTACTTAATATTAGATTTACGGTAGTTTTTTGTATTTGTAAATCCGACGCGGATAGTCTAGTTTTCAAATGGCAATAACTTAATTTTTTCAAATGGGACACCCTGTATATTTTTCTTCAGTTAGAAGCTCTCCCTAATACGCATTAAAAAAATATAGGGTTTTGCACATCTACCTTTACTATTTACTTTAATAATTGACGTTAAGTGACAAACAACATATTTTACACAATTTTTAATAAGTACAAAATTTTACAAAGTTTAATCGTAAGAAAACTACAATAGTGAAAGTTAAATTTTATAGTGGGTGTTCAATATGTCTTCCATTTTCATTTATACATTTTCTTGCCCTTTTTTTCATTGATTTACGCACATCTCTTAGCATTGCAGGGGTCACCTGTCTAAATGCTGCAGTAATTCTTTCTTTCATATTTTCTTTTGTAACCTCTTCTTTGTAAACAATATTTTTAATAAAACCCCACAAGAAAAAATCGCAAGGTGTAAGGCAAGGCGATCTAGTAGGCCAATTTATAGGTCTTCCCCTTCCTATCCAACGATCCTGAAATTCCCTATTTAACCAATTGCGAACATCTAATAGGTAATGTGGTGTGGCACCATCTAATTGAAACCACATTCCGTTGCGATAATTTTGAGGCACATTTTGCAATAAGTTGCGAAAATCATGTTCTAAAAAATCTAAAAATATAGTTCCATTTACAGTCCCATCAAAGAAATAGGGACCAATTACATAATCACCTATTATTCCCGCACACACATTCAAAGACCAGATACTGTGATGTGGTTCTAAATAAATGTTCATTGTGGTCCGAATAATAATGGAAGTTCTGTCTATTTATACAACTGTTCTTATGAAACGTGGCTTCGTCGGAGAATAAAACTTTGTTTAAAAAGTTACGCTCTGTATTTATCTTATTAACCATCTATAGTATTCCACTCTACGCGCGAAATCACGTGGTAACAATTCTTGGTGAAGCTGGATATGATAGGGGTGATATTTATTCTTTTTTATTATGCGTCTAATTGTGGTATTGGAAATATCTAACTGATTGCTTAATTGCCTTGTGCTTATATTGGGATCTTCAACTATACTGATCATTACCTTATATTCGTTGTCAATAGTAACAGCTGTAGTTTCACGTGAATGTTTTTCATACTTGACGGTTCCTGTTCTATCAAATATATTCTTTAAATTCTCAAAAGTATCCTTTTGTGGATGACGTCTTTCTGGGTATCTTTGACGATAGACCCTACTAGCAAGAAACTTATTTTTTTGACATTCACCCAGTATCCATATCATATCCATTTTTTATACACAATACCGATTAAATATAGTAGACGTGATACAATACAAAATTTTATGTTGACAATTAATGCCATAACAAAATATACCTACTTTTCATAGGTAACTTGATTTCTTATTAAAAATTGTGTAAAATATGTTGTTTGTCACTTAACGTCAATTATTAAAGTAAATAGTAAAGTTTGATGTGCAAAACCCTATATTTTTTTAATGCGTATTAGGGAGAGCTTCTAACTGAAGAAAAATATACAGGGTGTCCCATTTGAAAAAATTAAGTTATTGCCATTTGAAAACTAGACTATTGGCACGCCATCGGCAAACACCCTGTGCAACAGGTAAAGATGTTGTGTGATTATTGTGATAGGTGCATGTTTCATTTACATCATAGTAGCTTTTTTGAGGAATTTTTTAATAAATGTGGTTTTTGTGCTAATATTTCTGAAGTGCTGTTTTTTCATTAAATCTGCTTAAAACTTGTCAACGCCGCGTCGGATTTACAAATACAAAAAACTACCGTAAATCTAATATTAGGTAGAATCAGAAGACATAATCGTATACAAGGTATTCAATTTAAAAAAACCAAATTAATTTTCATTCCACAAAAATTAGCCACCCTGTATACATCAAAATATTTTAAAATTGTAGTCCGAGTGACACTGTCTACCCCTACAAAAAAACTTGTTGATATCTCTTTTAGTTTCGGTGCTAGAGATCGAGTGGAAATAATTGGCGCACCCTGTATATGTAACTCTAAGTTAAGGTTTTGTTGTATTATTAAATTCATTTTTTATTTTATTTATTTTTTAGGTGGAAGTATGCGACTCCCGATACGGTGTCTTGAAAATACAAACGAGTCCACCAGCTTCGTCCAACATCATGAGTTTTGCAAACCCAGTATATGAACCATCAGACCAAGGAGCAAGACCAACTTACAAAGTTGAGGACGTTCTTTTTACAGGAAGAAGAAGCATAAGTGAAACCAGTAGAATTGGACTATCGGCATTTAAAGGTTTAAAAAATGCATAATATTAGTATTGGTATTAGCTTTGAAAGACGTGTAACGTTTCATTATTAAGAACTATAAATATTTTCTTTTTTAGACGGCGTGCGAGCTAGATGGCACGTCACGAGGAAGATATATCCGTACATGGTGTCCATATACTCAGTGTATTTCACTACGTTGTGCCTTTATCCAGGAATAGCTTCTGAAATACAGAGTTGTTATATGGGATATTGGATGCCAATGCTGATGATGATCGATTTCAATTGTGCAGATGCAATAGGTAATATATTGAATCGAAAAGAAACTATAATCATAAATCAATTTAATAATTTACGAAATAGATCTATCTATCTGTCTATCTATCTATTGAGGATGTCTCAACGATTAGAGCAGTTCCTCCAGACCTATTGCTTTCAAAAAGTTCAGGATGTCAGTAGGCTTCAGGTTAGGTAGATCTTCCTCTTCTATTTGATATTCGCCGAGGTATCGTACCCTTGGATTTTGCAGGGTAATGCATCCTGAGAGAATGTGGATAGAGGTTTCCTCCTCTTCCTCGCAGAATCTGCATTCTTCTTTGTCTACTAATCCGAATTTCTTTAGGTGGCCTCTCAGCCGACAGTGTCCTGTTAGGATACTCGTTAGTATTCTGAGCTTATTTTTACTTTTCCTTATGCAGTCGTCAGATCTCTTCTGGTTATAGTTCCCCAGTAGTGTCTTGGCCTGCCTAGTCCTATCCAGTATTGGGATCTTTTCTTATTTACTTCCAAGTTCATCGAGTATTGTACTGGTGCTTATTCCGCAGAAGAGATCAGGTCCCAGAAATGGTGTTTCAGCCCCTTTTTTGCGAGTACGTCTGCTATTTCATTACCGTTCTCCAGTGTGTCCCGGTACCCATAGGAGGGTAACAGTGATGTTCTTGCCTAGTTCGTTTAGATTCTCTAGGCACTCCCAAACTATCTTGGAGTTGATTACGTGGGAGTTCAAGGTATTAATGGCTGCTTTCTTTCTATGTTGAACTGGACACATTTTCCGATGGCGTATATTTCAGCTTGGAAAATGCTGCACATCATTTCCCTGTAAAAAAACGTTTTTCCCTCGGTTTTCGAGGATGCTGAGCACGGTGGTAATGTTGAAGATTACTTCCGACCCCCACCAACCCCTCCACAGGCCAAAACTCACCCCGACAGGAGTTTATTTTTTATTTTTTATATCAGCGGCAAAATGTCTGTTTTCCAGGATGCTGAACACGATGAAGGTGTTCAATATCACTTCCGACCGCCACCAACCCCTCCACAGGTCAAAACTTATCCCTGAGAGGGACACCCGTTTTGCCGTTGAAATATTCATCCCTTTCGGGGCTGAATTTTGCCCTGTGAAGGGGTTGGTGGGGGATCGGAAGTGATATTGAACTCCACCATCACCACCATGCTGGCACCAGTGATATGTAAACTTTTAAGGGCAAGTCTAGCTACTGGTTACATTCCAGCTAGCTGGAAGAAAGCTAGAGTTGTCTTCATTCCAAAACCTGGGAAGTACTACTCTCAGGCTAAATCATTCAGACCTATTACTTTATCATCTTTTATGATAAAGTTAATGGAAAAACTGGTTGAGTCAGAGAAAACTTTCTAAAAGAAAGGCCACTTCACAAAAACCAGCATGCTTATCAAACCGGAAAATCCTGTGAAACAGCACTCCATGAACTCGTTTCAAAGATAGAGGCTGCACACAGAAATAAAAAAATAGCTTTAGGAGCTTTAGTATATAGAGGGTGCATTCGACCTCACCTCTTTTAGAACCATGGGTGCAGCTGTAGCAAAGCGTGGCGTAGACGACACCACATGCAGGTGGATACAAACCGTGCTCCTGGTACAGCTCAGCAATGCAGGATATTATACCCAGGGGTATGCATACTCATACTTGTAGTGGGGAATTTTAAAAATATTGTTTCAGACCTTATGCAACAGGCGCTGAATATTGTGGAGAGGTGGTGTCTAAAGGAAAACCTTAAAGTTAATCCTAATAAAACAGCACTAATTGCCTTCACGAAAAAGAAGAAGTTGGACAGTCTCAGACTACCCAAGCTCTTCAACACTCAACTACAATTAACCCAGGAGGTGAAGTATCTAGGTATAATCCTTAACGCTAAACTAACCTGGAACAAGCATTTGGAAAAAACTATTAATAAGGGTAAAATGGCACTAATGGCTGCCAAAAGGGCCATAGGCACTAAATGGGGCTTAAAACCACGTATGGTACACTGGTTGTACACTGCAGTGGTAAGACCCATGTTAACCAATGGCTCTTTAGTGTGATGGCCTAAAGCAATACAAAGGAAGGCGATACTGAAGCTTGCTAAACTCCAGCGTTTTTGCATTACAGGTGACATGAGAAGCACTCCAACAGCAGCAATGGAAACCATCTAAACCTTCCGCTACTTGATATTTATATCAGAGCGGAGGCGAGAATGGGGGCATTCAGATTAGAATGCAATGGCTACTGGGATCCTTATGAACAATGACACAGTAGAATCACAAAAATCATCATAAACTCGTTGATGGAGATGGGAAGTGATGAAATGGCACCAAAAAACAACTTCACAAAGCCCTTCAGCGTTCAGCTGAGTTTGGAAGGTGAAGAAACAAACAACTTTCGGGAAGGAACATTGATTTGGTATACTGATGGGTCAAAAACAGCAAGTGGAACTGGAGCTGGAATATATCGTGAAACACCCAGATGCAACCTAAATGCACCATTGGGGGATTACGCATCAGTATTTCAAGCAGAAGTACATGCTATGTACAGCTTTGTTTGAGGGAGAATATTGACAGGGGGTATAGAGGGAAAACAATCCTCATTTACTCTGACAGTCAAGCTGCCCTACAGGCCTTATCATGTAACAAAATCAGATCAAAATTGGTCTGGAACTGCCTACAAACCCTGCTCGTTCTGGCCAACCAAAATAAGAACTTATATGGGTCCCAGGGCATAAAGGGATAAAAGGCAACGAGGAAGCAGACGGCCCTGGCAAGGAAAAACTCAGCGACCGTTTCTACTGGTCCTGAACCGGCGTTTGGCATTCCTAAATCCTCGGTACGACTCTCGCTGACTAGGTGGATGTTAAAAGAATACCGGTCACGCTGGGATCTCGTGCCGGGCCAACAAAACAGTAAACGAATGGTTAAAGCGCCATCATAGGTACTGACAGGTGATATATTGAATCTAAGCAGAAATCAAATAAGGCATGTCACGGGACTAATAACCGGACATTGTCACCTTAGGGAATACCTACATAAAATGGGCATCTTTCAAGATGAACCCATATGTAGAGTATGCAATGAGAAGGATGAAACAGCCTCTCATATCATACTAGGCACTCACGCACTGGAGGTATAACCTACTGGGGCCGGTAAACCCACAGGAGGACTTTCCAAAAGAAAATCTAGTGAAAAGGCTACTCAGCCTGATAAAGGTAACAAACCTTTTCAATTGAACATAACGATGTAACTGACATAGTACAATAAGTCTTAAGGCTGCAGTATTGAGGCATTTATAAACCTCAGTCAGGTACATCGTCTTAATCAATCAATCAATCGTGTTCAGCATCCTCGAAAACGGGGGGACAGACGTTTTGCCGTTGATATAAAAAAAAAATACCCATGTCGGGGGTGTCTTTTGACTGGTGGAGCATTGGTGAGGGTCGGAAGTAATCTTCAACACCACCACCGTGCTGTACGTTTAACCCCTTTAGGTAGTAAATTTTGGCTGATTTAGGGGTTTGGTGGGCGGAAAGAAAAATTCTGATACCGCATCCTCAAAAACGGGGGGGGGGGGGAGGTACTCTCGATCCGGGTAAATTTTGGTCCATTTTTCATGGTTATTTCCGATTCACAGACGCCACTAACCGTATAATACAAAAAGTTGCGTACTCTAATGAAACATTATAGTTCTCAAATACGTATCACAATGAAAAATATTATAGTTTCAAATTATAAAGTTGAAAACACTATCGTCGACCACTCTACCATTACACAATTCTAACACTCTACGCGCGTTTCGCAACTATGTTGGCATCATCAGGAGTTGATGATAGACTGATCAACTCCTGATGATGCCAACATAGTTGTCGAAACGTGCGTAGAGTGTGTTAAAATTGTGTTTTGGTTGAGTGGTCGACGATAGTGTTTTTAACTTAGTTGATAAACCAACGGTTCCAATTTCCCAATTTAATCAAATTATAAAAATATACTTTTAGCAATTTCTAGTTTTAAATTGAATATATACTTATGTATTTAACTTATTTTCGAAAATAAACTTATGAATAACAATTTTCTGCTAACTTGATTTTGAAAGTGCACAGAAATAATATTACTTCAAGTTTCAAAATTTAAATTTTATCAGAAAAGCACGCTAAAAACTCTGGATTATAAACTAAAATTTGTAAGAGTATTGCAAATATTATTATTTCAGGTAAAATAGTTACTTCTACCTTCTACTGGACGGGTCCAAGACTCCTAAGATTATCACTAGCAAGACTGATTTTGATTCCTTTGATGGTATTGTGTGTAATGCCTTTCTGGCATAGGGGTATGTCCAGCAATGATCTTTTATCTTTTACTTACTCTATTATACTGGGATTAAGTAATGGGCTTATGGGCAGTATTCCGATGATCCAGGCTGCCGCTAAAGTTGAGAGGTGTTACCGTGAACTTGCTGGTAAGTAAAATGGAATTAAACACACACAAACACCCTGCTTGAGTCCAACTAGAACAGAATTTCTCCAGTATGGGTATTATGCCGTCCTAGCACCTAGCACTCTACCTCTACATGGAACTCCTCTGCTCCGCGGAACTTTCCTCTCTATATCCCCTTTTTGTCCTGTGTGTAGCTTGTTACGTACCTCATGTCCTGTATTAAAAAGTTTTCTTCACCCCCTTCCTTAGTTCTGCCTCCAATAATTGCAGAAATGACCTGCTATACAGACTGCTCAAAAACCGAGGAAGGAAGGGCAAGAATTTATATAGCCAAAGACAAGAGTTTAGAAAAACACGTGATATTCCAGGCAGAAGTTGCAGGCAATACATCACTGTGCGGAAGAGTTTAGGCAAGAGTTTAAAAACTCTAACATAACATGAGGCACAAAATAGATCTACAAAGGTCGCAGTGGAGAGGCTACTATACATAACATGAGGCACAAAATAGATCTACAAAGGTCGCAGTGGAGAGGCTACTATACATAACATGAGGCACACAATAGATCTACAAAGGTCGCAGTGGAGAGGCTACTATAAGCACATAAGCCCCATACTAATCTAATCTAGTCCTGCCTACTTTCCTATCACTCCCTTACACTTTTCTCTCACTTATACCTTTCGGCCTCCCTTCTCGCCAAAGAGTACACCTTCTAGATATAAAATAAAGAGCTCACGAAAACGTCCAAAGCGACCCAAAACAGCCCCGGGTACTGAAATTCGTATAATTCTGATATTTTCTGTGCAAGATATGAATTTTTTCTTCAACACTTGGAAAGAAAAATGCATTTTTTGATGCAGCGATGTAATTTCAAAAAAGTACAAGATCAAAATATGACACAAAATTTCTCAGAAATTGTAAGGAATACTATAACTAAAATTATGTATGCCGTGAATGCAATCAAGTTCAAGTTTCTCCAGTAATGTAATATTGTCAAGACTATCTTTTCATTCGAAAAAAAGGTAAACCAAATAGTCGAGGAAATTTAACACAAAAAATCCCAGATCCGGAACTTTGGTGCAGTTACGCTGCGGACACGCACAACGATTTTGGACGTACGATAAAAAGTCGTGCCGTGCTATGTGAAAAGTTCCATGCATATCTTCACGCAACTAAAGGAATGTGGACGTCATGACTTTTTATCCTACGTCCAAAATCGTTGTGTGTGTCCGCAGCGTAACTGCACCAAAGTTCCGGATCTGGGATTTTTTGTGTTAAATTTCCTCGACTATTTGGTTTACCTTTTTTTCGAATGAAAAGATAGTCTTGACAATATTACATTACTGGAGAAACTTGAACTTGATTGCATTCACGGCATACATAATTTTAGTTATAGTATTCCTTACAATTTCTGAGAAAATTGAAGAAAACACCACTCGTCCTGCGGACTTGTGGTTTTTTCAAGCAACTCAGTTTCGTTATGAAATGAATCGACAGACTTATCGCGAAAATTTAATTCATGTATAAAAAATCCCATAAGCCGCGTGATTTTGTCATTATGACAGCGAAAAAGTTTGCCAACGGAACCTAACTTTTGAAAGCATGACAACCAGCATTGTAAACAAATTTTTGATGACGTTATGTCAATTTTTCTCAAACTTTTAACGATTTTAATTAATTTTAATGAAAATATATTTATTTAATCAAATTAATTGTAAAAAAATTTAGGATCAGTTATTTCGCTAGTCCGCTCTGAACACCTAGTGTTCGTCAATGCAGGATCAAGGGAAAATTCATCATTTCCTTGCAAATGTGTCGATGTTGTTTTTATCAGGCTGTTCGACTATCAGGCTATTCGGGATTGAGGTAGGAATAGGGAACTAACTACAAATTAAACACTGATGAATTATTAGTTGTATCATCCTGAAATAAAAAAAAATAATGTTGGTATAGTAGGAACCTTCTACGTTTAGATAAATCCTGAAAAATATATAAACTGTTTTAATCTTATCGAACCTATAACAGAAAAAAATTAGTTAGTAAATATCAACTAACGAAAACGTTGGTAAAAGTAAATTTCTACATCTACTATTTTTTTGTGAGGCAAGCCTCGTTTTATTTTATTTTTTCTCCACTACGCTACATTAAAATTATATACATTCATAATCCACGAAGCAGGCGAGAAGTCATTCACAGTGAAACGACATACAAATCGAATCAAATAAGTAATTAGTTAAAACTACAATTACAGAACACAAAAATTTTCAATAAAAGTTAAGATTCATGGGAAATCACTAGAGTTTAAGCAGTCGGTATTATGGAAATGTTTTTGATTGCTTAAAATATTCAACATATTCTCAAAAGATTGGTTTGACCTTTTACATTACATAAATTTAGGCCATAATGTTTAAACAATATTACTGGAAGTACCTTATATTTTAAGTGAAAAATGTTTGTATTCTAGTAAAGCTTCGCAAAAGTATTTTTAAATCTTATAGCCTAAATTTATTAAAAAACAAATAAACATAGATATATTACCTCGATATTGGTTTTACATCTGTTTTCAAATATTTCCTTCCACTTGGTTTATATTCAAAGTCTTTATCACGGAAATGAAGAACAAATATAATCATTTGTAGGTATGAACTTCACTGCCTCAAATCTTCTCCTTTCAACATTTGCAGGAATCCTAAAGTCATGTCTTCGTATAATTGTTTAAATGAAAAATATTACCTAAATACTTAGGTAGTTTGACATAAAAACAAAATGTGATTTAATTTTTAACACAATATATGAAACTTACATAATTATAAGTCGTTGCAATAAGTTAAAACAATCCTTTATGCATTATTAAAGAATTTATACAGTCGATAAAATACTAAATTCTACGCCCCTGAACTATGTTTATAACCTTAAATATAACTTACCGATGAAATGATAACTCGGGATTTAAATAATCCAGTTTGCGGCATACCACACATTGTTGAACCATATTTGTCTATTCAATCAATTTAAACCAATAAATCAATATGAAAAAGAAAATTTTAATCGAGCACGATATAAAACACATTAGTAAACAAACACCAATTGTACTGAACATGGCCGACACAAATATACTAGTACCATTCTAATGGTTTCGCTTCATTCATAAATAACAATGTTTGATAGCGCTTCGTTGCCGCTTCTATCAAATTTTCGCAGAAATGGTTGAAACTTAAATCATGGTAAAATATCTTTGTCAATATTTATCTAGCAATGTAATTTGTTGTGTTATTAGTTTCGAAAATTAGTGTTAACGTAGATGTACAATTATTTTAGCGAAACAAAATATCTCATTTTCCAAGATAATTTTTAAATAGATTTAGGATTTTGGTAATGACGGAAAAAAATATGATAACTTTGACAACATTGAAACTGATAACATAAATTCAATAACACAGCGTTTAGACTATTACGTGTTGTTGTCCCCAGCCGAAATGTCAACAAACTCGATCTTATTGTTCTAAATCTATGGTTATTACTATATCCTGATAGGGAACGCAGCATTGTTTTCCATTGCAGAAATTTTTATAGTAAAATAATTTTTGAATTTGTTTTGTAGGTAACATGATGACCCTCTTCTACATGTGGGGTTTGGCGACAGGTTCTCTGGGAGCATACCTCCTAGAACAAATAATCAGACCCATTAAAGTGCAAGAATACTGTGATTATAGATACGATCGTATGGACAGCACCAAAGCACATTTGTCTCTAAATAATACAGGGGAAGTCGCAATGCTCTCATCTACTCCGTCTATATTTATTACAACCATTTTGTCCTCTTTGGCAACAATAAATAACACCGAAACAACATAAATATCTATTTAATTATTTATTTTTGTTAGGAATTTTTATATGTTCAGATAAAATCCACCGACTGGATAGTTTGTTAAGTGTACATTAAATGTTTTCGGTTTTAACCGAGTTTTATTTTATAAAATACAATCTCTAACAGAAAGTCAATGGTTAGAGGAAGGGTGGGCAAAGTAGTTACTGACTATTTTCTTCTCGTATAGTGCTGCCACGAAGCGACAAAGGCCTCAGTTACTCGAATAGTTCACCTTCATCATCATACTGTTGTTGTAATTTTCAACAATTTTCACCTTGCTGATGTAAGGTCAGTGTATTTTATTAATTATTACGCTCAAGTACCAAGGGCGGATTTACCTGGAGCTCAGCAACGCCGATGAACGTCATCTCCGTGGGACTCTCCCAAAATTCACGCGGGGAAGCGGGGAAGGAGAGAAACTCGACTCCCGGGGGTTTTTTGGGTCGCTGAATTCAAATATTGCCAAAAAACAACCCGAAAATCATTGTGGGGGCGTTTTTTGGGGCGCTGAATCCAAATTTCGCGTCGAAAACGACCCCCTGAACACCTGGTGCACCGGAACCGGGACGAGGACTTCATCTCCGTGGGTTTTCCTCACAAAATCGAAAAAGACGAACCAAAAATCGTTATGGGGGGTTTTTTGGGGAGGCGCTGAATCCGAATTTCAGGTCGAAAACGACCCTCCCAACATCTGGTGCACCGGAACCTCGGCCTGAACGTCGTCTCCGAGGGTTTTCCTCACAAAATCGAAAAAGACGAGCCCAAAATTGTTATGGGGGGTTTTTTGGGGCGCTGAATCCGAATTTCACGTCGAAAACGACTCTCCCAACACCTGGTGCACCGGAGCCTTTATCTTGACATCGATGTCATTCCCTTGAATATCTTAGAGACTGACGTCAATACTGCAATAGCTGTGTGGAGTTGTTGATTCTAGTTTATTCCAGAATTCTAGATTATTCTCGTAATTCTCCTCGCTCTATTCAAACCCGGCATTTAGACTCGAATTTTACAGGACTGGATCAACTTTTTCGAGGCCCCAGGCGAGAGTTACATATCAATGAATGTGTGAAATTATGAAAGGGGCCAAAAAATCCGCGAACGCCGAGTTTCTCTCCTTCTCAGTGTGAATTTTGGGAGAGTCCCACGGAGATGACGGCTGTGGGTCAATTTGTTCTGACTTTTATTTAGAAAGTTTTTAATTTTTCCAAAAGCCGTCTCAAAAAATGCACTTTTTGAATGCATTTTTGGCTGCAGCAATGCAATTTCTGGTTTGTATAAGATACAAAGTAGGTACATTTTTTACAAAAAAATTTTGGAAGCGAATGCAAAAAACCGCATTCCGATCCGTCTTAGTCCAAAAGATTCCGATCTTATGTGCTTCATTGCTTCGACTATAGTCTCTGTTAATCCCATCGGGAATCTACTAAAACCGGATGGGAAATACACAGAATCTGGCAGGGAAACTCTGGAGGCACTACTACAGACACATCTGCCAGACTCCAAAGTGATAAAAGGAAAACAGGCGATCCCGAACATGACAAACCCCAATCATAGGGCAACAAAAAGGGATTGGAAACTGGCAAACAGAGTCGTAACCCAAAGCAAAATTAGCTGGGTAATAGACCTATTTGAACCATACAAATCACCTAGTGCGGACGGTATATTCCCTGTCTTTTTGCAACAGGGAAAGAAAATGGCACCAGTGATATGTAAACTGTATGTCAAAATGTCTGTTTTCGAGGATGCTGAACACGATGAAGGTGTTCAATATCACTTCCGACCGCCACCAACCCCTCCACAGGTCAAAACTTATCCCTGAAAGGGACACCCGTTTTGCCGTTGATACAAAAAAATATTCATCCCTTTCGGGGAAAACTTTCTAAATGAAAGGCCACTTCACAAAAACCAGCATGCTTATCCAACCGGAAAATCCTGTGAAACAGCAATCCATGAACTTGTTTCAAAGACAGAGGCTGCACACAGAAATAAAGAAATAGCTTTAGGAGCATTTCTGGATATAGAGGGTGCATTCGACCACACCTCTTTTAGAACCATGGGTGCAGCTGTAGCAAAGCGTGGCGTAGACGACACCACATGCAGGTGGATACAAACCATGCTATGCAATCGATCAACTGAAGCAACGTTGTTGGGAGAGAACATGGAGGTGTCAGTTTCCAAGAGATGTCCACAGGGAAGAGTCTTATCACCTCTACTGCGGGATTTGGTAATTTACGAGCTCCTGGTACAGCTCAGCAATGCAGGATATTATACCCAGGGGTATGCAGACGATGTACTCATAATTGTAGTGGGGAATTTTAAAAATATTGTTTCAGACCTTATGCAACAGGCGCTGAATATCGTGGAGAGGTGGTGTCTAAAGGAAAACCTTAAAGTTAATCCTAATAAAACAGCACTAATTACCTTCACGAAAAAGAAGAAGTTGGACAGTCTCAGACTACCCAAGCTCTTCAACACTCAACTACAATTAATTAATTAACGGCACTAATGGCCGCCAAAAGGGCCATAGGCACTTAATGGGGCTTAAAACTACGTATGGTACACTGGTTGTACACTGCAGTGGTAAGACCCATGTTAACCTATGGCTCTTTAGTGTGGTAGCCTAAAGTAATACAAAGGAAGGCGATACTGGAGCTTGCTAAACTCCAGCGTTTAGCCTGCATTTGCATTACAGCTGCCATGAGGAGCACTCGAACAGCAGCAATGAAAACCATACTAAACCTTCCGCCATTTGATATTTATATCAGAACAGAGGTGAGAATGGGGGCATTCAGATTGGAATGCAATGGCTACTGGGATCCTTATGAACAAGGACACAGTAGAATCACAAAAATCATCACAAACTCGTTGATGGAGATGAGAAGTGATGAAATGGCACCAAAAAACAACTTCACAAAGATCTTCAGCGTTCAGCTGAATTGGGAAGGTGAAGAAACAAACAACTTTCGGGAAGGAATATTGGTTTGGTATACTGATGGGTCAAAAACCGTAAGTGGAACTGGAGCTGGAACATATGGTGAAACATCCAGATGCAACCTAAACGCACCATTGGGGAATTACGCATCAGTATTTCAAGCAGAACTACATGCTATAGAGCTTTGTTTGAGGGAGAATATTGACAGGGGGTACAGAGGCAAAACAATCCTCATTTACTCTGACAGTCAAGCTGCCCTACAGGCAAAATTGGTCTGGAACTACCTACAAACCCTGCTCGTTCTGGCCAACCAAAATAAGGTAACACTTAGATGGGTTCCAGGGCATAAAGGGATAAAAGGCAACGAGGAAGCAGACGCCCTGGCAAGGAAAGCCTAAGCGACCATCTTTACTGGTCCTGAACCGGCGCTTGGCCGTCCTAAATCCTCGGTACGACTCTCGCTGACTAGGTGCCGGGCCAACAAAACAGTAAACGAATGGTTAAAGCGCCATCAAAAGTACTGATAGGTGATATTCTGAATCTAAGCAGAAATCAAATAAGGCATGTCACGGGACTAATAACCGGACATTGTCAGCTTAAAGAACACCTATATAAAATGGGCATCTTTCAAGATGAACCCGTATGTAGACTATACAATGAGGAGGATGAAACAGCCTCTCATATCATACTAGAGTGCCAGGCACTCACGTACTGGAGGTATAACCTGCTGGGGCCGGTAAACCCATAGGAGGACTTTCCAAAAGAAAATCTGGTGAAAAGGCTACTCAGCCTGATAAAGATAACAAACCTCTTCACCTGAACATAACGATATAACTTACATAGTACAATAAGTCTTAAGGCTGCAGTATTGAGGCATTTATAAACCTCAGTCAGGTACATCGTCTTAATCAATCAATCAATCAATCAATCAATCAATCAATTAATAGCCTCTTTGTGATTAAAATTTACTAAGTATTAATAAAATTTTGTTTTAAACAAATTGTCTTTAGTCCAAGAAATGAAGTAAAATCATTCAGCAGATTTATCTCATACTTGGTGCAGGTATAGTGTGTTAATAGCCCAATATAGTTTAAGAAAATCCAGATCCGGATTAAGAAGAATTTATAAAATAATTTGAAAATCCTCAAAACAACACCCTGTGTGCATCCCATTCTTCTATTGGAGTTTTAACGTCAAATTACATCAAATGCATTTTTTTCATTTTCACACGTAGTAACTTTCGAAATATCTGGTAGATTTCTTTCATATTTGGTACAGACATACTTTTTTAGTAGCCCAATCGTATAATGTAAGGACTACACTACAGTTAAAATCCAGATACTTACGGATTAAGAAAAATTTGTAAAATTTGAAAATTGTTACGTAATATACTATTATTGTACATCTCGAAAAAATACATTGTTTTTTAAAAATGTAGGATTTTTGTGGTGAAACTCGCAATTATACGGTAGGGGTTTATTTTCATGAAAAATTGTATTTAACATTAATTCACTAAAAAATGATAATTTATAGATTGCGCAAGTTTTCTTTCTTTTTTCCCCTAACTTTTTGCCACTTCAGCGTGATTAAAACTAGACGTAATAAACATCGATCAAACATTATACTGTCGTAACTATAACCACCAAAAGTTAAAACAGCAACCCTTTATAATCTTGTCTACTAGTTTGTCAGTATTGTTTTATGGTGCCGTGACAACGTTTCGCCTTTTTTATTATTACTTAAATAAGTGTTCCGGATACCCTAACGCGTACAAGAAAATGATTAATTAATTACATTTAGGTATAACGTTTAAAATATTAAAACTAAAAATCTAAAAATACATATACAGTGTGTCTACTTAAGTTGAAATCATATGGAAAACTTTTTTATGATTAATTTTACGAAAAAAAAGTTAATCTTTATAAAAAACAATCATCAGAAATAAATTTTTTTCAGTCGTATACGAGGTTCGTCAAAAAATATAAATTTTGCATAATGATGTGCTCCATATTATTATTATTATTATTATTATATGATTCCAACTTACGTAGACACTGTATAGACACAATTAGTGGAGTGGATCTGGTTTTGAAAACTAAGTCGCACTTTCACGTAATCACTATATCTAAGAGAGCTGTGGAGGGGGCGAAATTAACATGTAAAATATGGCAAATCGGTTTTTTGCACATAACTCGATGAGTTTTATTCGGATCGAAACGATTTCTAGAGATAGAATGAAGAGCTCGCGAAAACGCATAAACTGAATTTTGACCCGTCGAAATCGGTCTAGCGGTTCTCCAGATATGGCGATTTGAAGGTATACGGAATTTCTCCTCGGTTTAGAGCCGTGTTCGCGTTTTCGCAGGGAAGAAAGTGACTTAGAAACTTGATTTTTCCTCCGATAGTCATAACTTAAGTATTGTGTCCAAATTTCAAGTCGATTGGTGGATTAGGGGGGGAGGGGGAAGGCAAATACTGATTAACCTTTAACCCGAGGTAACTTTTTTAATTTTCGACCAATCTAGATCAGCGAAATGGCAAAGTCTTTCATGACGAAAGAGTAAAGTGGGGGAAATTTTTTATTCGCCATCGGATGCAGAATTTTTTTTTCTTTGATTTGAGCCCTACAAGAAATCGATCCGATAAACAGGAAGGGTAGGAAGGAGATGAAAGCGATTCTGTAGAAGGGCAAGGGATAGGGTTCAATATTTCTTTATCCCGATGCTCTAACTGCATTTGGGCCTGCAGGTGCGCGTGGTACATTTATAAATGGAAGTACGCGAGCTCAACAGTCGTGAAGTGAAATGCCGAGGAAGGATCCTAAATACTATGTACACTCTGAGCCAAGGATACAGTAGGTTCATTCAGTGTCACTACGGCAAGTGTCATGCGATGTCGCGCCACTCAATGCTCTCTGCTGCAATTCCGAATTTACTGATTCAACAACAGAGAAGATCGCAAAACCGCTAGGATAGACCTCAGAGTAATAATATACATAGAGATGCCCTGCCTAGAGTCCAGAGGACTGTGTCACCAGAGGCGCGCGGAAAATATTAATTTAGAAAATGTAGGTATATATTAAAAAATATTTTTAAGTAATAAAAAAATAATTTAAGTAATTAGGTCTTACATGAAAATTGGGTCTGGGGGTTTTCTGGGATATATTATCATTTTTACAAAATAATCAAACTATTATTGTAATCCAAATGTATTCAATATTGTTACCAAGGGCAACAAACAATTAATTTCTACCGTGACTCACCTTGTATAAATAAAAAACTTTTTCAAAACAAAACTTTATTAGAATACATACAACATAAATGTTACCATTCATGATGTCGAATAACAATTGTTTAGAGAGGGAAACCTATAAACAATATTTTCACGATCAAAATTATGGGTTTCGCCCATGGTCCATGTGTTGTTTACCTGTGAAATGTTACATCAACATCAGAATATTCCGAAAATCCACAAACAATACAGGTTTTAACCATCTTCAATATTGCTTTTTGCGCTAAAGAGCCAATATCTCAGTCAATAAGCACTCAAATCACCAATAACTTCCAAAAATTATACAATGAGTAATAACCACGACGCCATCAACAAGCACAAACAATATAATTACGATGGAACATGAAAACCATCAGAAGTCGATGAAACCCGAACCGGTATTATTTATGTTGGTTAGGACTGTTGTAAATATAAACAAGTAGATGTTGACTTCAAAAACAAGAAAGCAGTTCCGATTATTCACTCTGGAAAGCAACCAAACGATTAAAAAGTCCTATTACACATAACCCACCAATTAGAAAGGAAGACGGGAGTTGGGCACGAAATAATATACAAAAAGCAAGAGACCCAAGACTGGAATGAACCAGAACAGGAAAATTCAGACGTTAGACCTACTTATCCAAAAGAAGTTTATGTGGAAATCGAAACAAATATAAATCCTGAAAAAGCCCCTGGATTTGATCTCATTACCGGGGAAATCTTGAAACAACTCCCACGTAAAGCTGTTGTCAAACTGACCAACCTTATCAATGCATTATTTAGGATGAGATACGTACCTCAGCTATGGAAAGTAACAGAGGTTATAATGATACCTAAATCAGGTAAACCTCCCCAAGAAGTAACGTCATACCGACCCATCTCTTTGTTGCCTGTTATTTCGAAACTCTACGAAAAATTGCTTCTTAAGAGATTAAAACCTACAATAGAAGAAAAGGACCTGATTCCCTCCCATCGATTTGGTTTTAAAGAAAAACACTCAACGATCGACCAGGTGCATAGAATCACAGACATAATTGAAAAGTCTTTAGAGGAAAAGAAAGTCTACTCCACCGTCTTCCTAGACGTGGCCCAAGCTTTTGATAAAGTCTGGCATGAGGGCCTTAACCACAAGTTAAATTTGTTACTACCACGTCAGTATTCAGAACTCTTAAAATCCTATTTATCAAACAGATATTTCAGGTAGTGTACTAGGTCCAGTACTTACTGTATACCAGTGATATTCCTAACCTCGAGCACGATACTATTGCAACATTTGCTGATGATACTGCCATTCTGGCTGTTGTAAAAGACCATGAAGAAGCTAACCGAAAATTACAAACATCTGTAGACCAGATTAACACCTGGACTAAAAAATGGCGTATTAAGTTAAACAAAAATAAATCTGTTCATGTTAACTTTACTAATAAACGAAACCAACCCTAAGAATAAATAACGCTCAGATTTCCTATGCTAATACAGCAAACTATCTTGGAATGACACTCGACGCTAGACTTCGCTGGAAAGTCCACATTAAAAAGAAACGTGAAGTGCTTGGTATAAAATATAAAAAGATGTATTGGTTATTAGGAAGAAACTCCAAGTTGTCCACACATAACAAACTGCTCCTCTACAAGCAGATATTGAAACCCGTTTGGACGTATGGTAGCTTTGGGGCTGCGCCAGTAAAAGTAACATTCAAGTTATCCAACGTTTTCAAAATAAAGTATTAAGGAACATCGTCGATGCACCCTGGTA
This sequence comes from Crepidodera aurea, assembly GCA_949320105.2. Lineage (NCBI taxonomy): Eukaryota > Metazoa > Arthropoda > Insecta > Coleoptera > Chrysomelidae > Crepidodera > Crepidodera aurea. The sequence goes on from OX439477.1 coordinate 3,956,175, forward strand.
CTGTCGCAACAGTGATCTTCATAGGGACCTGGAAGTAGAAACTGTTGACAAGACTATATCTAAATCTGCCAGCAGCCATGAACAACGGCTGCTCCAACATGGGAACGTTGAGGTCATCCAGCTCGTCGATAATACCAATTTAGTAAGAAGACTCAAGAGGACCAAACCTTTTGAACTAGTTCAGTGACAGTGCTAGTTACAAACAGAGTATTGTGCGGATTTGTGTTATACGTTACCGGTAGTGTTACTAAAATTATCAGACCCTAAGGTACACTAGTAAGTAAGAATTCTAGTTAAGTTAGGTTCGAACAAAATTGCTTATTGATCTTCATGATCAGATTGTAATTATAGAAAACATTCCCACAGAGTGTTTTGCTACGAAAAAAAAACAATGATAGAAAGACATCTCTATGTATATTATTACTCTGAGGTATAGACGAATTAAAAAAATAGGAGATTGATCACATCAGCAGCGCAGTCGTCAGTGCTTGTGCGACATGTAAATGTCGTAGGGTAGGTTTTAGTGAGGGTGAGGAATCAAACTCTACCTTAATAATAACAATAACTATCTTGGGGATTAACCCGTAATAATAAATACTATAATTACTGGATATAACATACAGTCTTACATCTAGGATGTTAGAGATATATCTACATAATATGTAATTCAATCAAACTTAATCTATCTAATAATACAGTATATATAGTAGGCATTGGCCTTATCCTGGAATACCTTCTGAGAGTTCACTCACGTAATGGTTGAGTGAACGACCTTGTTGCTACTCGTCGCTGATAACACTAAAACGACAGACGGTAACCTTACTTAAACAATAATACTCTTATACAATATACTGGGTGATGGACATAGATGGTATATCACACTTGCAGTTGCAGTTGCAGCTCCGGAACGCCCATGTGCAATAGAAGGTCGGCAATTCCACCGCGTTCTAAAGAATTGGTTCGTTGCGCTCTATAATAGAAAATAATCTACAAGCAATCGTTTCGACCCGAATAAAACTCAAAAAATCGATTTTCCATATCTTTACATGTTAATTTCCCCCCTTCCATACCTCCCTTATCTTTCATATAGTGATCACGTATAAGAGAGACCTCGAATCATGAAATCACAAAAAACAATTTTCGAAAAGAGCGACTTCGTTTATCGAGTTTTTTCCGCCAGATCTACTCCACTAATATCTCTAAACAAGTACAAAATTCAATAAAGTATAACTTGAATATTTGAAGACATACAGTTTCTATTAGTTTTCTGAATTAAAAAAAAATGTCGCATAAAACTTACACCGAGCTGTTCAAAGCAACTCAAGACAAATTAAATGAAACTATTCAGTTAGAACCCGTCCAAGCGGACCGACGAGAAGATAGAGATCTTCTGGTAACTTTGTATTTGAAATATATAGGTATAGCAAATAAGTTATCGGTATGCGTGGATCAAATGGTGCATCCTCAAAAAAGAATACTTGTACAAAAATTGTTGGAGGCTACTCTTGGACGAATATTGGAATTAAAAGCGGATTTGGTTGAAGCTGATTTGAATGAGTTCACTCATTGTGGGGATACCATAGACAAGTTAAGAATTACTCCGAGCCAACGCGAGTTATTAGTACCTACTTGCTTTAAGAAAGAACGGCAAGAAGAAATTGACTACCACAAAAAGGTATATGCAAATTTATTTTAATATTAAAATATTTAGAAAAGACTGTATGACTTGTACACACTTAAATGTAGATTCGAAAAAAAAATTTGTAAATTTTAAGAAATTAAAAATCTCTTTAAAGTGTGTAAACTTTTAATTTAATAATTAGCTAAGCGCTTTCGACCTTAAAGGTCATCCTCAGAGCGGCAACCTAAAATGGGGTTTACAAGTTTTTATATAAAAAATACAAGAAATTAACATAAACTTACGTCAAAATTTGAGATACCTCAAAAAGGGGTTCCAATATATAATATATTGTTACTTACGATCTGTTACTCCAGTCTGGATAGTGAAACAAATCGAGAGAAATACTTAACTTATATTTAATATTTTATTTTGACTTCGGTTTACTTAAGTTAAGATTTAATTTCTTGTAAACAATTTAAAAAAAATTATTAATTTTAATGTTATGAGATTTAATAAGTGTATCTTTTAATCTTGACTTTAATGTTTTTTTAAAAATTATATTAAATAGTTTTTATTTATTTATTTCCTTTCGTAATCTTAGTCAGAATGTATTGTTGAGCGCCATCTACCAATCGGTAGAAAGATTTGAGACTTTAACCTTCAGTCGTGCTTCAGTAATTGACCGTGAAACCTTTTAAATCGATAATAATGAACAGTTGGTAAATGCAGAAATTTTTATTAACAATTAAAAATAAAATAAAAACAAATGGTTGACGTTATAGTTATTGTGAAAATTTATTGAAAAGAAAAAAGGTAAGTGTAATGTTTTTATTGTTTATAAAATTAATAATAATACTAATGCTATAATTATACTCTTACCTTATTCTAATCTGAACTTAGTTGTTTGTTAAAATGAACCCTAACCTAATTAAATAAAATGCTATTTGCCTTGTTTATTTGTATAGACGTCTCCAATCTTTTAAATATCGATATTTATTATTAAATGATTGGTACCTTCTTTTTTATTAACGAATCATCAATTTTTAGTTACTCCTGGTTACTTTCTTTCTTTCTAACCTTCAAAATAACGGATATAATATTCAAAATCAATCAGGAACACAGGATAAAACTACAGGATACTGTTGGATATGGATAACAAACAGGATACAAACAGGATCTGGATTCTCCTTCAGGAACAAAAGCAGGAATCACTGATTGGAGTTCTTTTCTTAATTAACTTCTTTTTTTCTTGGATTATACAAATCTAACCTCAAAATAAATAGTTATTTATTGATTTTGATTAATTTATTTGTTTCATTATTTCTCTTTATATTTAATATAAGCTTTGTATTCTCTTTATTTAATTCTTCGCATTAGTCAACCGTTACAATATATTGAAAAACATGACTAAGCGTAAAATAAAATTGAAGAGGTTTTATCAATTTTATTTTACACTTAGTCATGTTTTTCAATATATATCGGAAGTACTTTTTGAGGTATCTCAAATTTTTACGTAAGTTAAACCTTAAACCCAGTAGTATGCCTTTGTCATGCAGGTGATCTACTGACTAACAAGTGTGTAATTGTGTCGCCAACCCCTATCAGTTCCACGAGATATCCGATCTCATCCGGCCTGTTTACCGGCGTGAATGAAATTGCGTATGACACAAATACCTTTTTGCACTTGCTCAAAGTCTTATCTGACTTTAATTCCACTTGAATACGGCAGGATTCGAACCTACTCCCCGAACACTGACCAAGCTGAATCGGCAGACGCCTTACCAACTAGGCCACCGTGTCCGGTTAATTTGTAAAGACCAAACACTGCTTTATAAATTTTTTCCGAATGTGGGAAATTTATCCAAAATTGAAAGAAACTATAACCTCCCAATTTTTCAGGGAAGTAACTTTAGCCGCTCAACTCATTTGCCAATAACTCTAAAATGTTGTGTTATATGTTTGGTTGTTATTTCGAAAATTGTTTGTTATAGTTTTTTTATCAAATACTATTAAACGAGCAAGGTTTGTATGTTTGTATGTATGTATGTATGTGTGTATCTCCGGAGGATCTCAAAATCCACTCGTCAGAATTCAATGAAACTTTCAGGGTAGACTAATTGCTATCTAAATCGGCAAAAAATGTAGGTCTCATGTCTGTGAAAATTCGATCTTCCGAGATATTTACAAGAAAAGTTAAGCTTTTAGTTTATTTCCTAGCAACGACAGAGCTAACATAAATTGTTTCTATAGTAAATATCTGGTCACCGAGCTTCGCTCTTAATATTCAAATCTACATTTTTAAGCAGCCCAATGCATATAATTTAAGTATATTTATAACATGACAAATTATTAATTAATTCGCGAAAATCACGGAGTGGCCGACATCTACTTGAACTACTAAAGGGAGATAAATAAAAAGTTCATTGGCGATTGGCTTGAAAGTAGGCGGGAAAATTAAAAAAGTTGTCAGTGTTAATTTTCAATTGGCTGCAGCTGTTGTTGACGTTTATCAACTGCTTGTCACAGAGGTTAGTTAAATGCATTAAAAGTTGCCTAGAGTCTGGGGATTTCACCCTTTTAGGGCAACATCTACTGACGCTTGATCTTCGCGAATAGTCATGGCGGACAGGCTCCGTTTCCGGGACGGGCAACAGCAGCGTGTAGGGCACAGGTCCCGTCAACAGAAGATCGCTCAGCTCACTCTATTTATCACTATATAAGAAAAACTCTATATTCAATTGATTTTATTATTTATTGATCTGCATTGAAGGAAAATTATATGTCTGATATTCATACTTGGGTAAAAACCTCCACAAAAACATGTGACCAGACTCTCGACGTGTGGCAGATATTGATATATTTTTTCAAAGTTTTTCAGTTACAAAAATAGTTTATTCGTACATTACATTACAATTTGTTCTTGGAAAATACAAAGTCACAATCAACCTTAAAATGTACTATGAAAATAGAGAATTTTAAATGTCTCTTTAAAGTTTCTTGTAAAATAAAAAATTGAAATCTATGTTAATAGTACACGTGTACAAGCATTCATTCTTTTTCTCTCTCTCTATGATAATGAAAACTTAAATATTAAAACTGTCCGCATAATAAAATAGTAGCCGTAAGGGGTAGTCTCATACTATCGGGGAAGGGAAGAACCTTTACCCGATGTGCATAAAGCATTTCCACCCACTAAAAAAAAAAGATTAGCTTTAGGTTAGGTTAGATCTTTGTAATAAATAAAGAAAAGTACAATACGTATGACATTTTGACATTTGTTACATTCTGACAGGTATCATATTTTCACATTTGTTCATTTTGACAGTTGTTACATTCTGACATGTATTACACTTTAACAGTTGTCACGGTTTGACAAGTGTCCATTTTAACAGTGTTACTCAACGTTCCTATAAATATTTACCTAAACCCATGATTTCTGAAATTGAATTGGCAACGTTGTATTTTCAACTTTGAATTTATGAGATGGCTCTCATTTGACATGCAAATTATTTATGTCCGTCAAATGAACCTTTCCTTTTTTATACTTTTCAGGTTTATTCTGGTTATAAATTCCTACTTGGGCTTTTGTAGAAAACTTATGTATGCGTTTGTACTGGAAAAATATATTAAATAAACGTTTCAACGCACTGAATTTGTTTGCCTTGGGAGTGAGTATCCCAACTTATATTTTTTCATAAAAAAATGTGAAAAATATTTTTCCGCGCAAAAATTTCTATTGCTAAGTATATTGATTTTATCTTGTTTTATAGTATCTGTGAAAATTTCATGAAAATCCCAGTCGGCCCCATTTTCTTAACGTTTACCCAGAGATGTGCGAGTCAGTAGTTGTCAAAATTTGTAGGTCATTATGGATAAAAAGCGGCAAATTTAACGCCAGAAATTAAATAAAGTCAAACCTTTTTACTACTATACTATACAGAAGGAGTACAGTATTTAATTTGCAGAACGTAGTACAGGTTCAAGAGGTAGAAATTTTATTTTTACCTCATCCTTCAATGCTTATTTGTAGTTAAAATTTAAATTTTAGTACATCTGATCGACCTAATATAGTTTTTGTCTAGATTTAATCTTGTTTCCATGGTTTTTACTGTAATAAACCTGTTCTTTTGATAGATAAGTAAGACTTTATTTATTCATAGCCGTATCGTATGTATTTTAATTGATTCGGAATTTTGTATTAATATTACCAGTCCTCCTAAATCCTTGAAGGCAGAATTATTAGTAATAGCAAGGCAACATAAAAACAAATTCAAAAAATATATTATAGATGAGATGGCCCGAGAAAAAGTAATTAACATTCTCAGATTGCCTCCTTACCACGCAGAGTTAAATCCCATTGAACTGATCTGGTCACAATTATTAAAAGGTTATGTTTCTAAAAAAAAATACTACATTTAAATTTACTGATGTGCGAAATTTGTTTCTGAAGGCAGTTTCAGATGTAAATAGAGAACATTGGGGAAAATGCATTGCTCATGTTAAAAAGGTGGAAAATTCATTTAGGAAAGTGGATATATCAATGGAAAATTTAATGGAACCTATAATAATAAACCTCAGAAAAGACAATTATAGTGATATCAGTAGTTTTAGTGAAGACAGTGACTTTTTAATCTTTGAGTTTCGGTAAGTACTGAAGCGTTACTTTTAATGCCAAGAGATTAAAAAAAGTTTAATCCCAACATATAATCCTCCTTGTTATTTATTGGTTAAATTTAATTCGTTCAATGTTAAAGTGTCAGATGCATAATGTTTATTTTTATTTTTTGTAAATAATATAACTTCAAAATTTAATCTACGAAGTGCGTATACCGGGTGACAATGAGACTAGGGCCATGCCTATATCTCGGTCATTTTTCAACCGATTTGAATAAGTGCGTATATATATTTTATATGCTGTGACCTTATTTATATTATAGAAACTTATTTTGCAAAGAATGTGACGTTAAATCCCCACTTTTACTGCGCTCCTCTCTCCTTTATAGTATATATTACTATAGAAACAAGTTATATTATCTCTATCGTTGCTAGGAAATAAACTAAAATATCTGTCGTTGCTATGTGACCTTATTTATATTATAGAAACTTATTTTGCAAAGTACGCCTATGGAATGTGACGTTATATCCACACTCTTACTGCGCTCCTCTCTCCTTTATAGTATATTACTATAGAAACAAGTTATATTATCTCTGTCGTTGCTAGGAAATAAACTAAAAGCTTAACTTTTCTTGTAAATATCTCGGAAGATCGAATTTTCACAGAGATGAGACCTGCATTTTTTGCAGATTTAGATAGGAATTAGTCTACTCTGAAAGTTTCATTGAATTCTGACGAGTGGATTTTGAGATCCTTTGGACATACATACATACATACAAACCTTGCTCGTTTAATAGTATTTGAATAACTAATTTGCGGAAGATAAAAATTGAAAACGAAAAAAACGGGATTTTTCGGCTTTCTGCATAATTTTGAGGTTATGTTGAAAAACAATTGATGCAAAAGTTTTACATTTTTTAATTATATACAACTTTTACATTAAACTTTTTTCGAAATTATGCCACAAATCGTAAAAAACTAATATCCAACCCTCAAATTGTATATTTAGCTAACCCCACCTCCCTTCCGGAACTTTTAATTTGTCCAATTGATGTTTTTTAATTTACTTACATACAATTTACAATTTTCCGACCATCCACATACTGCTAAGAATTTTTTTTTTGCCCTGGGCTATATAAGCAGCAATGCTTTTAATTTTATAACGTTCCTAATATTTGTATTTTTTTTTGATTCATTAATTTGCTCTACATATGTGGTAAGATTTCTTATTAAAACAAAAAAATCTCTGATACTTAAAAATCATTTACTATTAGCAATTTTTTTTTAGGTAATCGACGAAACGCTTTCCAAACTAGGCTTTCTAGATAAAGTACCCCAAAAAGTCCCTATGACCGAACAAAAAGCCATTCTGATTATCCAAACCCACGAACGAGCTCGCCAAGGAAGGTTAAGACATCAGTTCATGAAAGAAATAAGATCTATGAAAGAAAAAGGCAAACCTCTACAAGAAACTCCAGAAGAAGAAGCTAAAAGAGGCGGAATCAGCCTTTCAGCGGCGCTGAAAATACAGAAAATTTGGAGAGGATACATAGCGAGAAGAGCAACTAGAAGAAGAAAACTCCAAGAAATGTTGTTAATAGGAATGATACCTCCTGTTAAAACCAAAACCGACGAATTAGAAAAAGACAAACTAAACCAAAAATATAGACACCAACTTCAATTCGAACGTCGCAAAGGGTACGAACAATCTATTAAAGATATTAGAGCTGATTTAGAGAAAAACCAAAGAGACGTAGTATTGGAACAGTTAAGTGATCAAGTTAGAGCGTGGTTGCTGGAGTACAAAACTTCAACTGGGAAGATACCAGAATATACAGGAGAAGATCGAAGTGCGTCTAGAACTTTACTAAGCAGACAAGGTGAATTTATTTAGCCATATAATTTTAAAGTTCCAAAACATTTGTGAAAGTTGCAAAATAAAAATACTATTATCAATAGTCCAAGAACCAGAGACAAAGAACAAAACATCAGAATGAGTACAGTGGTTTATTCCGCTAGCATAAATTTTCTAAACCGTAAAAAATCTGATACAAAACAAAAATTGCTTTATAATGCAGCATTGTGTAAAGATAAAGTGTCCTGATAAGTTTGAAAATCAGACATCAGAAGATAACTTGGAACTACCAATTTAAATGATTAACGAAAATAAATTGGGATGGTTTGGGGTGATCTGGGGATTTCCACTTAGACATACATTACACATTCAGTTTTTCATCAGTCAATTCAATGATTGTGGTTAGAATGAAGCCAAACTGACCGTGTTACTCAGTGACTGAAGGACTGATAGATCAGACTGTAGTCGAGAAAATATTTTTTTTTTATTATTATTAAATACCCATAAAGTGTAACGTTTAAATTCGGCATTAAGACCTTACTACATTAATTAGTTTCCATACCTTGTTTTTCTTGGGTAGATGTGAGCCACTGTAGGGATCGAATTATATTATTTAGGAACCACATATCACATAAGCCTCAAGTTTTTGACTCACTTTATATCCATTTGAACGAGCTAGTTAGTTTCGTATAAAGTATTTCGAACATTAAAATAGATTGTTGTTTACGTCTATTTTATCGATGTCATGTTTCGATCTGTCGTTCCGGTCATTTCTTCTGTTAAATTTAGGTATTGTACGGCTGTGTTAGCCAGTCACCTGTTATATGATTGGTCAAGTCGCAGAGTTTGACCAGTTATGTTATATGATTGGTCAAGTCGTTTTTAGTGACCCGTGGCGGTTAATAGGTGAATCTCTTTCTGGACTTGCGTGGTTGAATTCGTTCTAGAAGGATTTAGAAGGAAATTTCGGCCGGGTTGTTTTTTTTCTTGTTGGGTGATAAGTATAACGTAGTTTAGACAAAATTTTGAGGAATCGCCCGGTGTTTTATGAAGATTATTTCGTACCATTGATTGGGATAGACGAGCGATTCCCGTATTGTTAGACTTGCAGGGTGCCTATTTGATTTGGTGTGTTTACCCTGGTCTGAATCTCTTGAAGAGGAATTGATATTTTGTAACAAACCAAGCCACGTTCGTAACGACGCCATTTTTGTCAGGTAAGGCGTTTTTCATGACAGTCGAGTATTATGTTATTTGGCAAGTGTGTAAGGCCTATTAATATTATAGGGATAGTACCTTCCACGGGAGACGATTTGATTCTCCGAGGATTCACCTTCCACGGAAGCGTCTGTAACAGGAAAGTTCCTGATTCGCCTTCACTGTATAAAAGGGTATGTTGAGATATTTAAATGTTTTTATTGTATAAACTATTAGAGTTTGTAAATTTCTTTCTGGGCCGAGGGGTATTCGATTAGGGGTTTAATGTATATTATTTTAGGGTTCTCGTATTGGGCGGATGTGAACCAGATTCTCGTGTTGGGCAGATTGTGGACCACATTCTCGTGTTGGGCGGAGTGTTGACCACATTCTCGTATTGGAGTGTTGACCACATTCTCGTACTGGGCGGATGATAATCAAGTTGCCGCAATTTAATTATTGAGTTGGTAGAAGAAAATCCATTTTTAAAAGCGAGGGAGTTTTGGAACAACCGCAAGTTTTTCATATTTTTTTTATATTTGTTCATGTACATTATTTGTTAATTAGTAATTTTTAAAGGTCTCTAAATTAATATTTTCATATATTTTCTCTAATTAAATTTTTTGGAATTTTGTAAGCGACTTATAGGGGCGAGTGGTATTTTTTTTACGCCCAATTCCAACGATCTTGAGAGCTCTCGCGGACGGTGTAACACCCCTATTGTTCGTAATCATTTAATCATTTTTTTTTAACTAGCGCAATTTTCTTACAATTTTAGTGGGATCCCTTGGATTCCTTTTTCTTTTTTTTTACCTGTGTAAGTGGAAACATTAAATAGTTATTTAGTAATTAGTTACTTTTCTTTCATTTACTAATAGTCACAAATAGTCTTGACCCGAACTAAGGTAAGCAAATTTTTGTTGCGACGTAGTTTATTTTTTTTATTTGTGGGTTCAATTTAGATCCATTCTGGAGGTTGAGTGACTAAATTGACCATATTTTGGATGAGGGTAAAACAATCTCCTGGCGCCCATTTTTCTTTTTAATTAACAACATATATCAATCCACACCCCACTTCACTGTGGTTAGCCGGCATCCAAAGCGGATTACATAATCCCACGAAGGAATATCTTTAACCGAGAATAACTCGTGGCAAAAGGCATTTAGAATATTACAATCTGGTCAACAGTGACCAATGAGCAATTTAATTCTAACTTAATCTAATAGAATTTGAAACTTAAAACTAAGGTATACTCATCAGCGTTCCTTAGGTTCTGTAGAATGGATTGCACTAAACTTTAACGTGCACACAAAAGCTCTGCTTTTGCACTAAAAACACTAAACTAACTCAAAGGGCTTGATCCTCTTAAGTCTTCATTCTAACCCAGTATTGTCAAGGAGCTGGATGGCCTCGACATTGACATGATGATGAAGTCTTTCTCCATGACTCTTGGCTAATTTCTTGATGGTCTGGTCAACAGCATCCATTTCCAGATACCTATGGAGGTCCGAATATACCAAGGAGAATCTACTATGTTCCTCAGTGCTTTATTTTGAAATCTTTGGATTATTGCTAAGTTACTTGCTTTGGTGCATCCCCATAGTTGGATACCATGGGTCCATACAGGCTTAAGTATCTGCTTATAAAGCATAAGCTTATTATGTAGAGACAGGGTGGAGTTTCTTCCTTATTAGCCAGTACATTTTTCTATACTTCAGTCCAAGTTCTTCTCTTTTCTTTTTAACATGCATTTTCCATCGGCATCTAAGATAATACCTAAGTATTTTGCTGTGTTTGAGTATGTAATCAGGTTATTGTTTATTCTGACTGGAATATGATCTATCCTTTTGTTTGTAAAGTTAATGTAGAGTGATTTAGTTTCATTAAGTTTAATTTTCCATCTCTTTGTCCAGTCATAGATAAAGTGGACAGCTGTTTACAGCTTGTGTGTTGCTTGTTTATTGCTCTTTCCTACTGCTAGAATGGCAGTGTCGTCGGCGAAGATGGCTATGGTATTGTTTTCTAACTCTGGAATATCACATGTGTACAGTGAGTATAGAACAGGTCATAGGACACTTCCTTGTGGTACTCCAGCCTTAATTTCTTTAAGTTCGGAATAGGCTTCTTCTTGCCTAATTCTAAAGTATCTTTCCGATATATATGAATGGAGGATATCTGATTATTGTTTTGGAAGGAAAGCTTGAGCTTATGTATTAAGCCTTCATGCCAAACCTTATCAAACGCTTGAGCTACATCAAGAAAGATAGTAGCACAAATGTTTTTCTCTTCTAATGATTTCTCTATAATGTTGGTTATTCTATGAACTTGCTCGATCGCCGAGTGCTTATTTCTAAATCCAAATTGGTGATCAGGCATAACTTCTTTTTCTTCGACAAGAGATAAGAAAATATAGCAGAAAAATCCGGAATTTTTGTGCAGTAAGTCGGATTGAGATAGGGTTTTTTGCATTCGTTTCGTTAGCTAGTCTAGAAATTTTGTACCGTATTTTGTCTTGTATTTTTTTGAAATTGCATCGCTGCATCAAAAAGTGCTTTCTTCTTTCCAAGTATTGAAAAAAATATATCCTTTCTTGCATAGAAAACATCCGAAACATACGAATTTCAGTACCCGTGGGTGTTTTGGGATGCTTAACCTGAATATGATAAGCCCTCGGTATACCTGGAGGTCAGGACGGCGCCAGGAACGTCATCACCTTGAGTTCCCTGTTAACTCATCAAAAATCGATCGAAACACCTCACAAGGATCGCTCGTCCCAGATCTGACATTGACATCGTCCTCCGAAGGACCTGGTACACGCAACCTGGCCAAAACGTCATCTTCTGGAGTTTTTCTGTAATTTTCTCGTCAAACTGTTTCACATTGCTTATTGAATACTAGTCAGTATCTATTTCCAAGCTCCCTAGATGTAAAATCGGTGGATGTAAAATCGACTGTGGAAGATCGGACTCATCTGAAACATCGCGTTCAAAAATTGTGCTGGCACAAACTGCACCAACGTCGATGAATATACCACAAAAGAAATAATTGCAGCCTAGAATGACACTCTCGAGGAAGAGAATACCGACTTATCAGTTGATGAAGCGGAAGATATTTAAGTCAATGTATTTGTACTTATACCTTTAATTTTCCTCTTGAATTATTGTAATTGATTCAACCGTCCCAAATCCGGGGAAGGATTGATTGATTGATTAAGACGATGTACCTGACTGAGGTTTATAAATGCCTCAATACTGCAGCCTTAAGACTTATTACAGTTACATCGTTATGTTCAGGTGAAGAGGTTTGTTACCTTTATCAGGCTGAGTAGCCTTTTCACAGATTGTCTTTTGGAAAGTCCTCCGGTGGGTTTACCGGCCCCAGTAGGTTATACCTCCAGTGCGTGAGTGCCTGGCACTCTAGTTTCATCCTTCTCATTGCATAGTCTACATATGGGTTCATCTTGAAAGATGCCCATTTTATGTAGGTGTTCCATAAGGTGACAATGTCCGGTTATTAGTCCCGTGCCATACCTTATTTGATTTCGGCTTAGATTCAGAATATCACCTGTCAGTACTTTTGATGGCGCTTTAACCATTCGTTAACTGTTTTGTTGGCCGGGCACGAGATCCCAGCGTGACTGGTGTTCTTTTAACATCCACCTAGTCAGCGATAGTCATACCGAGGATTTAGGAATGCCAAACGCCGGTTCAGAACCAGTAAAAAAGGTCGCTGAGGCTTTCCTTGCCAGGGTGTCTGCTTCCTCGTTGCCTTGTATCCCTTTATGCCCTGGAACCCATCTAAGTGTTACCTTATTTTGGTTGGCCAGAACGAGCAGGTTTTGTAGGCAGTTCCAGACCAATTTTGATCTGACTTTGTTACATGATAAGGCCTGTAGGGCAGCTTGACCGTCAGAGTAAATGAGGATTGTTTTCCCTCTATGCACCCTGTCAATATTCTCCCTCAAACAAAGCTCTATAGCATGTACTTCTGCTTGAAATACTGATGCGTAATTCCCCAATGGTGCGTATAGGTTGCATCTGGGTGTTTCACCATATATTCCAGCTCCAGTTCCACTTGCGGTTTTTGACCCATTAGTATACCAAGCCAATGTTCCTTCCCCAAAGGTGTTTGTTTCTTCGCCTTCCCAACTCAGCTGAACGCTGAAGGGCTTTGTGAAGTTGGTGCCATTTCATCACTTCCCATCTCCATCAACGAGTTTGTGATGATTTTTGTGATTCCACTGTGTCCTTGCCGGGGAAGGATACTAATGCCAGATTCTAGACAAGCGACCCGAAAAACCCCCGAATAACCCCCCACTCCAGGATATGACGTTTGTAGCCAGGTAGCGTGCACCAGGTCCTCCGGAGGACGATATCGATGTCAGATCTGGGACGAGAGAACCGAAAAATCCCCGTGTGAGGTGTTTCGATCAATTTGGTAAGTAATTTCAGTAAAACTGCATGTGTTGAGACAGGCCGCGTGCACCAGGTCCTCTAGAGGACGATTTTGATGTCAGAACTGGGACTAGCAACCCAAAAAACCCCCGAGTAAAGAGTTTCGATCGATTTTTGATGAGGGAACGCCAGGTGCTGACGTTCCTGGCGCCGTCTTGACCTCCAGGTATATAGAGGACTCATTTGGCCATCATATACAGGTTAAGCGACCCAAAGATATGAATTTTTTCTTCAACACTTGGAAAGAAGAATGCACTTTTTGATGCAGCAATGCAATTTCAAAAAAGTACAAGATCAAAATATGGCACAAAATTTCTAGACGAAGCAAATTCAAAAAACCCCATCTCTTACTGCACCAAAATTCCGGATTTTGGGCTATTTTTGTGTTAAATTTTCTCGACTACTGACAAATATTTAAATTTTTTTATAAAATTTGTCAGTCCGGTCAGACTGATAGTGTAGTATTACTGTTTCATTCTCTTATCAGCAGGGTTGCCAACGTGCGGGTATTTTACTCAAAAAGCGGGTATTTTGTACTCTGGCGGGTATTTTTCGGGTTAAAACAAATTTCGGGTATTTTGATGCGTTTGACTAATAAAGGACCCCGCAGTTTTTGATAGGAAAATGGCTTTCGGTGGATTTCTCTCAAACTTCGGAAATTTATTCTTCATCCCATCCCGATCAAAAGTGTTCACAGGCCCAACTCAATCCTATGTACAGATTTCGAGCTAGCGCGAGTTTAAAATGATTAGTGGGAACTCGATATATGGCCATTTATCGGCAAGTTAGGCGTTCACCTCTTTACGTTTATGCTTTATATGATGGATATATGTCATACACCCAGATACACACACACACACGCACACATTTAGCGTCTTTTAGAAGATTTTATTTTGATTTCTAAACTATTACTTAAGAATTTATTTTTTATTGACATTACATTTTTCATTTTTCAATCACTTTTTTGTTACCATGACTATGTCCGACATGGGCGTTTCATTGACAGGGTTAAACACAGCCAGTCAACAACTCATGCACTGCTAAGTACATCATCTATTCTCACAGTCTGCTGTCGATTGGTGAGATACCTTTTAAAAAGATTTAAATAATTATTTCGTATACCAATATCTTCCAAGCACTGCAGGAGAAAAAAAAAGTAAAGTTCGTGTGACGGGTGGTTTAGGTTTTAAAAGATAATCACAGTTTAATTTAATTATTTCAGACTTTGTGTTATCTATTCCAACGATTTTCCCATTTTTTAAATCAAAATAGGTGCAATTAGGAATAGATTTTCATTGCTTTTTATTTGGTTTGCTAAAGCTCTTATTAAATTCATTAGCAATGTTAATTTTGTGCTGGACATAATTGTTAAGTGTTCTCTTACAAAGAGTATTTCTCCATTGAACATTTAGTTTTGTATTTATTTCAAGGTATCCGTCCGGCTGTGTTTAACCCTGTTAATGAAACGCCCATGTCGGACATAGTCATGGTAACAAAAAAGTGATTGAAAAATGAAAAATGTAATGTCAATAAAAAATAAATTCTTAAGTAATAGTTTAGAAATCAAAATAAAATCTTCTAAAAGACGCTAAATGTGTGCGTGTGTGTGTATCTGGGTGTGTATGACATATATCCATCATATAAACCATAAACGTAAAGAGGTGAACGCCTAACTTGCCGATAAATGCCCATATATCGAGTTCCCCCTAATCATTTTAAACTCGCGCTAGCTCGAAATCTGTACATAGGATTGAGTTGGGCCCGTGAACACTTTTGATCGGGATGGGATGAAGAATAAATTTCCGAAGTTTGAGAGAAATCCACCGAAAGCCATTTTCCTATCAAAAAAATGCGGGGTCCTTTGGAGAATACCGGATTAGATTTGTTTTTCAGTAGTAATACCCCTAGGGCCTTGATAATACCGAGGTAATTTTGTCATAGAGAATGCTGAAAGCGTGTTGCTTGATAATGGCCCGAGGCCGAAGGCCGAGGGCTATTATCCTTAAGCAACACGCTTGAAGGATTCTCTATGACAAAATTTTGAGGATTTATCAAGGCCCGAGGGGTATTCGATAAGATAATTTTTTACTTTGTAGATTTAAACATTTTTAAACTAGTTGTCAGTTTGACGTTTAATTAATTTTTAATCAAAAACTTGACTTGCTGAAAACACCAAACTGAAAACACCACATGTAGGGTGTTATCGCTGTAATCCATAGCTGATTGGATGAAATTTGACACATGACTCTAAATTAAGTAATTTGATTGGTTACAATAGTTAGTAAAAAATTATCAGTAGTAATACCCCTAGGGCCTTGATAATACCGAGGTAATTTTGTCATAGAGAATGCTGAAAGCGTGTTGCTTGATAATGGCCCGAGGCCGAAGGCCGAGGGCTATTATCCTTAAGCAACACGCTTGAAGGATTCTCTATGACAAAATTTTGAGGATTTATCAAGGCCCGAGGGGTATTCGATAAGATAATTTTTTACTTTGTAGATTTAAACATTTTTAAACTAGTTGTCAGTTTGACGTTTAATTAATTTTTAATCAAAAACTTGACTTGCTGAAAACACCAAACTGAAAACACCACATGTAGGGTGTTATCGCTGTAATCCATAGCTGATTGGATGAAATTTGACACATGACTCTAAATTAAGTAATTTGATTGGTTACAATAGTTAGTAAAAAATTATCAGTAGTAATACCCCTAGGGCCTTGATAATACCGAGGTAATTTTGTCATAGAGAATGCTGAAAGCGTGTTGCTTGATAATGGCCCGAGGCCGAAGGCCGAGGGCTATTATCCTTAAGCAACACGCTTGAAGGATTCTCTATGACAAAATTTTGAGGATTTATCAAGGCCCGAGGGGTATTCGATAAGATAATTTTTTACTTTGTAGATTTAAACATTTTTAAACTAGTTGTCAGTTTGACGTTTAATTAATTTTTAATCAAAAACTTGACTTGCTGAAAACACCAAACTGAAAACACCACATGTAGGGTGTTATCGCTGTAATCCATAGCTGATTGGATGAAATTTGACACATGACTCTAAATTAAGTAATTTGATTGGTTACAATAGTTAGTAAAAAATTATCATTATAATATGTACCTGCATATAATATTTTGTTTGTGTTTGATCAGAATTATTTTATGTTTTGTTTTTTTATGTAATAAATTATACCATATCCTTCCTGGGCCAAGTGGGGTCCAAATGTATGTATTTTAAGTTAAATTATTCTTTCACTAAATCCATTAAATAATTTTTTTAGAAATATAGCAATAAAAAATCAGGAAAATAAACGTTTGCTGTTGATTTATATGTCTGAATGCAAAAAAAACATAGTCTTTGTTTCGGTCCACGCCGATTGATAATGATGTGGTGTTATTGGTTGTATGACGACGCGTGATCATCAAAAGGTCGCTGTTATTTGTGTCCCAGGGCTAAAGGTAGCAAAATGAGAACAAAATGTTCTATCTGCAAAAAATCGTATGTGTCAAATGTGAAAAATAATTATCTTTTGTGAGTAACTTTGTTTTTAATAAATAAAAGATTATATATTTTTTTATAACTACTACCTACCTACAACCAAAAGTTAGAAAAACAATTAGAAAAATAAAAAAAAAAAATAAAATAGTGATATAAAATGCTAAATAAAATTGGGGTCTGCTTGGACCCCATTTGGATATTTTTCTTTCAAATTTCACTTGGCCCCAGGAAGGTTAAACATATTGTGTCCACTCATTTTCATCATTCAGGATTACCTGTTTTCAAATGTGGCGCGCTTTAAAACCTCAAGCGGGTAAAATCGGGTTTTTTCAGCTGTGAAGGTGGGTAAAACATGATTTTTTGATTGGCAACCCTGCTTATCGGTCATCGCCTGAAGTGCGATGGAGACGGATCGCGATATCAATGTTCAGCCTTTGGCTCACGAAAAAGAGTTTATTCTTACGTTTGAATCATTTCCTCTCCTATTGAAAAAACAAGATAAATATTATGTAAATATAAATTAGTGCTTCACAAGTTGTCATTATAGCCTCACTGATAGTTGCTGGTGAAATAATAACAGCCGAGAATGAGAATTTGAGATTATCAGTAGAAAAGTATCGCAAGATCAGAGCTAGTTTTTCTTCATGCCTTATTGATTTCCTCATGATGGTATAGTACTTGAGGGCTCAATATATTGACTTGACCAGTGGAGTCTGGGCGATGACTGATGTCAGTCTAGACTGATCGTGTAAATACACACATCAGTCTCCAGTTTTTCTTCAGTCAATTATCATCTATAAGCAATATTTTCCCTAAGAATTTATCTTATACTTTAGGGACAGATAGCGAACTCAGCAAATCGACCCAAATATCTTCGAAAGAATCAAAAACCAAGAAAGACAAGAGCTCAAAAGCAGGGAAAGATGGCAAATCAGATAATGCCGAAGAAGAAGATCAATCAACTAAAGCTCTCGTGTCAACGTTTGTGCCAGAATTGAATCTGAGAAAAGAAGAATATGATGAAGTATGGAGAAATAAAGATGAAACTACAAATTTTCGTCAGTTTCATTATAAAAAAATGATAGAACAACAACAGATGACTGAGATGGAAAATGAACTGAGAAAAGTTGTAGATGAGATGATGATGGCTGAGTTAGAACTACTGCAGGTAAGACAAAAATTAGTTAATAAGGACGGATTATTTTGAAAGTCCAATATTCTCGAATAGGAAGGAAAAAATTGATAGATTCTAAAGAACTTGAAGGAATACCATTTAAAGTACTTACTTGGATTTAGTTTTTATGTAGATTATTTCCCGCATCTGTCAAAATTTATTCGCTGATAAACTCACCTTCCTACCTTTTCGAATAGAATACATCATCCTCCTTAACAGCTCCTAAAATATAGGCAACACCGCTTATTTTACGGTCGGCATTGCGGAAATCAAGTATATACATGAGTTGAAATATTTATTTTTGGCTTATTAAACTATTTGAGAAATAATCTGATCAAATATAACTCGACCATCGTTTATGAGCGAATAATTTTTCGCTCATAAACGAGGTCTTGTTATATTACTGTCGATAAACTATATTATATACATATTAAGAAAAAATTTCATACATTAAAAAATCAAAAATACCTGCAATTAAGTATGAATCTGATTTTATAAACGGCGGGATTTACGCGGGAAAACCAGATATTTTTAGAATAATCTTGATATGATAAGCAATTTATCAAAATATTTCAAAGAAGACCTGAAATTATTATTATTTTTATAGTTTATCTATTATCTATTTTCCCGCTTTATACAAGCCGCCAATGCCGACAAAACGACTTGTCGGCACATCAAAGTAATGTGTAGGCACATCTGTGAATTTTGTTTTTATATTTCTGCAATTCAAAATGGAAAAACTACAGAGTGACTCAGGGGTCTGTTCAAGCTCCATAATTTTTCTACCCAAGCTATCGATTTGATGTTTTTTTATACGATAGGACCGGCAATAAGGAACATTCTAAAAATATTTCTATTCATATACAGGATGTCCCAAATAAGATACACAACTAAGTTCTGTTTTTTTAAATGGCAACCCCCCATTTTTGTTACATATTTAGATTCGCCATTAAATTGTCGATATAACGCACCTAGGTTTCTTCGAATTATTTGCAATAGTTTTTGACTTATGTCAATTTATGTGTCAAAATAGCGTTGTGCGGAGATCCACAAAAAAATTCAGAACTTCAGAACTGTTCAAGATAACTTAATCAACTTTTTTTTCCAGTAGATTCCTTAAGCTTTAGCGCATCTTTCGAGATGTATACGAACTCGGAGTCGATGTTCTAACGCCTACTACGATTTTTTGAAAATGACAAATTACAAATGGCAATAACTCGACTTTTTCAAATGCATCACCCTATATTTTATTAACTCGTTGCATGGCATTTTTTAAGAGCTTTTTGCTGATATAGGGTTTATGGGGTTTATTTTGTAAAACTTACGAGATTTATGCAAAATAAGAAATGTTGGACGGTTTATTCGTCCTTTTAAGTATGGTGAGGATCCCTGACAGTGGCTCTTCAACGTAGCTCTCTGCCTCTGGGTATTCCGTTCCCATAGAATATGGATTGAGGTTTCTTCCTCTGTCTGGCAAAACCTGCATGTGGTTTCTTCTGCCAGACCTATGTTTTTCATATGCTTGTTGAGTTTAAAGTGTCCTGTAAGCATGCCTACTATTGCTTTTACGGACCTTTTGTCCTTGCTTAGTAGGTCTGCCGTGAGTTTAGGCGATGGTTTCCTGAGAAACCTTTTTGCCTGCCTCTGTCCTGGGGATTGTTCCCATCAGCTTTGGGCTTGTTTTTTCACCCATTTGCTGATTGTTTTTTTAACTGTTGTTTTTGCTATACCGCAGAAGAGTTCTGGACCATAAAATGCCATTGACGAGCCTTGTCTCGCCAATTCGTCGGCTTTTTTATTTCCTCGATGCACTTTGTGTCCTGGAACCCATGCCAGGGTCACTTTCTTGCGGTTAGCTAGTTCATTCAGGGCACAGGCACAGTCCCACACAAGTTTGGAGTTTACTTGTGTGGCCTTTAGTGCTTTTAGTGTTGCCTGACTGTCGGAGAATATAACAACGGACTGACCTACGCTGTCTTGTCTGTTTATTTCTCCTATGTAGAGGTGTATTGCTGCTACTTCTGCTTGAAATACTGTGGTGTCTTTTGACAGGCTCACCGGGATCATTATCCTTGGTTTTTGCCCGTATATCCCAGCTCCGACTCCTTCTTCGGTCATCGAGGCGTCTGTGTACCAGATTGTTGCTGCACCCCTCTCTCTCCAGTACTTTTACTTCGTATTTCCTGTTGAAATTGTATTTGGTTACCATGGTGTCGCTGGGCATTCCTGTAATTGGATCCGCCCTTAGCTCTTCTTCTAACTTTTGGTAATCCGTCCCGTGGAGTTTGGTGATGGGTCATGACCCTTGCATAAGTCTGTAGGTGACCGCTCTCGCCTCTCCCTGTATGTATAAGTGTAATGGTGGTAGGTTCAAGATGACCTCCATACGGCCTTGGGGGTGGTTATCATGGCCCCTGTGGCACTGAGACACGCTTGTCTTTGTATGCCTGGTAACTGCCTTATGATTCCTGACTGAAAAGTCTTTGGCCACCACACCACTAACCCATATCATATCATAGGCCTGATTACCCTTGTATATAACCATATGGTCATTTTGGGGTTGAGTCCCCAGTTCTTGCCACACATCCTCCTGGACCTGCCTAGTGCAATGGATGCTATTTTGGCGATTTTTGTTGTGTGGGCATTCCATGTAAGCCTTTGAAAGGAATTGTTTTACCCTCCAGCACTAATGGTTTCAGGCCTTGCAGTGCTCGTTTTTTGTGAATGCGACAATTTGTGTTTTGTGAGCATTGACTGACAGCCGTTCTCTTTTGCACCAATTGTCTACTATGTTTAGGGCCCTTTATGTTCTTTCTGAAATTATTCCAGAAAACCGGCCTCCGACGACTATCGCTAAGTCGTCTGCATATCCGAGGCAATGAAAGCCTTCTTGGATAAGTCTTTGTAAGAGATCGTCCATTAAGGTTGCCTACAGAAGCGGTGACAGTACTCCTCCTTGTGGGCAGCCTCCGCCTGCTTTTGCCATGATGGTAGCCTCTCCTAGAGAGTGGATATAATTGTCCTTCTCCCTAGACTGGCCCTTATCCATCTGCATAAGCTTGGCGGGACTCCTCTTCTGATTTGTGCATTGACTAATGCGTCTGTGGTAGCATTGTTAAAAGCTCCTTCTATGTCCAGAAACGTTGTCATGGCTATTTCTTTGTCCTAAGGAATCGACTGGAAAAAAGTTGATTAAGTTATCTTGAACAGTTCTGAAGTTCTGAATTTTTTTGTGGATCTCTGCACAACGCTATTTTGACATATATTGACATAAGTCAAAAACTATTGAAAATAAGTCGAAACCTAGGTGCGTTATATCGACAATTTAATGGCGAATCTAAATATGTAACAAAAATGGGGGGTTTCCATTTAAAAAAACAGAACTTAGTTGTGTATCTTATTTGGGACATCCTGTATATAAATAGAAATATTTTTAGAAGGTGCCTCATTGTCGGTCCTATCGTTTAAAAAAACATCAAATCGATAGCTTGGGTGAAAAAAAGTTATGGAGCATGCACATATCCCTATATAACACTCTCACAAAACTTTAAAGTAGAGACAGAGATATTTCTTCTTTATTAGTTGTAAAGTTGATAAAACAGTTTGAAACATTAAATTTAGCATTTTTTATTTTATTAGGAAGCTTATGATAAGGACAGAGGTCACAAAGGGAAGAAAAAATCTAGCAAAAAAGCAAGAAGGGCTGGGAAAAAAAGTAAAAAGAAGAAAGAAAAGGATTTAACACCAGACAGGACTACGGAATCTTTGTTTGAAGAATTGGTTGCAAATGGCATTATCCAAAAGTAAAGACAACAACTAAAATTTATTTTTGTAGTTCATATTGGTATCTGACCTCTTTTTTTATCTACATTTGCATATGTTTGACTTACACCTCCTTAATTTTATAGTTTCTAATACAAAACGTTTGTCTCACCCGATTTTATTTCTGTTAAATTTTGTAGGTACCCAGAAGTTTATATTAGTGATTTCCAAGGCGACATCTCGATTTTTCCTCCAGCGAAATACAACACAGGTTCAGATCCTCCAATAGCTCTAGGAGATATACGACAACTTCTCCTCGAATACAGCGTCATCCCGATGCTTACCACAAACCTCCACCAAACAACTCCTCATATAAAATCACTTCTTTTAGCTGGAAGCAAGGGTAGCGGTAAACACCACTTGGTCCACGCAATTTGTACGGAAACCGGCGCTGTACTATTCGATCTAACACCTTCAAATATTGTGGGAAAATATCCTGGAAAATCTGGACTCATTATGTTGATCCATTTGGTTTTAAAGGTATCAAGATTGCTGCAACCGTCCATTATTTTTATGGACTGCGCTGAAAGACCATTTGTTAAGAAGATACCCAAAACGGACAAGAGTGATCCGAAGAGGTTAAAGAAAGATTTACCAAAATTCGTAAAAAGTTAGTATAAATTGTTATAAATTAAATCTTTTAGTTATGAAAAATGATTTAACATATAGTGGAATCGATCTGGCGGAAAAAACCGATAAACTAAGTCGCTCCGTTCGAAATTTTTTTTTTATAAATTCATAGATTCGAGAGTTTTTTCACATAATCACTATATCAAATACTATTAAACGAGCAAGGTTTGTATGTGTGTGTGTGTGTGTGTCCAGAGGATCTCGAAATCCACTCGTCAGAATTCAATGAAACTTTCAGGGTAGACTAATTCCTATCTAAATCGGCAAAAAATGTAGGTCTCATGTCTGTAAAAATTCGATCTTCCGAGATATTTACAAGAAAAGTTAAGCTTTTAGTTTTATTTCCTAGCAACGGCACATAATAATAACTTGTTTCTATAGTAATATATACTATAAAGGAGAGATGAGTACAGTAAAGGTGGGGATATAACGTCACATTCCATAGGCGTACTTTGCGAAATAAGTTTCTATAATATAAATAAGGTCATAGCATATAAAATATATATACGCACTTCGTAGATTAAATTTTGAAGTTATATTATTTACAAAAAATAAAATAAACCTTATGCATCTGACACTTTTACATTGAACGAATTAAATTTAACCAATAAATAACAAGGAGGATTATATGTTGGGATTAAACTTTTTTTAATCTCTTGGCATTAAAAGTAACTGAAGCGTTACTTACCTAAACTCAAAGATTAAAAAAAAAGTTAGTTCAAGAACTATCTTTAAAAGTCACTGTCTTCACTAAAACTACTGGTATCACTATAATTGTCTTTTCTGAGGTTTATTATTATAGGTTCTACTAAATTATCCATTGATATATCCACTTTCCTAAATGAATTTTCCACATTTTTAACATGACAATGCATTTTCCCCAATGTTCTCTATTTACATCTGAAACTGCCTTCAAAAACAAATTTCGCACATCAAGAAATTCAAATGTTTTATTGTTTTTAACCTTTTAATTGTGACCAGATCAGTTCAATGGGATTTAACTCTGCGTGGTAAGGAGGCAATCTGAGAATTTTAATTCCTTTTTCTCTGGCCATCTCGTCTATAATATATTTTTTGAATTTGTTTTTATATTGCCTTGCTATTACTAATAATTCTGCCTTCAAGGATTTAGGAGGACTGATAATATTTTTAGAATGAAGCCATTTTGAAATATATATTAATACAAAATTCTGAATCAATTAAAATACATACGAGCTATGAATAAATAAAGTCTGACTTATCTGTCAAAAGAACAGATTTATTACAGAAAAACCATAGAAACAAGAATCTAGACAAAAACTATATTAGGCCGATCAGATGTATTAAAATTTAAATTTTAACTACAAATAAGCATTAAAGGATGAGGTAAAAATAAAATTTCTACCTCTTGAACCTGTACTACGTTCTACAAATTAAATACTGCACTCCTTTCTTCTGTATAGTATAGCAGTAAAAAGGTTTGACTTTATTTAATTTCTGGCGTTTCAATCTGAAAGAATTCAATTTTAAATTTGCCGCTTTATATAAAAAAGGAAAGGTTCATTTGACGGACATAAATAATTTGCTTGTCAAATGACAGCCATCTCATAAATTCAAAATTGAAAATACAACGTTGCCAATTCAATTTCAGAAATCATGGGTTTAGGTAAATATTTATAGGAACGTTGAGTAACACTGTTAAAATGGACACTTGTCAAAATGTGACACCTGTAAAAACGTGACAACTGTTAAAATGTGATACGTGTCAGAATGTAACAACTGTCAAAATGAACAAATCTCAAAATATGACTCCTGTCAGAATGTAACAAATGTCAAAATGTCACACGTATCGTACTTTTCTTTATTTATTACAAAGATCTAACCTAACCTAAAGCTAATCTTTTTTTTTTGGCCTGCAGCCAATTGAAAATTAACACTGACAGCTTTTTTAATTTTCCCGCCTATTTTCAAGCCAATCACCAATCAACTTTTTATTTATCTCCCTTTCAGTAGTTCAAGTAGATGTCGCCCACTCCGTGATTTTCGCGAATTAATTAATACTTTTTTTTTTATTTTTAATTGAACAGCAATCAGAAAAATACAATTCTTTAAGCTATTTTGTTGGCACAGAGACAATACGTAAAAAGCTCCTTGGATTGACATGATAATGTTTCTCCATTGAGAAAACCTCTTGCACCTTACTTCAATCTTCTTTGAGGGTATTCTTGTAGGAGTGGTTGAAGGAGTTTGTTTTCATGTGACTCTACTCTATGGTGGTGTTTGTTGCTTCTTTCTTTTATTATGTCTTTAACTGTTAGTACCCGTAGGTCTTGGTGAAGCATCTGATTGGTCACGTACCATGGGGCATCGGTGATAGCGCGAAGAGTTTTTGATTGTGCGCGTTGAATGAGGTCAATGTTGGAACTGCTAGCACATCCCCATAATTCAATGCCATATGTCCAAATGGGTATGATTATGGCTTTGTATATAAGAATTTTATTTTCTAGCGACATTTTATAAATATACTTAAATTATATATTCATTGGACTGCTTAAAAATGTAGATTTGAATATTAAGAGCGAAGCTCGGTGACCAGATATTGGAAGCTAAGGGAGGTGTGGAGGGGAGGGGGGGTTAATCAACATGTAAAGAGTAAAGATATATATTTTTTTGTAAATGTCCACTGACTGTTCTCCATATCTTCACCTAGTCACCTAGGTCTTCGGGCCAGACCGTGTTGAGGCGTCTTGCATCTAGTGGCGGTTGGTAAAGTTCTTTTATGATTTGGCTCTCGTGAGCAGAGTTTCTTTCTTTTGATTTGTTGGCGTGAAGGTCAATGACATCTCAGACGAATGGAATTCCAATATCTGTGTGTATGGTTAGGTTTGAAACATACCATGGAGCATCTGCTATTATTCGGATAGTTTTAGGCTGGAAGTTCTGGAGAATCTTGGTGTTAGAAGGTTTACTGCAGCCCCAAAACTCGATCCCGTATGTCCATATGGGCTTTAAGATTATCTTGTAGATTAATATTTTGTTACATAATGATGTGATTTTCTACCAATCAACCAGTGCATTTGCCTGACTTTTATATTTAGCTGAGTTCTTTTGGCTTTAATATGGCTTTTCCAGGTTAATTTCTGGTCTAAATGTAGTCTTAAGTATTTAACTTCAGTTTTTTGTGGAATTGGTGTATTATTTATATAGACTTGAGGACATAGCTGTAGTGAATGTAACTTGTGTGGATTTGTCGGCATTTACTGTGATTTTCCAACGTTCAAGCCAAGTTTGTAACAGTTGTAACTGATGTTGTAGTTTTCTGGAAGCTGCATCTGATGTTAGGAGCGCCATGTCGTCAAGAAAAGTAGCCGTTAGGATATCATTACTGATAGAAATGCCGGCAGTAAAAAGGATGTATAGGAAGGGACCAAGGACGCTGCCTTGTGGGACACCTGATTTAATAGGACAATAGTCTGAGGTTGAGGAGTTTACTTTTACTCGAAAAAATCGTTCGTGGAGGTAAGATTTAAGAATAACTTGGTAAATGGATTTTTAGTTTATATAAAAGTCCTTCATGCCAAACCTTATCAAAGGCTTGCTTCACATCAAGGAATACAGATGCACAGGTTTCTTTTTCCTCCAGGCAGCTTTTTATTTTATTTACAATACGATGACATTGTTGTACTGTAGAGTAGTGTTGACGAAATCCAAACTGATGCTGGGAATAAGTTCATCGATTTCTACAATATCTTGAATTCTATTTAGAAGAAGTCTTTCAAACAACCTGGACATAACTGGTAGTAAGCTTATTGGACGGTATGAAGTGGGCTCTGTAATAACATAACCGTAAGATACTATTGTAAATTGTCGTTAGTAAGACAACAGCTTTCCTGGGCAAACGTTTAAGGATTTCTCCTACAACTAGGTCATAACCTGGAACCTTTTGAGGTTTTAATTTGGCGATTTCAGAGTAAAGATATGGGAAACTTGTTTTATTCGGATCGAAACTATTTTTCGCGAAAACGCATGCACTGAATTTTGACTCGTTGAAATCGGACTAACGGTTCTCAAGATATTGCAATTTGAAGGAATATGGAATTTCGCCGCTAGTGGAGTGCCGTTAGTCGTAAAAAGTGAAAAACCTCGAACGAGAGTGGCAGTGAATCGATTTTGATAGGGTTTTTTGCATTGCATTTCTAAAATCTAATACTAAAATGTCTATATATTAAAATTTGCTGATCTGTGTTTATTTAATGGTTTATTACAAAATTCCGAAAACGATTTTAAATTAATGATTAATCCAAAGAAACTGCAATTGTACCCCGCACGTTTCTTATGCAAAATGGGTCCCAGTCGAATTTGCTGAAAATTTAGTATAATGTAGTTAATGATGTCCTGATCAAATGTCTCCGTGGGCCCAACGAGATCTAATCCATAGTTTTTGAGATACATACGGGGATGCAGGGTTGTTAGTAACCTTTTTAGAAAATCAATGTGTCGATTATTTTGTTACAAAAAGTTAATTTTGTTTATTATTGTATTTAATTACAAACAAACAAGATTAACGAGCAATATTTTCCTAATAAAATCTAAAGTGTTTTACCGAGTTTAACCCATTGGTATTTCTCAGTTTTGTTCTTACTTGGTTACACTACACAACACGCACTGTCCTCTGCTTCCAACCACTACACTAGCTCAAAAGGTTTGGTCCTTTTGAGTCTTCTCACTATTCCACTTTGGTCCAGCAGCTGGATTGCTTCGACGTTCTCGTGGTTGTGAAGCCGTTCTTCATGTTTCTTTGCGAAATGTTTCACCTCGTCTGCAACCATTTCCACTCCAAGGTCTCTGTGTAGGTCGCTGTTTCTTACATACCAAGGAGCGTTGACAATGCCCCTTAATACCTTGTTCTGGAATCTTTGTATAATGTTAATATTGCTTGAACAGGCACACCCCCAAAGTTGTATTCCATATGTCCACACAGGCTTTAGAACCTGTTTGTATATCATAAGCTTGTTTCTAATTGATAGTTCGGTCTGTCTACCTAATAGCCATTATAATTTTCTATATTTGAGATTCAGCTCTTCTCTTTTCTTTTTGATGTGTTCTTTCCATCGTAGCTTCGCATCTAGGTTCATTCCTAGGTACTTAGCCGTGTTTGCATATGGAATAATATGATTGTTTATAGTTATTGGCATTTGACCAGTGTGTTTATTTGTAAAATTTACATGCACTGATTTATTTTCGTTAAGTCGAATGCGCCAGCTTTTTGTCCATGCATTGACTTGATTTAGTGCGACTTGGAGTATTTCGTTGGCCTCTTGTTCGGTTTTTCCAACTGCCAGTACACATGTGTCATCTGCAAATGTAGCTACTGTAGTTTGTTCTATTACTGGTATATCATAGGTGTATAGGAGATACAGCAGAGGACCCAGAACACTGCCCTGTAGTACACCAGCCTTTAACGGTCTTAATTCTGAGTATTGATCTTCGCATCTAATACGAAACATTCTTCCACTAAGATACGACTTTAACAGCAAGCTGTATTGTTCTGGGAGAAGTTGTTTAAGCTTGTGTTCGAGTCCTTGGTGTCAGACTTTATCAAATGCCTGGGCCACGTCCAAGAACACTGCTGAACATATATTCTTTTCTTCTAGTGCTTTTTCTAGTCTATCAGTAATTCTATGTATTTGATCTATTGTTGCGTGCTTTTCTCTGAACCCAAACTGATGTATTGGAATTATGCATTTTTCTTCAATAATGGGTTTGAGCCTTTTTAGGAGTATTTTTTCAAAAAGTTTTGAAATAATGGGTAGTAATGAAATTGGTCTATGTGATGATACCTCGTTGACAGGTTTCCCAGGTTTCGGGATCATGATGACCTCTACTGCCTTCCAACAGGTAGGTACGTGTTTTAGTCTAAGGGTTGCGTTAAATATGTACACTAGTTTAACTATTGCTTTTCTTGGAAGCTGCTTTAGAATTTTCCCTGTTATTAGGTCATAACCAGGTGCTTTTTTCGGGTTGATGTTTGTCTTTATTTCTTCTGTGAGTTCTTTTGGTGTTACTGGTTCTATCTCTTTGGTGGTTACTTTAATATTGTCGACACGAGTTGTAATAAGAAGTTCTAAGACTCCGTATACAGGGATATTCTTTTTCTACTAGCCAATGTTAAGATTTTTATGTAATTCTTTGAACAAACTCATTCAAACGCAAAAGCTCGAAGACTTGCAGAATAAGTAAACATCATTTGATTTTAATATTGGGTGATCTGAGGTTGCTACTATTATACAGGTTCACTCAAAATTTTCAGTTTTGGTTGTGTTTATTTTAAATCCTCTAATCCTTTAAAAACCTCACTTTGATTATTGTGCATCCATTTTATACTTACTAAAACTCAATAAGCTGAACATACTTCAAAAACTTCAAAACAGTGGAATGAGAATAATCCTAAGAACTAATCATTATACTCCTATAAGGAATATATTGTAACGGTTGACTAAGTTGACTAACTAATTAAAGAGAATACAAAACTTTGTTGTTCAATATGCAGAGAAAAAATTAAACAAATAATTTTATTAATACCATTAAATAACTATTTATTTTACTTCAATAAATCACAGGTCATAATGTAATTTCGAAAATAATGTTTGAAACTAATTTTAACGTAATAATTGCAAAAGAAAATATAAAATTCCAGATGTCAGATTTTAACACGTTAATCCCATAAGCGATTTTCACCAAAAATTTTAGGATATTTACAAACAATTTAGCAAATATTGCAATAGCAAAATTTAAAGTAATATAATCTCAGATAAGTCTGCGATCACAATAACAATGAAAACATTGTTATTTTAGATGTTTGAATAAAAAGAAATTTTAAACTTAACCTCAAATTTCAATGTGGCGGGAAAATAAAGTGTTGGGACTTCTAAAACCAAAGAATTACTGTAAAAAATGCAGTAATAATATAGTTGTATAGAATTTTAGAAATCGATAATGACGAACTTAAGGCTCAGCTCTGCATCAGTCAAACCTTCTACAGGGGATTAGCGGTGAGAGGAGAGGTACAACATTTTATATTTGTGGGCGTGGTTTAGAATGACTTTAATCTAATCGATATTTAACACTTACGAGGGGAAATTTTAATTTTGTATGATGTACATTTGAAGTTAACAAAACGCATTCATGCAAATATCAATTCTGTGTAAATAGTAAATAGTAAATAGTAATAATATTTTGAACCAAGATATATAATCTTAAAAAATGCAATCTAAACAAACTTTAATTATCACTTTTTTTATTATGAATATAAAATCTAGTACCTTAGGGTCTACTCTTTAGTTGTTGATTTTATATATTAATATCTGGTCACCGAGTTTCGCTCTTAATATTCAAATCTACATTTTTAAGCAGTCCAATGAGTATATAATTTAAGTATATTTATAACCTGACAAATTATTAATTAATTCGCGAAAATCACGGGGTGGGCGACATCTACTTGAACTACTGATAGGGAGATAAATAAAAAGTTGATTGGCGATTGGCTTGAAAATTAAAAAAGCTGTCAGTGTTAATTTTCAATTGGCTGCAGCTGTTGTTGACGTTTATTAACTGCTTGTCACAGAGGTTAGTTAAATGCATTAAAAGTTGCCTAGTTTCTGGGGATTTCACCCTTTTAGGGCAACATCTACTGACGCTTGATCTTCGCGAATTGTCACGGTGGACAGGCCCCGTTTCCGGGACGGGCAACAGCAGCGTGTAGGGCACAGGTCCCTTCAACAGAAGATCGCTCAGCTCACTCTATTTATCACTATATAAGAAAAACTCTATATTCAATTGATTTTATTATTTATTGATCTGCATGAAGGAAAATTATAGGTCTGATATTCATACTTCGGTAAAAACCTCCGCAAAAACCTGTGACCAGACTCTCGACGTGTGGCAGATATTGATATCATATTTTTTCAAAAATTTTCAGTTACAAAAATAGTTCATTCGTACATTGCATTACAATTTGTTCTTGGAAAATACAAAGTCACAATCAACCTTAAAATGTACTATGAAAATAGAGAATTTTAAATGTCTATTTAAAGTTTCTTGTAGAATAAAAAATTGAAATCTATGTTAATAGTACACGTGTACAAGCATTCATTCTTTTTCTCTTTCTCTCTCTCTCTCTCTCTCTCTCTCTCTCTCTCTCTATGATAATGAAAACTTAAATATTAAAACTGTCCGCATAATAAAATAGTAGAAGTAAGGGGTAGTCTCACACTATCGGGGAAGGAAAGAACCTTTACCCGATGTGCATAAAGCATTTCCACCCGCCAAAAAAAAAAAGATTAGCTTTAGGTTAGGTTAGATCTTTGTAATAAATAAGGAAAAGTACGATACGTGTGACATTTTGACATTTGTTACATTCTGACAGGTGTCATATTTTGACATTTGTTCATTTTGAGATTTGTTCATTTTGACAGTTGTTTCATTCTGACACGTATCACATTTTAACAGTTGTCACGTTTTTACAGGTGTCACATTTTGACAAGTGTCCATTTTAACAGTGTTACTCAACGTTCCTATAAATATTTACCTAAACCCATGATTTCTGAAATTGAATTGGCAACGTTGTATTTTCAACTTTGAATTTATGAGATGCTGTCATTTGACAAGCAAATTATTTATGTCCGTCAAATGAACCTTTCCTTTTTTATATAAAGCGGCAAATTTAAAATTGAATTGTTTCAGATTAAAACGCCAGAAATTAAATAAAGTCAAACCTTTTTACTACTATACTATACAGAAGAAAGGAGTGCAGTATTTAATTTGCAGAACGTAGTACAGGTTCAAGAGGTAGAAATTTTATTTTTACCACATCCTTAATAGGTTATGTACTAAAACTAAAATTCAAAATAATAAAATAACGAAATTAAATATTGAACAAAAGTAATTTTACTCTTTTACACAAAAGATAGCACGTAACAATGTTCTCTAAAATGGTTTTCAGTAAACGATAGGTTATTTTATTTTTCCATGATTTTGGTTTATAAAATTGTAAATCAGATGGCTCCGGAATATTTGCATCAATATATTATCAGCAAAATTCACACAAGAAATATTAATCTAATATATATTTCGCGAACTTGCTATAAAAGTACAATGAATTCATTGTTTTTTAAAGTTTTCTCAGACTTTAACAATCTAATAAAGATCAAAGAATCAGATAAAATTGTCTAATGGTAACAGTTTTTTTTTGTATTGTATTATATTTTTTAATATGTAATAACTTTAGTGTTGTCAATTCAATAGTTTTATTGTGTTGCATGTAAAATTCTTTTTTTAATTCCTATTTTAATAATAGATTTACCTGCTAAATAGTTGTAGAATAATTTTAACAAACTGTTTATTGTATTTTTTATTTTATATACTGTGTAATTTATATCAAATTTCTAATAATAAACTTTAACGTGGTAATCCCATAAAGAATTTACATCGACTATTATACAATAGTTATAAACAATTTAGCGAACAATTAAACAATGTAAGTCAAGACAAATTAGTTTGTAGATAAGTCTGCAATCATCACAATAATGAAAACAGAGTTATTTTAAGTATTAGAAAAGAAATAAATTATCAACTTAACCTCAAAATATAATACCAAAATTCAACAATGTAATCGATGGAAATTCATGGGAATTATAAGAAATCAAAAGAATAAAATCAAAGTTGCATTGTAAAAAAGGCATTAATAATTAAGTTTAATGCAAATTAGATAATCGATAATAGTGAAAATAAAAAGACTTAATGTACAGTTAATATAAGTATAATTAAGAAATAAATTATACCAAAATCATTCTTTTACCTAAGGATTGATTTGTTAATAGTTAAACTGCAAATAAACATTACAAAATTTTGAATTTAAAAATAATTTTATTGGAATTTTATGTCAAATGACGATCTAGGCGGCTTTGAAATGGTGGTTTATAAAAAGCGAGGCTTATGCTTAAAATACTTCGTCGAGTTCACATCAGTGTCTGTTGTAAAAACAAAAAAAAATCAAGTCAAAGCCACCTTGATTAAAAAAAAATAATTGTAAAAGTTTTACCTGTCAAAATTCGCAAGAAGTAAATAATTAAACGAATTACAAACGACATTTCATCATTTGCATCATTTTCATCAGGATTTGATGATATACTGAGTCTATCATCTACTCCTGATGATGCCAACATAGTTGGCGAAACGCACGTAGAGTGTGTTAACATTGTGTTTTGGTTGAGTGGTAGACGATAATTTTCAACTTAGTTGATAAACCAAAGGTTCCAATTTCCCAATTTAATTTCTACTTTATGTTTGATTTGTATATATGTTCCTAAAATATTTTAAATAAATACAACTAAAACTGAAAATTTTGAGTGACCCTGTATAATAGTAACCTCAGATCACCCAATATTAAAATCAAATGGTATTTACTTATTCTGCAAGTCTTCGAGCTTTTGCGTCTGAATGAGTTTGTTCAAAGAATTACATAAAAATCTTAACATTGGCTAGTAGAAAAAGAATATCCCTGTATATGTGTATCTTGATTGATTGATTAAGACGATGTACCTGACTGAGGTTTATAGATGCCTCAATACTGCAGCCTTAAGACTTATTGTACTGTGTCAGTTACATCGTTATGTTCAGGTGAAGAGGTTTGTTATCTTTATCAGGCTGAGTAGCCTTTTCACCAGATTTTCTTTTGGAAAGTCCTCCTGTGGGTTTACCGGCCCCAGTAGGTTATTCCTCCAGAAAGATGCCCATTTTATGTAGGTGTTCCCTAAGGTGACAATGTCCGGTTATTAGTCCCGTGACATGCCTTATTTGATTTCTGCTTAGATTCAGACTATCACCTGTCAGTACTTTTGATGGCGCTTTAACCATTAGTTTACGGTTTCGTTGGCCCGGCACGAGATCCCAGCGTGACCGGTATTCTTTTAACATCCACCTAGTTAGCGAGAGTCGTACCGAGGATTTAGGAATGCCAAACGCCGGTTCAGGACCAGTAAAGACGGTCGCTGAGGCTTTAATTGCCAGGGCGTCTGCTTCCTCGTTGCCTTTTATCCCTTTATGCACTGGGACCCATCTAAGTGTTACCTTATTTTTGTTGGCCAGAACGAGCAGGGTTTGTAGGCAGTTCCAGAATAATTTTGATCTGATTTTGTTACATGATAAGGCCTGTAGGGCAGCTTAACTGTCAGAGTAAATGAGGATTCTTTTCCCTCTATACCCCCTGTCAATATTCTCCCTCAAACAAAGCTCTATAGTATGTACTTCTGCTTGAAATACTGATGCGTAATTCCCCAATGGTGCGTTTAGGTTGCATCTGGGTGTTTCACCTTATATTCCAGCTCCAGTTCCACTTGCGGTTTTTGACCCATCAGTATACCAAACCAATGTTCCTTTCCGAAAGTTGTTTGTTTCTTCACCTTCCCAACTCAGCTGAACGCTGAAGGGCTTTGTGAAGTTGTTTTTTGGTGCCATTTCATCACTTCTCATCTCCATCAACGAGTTTATGATGATTTTTGTGATTCTACTGTGTCCTTGTTCATAAGGATCCTAGTAGCCATTGCATTCCAATCTGAATGCCCCCATTCTCGCCTCCGCTCTGATATAAATATCAAGTGGCGGAAGGTTTAGTATGGTTTCCATTGCTGCTGTTGAGTGCTGCTGCTGAGTGCTCCTTGTGGCACCTGTAATGCAAATGCAGGCTAAACGCTGGAGTTTAGCAAACTCAAACAAAAGAGCCATAGGTTAACATGGGTCTTACCACTGCAGTGTACAACCAGTGTACCATAGGTGGTATTAAGCCCCATTTAGTGCCCTTTTGGCAGCCATTAGTGCCATTTTACCCTTTTTAATGGTTTTTTCCAAATGTTTGTTCCAGATTAGTTTAGCGTCAAGAATTATACTTAGATACTTCACCTCCTGGGTTAATTGTAGTTGAGTGTTGAAGAGATTGGGTAGTCTGAGACTGTCCAACTTCTTCTTTTTCGTTTGAAGGCAATTAGTGCTGTTTTATTAGGATTAACTTTAAGGTTTTACTTTAGACACCACCTCTCCACGATATTCAGCGCCTGTTGCATAAGGTCTGAAAGAATATTTTTAAAATTCCCCACTACAAGTATGAGTACATCGTCTGCATACCCCTGGGTATAATATTCTGCATTGCTGAGCTGTACCAGGAGCTCGTCAATTACCAAATCCCACAGTAGAGGTGATAAGACTCCTCCCTGTGGGCATCCCTTGGAAATTGACACCTCCATGTTCTCTCCCAACAACGTTGCTTCAGCTGATCGATTGCATAGCATGGTTTGTATCCACCTGCATATGGTGTCGTCTACGCCACGCTTTGCTACAGCTGCACCCAAGGTTCTAAAAGAGGTGTGGTCGAATGCACCCTCTATATCCAGAAATGCTCCTAAAGGTATTTCTTTATTTCTGTGTGCAGCCTCTATCCTTGAAATGAGTCCTTGAAGTGCTGTTTCACAGGATTTTTCGGTTTGATAAGCAAGTTGGTTTTTGTGAAGTGGCCTTTCTTTTAGAAAGTTTCCCTCAACCAGTTTTTCCATTAACTTTATCATTAAAGATGATAAAGTAATAGGTCTGAATGATTTAGCCTGAGAGTAGTCCTTCCCAGCTAGCTGGAATGTAACCAGTAGCTAGACTTGTCCTTAAAAGTTTACATATCACTGGTGCCAGCATTTTCTTTCCCTGTTGCAAAAAGACAGGGAATATACCGTCCGGACTAGGTGATTTGTATGGTTTAAATAGGTCTATTGCCCAGCTAATTTTGCTTTGGGTTACGACTCTGTTTGCCAGTTTCCAATCACTTTTTGTTGCCCTATGATTGGGATTTGTCATGTTCGGGATCGCCTGTTTTCCTTTTATCACTTTGGAGTCTGGCAGATGTGTCTGTAGTATTGCCTCCAGAGTTTCCCTGCCAGATTCTGTGTATCTTAGATATTACAACTTGTAATGAAGTTATTTTTCACAAACTAAATAATTTGAATAATTTCGGGATTAAATGAAAATTTATTTAAAATTAAATAAAACGTTCGATTTTTATTTGGCTCACCGGGTACATTAAATATTCAAAGTCTCGAGCTAACGCCGTTTAAAGATAGTATTGCGCGCGCCGCGAATCCGGTCGCTTTGGAAGGGATTTTTCGGTAGTAGGAATTCTTCAGAGCTTAGGTGAAAAATAATTTGAAAATAAGAATGAATTCGCTTGCTCCGATCTAAATTAACCAGTCGATAATAATATTCAGTAGTCCGATTTTTCCGCCGCCGTTATAAAAACCTCAGGTATACAATTGATAAGATCGTTTTTTCCGTGTTTTGAATTTAATTTATCACCGTGTTAATTTGGTACAAAATTGAATCGTTTTATTTTTGCTTAGAAACGCGTTAAATATTTTAGCCGAAAAAGATTCTTTTAGTTTTAATCTTTTTGATTTCCGCTCATTTTCTTTTGGAAAATTTATTTCGTGGGGAATAATTTTCGTTTTATTTTATACGGAGAGTTATTTAAAGTTTGGAATTAAGATTTTCATTTTTATTTTTTTTATTGTTTACCCGGTTTACAAATGTTCTTTTGTTTTATGAGTTAGTATACTTGTAATTTTTTTTAGTAATTTAGATTCGGTATTTGCATTCAGTCCGTTTATTTTACTGATTAGTAATTTTGGGAATAATTAATTTAATTGGTGATCCGTAATCATCTTAATTTTTTTTGGAGAGTTATTTACGTTAACTACAGAATTTTCTTTTAAAATATAATTTTAATCTTTGATAATAATTACCGAATAGTAGTATTCTCCATTAACTGAGTTAATTATTTCTGTAATTTTAATTTCACGTTAGTTGTTTGAGTTATTTTGGTTTTTGATCGTAGTGGTTTTGAAATTGATTTATTTAATTGAAGGTTGAAATTATATTTTTGCTTTCAATTATTTATTTTATATTTTAAAACAAGCTACCTCTCCAGATTCTAAGACTTTGGGATTGATCTAGCTCTATTTTAGGCTCCCCATTACCACTTAGGCAATTTCAGCCCCTTACTCACGCTAGTTGGGCATTGGCGTCAATCGTCTTGGCTGTCAATGTCGGCTATGCTGAAAGTTTAGGAGTTCGTCCGTAAATCCGTTTTAAATTCCGACAACTTTGGGATTGATCTAGCACTATTTTAGGCTCCCCATTACCACTTAGGCAATTTCAATCCCTTACTCACGCTAGTTTGGCATTGGCGTCAATCGTATTGACTGTCAATGTCGGCTAAGCTGAAAGTTTAGGAATCGGTCGCGTCCCCGTTTAAAATCAAAGTAGAAAAGTAGGATAAAGTCATCCGTTAGACTGTATTTCAAATATAATAACTCTCCTGAATTTGTTTATTTATTTTCTGAATATAAGTAATTAAGAATTAATTTATTTACTGTAGTTTGATTAATTTTTAAAGTTAATGAAGTTAACTAACTCTTCCGTTAATTTTTGATAAACTCCGTCGTGTCAGCTTATAGGTTAATAAGGTTAAATAACTCTTCCGTTTTAATGTAAATATTTAACTTATTAAATTCTTCCGTGTAATTTAATAATTGGGTAAATTTAATTATAGTCTGATTGAGTCATTCCGACAGTAACCGCCATCAGTCACTAGCCGAATCGAACGTTTTCTTTTAAAGAATTATTATTTTTGTTCAGGGTTAAAGTGGGTGGGCTTTGAAATAAAACAAATTTTTATATTGTAACGTAGCTAAAAACAATATAAGTGTCACGTTTATTTCCTGGTTTATATTCACCAACCTTACCTCTTTTCAGGGATATTAAAGGTATATAATAAAGTAAAAATAATTAAGTCTGAAGTCAACTAGACCCCTGGAGAATACCGTATCTCCATCTGAAGTTACCTGTGCCCCTAAGAGGCCGTTTCTAAGGGTTGTGGAGCATACCACATAAAAAAACTGGCGCTCGAGCAATCTCCGTACTAAAGCGTCAATCTTGTAAGGCAATATTTTTCTTAGTGGCAAGAAAAAGCCTTACAAACTCGCGTCGACAATACTTATTAAGATTGTAATTTTTATCCTCAACTTTTTGTAACAAAATAACCGACACGTTATTGATTTTCTAAAGGTTAGTAACAACCCTGCATCCGCTTGTTTAACACCCTGTATCTCAAAAACTGTGCATTAGATCCCGTTGGACCCATGGAGACATTTGATCAGGACATCATAAACTACATTATATTAAATTTTCAGCCAATTCGACTGGGACCCATTTTGCATAAGAAACGTGCGGGGTACTTTAATTATATTCATAAAAAAATATTATTGGGTTGGTAAATATTGATTATAGTACGAAAATTGCAAATTTAGAAAGAGAGGAACCAAAATAGTTGCCAGAAACTTTGTAATCAGGTATAATTCATACAATAAACGTTATATCATTTATACGTCTGTAAAATGTCTATTACCGTCATCCTAGTTTCCATCCTACGAGCAACCCTCAAAAGCAACAGGCTTGTGCTAGTTAGAAATGACGTGGCCTTACCTTTTAACGTGCGATTTCCCCGCAAAGATATTGATTTGTGAATAACATAATTAGTTATTATTCTAATAGTACAGTCGGCAGGTCGGCATATGTGGGATGTTGTTTAGGGATGGTTAATTAACATTTTCTCAAGTTTTCGACCTCGAGGACCCTGTGCTAAAAGGGGAGGGGTGGGGGGGAAACTGCAAAATTTTCGACCTTCCTCCGGTTTTTCCTCAATTGCTTTTTTCCCTTGCGTCCTACGGCAAAGGCATCTCTATACTTTGTTGTAGAGCGTTAAATTCTCTACAATTATGACTATTCAAATATGTTTGTATGTCAATTCTTTACCGAGATATGGCGCTTCGAAGAGAAGGTTATTTTTTAAATTTCGCTAAAAAATGCCAAAAAATTCAGAATTCCAACGTATTTCTTCTGTTACACCAGAATTATGATGAAATGTTGTTGTAATTATGGTTCCTGATTAAAATCACGAATTTTAGACACCCCACCCCCGCTCCCCCCTTCCCCCACCAAACCCAAATTCAAAAAAGCTAATTTTCTTCTATGTTGAAAGCCAATCCATATTCACATCATGTTGGTATTGATATTAGTTACTTTTCGGGTCGATATACCCCCCTCCCTCCCACCAATACATAATTATTATATTTAATACATTTCTACGTCCTATTTAAACATCTCTTCCAAAAATGAAAGATGTAGAGTGGTTAGTTTTAGAGAAATAACCAGACAAAGACTGAAATGTACGAACCGCGAAAATCTAAATTTACACTTTGTCGCCTTCTCGCGCCAAAACCAATAGAGATATTAAAAAGCGGTATTCAACAAAATATTTGTACATCCTTTTTCATCTCTTCTAAAACGACCTTTTCTTCGAAGCGCCATATCTCGGCACATAATAATAACTTGTTTCTATAGTAATATATACTATAAAGGATAGATGAGTACAGTAAAAGTGGGGATATAACGTCACATTCCATAGGCGTACTTTGCAAAATAAGTTTCTATAATATAAATAAGGTTCATTTTTCAACAGATTTGAATAAAATTTGGAACATAGATATGAGACACAATTTTGGATTGACAGTCGTATAAAAACAAAATGGCGGACTTCCGGTTTCGCCAAAAATGTCACCAACTTCGATTTTTTAAATGGAACACCCTGTATATTTAATGTTTTTTTAGATTCTATGGCTCAAACTACATACGACAGTGTTGCCAAATTTTTTATTTTTCAATAAAAAAATTCAAATTTCCAAAAAATTTTTTTAGCACAGGAGGCCTTTATCTGGTCAAAATCTATTCTAATTGACATCAGTAATTCATAGTAATAGACTTTTCATCGATATGATCAATAACAAATGCTACAGCGGGAATTTAAATTTTCTAAATTCATTTTTAACGAATAAATCATTTTTTTCACCGAGGGCCATCTTGTCATT
The DNA here is from genome assembly GCA_949320105.2 of Crepidodera aurea. Taxonomy (NCBI): domain Eukaryota; kingdom Metazoa; phylum Arthropoda; class Insecta; order Coleoptera; family Chrysomelidae; genus Crepidodera; species Crepidodera aurea. The sequence goes on from OX439477.1 coordinate 3,996,033, forward strand.
CGATAGAGAATTTAATTACCAATTCAACGATATACATTATGTACCACTTCCTTTTTGTTCAAACCTAAATATGATCGTTTATTGAATTTGTACAATACCTATTTCGTACCATGCCGTCGAATTCCAATCCGTTAAGGTTTGAAGAAATTAAAGATAGCCGTGGAATAACAATACGTGTTTAATATCACGTCAAAAGTCAAATACCAATTTTACTTGTCATCTCGTTACTCACGAAACAAACAAATCGATATGATATTGATTTACGGAGAATCTCAGAAGAACGCTGTCAATGCAAGTATGCTATACGCTGTTCGTTATCCGTTGAGACGGCACCCATCAAGAACCTATTTCAGAAAATTGGAAGTGATGCTAAGGAAAGAACCAGCTGATCATGACCACATCAACTTCATCATTAGTGAAGAAGCGGAAACTAATGTCTTAGCGTATGTCCAATTTTCTTCAACTGCGTCAGTGCGAGAATTGGGAAGTGAATATGGGATCAGCAGGGAAAGTGCCAGAAAAATATTAAAAAAACATAAATATCGCTCCGTAACGTATTGTAATTGGCTTTTGCGTCATAATGATTTTAATAATGATTTTGTCTCGAAGATATTGTTCACAGATGAGTCTAGGTTTACGAATAACGGTATTTTCAATAGGAATAATACACGTTATTGGGCTAAAGAAAACCCTAGGTTGCTGAGAGAAGGTAATTTTCAAGAAAGATTTGGATTCAACGTCCGGGTGGGAATCATAGGGTGTTTAACAGGACAAAGATATTTACATGTTTTAGAAAACGACATTCAGAATAATGTTAACGATTTACCTGAGAATATCAGGGAAAATATATTTTTTCATCAGGATGGTGCAGGACCTCATAACGCTAATATTGTTCGGCAATATCTTAATACGTTTGGGCAGAGATGGATTGGAACAAATGGTCCAGTCAGATGGCCAGCCCGATCACCCGATTTAACCCCTATTGATTTTTATCTATGGGGTCACATCAAATCCAAAGTATATTCAAGAAGACCAACTACTTTGGAGGACTTGAGAGATAGCGTTGAGCGCGCAATTCAGGAAATTCCAGCCCAAGAACTAATAAATGTGATGAGGTGCACAATAAATAAAACTAGTCTATGTGTTAGAGAAAACGGACAACATTTCGAACAGCTCATAGGTCATTAATAAATAAAATTAATCTTGGCTGGTTGTGAAACTGTTCTATTGAAAATAGGATTATAATATTTTAGTAATAATTTGTATTTTATTATTTCAGTTGTTAGATTAAGTAAAGTTTGAAAGAATGAATAGTTACCTACCAATATTGTACAAATTCAATAAATGATCATGATTAGGTTTGAACAAAAAGGAAATGGTACATAATGTATATCGTTGAATTGGTAATTAAATTCTCTATCGAATGACAAGATGGCCCTCGGTAGGTACCATTTGAAAAAAACGATTTATTCGTTAAAAATGAATTTAGAAAATTTAATTTCCCGCTGTAGGATTTGTTATTGATCATATTGATGAAAAGTCTATTACTATGAATTACTGATGTCAATTAGAATAGATTTTGACCAGATAAAGGCCTCCTGTGCTAAAAAAAATTTTTGGAAATTTGAATTTTTTTATTGAAAAATAAAAAATTTGGCAACACTGTCGTATGTAGTTTGAGCCATAGAATCTAAAAAACATCAAATATACAGGGTGTTCCATTTAAAAAATCGAAGTTGGTAACATTTCTGGAAAAACCGGAAGTTCGCCATTTTGCTTTTATACGACTGTCAATCCAAAATTATGTCTTATATCTATGTTCCAAATTTTATTCAAATCGGTTGAAAAATGACCGAGATATAGGCATGGCCCTAGTCTCATTGTCACCCGGTATACGCACTTCGTAGATTAAATTTTGAAGTTATATTATTTACAAAAAATAAAAATAAACTTTATGCATCTGACACTTTAACATTGAACGAATTAAATTTAACCAATAAATAACAAGGAGGATTATATGTTGGGATTAAACTTTTTTTAATTTCTTGGCAATAAAAGTAACGCTTCAGTACTTACCTAAACTTAAAGATTAAAAAAAAAGTTAGTTCAAGAACTATCTTTAAAAGTCACTGTCTTCACTAAAACTACTGGTGTTTTACACATTTTTAACATGACCAATGCATTTTCCCCAATGTTCTCTATTTACATCTGAAACTGCCTTCAAAAACAAATTTTGCACATCAGGAAATTTAAATGTTTTATTGTTTTAAGAAACATAACCTTTTAATAATTGTGACCAGATCAGTTCAATGGAATTTACCTCTGCATGGTTCGGAGGCAATCTGAGAATTTTAATTCCTTTTTCTCTGGCCATCTCATCTATAATATATTTTTTGAATTTGTTTTTATGTTGCCTTGCTATTACTAATAATTCTGCCTTCAAGGATTTAGGAGGACTGATAATATTTTTAGAATGAAGCCATTTTGAAATATATATTAATACAAAATTCTGAATCAATTAAAATACATACGATACGGCTATGAATAAATAAAGTCTGACTTATCTGTCAAAAGAACAGGTTTATCTAGACAAAAACTATATTAGGCCGATCAGATGTATTAAAATTTAAATTTTAACTACAAATAAGCATTGAAGGATGAGGTAAAAATAAAATTTCTACCTCTTGAATCTGTACTACGTTCTGCAAATTAAATACTGCACTCCTTTCTTCTGTATAGTATAGTAGTAAAAAGGTTTGACTTTATTTAATTTCTGGCGTTTTAATCTGAAAGAATTCAATTTTAAATTTGCCGCTTTATATAAAAAAGGAAAGGTTCATTTGACGGACATAAATAATTTGCTTGTCAAATGACAGCATCTCATAAATTCAAAGTTGGAAATACAACGTTGCCAATTCAATTTCAGAAATCATGGGGTTAGGTAAATATTTATAGGAACGTTGAGTAACACTGTTAAAATGGACACTTGTCAAAATGTGACACCTGTAAAAACGTGACAACTGTTAAAATGTGATACGTGTCAGAATGTAACAACTGTCAAAATGAACAAATCTCAAAATGAACAAATGTCAAAATATGACACCTGTCAGAATGTAACAAATGTCAAAATGTCACACGTATCGTACTTTTCTTTATTTATTACAAAGATCTAACCTAACCTAAAGCTAATCTTTTTTTTTTGGCGGGTGGAAATGCTTTATGCACATCGGGTAAAGGTTCTTCCCTTCCCCGATAGTGTGAGACTACCCCTTACGGCTACTATTTCATTATGCGGACAGTTTTAATATTTAAGTTTTCATTATCATAGAGAGAGAGAGAGAGAGAGAAAAAGAATGAATGCTTGTACACGTGTACTATTAACATAGATTTCAATTTTTTATTTTACAAGAAACTTTAAAAAGACATTTAAAATTCTCTATTTTCATAGTACATTTTAAGGTTGATTGTGACTTTGTATTTTCCAAGAGCAAATTGAAATGTAATGTACGAATGAACTATTTTTGTAACTGAAAATTTTTGAAAAAATATGATATCAATATCTGCCACACGTCGAGAGTCTGGTCACAGGTTTTTGTGGAGGTTTTTACCCAAGTATGAATATCAGACCTATAATTTTCCTTCATTGCAGATCAATAAATAATAAAATCAATTGAACATAGAGTTTTTCTTATATAGTGATAAATAGAGTGAGCTCAGCCATCTTTTGTTGACGGGACGTGTGCCCTACACGCTGCTGTTGCCCGTCCCGGAAACGGGGCCTGTCCACCGTGACAATACGCTAAGATCAAGCGTCAGTAGACGTTGCCCTAAAAGGGTGAAATGCATTTAACTAAACTCTGTGACAAGCAGTTGATAAACGTCAACAACAGATGCAGCCAATTGAAAATTAACACTGACAGCTTTTTTAATTTTCCCGCCTACTTTCAAGCCAATTATCAGTAGTTCAAGTAGATGTCGCCCACTCCGTGATTTTCGCGAATTAGTTAATAATTTGTCATGTTATAAATATACTTAAATTATATACTCATTGGGCTACTTAAAAATGTAGATTTGAATATTAAGAGCGAAGCTCGGTGACCAGATATTTATTATTATTAAATATGTAAAAACAGGCATGAATTCACGGAGAACTGAAGTTTTACACAATAATAGATATTAAAGTTGCAGGAAAAACGGGTCTAAAAAAGTTACAGTCACATGATTGAAACATTTTTTTAAATTATAAAGAATATCATAAATATTAATTAAAAGTATCGAACTGACATTTTCTACCGCACACAGCTTCACGAAATTAAATATAGAGTCGCATCTTTGCGGTCAATTCAACTGCATTCTATGACTTAGATGAACATACAAATAATTTTTGACGGCCCCAAAGTACGTCCACCCCCGTTTTCGACAATGCTGAATACGTTGGTGTGGGTTAATAGTATATTGTGCAACAAGTGGGAAAAGTTCAACTTTCCTCGCGAGTGTGAAAGTTTGTGGCACGAGCCTGAAGGGCGAGTACCGCAAACACACGAGTGAGAAAAGTACTTTCCCCACGTGTTGCACACTACACTTTTTCTACAACTGCACAAATTTAAAGAATAAAAGTAATGTAACTTGTAACTTAATATTTATTTTTATGGTTAGCAAAACTAAAATAACATGAAAGTAACCTACCTCTTAACAGTTGAATCATTTTTTTAATTTTATTTTTGTATTTCTTCTCCATTTCATAAAGAACCCCGCACAAAAAGATAGGAAATGGCCGCTCGGTCAAATTGTCTGAATTTTTGATATGTTATACATTTTGTCATTCTGAACAAAAGTCTCAATGGGCATTAAGCTCCAAAGCCCATGGTTTGGCTGCTGTGTAGCTCCGAAGCTCCGTGGCTCCACCATAGTATAGAAACCTTTAAAACGCATACCCCCTTTTTAAAAATCATATTTTAATTATTTTAATGTATGCCCTTAAGTTTTTGAGGACGCTGAATTTAATTATGACGTCAAATCCATAATATTGACAATTGACAGCTGTCAAATAGTTGTCAAATGCTCTTCCGTTCGGCAGGCTTGAGGTTTACAACTATTATGCAACTATGGTTATGATTGGGCAGACGTTCACAGGTGCGAGATATATTTTTTAACACTTATATACATTCAAAAATCCATTTCACTTTCGAGAAATCTTAATAAATTACTAAGTAATTAAGAATAGTTAACATTATTATATGAAAAATAGTATTTGGGCTTAAAAATTCAAATAGAATGTGATACTGAAAAATTGTCAGTTGGAAAAAATCATTTGACTGTAAGGTGACAGCTGCCAACTGTCAATTTCATTGGTTTCAACAAACGTATTTTAAAATCATGTTTGAATTCAGCGTCTTCAAAAACATAAGTTCCTATTCCTTAATGTAAGATTTATTTTTTAAGAGCATTTGACAGCTATTTGACAGCTGTCAACTGTCAATATTATCGATTTGAATTCAGCGTCCTCAAAAACATAAAGTTCTTATTCCTTAGTGTAAGATTTACTTTTTTAAGAGCATTTGACAACTATTTGGCATCTGTCAACTGTCAAGATTATCTACACGAACATGGAATTTTTTGAACCATAAAAATTCCAAAAAAGGACCATGGGAGTGACAAAACTGCACAAAGGATGTGAAATAAAATCACACAAGCTCCCAAGAACAAGGACATTAAAAATGTCCTACACCCTCTGGATTTCAACAACTACTCCTTGGGCTATATGCCCCACCAGATATTGAATTACGAAAGTCCAGACGTGGTTTAGTGCCCGACCAAGTCGGGGCTTTAACCCAAAAACTTCGATTTTGTCATTAAAGGAGCTTGCCATTCTTAGACCGGTTTCGGCATTATTGTGCCTCATCAGTAAGAAGCAGGCTAGCTCGATATCCTGTCACTAAAGGATGTCTGAAAATGCTCCTTTAATGACAAAATATTGAAGTTGTTGAAGTCCAGACGCTGGTGCAGTATAGGACATTTTTAATGTCCTTGTTCTTGGGACCTTGTGTGATTTTATTTCACATCCTTTGTGCAATTTTGTCATTCCCATGGTCCTTTTTTGGAATTTTTATGGTTCAAAAAATTCCACCTTCGTGTAGTTTTCTATAGTTTTGCAAGCTTTGATTTTGTTATTAAAGTGAAGATGGCGTTGGGCTCTTCTCGTTCGTGATACACTTGCTATAACGCAAACACTTTTATCAAGAACGAGGCGAGTCGAATTCATTTTCAGACATGCTTTAGTGACAGGATGTCGAGCTAGCCCGCTTTTTACTGATGAGGCACAATAATGCCGAAACCGGCCTAAGAATGGCAAGCTCCTTTAATGACAAAATCGAAAGTTTTTTGGGCTAAAGCCTCGACTTGGTCGGGCACCAAACCACGTCTGGACTTTCGTAATTCAATACCTGGTGGGGTATATAGCCCAAGGAGTAGTTGTTGAAGTACAGACGCTGGTGCAATGTAGGGCATTTTTAATGTCCTTGTTCTTGGGAGCTTGTGTGATTTTATTTCACATCCTTTGTGCAGTCAATATTATCGATTTGACATCTTATTTGAATTCAGCGTCCTCAAAAACATATGATAACATTCTTTAATATAAGATTTCTTTTCTCTTTAAAGCATTTGACAGCTATTTGACAGCTGTCAACTGTCAATATTATGGATTTGACATCATATTTAAATTCAGTATCCTCAAAAACTTAAAGGCATATATTAAAATAATTAAAATATGATTTTTAAAAAGGTGATATGCGTTTTAAAGGTTTCTATACTATGGTGGAGTCACGGAGCTGCGGAGCTCCATAGCAGCCAAACCATGAACTTTGGAGCTTAGTGCCCATTGAGACTTTTGTTCAGAATGACAAAATGTATAACGTATCAAAAATTCAGACAATTTGACCGAGCGGCCATTTCCTATCTTTTTGTGCAGGGTTCTTTTTCGTATGCCAATTCAAACTTTTTTCTTGAAATTATCGGCAACAAATCTAACTTTATTTTTGCGGCTCTTTCCAATATCTCTGACCTAGTATTATCAAAATCGCCACTACTGTCATTCATTACCCATATTATTTATTATAAATAGGTATGTCTTATTACAATAATATTTAATGGAAATTGCGACTTTTATCAAAGCACGAATGAAAACTACCTTAAGCATTTAAAAAACTTCTACAATCTGACAGTTGTGACAACTATTTAAAGCTGAACAGCAGCCTACTAAGTTTTTGTCGATTTTTGTTGATTCTCCATATAAATGTATGTGGTGTGAGGCAAAGTGCCGTGAGGAAAAGTATTCCCTCACGGTGTGGGTAATACATGGTTTTGAAATTAAGTAAGCTATGAGAAATTCGCTACTTTTCATAGCAGTTGTAGAAAAATTCTTTTCGAGTAAGCCCCACCCCCCCAAACGGCCAAAAACCACCTGCAAAATGGTGAATCGGCAAAACTAACGGGGGTGTTTTGGCCGTTTGGGGGTGAAGACGACTCGGGGAGAAGATCCAACATCACCATCCACGGGGGGGTCACCCCCCCCCCCCCCAAGCAACGACATACTTTTTTTTAATTAATAGTTAAAGTAAATAATTTAAAAAACAAAATTAAGAAATTAAACAAGAATTTAAATTCTAATATGTCTATAAGTAAAGAAACGAAAATAAGTATTTTTTCGGTATACAGGGCGAGTCATGAAGAACTACCTCGTATTGAGGCCTCTATGGAGAATATCAAATGATCATTAAAAAGTGTCTGCTCCCATTGTTTAATTAATTTATTTGTATTTTTCGAGGTTTTTCGACATTTTCGTCATTCTATTGTTTCAAAAAAGAATTGACAATTTACTTATAAAACACTTCCTCAGATATTACACACTCATACTTACCCTGAAATGATTCTCAATTGTTTACATTTTATTTTAATTGACCCATTGAATGTTTGTATATTTTAATTGTTTTGATGCTTGTTTGTATTTACGTATATGGTATATGGAATGTTCTCATAGATATATTTTTTTCATAGTTTAAGATAGATTTCATATTAAATTGTATTTTTGTTGGAACACTCACGTGTCCCATCTCACTAACAAGTGTCTTTTTTTGCAAATAAGCACTATTCTATTCTATTCTATTCTACTACGTGGTTGTTCCTGAGTTATAATATATAACTTTTATAACTTGTGTCTAGCTACGAATTGGAATGGTCTTTTGAAGATATTGACTCTAAATTTTTGGACTTCCTAAATAAAATAATTAAGTGTTTTAACACAGCATTTCCCCTTCGCCCCATTAGAACTAAACGTCATAAACCTTGGACAACTAAAGGAATAAGAATCTCTTCGAAAATATGAGGTCACTTATGTATATTAAAAAATTCCCTGATAACCCCCTAATATTAAATTATATCAACAATTATCAAATCTACTAAGAAAAACTATTATAAAAATCGCATCTCAAGAGCTAAAAACTCTTCCAAAGAAACTTGGTCTATTATAAATGACTTAAGAAATAAAACCCGTTCCTCAAACACTGTTAATCCTAGTCCTGATGAACTAAACAATTATTTTGTTAATGTAAGCAAGAACATCAGCTCTAACATATCTCCGGGCCAGGATGCTCTCTCCTTCTTCCTATCTACTAAAAGGATCACTAATAGTTTCTTCCTAGGACCAGTAGATAAGCACGAACTAGTGCAAACCATAAACAGCATTCAAAATAAATCTTCCTGTGGAAATGATGGCTTGTCCACTAAAATATTTTCAACATGTTAACTTCGCTGATTAATGAATCCTTCGAATCTGGTATCATTCCGAGCTGTCTAAAAACAGCTATAATAATCCCACTTCATAAGGGTGGCGACAAAACGGAAACCTGTAACTATAGACCTATTGCTTTATTACCTACCTTATCGAAGATAATAAAAAGGCTAATGAAACATCGCCTACTGCCCTTTCTTTCCAAACAAAACATCTTAACACCTCATCAGTATGGTTTCCTCTCTAAAAAATGCACTAGTGACGCAATGTTTTCCGTTCTGAATGAAATTTATACATCACTTAACGATAAACTTTTCACAGCTTCAGTATTTTGTGACTTCGCAAAGACCTTTGATTGTGTTAATCATGAAATCTTAATTAAGAAATTAAAAATTTATGGCGTACGGGGTTCTCCATTGCAATGGTTTAAAACTTACTTAGAAAATAGAAATCAGCAGGTACAATGCAAAAATAGTATATTACGTAACAAGTGTGGAAAGTGACCAATTACGACTGTGTGATATATCTTCTTCTTTTTAACTTAACAGGACTCGTATGATATTTGTCACTTTCGAAGTGTCAAAAGAATTCGGAAATTGCCATTTTCATAGGTGGTCGTAGGAAAAATTGTTTAATAACCTCCCGATACAGTTAAAATCTACAAATTCATATAAGTTCAAAAGATCGACTAGGGCTTTTCTTCAAGAAAGACCATTTCTATGACAATAAAGCATATTCTCTCTATGCTAAAAGTAGTTTAGCTCAAAATTTATCAGTTAATACAAGAATCACTATTTATAATACGATTATTCAACCTCACTTTGATTATTGTGCATCCATTTTATACTTACTAAAACTCAATAAGTTTTTGGTTTAAAGCCCCGACTTGGTCAGACACCAAACCACGTTCAAAAAATTCCACCTCGTGTAGTTTTCTATAGTTTTGCAAGCTTTAATTTTGTTATGAAAGTGAAGATGGCGTTGGGCTCTCCTCGCTCGTGATACACCTGCTCTAACGCAAACACTTTTCTCAAGAACGTGGCGAGTCGAATTCATTTTCAGACATCCTTTAGCGATAGGGTGTCGAGCTAGCCTGCTTCTTACTGATGAGGAACAATAAATCCGAAACCGGTCTAAGAATGACAAGCTCCTTTAATAACAAAATCGAAGTTTTTGGTTTAAAGCCCCGACTTGGTCGGACACCAAACCACGTCTGGACTTTCGTAATTCAATACCTGGGGGGGGCATATAGCCCAAGGAGTAGTTGTTGAAGTCCAGACGCTGGTGCAGTGTAGGACATTTTTAATATCTTTGTTCTTGGGAACATGTGTGATTTCATTTCACATCCTCAGGCAGTAAAATTTATATATCTTAACTTTTTTTGTACATCGTATGGTTTGCACGCAAAAGAGTGTTGAAATATCAGGAGAATAAGTAGTTTTTGGCAAATAGCAACTTATGTCATCACCTGGTATTCGTTCCAGTTATTCCTATTTACCAAAAACTACTTATTCTCCTGACATTTCAACACTCTTTTGCGTAAAAACCTTACGATGTACAAAAAAATGTTAAATAATAAAATTTTAGATAGTTTCCTCTTCTTTATTTTACTACAGGACCACTTGCATGTTATTAGCTGAAAATCACTAGAAAACATTTTTTTTTGTTGATTATTGATGATTTCTCATATTTGCGGGAAAAATGTTTGTTGGAAAACTTTAGATTTTAGTTCAGCACCCCAAAAAACATAATATAAACCACTTAAAACAATTACAGCAGAATTTTCCACTTCGAACCCTCCTTGTGTACCATTTGACTGAGCTATAATTACAGCTGATTTATTAATCAATTATTATTAATACAAAAAAAAAATATTAACGTTATTAAAAAATCTTGAACTATAGAACAATTAAATAAATACCTATTCACTCACATTCTTTCTAATTATTAAAATTTAAAATATTAATTTGCTGCCAACAACATTCTCTAATATTAGGAGGAAATAAATTTGTCCAAAAAAATGCCTTAACTATTTATTGTTTCGTATGCTAATAGTTAATATAAAAAAATGTACAGAGAACTACAAGTTAATTAAAATAAACACAATTAAAAGTTCAAATACTTTCTACCTGTGGTGATTTGTAACAGTTCTGAGAGTTATTATTATATCAACTGCACAAATGATGTGAAATGGGCTATATGCCCCAACAGGTATTGAATTACGTAATTTCAGACGCGGTTTGGAGCCCGACCAAGTCGGGACTTTAACACAAAAACTTTAATTTTGTCATTAAAGGAACTTGTCATTCTTAGACCGGTTTCGGCATTATTGTGCCTCATCAGTAAGAAGCAGACAAGCTCGACATCCTGTCTCTAAAGGATGTCTGAAAATGAATGTATAATTTGTAAGATATGGTTAGATAGATGATTATATTTTTCTCAAATCTCTATTTATTAGTTTACTGATAGATGGCAATACGTTCTAGTTAGAGATTTGCATTTAGTCCATGCTCTTTTAAGGGCGGGGTCTTCCTGTCTATAAAATACTATGCTGCAGACCAAAAGTTAAATCGACTGATTTCCGAATGTAATGAGATTTAATAAAGGTCTAACTTAGGTAGTCTTACTATTTTAAATCGATAAATTTATTATTTTCTATGAAAACGACAGCTTTAAAATCATCCAATTTTTTTAACCTTAAAAGTGGCATTTAACAATCTGTATATCCTAGATTCTGAAAAAATAAAAAAAATAAACATTAACTTGACCTAAGTTAAACCTTTATCTACAATGTGGTTTTATCAGAATACATCAAAATACTTATATATGAAATCAGTCGATTTGAAATTTTGAAGTCATTTTATAGGAACTTCGAATTAAATGGATAGTTTGGTCAAAAAATGGCGACTAACACTTCTTAGTCCATAAGTACGTAGTATATATGTATATAATTATATATAGATCATATAGGTTTTAACACTGCAAGAAAGATGGTGCCCTAAGCAAATCTACTTTGCACCCCATGCAAATGGATCGCTGGTATGTTTAGCGGGGTCATACCATAATTAGCCCAGTTGTCAGAGACTTTAACCTCTCATAAAATGTGATATCGCTTTAAAAGGTGTAGAAAACGATAAAAAAATCTTTGCTGCTCTAAAGTGTATGCTAAATTCGAAAAACTAATAGCACAGCACGTGAAAGAGCAGAAAAATTTACTATTATTTATATTTCAGACAACATTTGTTCATTTCAAATTATATTGTTAATTTTATATTCTGTTTGTTAACTGTTTTATTTTATTCATTGAATTGTTTTCATCATTCTAGAATAAATTGATATTTTGCAAACTATAAACGTCACTAATATTCTATCGACGGTTTACTGGTATGTTGATACTTAATAGCAAATTTTATCTCAAATTATAAAAATGCCATTTTTGGTTTTACTGTACAACTCAAGAAAATCAATAAACCCTGATTTTTTTTTATCTCTAATTTTTCCAAAAAATTCAATTTTTTTCCCATTTCATCCTATTCCTATCTGTTATGGTTTAGAATATAGCAATGTTGGCACATAATAAAAGAAACATGAACTCAAAACACAAAAACAAGAACGCTTCAATTGTATTATTGTCTTTGTAAATAAAATTTTCTTATTTGGTTTGTCATTTTTATATTTATGCAATTTTTTTATTCTCATAAACAGGTGACATGACCATTTCTATAAGGTTTTTGCTCTCCAAACATTTAAAAAACTTTAATCAGAAAGAAACATTCTAAGTACGCAATAAAGCTTTAAAATATACGTACCTATACGAATTTAATAATATATCATGAATTTAAATTTTCGCGAGAACCCACAGCTGTTGGTTGAAACAGTTCATTTGGCAACGTGGGTTAGATAACGTTTCGTCTGAAAGTTAACGAGATTTTAGAGCATTTATATTTGCATGTATATTTTTTATTACTCTGAACACGAGAGGCTTGTTGCGCATGTCGTTTAACTGTCATAACGCGGGAATTTTTAAAAATAATTCAAAATTATTTGTGTCGATATGTTATCTATCCATTAGAATAAAAATATATAAAGTATTTTAGAAAAGAATTAGAGGTAATATTATAAAGCAAACGATAAGAATATATATATTCAAAATAAATGATATTTTGTACAACTTTCATAATAAATTAATTTTTACTTTTTAATAGTTAGTATGTGTAGGAATCATGATTTTTCTTTTTTAATCAGTTATTATCACTACTAAATTGTCAATGTTTCAAATTATTACTTTCCATGGAACACTAATTTATCAAATTAAAAAAAATGTAATAATTTTGTGTATAGACCAATATAATGAAAAAATTAAATATGCGAATTTTGTCATGAAAATCGGTATATGGGGTTAAAATAATATTCTGAACAACTTTTTCTAATGTTTTTCAATATCTCTAACGCGAAGCAAAATATCGAGAATCGGTAGTAGGCTGAGTTTGAAGTTCTGATATTATCTGATTATCTTAAAAAATGTGACACGTCACTTTGTCCAATTGTGCAAAAATTTAAAAGAAAACCTAATTTTCAATCGAAAAAGTTGGTTTACAAATTTTCAATTGTTTAACTTTATCAGAGTGCTCGTTTTCTTTGTAAAACCTCGGCTTTAAGATGATATGAAAAAAATATTGTTCGTATAGAATTTCAATTCGTATAAAATCTAAAAATAAATATTTTGCTTTGAAAAAATTACAACTGCTTATTTGAAACACAAAAAAGAACGTTTTCCCAAAAAAAAATATTTTTCGGTCTTCCGTGCAGAAACAATAATATCGCATACTTTAAGGATCTTATTCCTGTGTATAAAATCCTATCCTGTAGATCAAAAGTTAAATCGACTGATTTCCGAATGTAATAGGATTTAAAATTTAATTTCCAGACAATTTTTTTTAATCTTTAATAGTACTTTTATCAACGCTGCTGTTGTACACTCTATGGAATATTTTTTTCAAGAAATACAGCAGTAAGATTTTTTTAGGCTTCAAAGAACACTAAACGACCAAAGAATTTAACAGTTTAAACTGTAAACACACTGAAATCAAAACAAATCCCAAGTTCACACACGCATGCGCAGGCAGCAGGACACTTGAGCAATTCCGGACCTTTGCCATTTATCACTTCGTGAATATTTTGGATTAGTAAAAAGGTAAAATACGGTAAGCGTATTGTATTATTTGCCTCAGTAACCCGAGTTAAATAACGCCGGCGCCGTCCGATTGCTCACGAAATCTTTTCCGACCTTACACCGGCCTGGCGGATAATTTGAAATTTGAGATTGTATAGGTACTGTGATTCTTCCATGATTGAGATGTTCACAAAACCATAGCATAACGAGTGTTGTCTGTACATACCTTTATACAGACAACGGCATAACCTATTACAGTGGGATGGGAGATTTTGCATTTTTTAATTCTATTTAGGTCTTAGTTAAGGATTAACAAATTAAACATTGAGCTATAGTCAATATTCATGTTCAAAGGTGTAGAAAATAATAAGCATAGTTCAACAACAAAAATATAAGTAGATGATAAAGCTTACTTTTTATCAGATAAAATCAAGGATCTCGGGTTTAAATAGTCTTCAAGAAAAATTCAGGAGAAAATTTGAACTAATAAAACCGAGGAAACAATATTGCTAAAGCGGCTTACTCCTTTGATGCAATTGTCTAGGAGTCTAGAGCCACCGTGAGTTGAACCAAAGTTCAAAGGAAGCCTGCCGCCTTGACTTAAAGAGTGGCTCTTTGATCTACAAAGAAGCGCCGATGCAACTTGACACGTGTCGATAGTTGTCATAGCTATATACTAACTTTAAAATGAGCAATAACATCACTCTGTATCTATACATTTGAAAAGGGAATTTTATTTCGAATTGTTTCCGACTTGTAAATATCTTTGACATGTTCACCTAAATCGTAATTATTCATCGTTCGCGTGGTTAATTTTTCTTTGGTTTCTCACATAAGTAGGTACTTCATAACGAGGAACAAATAACTGAAAAGAAAATGTTATTTTGATATTATCAATGCCGCAGTAACAAATTATTTTAATTTTAAGAATTAAAAGAAATAAAATATACCTAGAAAGAAAATAAATGAAAAATAAAAAGTTGAGATTATACATTTTGATGATACTAAATATTGTTCTCCCCTTGTATTAAATATAATAAACAATGAATTTCTAGAATGATTTCTGTAACGAGAAAATTTCAAAGGACTATTTTGTTTAATTTAAGCATTTATCACGAGATACCAGCACCTCCCGGGCAGCATCTTATTTGACATAATTTGGCTGATATTTGACGTACAAGACCGCGCCCTTAACGAGTTTCGAAAAGGCTATATTTTTCAATAAACATAACACGTATTTCGAACAGATACAAGTATACAGAAGAGAAAGTCGACCTGCATTTTTCTTGCATGAAAGATAACACAGTCCCACAAAAAAAAATTTTGTCTGCGCCAAGAACTGTAACTAGCAATTGAGGAAACCTTCTTGGAAAAATTGGAAAAAATTCATACAAAGGTTTTCAGGGTCGCTAAATCCGTCCGACCATCTGACCTGACCTGACCTGATGAGGTCAAGCTGATCTCGGATTCGGATTCAGCGTCCCCAAAAACACCTAGTTACAGTAGTGAAGTTCTTGGAGCAGACAAATTTTTTTTGTGGGGCTGTTTAATCCGACACACGATTTATTTTATTATTTTTTCCAAGATCTATTAATTGTTACAAATTCCGGGCGAAGGGATTAGGATGGGATCAAATCCTTATCTGTACACAGCTAAATATGACTTTTAATTTACCTACTTCTATTTTGTATCATTTCTATATTTGTAGATTTTAGTCCAGAAGACAGAGTAATGTTAATTGGTACAACCAGTTGCCCGTGGGAGAGCGACCAAAAGCTTCTTCAGCAAGTCTATCAAAAATTTGTTCTGATTCCTCCGCCCAACTACAGTTCAAGATATACTGCTTGGAACAAACTTCTAGGACACTACATGCCAAATAACTGGCAGTTCGATATGGGACTGATAACAAGGATATCTGATGCTTATACCATAGGTAATGAGTTTAACAAAGAAAGAAAAACAACTCATTTTCTTTCTATAAGGACCAATACTCTGTCAGTTATGTAAAAACATAAGAAATCCTTCTTCCTTAAAAACTTTTGTTCGTAATTTGTAGTTTTTAGAAAAGTACTTATGGATTCCTAATATACAGGGTGCGCCAATTATTTCCACTCGATCTCTAGCACCGAAACTAAAAGAGATATCAACAAGATTTTTTGTAGAGGTAGACAGTGTCACTCGGACTACAATTTTAAAATATTTTGATGTATACAGGGTGGCTAATTTTTGTGGAATGAAAATATTAATTTGGTTTTTTTAAATTGATTATGTCTTCTGATTCTACTTAATATTAGATTTACGGTAGTTTTTTGTATTTGTAAATCCGACGCGGCGTTGACAAGTTATTCCTATTTTAAGCAGATTTAATGAAAAAACAGCACTTCAGAAATATTAGCACAAAAACCACATTTTTTAAAAAATTCCTCAAAAAAGCTACTATGATGTAAATGAAACATGCACCTATCACAATAATCACACAACATCTTCACCTGTTGCACAGGGTGTTTGCCGATGGCGTGCCAATAGTCAAGTTTTCAAATGGCAATAACTTAATTTTTTCAAATGGGACACCCTGTATATTTTCTTCAGTTAGAAGCTCTCCCTAATACGCATTAAAAAAATATAGGGTTTTGCACATCTAACTTTACTATTTACTTTAATAATTGACGTTAAGTGACAAACAACATATTTTACCCAATTTTTAATAAGAAATCAAGTTACCTATGAAAATGACAGTAGGTATATTTTGTTATGGCATTAATTGTTAACATAAAATTTTGTATTGTATCACGTCTACTATATTTAATCGGTATTGTGTATAAAAAATGGATTTTAATAAGAATTATAGTGTTCAAGAAAATATTGATATGATATGGATACTGGGTGAATGTCAAAAAAATGCGTTTCTTGCTAGTAGGGTCTATCGTCAAAGATACCCAGAAAGACGTCATCCACAAAAGGATACTTTTGAGAATTTAAAGAATAGATTTGATAGAACAGGAACCGTCAAGTATGAAAAACATTCACGTGAAACTACAGCTGTTACTATTGACAACGAATATAAGGTAATGATCAGTATAGTTGAAGATCCCAATATAAGCACAAGGCAATTAAGCAACCAGTTAGATATTTCCAATACCATAATTAGACGCATAATAAAAAAGAATAAATATCACCCCTATCATATCCAGCTTCACCAAGAATTGTTACCACGTGATTTCGAGCGTAGAGTGGAATACTGTAGATGGTTAATAAACAAGATAAATACAGAGCGTAACTTTTTAAACAAAGTTTTATTCTCCGACGAAGCCACGTTTCATAAGAACGGTTGTGTAAATAGACACAACTTCCATTATTATTCGGACCACAATGAACATTTATTTAGAACCACATCACAGTATCGATGGTCTTTGAATGTGTGTTCGGGAATTATAGGTGATTATGTAATTGGTCCCTATTTCTTTGATGCGACTGTAAATGGAGCTATATTTTTAGATTTTTTAGAACATGATTTTCGCAACTTATTGCAAAATGTGCCTCAAAATTATCGCAACGGAATGTGGTTTCAATTAGATGGTGCCACACCACATTACCTATTAGATGTTCGCAATTGGTTAAATAGGGAATTTCAGGATCGTTGGATAGGATGGGGAGGACCTATAAATTGGCCTATTAGATCGCCTTGCCTTACACCTTGCGATTTTTTCTTGTGGGGTTTTATTAAAAATATTGTTTACAAAGAAGAGGTTACCACAAAAGAAAATATGAAAGAAAGAATTACTGCAGCATTTAGACAGGTGACCCCTGCAATGCTAAGAGATGTGCGTAAATCAATGAAAAAAATGGCAAGAAAATGTATAAATGAAAATGGAAGACATTTTGAACACCTACTATAAATTTTAATTTTCACTATTGTAGTTTTCTTACGATTATTTTTTTCATCTGTCAATACAGTCAGATTTTGTGGTTTCAGCCAATAACAGCTCAGGATCCTAACCAATCATTGTGTTTTATACTGATAAAACCGCTTCTTCGTATTTGTTTCTTGATTAAACTGTGTTTACCTTTTTTAAAATGTCAAATGTAAACATTTAACAATTTTTATTATACTAAAATGTATTGCAAATCTATGTTAATAACCAAATTTTAAAATATATTTGTAAACTAACCTGTTTTTATTAGTTGATTTCAAAACGCATTTAACATTTTTACATACCTCACTTCAACACTAAACTTAAAATTAATTAAATTAAGAAAGACTTCATTTCATTCTTCTTCTTCGCCTTTATTTACGGCGCCGATTCGCGGGGTAGCCAGTCAAAAAATCGCCTTGGTGGCCCTGTATGTAAAACTATAACAGCTCAGGTTTCAATTTAAATTGGTAAAGAAAATTTTCAATATTTGTGTGTAAAGTGTCTTTTGCATAAATGACTATGTTCTCTGTTTTTAATGATTCAAAAAATAATCCTTTCAAATACGACTCGTCCTCTGAAATTTTATAGATTAAATTTTTGATCTTCATACTCAAACGCCTTTATTTTAGGCAACACCACTCAAACAAACTGATTTAAGATAAAATCACTAGTCCTGCGGACTCGTGATTTTATCAATCAGTTTGTTTTCGTGGTTTTTCCAAATAAAGCCGTTTTCGTGAAAACCAAAAATTTAATCGATAAAATTTGGAGGACTCGTGGTATTACCTTTGATTATTTTTTTCATCTGTCAATACAGTCAGATTTTGTGGTTTCAGCCAATAAAAGCTCAGGATCCTAACCAATCATTGTGTTTTATACTGATAAAACCGCTTCTTCGTATTTGTTTCTTGATTAAACTGTGTTTACCTTTTTTGAAAGGTCAAATGTAAACATTTAACAATTTTTTTAATACTAAAATGTATTGCAAATCTATGTTAATAACCAAATTTCAAAATGTATTTGTAAACTAACCTGTTTTTAATAGTTTATTTCAAAACGCCTTTAACATTCTTACATTCCTCACTTCAACACTAAACTTAAAATTAATTAAATTAAGAAAGACTTCATTTCATTCTTCTTCTTCGCTTTTATTTACGGCGCCGTTTCGCGGGGTAGCCAGTCAAAAAATCGCCTTGGTGGCCCTGTATGTAAAACTATAACAGCTCAGGTTTCAATTTAAATTGGTAAAGAAAATTTTCAATCTTTGTGCGTAAAGTGTCTTTTGCATAAATGACTATGTTCTCTGTTTTTAATACAAAATGATAATGATTCAAAAAATAATCCTTTCAAATACGACTCGTCCTCTGAAATTTTATAGATTAAATTTTTGATCTTCATACTCAAACGCCTTTATTTTAGGCAAAACCACTCAAACAAACTGATTTAAGATAAAATCAGTTTGTTTTCGTGGTTTTTCCAAATAAAGCCGTTTTCGTGAAAACCAAAAATTTAATCGATAAAATTTGGAGGACTCGTGGTATTACCTTTGATTAAATTTTGTAAAATTTTGTACTTATTAAAAATTGTGTAAAATATGTTGTTTGTCACTTAACGTCAATTATTAAAGTAAATAGTAAAGTTAGATGTGCAAAACCCTATATTTTTTTAATGCGTATTAGGGAGAGCTTCTAACTGAAGAAAAATATACAGGGTGTCCCATTTGAAAAAATTAAGTTATTGCCATTTGAAAACTAGACTATTGGCACGCCATCGGCAAACACCCTGTGCAACAGGTGAAGATGTTGTGTGATTATTGTGATAGGTGCATGTTTCATTTACATCATAGTAGCTTTTTTGAGGAATTTTTTAAAAAATGTGGTTTTTGTGCTAATATTTCTGAAGTGCTGTTTTTTCATTAAATCTGCTTAAAATAGGAATAACTTGTCAACGCCGAGTCGGATTTACAAATACAAAAAACTACCGCAAATCTAATATTAAGTAGAATCAGAAGACATAATCGTATACAGGGTGTTCAATTTAAAAAAACCAAATTAATTTTCATTCCACAAAAATTAGCCACCCTGTATACATCAAAATATTTTAAAACTGTAGTCCGAGTGACACTGTCGACCCCTACAAAAAATCTTGTTGATATCTCTTTTAGTTTCGGTGCTAGAGATCGAGTGGAAATAATTGGCGCACCCTGTATATGTCACGCAATATTTAGTGGATAGTAAAAATTTATGTAGCTACTCAAGCGCTGCAGCACAATCCTGACGATAGTTCATCCTGGCTTAAAACATGGCGCATTAAAGTGAATGAAACTAAATCCATTCATGTTACTTTCACTCAACGTAAAGGTAACTGTCCAACTGTAACGTAATGGTCACCCACTACAAGATGCCAAATATCTGGGGATACACCTAAGTTCACGCGGCGCCCTGCGTGCTGTTCTATGTGGTGCGCGGCATCAAAACCAAGCCTTTTTTGTTAATTAATTTACGGTTGTTTTCTTCAGAAGTAATACTGGACGCATTGTATAACGAATATATAGTAGTATCACCCTCTAGTTAAAAGTTGTTTGATGCAATATCGCGCGGCATCTATTGACGTTCTATATGAAGTTCTCAATTTCTAATGCTGTACAGATACTCCCTCTATATCTTCTTTCTAATGGCCTTTACCAAGTAGTTCCTTCAGCTATTAAAGTTGTTGTCTGTAATATTACACTTACGTATTTAATAATAAACATCTGTTGAACAGATATTACATTTTCAAAATTCAATCAGGATTTTCTACAAAACTCTGTGATTAGTCATCTTTATTTACTAATAAGGATAAAATTTATGATATGATGTGCTATATCAATTCTGTTTAGAATTTTGAGCATCATATTGAAATATGGAAGAATATACTTTTTTATTGTGAAAATAGTGATTATTTATTTATATGAATTAGAAATTATTTTTTTTTTAAATAAAGATAAAAATACACTTTATAATGTACACGGGCGGATCCAGACGATTTTCAAGAGGGGGTCTTGAGGTTATGGAATATCCACTGCTCAGCGGAGTGACCGAGGGGCCCCCAGAAATTTTATTAAATATAAAGTACATGAAAACTTCTTTTTGGACTATTTTAAACCAAGAAATTTACATTTTCTCCCAATGTAACATGAAAACCATTTGTATATTTATTTTAATTAATAAACATTTTTATACAATTTTATAATAGCCCAGTTGCCAGAGCCACATTTAGACCAAAATCTCTCATAAAATGTGATATCGCTGAAACTAGGCTCTTAGTACTTTATTGGGTGTAGAAAACGTTATAAAAATCTTTGCTGCTTTAGTTATTTAAAACAAATTTATTACTATAAAAAATTATTAAATATAAGAAAAAGCGTATTCTAAAAATACATAAATCCAAATATTCAGAAATATTCGGAAAAAACTAAAGTATCTTTGCCTAAAATCTAAGTTGTCTAAGGAAGCCATCAGTTTTTAATTTTTTTTCTCATAGAAAATTTTTATTTTTATGAAATTGAAGATATATATTAAATTATCAAAGGCATAACAAAAAATCTTTGCTGCTCTAAAGAGTATGCTTAAATTTACAATTTCGAAAACAAAATCGGAAATTTGGTTTTTGCTTACCGATATCTCGAAAAATAAAAAAAATCGAAAAACTAATAGCACCACGTAAAAGAGCAAAAAAAATTTACTAAGATTTATATTATTAATTATTTACCTAAATTATTAAAAATATGAAAACGAATTAGAAAACCCAACGCGCGCGCTCGCCAAGTCGTTCGGAAAAAGCAAAAGTGTCTTTGCCTAAAAGTTAAAAAAAGAATTTTGTTCTCAGGAAGCTAATAGTTTTTTTTTCCTTAAAGAAAATTTGACCGCAAGTTATAATTTCTAAAATTCTCACTTCGCAACTCTTAAGCGTGCTTTTAAAATTTTACTAGTATAATGAAATGTGCAGTTTCGAAAATGAGCACTGATAAAGTTAAAAAATTGAAAATTTGTTAGTGAAATTTTTCGATTGAAAATTAGGCTTTTTTAATTTAAATTCGTATAAAATCGAAAAATAAATATTTTGCATTGAAAAAAATTACAGCTTATTTAAAACACAAAGAAGAATGTTTTCACCAAGTTTCATAAAAAAAAATTATTTTTGCGGGAGATAAAAATTAAAAACTAAAAAAGCGGTTTTTAACGAATTTCTCAATAATTTTGAAGTTATGTTGAAAAATGATTAATACAAAAGTTTTACATTTTTTAATTATCTACAAATGTTACATTAAACTTTTTTCGATAGGATGCATGTTTCAGCCACAAATCGTAAAAACCAATATCCAAACCTCAAGTTGTATATTTAGCTACCCCCATCCCCTTCCAGAACGTTTAAATTGTCCAATTTATTTTTTTTAATTTACTTATAATTTTCCCTACATTTTCCGACCATCCACATACTGCTAAGAATTTTTTTATGAATTCGGGTATTTAAAATCGGTTTGGACTTGGTCTACAAACATCATTCAAACCCAACGAAAACTTATTGATTAGTTTTTATTATTGGGCAGGGCATCAGATTCTGGTGACCTTCAATTAACAACGCAAATCTATTCAAAAGTATTTATTAACCCTATAAACAGGAAAATTCCACTGAAACTCAGATTGTCTTGGTGCGTCTAGAGTTCTTGATGACAGCGTTGCCAAATAGCTTTTACCTATTTACTTTCAAAACTTTGGTGGATTACTCACAACTTTAAAATATCAATAGCAAGACAGTTTTTTTTAATATAATAAACTAATATCTGTCTAACCAGCATCAGATAAAAAAGATTAAAGTTGTTTAGTATCAAACAACAACATATAATAATTTATTAATTTTACCAGACAATAAAATACTAATAAATATAAAATAAACTATCTTATACTTTTAAAATTAACTAAAACAATCATATAATATCCATATTATAAACAAGAAACCAAACTATTGCAAAAAATATACTTTAAGAAAAAAATATTTCGATTAACATTAACTTTCTAGTCTTAGTGCCTTTTTTTTCCAGATTTTAGTTTTAAAAGTTTAATAAATTATCAGATTAGAATTTTTCATAATTACCATTATCGATAGTATACTACTGACCTTTTGATTACAATTCACAATTGCCCTTTACTCACAAAATTACTTACAGACTAGTAAATTACTCACAAATTGGCAACCCTGGCTTCTCGGGAGATAATTAAATATTTTGGGCCTTCAATTTCATACGTCTTCCAATTCCCTTTCGTTATAACTAAATAACACAATAACAAAAGACAAGCAGAAATGAAAAAGAAGATTTCAAATTATAATTTCAGTCAAGCAACGACATGACCTAAAGACATGACTTGTGTCCACTTGGAGTGGTGCCATCTCCAGTGCGTTCACATACGTCGACTTATAAAAGTCCGTAGGGCGATACTACTATATAATCTTTATACCTCGATACGTCGACCCGCGCGCAGCGATTTCAGCGTTTCAAACGCGAATAGAAAGTCCTGTTCAACATCCTCGAAAACGGGGGACAGATATATTTTGCCGGAGGAAGGCGCGGAATCCACGATTCCACCATTTTGGGGGTGGTTTTGGGGCCGTTTGAGGGCATAGTGCCAATATTTAGCTAGGCAACACATGTGCAATTTATCATATATTATGTAACATATAAACTTTGTCACCATAAAATAACAGATGACGGTACATATTTCTAATACCGGATCTTGTACTATTAAACAAACAGAACCTTTCAAAACGTTGTACTTTATTTCATGAAATATAATATTTTTTTTAGGTTCCATCCTTGCCACTATCCAGGAAGTCATGACTGTTAAAAGAACTCTTCAACTTCGTATACATTCACTAAGTCCATTGGAACTAGTGAATGCTCTGTGTACAAGAACGCCAATTTATAAGGAGGAGGAAGAATCTTTTGAACAATGGTGGAGTAAAGTTCCGATTGTAAGAAAAAGGCTTAGAGCTGTGGAAATGTTAATGGAAGAACAGGCGGAGATTCAAGCTAAGCAACAAGCCAACGCAAAAAAGAAGGGTTAATTATAATAAGGCAAAAGGATACTTTTTAATTTTTATTACTAAATGGTAGTCGAACGCTATTAGGATTTAAAACAAAAAGGACCATGTTGTTAAAATGGGGAAGCAAACTGTCAATTCGTTCTATGTAGAGGGCGCCAAGTGTTTGACATCAAACGGGATATTGGATAATTTATTATTTTTCGTTTTTGGGTGTAAAGAAATGGGAGTTTATAAGTTTCCTAAAGATCCTGTTATCAGAAGAAAGAAAAAATTTGATTAGACCGCACGAAACTGATTGCAATTTCGTGATCAGCGACCCAAAATTAGACCCTTACTTCCAGGCCCCAACTTCTTATACAATATGTTTAGCGCAACTTTAGGGGTTCCACAAGGAAGCAACATGGGTCCCCTGCTGTTTGCAATCTTTATTAATGACCTCCCCGAGAGCATAACCCACACATTGTGTCTAATATTCACAACAAAACAATAAGAAATCAACATGGCTGTCTACAATTTTCGTATTCTCTTCATGATTCAAAATTGAACTTACGTGCCTTAAAATTGCACTTTCAACACTTATATCATAAATAGCTAATTTTTTAATGGTACCCCACTTTACCTATTTAAAGCACGCCTCAGCATGTTTAAATCGAACTTTCCAAAAGTTTTCCATCAACAACTCGAGAAACGTGAGGTCAAAATGACATTTTTTTATTATTAATCTGACAGGAGTACCTACCTACCTTGTAACGTCAAATAAAATATTACTGGAAAATGTAATAGTAATTTACGTAACAAGTTCCGAAAGTGATATTTTACGGGAAGAAATTTGGAATCCTGCGAGTCCCGTGAAATCACTTTTGGATCGTGTTACGTACAATATTTTTTCTGCAGCCGTTTTTTATGTTAAAAAGGTGATCGATGGATAATAACGTATGAACTTTATATATTACAATTACAGGGTGGCCAAATAAGAATGCGAGATACTGTATCTGAGAAACTATCCATCATAGAAGCTTGCGGAAAAAAAAGTTATTATTAAAACGGCCAAGGAAAAAACCTGGAAAATATTTTCAAGTTTCTGAAATGGGCGCTAGGGGGCGTAACTGCAATCTTGAATCTAAGAAAGTGATGTTTCTGTGAATTCCGCTATATTAACCTAACAAACCTGATCTTTAAAGTAGATGATAATCTGAACCTTTTTTGTTTGACAATTTTTGCTGTATCTCTAAAAATAAAGTGGTAGGGGGTATTCAAAGGTTTCAGTAAAAAACACCTTGTATATTCGAAACGGTTGAGCTGATTTTAACAAACTTGGGCTAGTTGAAAAGAGCTATTCTTGGGCTACAAATGTTATAATATTTGAAGTTTTGTTAGTTTCACATGTCGCCGCTAGAGTGCTTTTTTCGACATTTCGACAGAAATGGGTAATTTTCTCAAAAAAATTAAATGACTTGGTATGATTTCTTTTTCATGAAAAAGTAACCAAATGTTGCCTAAACAAGCTCGCGAAAATCGCTTCTCGATATCTTATTCCTAACCTAAAATTTAGGCCAAAGAAAATTTTATACCGAAATCCCTTAAATTTTTATTTTTTAAACTAATTAATTCCTTTTATTATGTAAGTTGTGGCCCTAAAAAGAACCGATTTAAAAAAGAAAGGTTTCTAATGCCCCGTAAATTCTCTAAATGCTGACCATCACGCTCTATGCATTGCTGAAGCCTCTCATGGATAGACAAAACTGCAGCTTCAATTTCGGCTCTTGGTATGTTACGTAATCCATTACGAACCCGGTTTTTCATATCTCTCTGGTCGTAGGTTGAGTCTGAAAATCAATACAAGTTAAGTCTGGTGATCTCGCAGGCCATGGAAACAGACTTCCTCTTCCAATCCATCGCTGTTGCTTTAATATGCTCTCGCACAATAATGGAGAATTTTTATTTCAAATTCTTTGGAACGATGAAGCCCCCTTTAAAATCTGCACAATATGCGTTATTGGTCTGCAGAAAATCCGCATTGGTTGCGTGAAGTTCAGCACCAAGGACGTTTGAGTTTAAATGTGTGGTGTGGCATACTGGGGGGCAGAATTATTGGGCCATATTTTTTCGAGCAATCCCTAAATGGCAATATCTTTCTTGGCTTTTTGGCCAATAAATTACATGTCAAAACTTGTTTTTGCTGTTGGATGGTTGCACAGCACATTGTGATATTATTGTGCGAGAGCATATTAATGCAGTATTACAACAGCGGTGGATTGGAAGTCTGTTTCCATGGCCTGCTCGATCACCAGACTCAACTTGTCTTGATTTTCAGACTCAACCTACGACCAAAGAGTTATGAAAAACCGGAGTCGTAATACATTACGTAACATACCGAGAGCCGAAATTGATGCTGCAGTTTTGTCTACCCATGAGAGGCTTCAGCAATGCATAGAGCATTTAGAGCATTTACGGGGGCATTAAAAACTTTTCTTTTTTAAATCGGTCCTTTTTATAGCGACAACTTACATAATAAAAGGAATTAATTAGTTTAAAAAATTTAAGGGATTTCCGTGTAAAATTTTCTTTGGCCTAAATTTTAGGTTAGGAACAAGATAACGAGATGCGGTTTTCGCGAGCTTGTTTAGGCATCATTTAGCTTCTTTTTCATGAAAAAGAAATCATACCAATGTATTTAATATTTTTGAGAAAATTAACCATTTCTGTCAAAATGTCGAAAAGAGCACTCTAGCGGCGACATGTGAAACTAACAAAACTTCAAATATTATAACATTTGTAGCCCAAGAATAGCTCTTTTCAACTAGCCCAAGTTTGTTAAAATCGGCTCAGCCGTTTCGAATATACAGGGTGTTTTTTACTGAAACATTTGAATACCCCCCACCACTTTATTTTTAGAGATATAGCAAAAGTTGTTAAACAAAAAAGGTTCAGATTATCCTCTACTTTAAAGATCAGGTATTTTTTTGGTAGGTTAATATAGCGGAATTCGCAGAAACATCACTTTCTTAGCTTCAAGATCGCAGTTGCGCCCCCTAGCGGCCATTTCAGAAACTTGAAAATATTTTCCAGGTTTTTCTCTTTTTTTTCCGCAAGCCTCTACGATGGATGGTTTCCAAGATACAGTACCTCGCATTCTTATTTGGCCACCCTGTATAACACTGCACGTTTTAAAAAAAATATTGTACGTAATACGTCCCAAAAGTGCTTTTACTGGACTCGCAGGCTTGCAGGACTCGCCTGCGGCTCGCCCTGCAATTTGCCCACTCGTCCAGTAAAAGTCCACTTTCGGGACTTGTTACGTAAACTACTATTTTTTGATTTGAAAAGCGAAAAAACACACACTAATGTTACATGACAGGCGCTGTCAGAATAAAATACAAGTTCATGTTATTGTCAAAACCGCCTACTGATATCCAAAATCGTCCCGAAAGTAACACGAATCGTACCGAAAGTAAAGAAATCGTTCCGAAAGTGAAAAAAATCGTCCCGAAAATGCTACTTTCGGTACGATTTGTATAAAGTGGTATTTTCGATTTAATAAATGATACCGAGAATTTTGTTTTCGAGACGGCTGCAGAAAAAATCTTTATTCAAACAAATGGTATTTAAATTAATACTGTTAAAGGTACTTTTAGACGGCCAGTTCAGTTCTCCGTTCAGTTTCAGTGTCGGATCAGTTTGGAAATACTGCTGTTGTTAGACGATCAGTTTAGTTGTCAGTTGATAACCCAATTGTGGTCGCGTTGTGCTTAGCACTAAAAAAAACATCCGTTTAACTGACAACTGATACGATAGCTGTTGGTATACCCACTGCTTGATATATCAGAAGTTATCAAGTCAGGACATTGTTCAGAAAACGTTATAGTACGTGATGTTTCCTTTCTAGTATTTATCTATCGATAAACATGGACATTCGGTATTATGTGAAATAGTTGGCATCGCTGAGCGTGACAGTAATGTGGTTCTAATATCCACACACTTTACTTGAAGCTTCGGTCACTAGCTTTTCGCATCTTTCAACTGCAATGGGAAAGCATCTATACTCATAACAGGCTTGAAGTCATTGCTCACATACTGTTTTATCTCTTCATTAGGCAGTGTTCTTAATAGTGGAGGAGGAGTCAGTGTTCCATTTGATAATTTCGGTATAGTCTTTAGCTTTAAAGTTTAGGTTTTGTGGTTTATAGAATCTGACAGAGTCACTTTGCCTTCATGATACGCCTAAAGCCCAGCGGTTTCTCTCATCAGTTACCATAGCCAAAAGTAAATTTTCGGGATGGAAAAAGTAAGCATTCCGTTGTAAATCGGGATCAACAATTTGAAGCAGCTCTTCTGGCAAGTACCTTTTAGATTCAGTAGTAAACATGTCTTTGTGGTTTATTTTTATGGCAAACCACATAGGCATACAACATTTGAGAAAGAGTGTGACAATCTCTCTCAGATTGAATGTGCCATTGGGCCAGGATCACGTACTACAAAGTCTTCTGAACAATGTCCTGACTTGATGACCTCTGATATCTCAAGCAAGTACATTTGGTCCTTGCTAAGAATACGCTTGTCAACTTTTGGAATCTCACAATCAATAGGATTAAAATCAACAACTGGCAGTTTTTTACAATTAGGTAGGACATTTCCAATCGGTCCGGAATATCCTATTGGGCCTGTTGTATTTCCATCCAAGTGTTGGAAAAGGTGTCGGAATGGCAGTTCGTTGTAAAGGAGAAGACAAATACTCCATTGTAGAGGTCTTCTCATAAGTATCTAAGTCGTATGATTCAAATGTACTAAACAATAAAACTTCAAAAAAATTAAAATTTGGTTTACGCAGAATGAATTTTGTAAAAGAAACGATTGGCAATATCAAAATTACCGAAAAAAAAATGTTTGGGCAATTTTTGAGGTAAAAAGTTAGTTTTTTAGGATATAAATGAACCTAGAATCTACAAAAAAAATTCAAAAAATTAAAATTTGGTTGACGCAGAATTAATTTTGTCTAAGAGACGATT
Source organism: Crepidodera aurea (assembly GCA_949320105.2). Lineage (NCBI taxonomy): Eukaryota > Metazoa > Arthropoda > Insecta > Coleoptera > Chrysomelidae > Crepidodera > Crepidodera aurea. The sequence goes on from OX439477.1 coordinate 4,024,992, forward strand.
GGCAATGCCAAAATTAGCGAAAAAAAAATGTTTGGGCCATTTTTGAGCGAAAAAGTGAGTTTTTTAGGATGTAATTGGCTAGAATCTACAAAAAAATCAAATAAATTAAAATTTGGTTTACGCAGAATGAATTTTGTATAAGAAATGATTGGCAATGTCAAAACTACCGAAAAAAATGTTTGGGCCATTTTTGAGGGAAAAAGTGTGTTTTTAGGAAAAAATTAAAATTTGGCCTACGCAGAATGAATTTTGTACAAGGAACGATTGGCAATGTCAAAATTACCGAAAAAAATGTTTGGGCCATTTTTGGGGGAAAAAGTTAGTTTTTTAGGGTATAAGTAAAAAAAAACCAAAAAAATTAAAATTTGGTTTACGCATATTGAATTTTGTATAAGAAATGATTGGCAATGTCAAAACTACCGAAGAAAATGGTTGGGCCATTTTTGAGGGAAAAAGTGTGTTTTTAGGATATAAATGGACCTAGAATCTACAAAAAAAATTCAAAAAAATTAAAATTTGGTTGACGCAGAATTAATTTTGTCTAAGAGACGATTGGCAATGCCAAAATTAGCGAAAAAAAAAATGTTTGGGCCATTTTTGAGCGAAAAAGTGGAGTTTTTTAGGATATAAATAAAAAAAAAATCAAAAAAATTAAAATTTGGTTTACGCAGAATGAATTTGGTATAAGAAATGATTGGCAATGTCAAAACTACCGAAAAAAATGTTTGGGCCATTTTTGAGGGAAAAAGTGTGTTTTTAGGACCTAGAATCTACAAAAAAAAATTAAAAAAATTAAAATTTGGCCTACGCAGAATGAATTTTGTACAAGAAACGATTGGCAATGTCAAAATTACCGAAAAATATGTTTGGGCCATTTTTGGGTGAAAAAGTTAGTTCTTTAGGATATAAATAAAAAAAAATCAAAAAAATTAAAATTTGGTTTACGCAGATATGAGAAATATCCTCTCAAGTTTTTTCGAACCACGGTAATATGTACCTAATATGCCCAGTTTTTTCAGAAATGGACTTAAACGCACCTAGATCGTCTATGTAGCTTTAACTAAATAAACCTAATATGTAATTTTTTATTATAATAAATATGTTGTTGAAAATAAACTTAATTAAAGTTTCATTTTTAGCAAAAAATTTGAATTGTGACATATTCTTGCTTTCGTGCCGCAAATTAGCACCTTCCCGTACTTGTTACATATCTTGCTATATTTTTTTACGCCCACTGTCCAAAATAATCCTATCGGTAGTAATACCACAAGTGATTGAATTTTCGCGATAAGTCTGTCGATTGACTTCATAACGAAACTTAGTTGCTTAAAAACACCACGAGTCCGCAGGACGAGTGATGTTTTCTTCAAGCAACTCAGTTGAGTTATGAACTAAAAGACAGACTTATGGGATAAATTCAATCACGAGTGGAATTTTATTAGACTATTTCACAAACAAAGTAAAAGGTAAAATATCTAAAATTCGGCAGAGTTAGAGGAAATTAGCAAAAAAGGTAAGAAGTTGATCAGAAATTAATAAAGTTTAATAAACAGGAAACATTGACATCGAACGAAATCCCAAATCTGCTCATTTTTAAATGCGTGCACAGCGTGATTATTTATATTTGACGTTTAACTGTCACATACACAAATCTGAAAACACCGAACTTGACTGGCCAATCAGAGTCTAGAGTCAAGTTTGGTGTTATCGATAATCCAAACTTGAACGGAGCTCCTGATTGGTTAATTTAAAAATGTGTGAAAAAGTCAATAGTAATACCACAAGTGATTGAATTTTCGCGATAAGTCTGTCGATTCATTTCATAACGAAACTGAGTTGCTTAAAAACACCACGAGTTCGCAGGACGAGTGGTGTTTTCTTCAAGCAACTCACTTGAGTTATGAAATAAGAGACAGACTTATGAGATGAATTCAATCACGAGTGGAATTTTATTAGACTATTTCACAAACAAAGTAAAAGGTCTCATTTTGACGTCTGTAGCTGTAATTATACAAAGTAAAAGGTCTCATTTTGACGTCTGTAGCTGTAATTATTTTTTTTCAAAATGTCAAATTTTGTTTTGCAATTCGTATCAATGGTTACGCCGTGAAAATACCACGCTGATAGACCAATCAGGATTGAAAGACAGCTAGTATTATCGCGATAATACCAGCTGTCTTTGGTTTGTGATTGGTCAGATTTTGTGAAAATTCGAAGATGAGTGAAATAGTCAGTAGTAATATCATAAGTGATTGAATTTTCGCGATAAGTCTGTCGATTCATTTCATAACGAAACTGAGTCGCTTAAAAATACCACGAGTCTAAGAAAATCCATCATTTTATTTCTTTATTTAAAGTGCCCAATTTAGGGAATAATAAAAAAATAAAACTTCGATTTTCATTTTTTTACAATTTTTTTATCGCGATATTTATGCTTGATTCTCTTAGAAAAACCGTATTTCAGTTTTTTATGAGGGTCTAAAAAAATGAATTTTTGCCGTTTTTGGCCACTAAAAATTGCCGTAAAGATGGGTATTTTGAGCTTCGACCCCATCGAGACTTTTGATCAGGGGTACAAAATGAACAATTTCCCAAATTTTTAGCAAATTTCACCGGAAGACCGTTTTCCATATAAAATGTGCGGGGTTCTTTATCTAAAAGATCTCCAAATTATAATAAATTTAGCAATAACTCAAAAATGCGTAACGTTAGGTATAGGGAATGCTAATACAGATCGAAAGAAAATAAAAAACTGATTAAGGCGTGATAATAAAATACAGGGTGTTTCATTTGAAATTATCGACTTATTGAGAATTGAAAATATGAACATTGGATGCTCCATTCTAAACACCCTGTATAAAATATCGCATTTGATGTCTCACTGTATGCTAGATGGATATTCTCACAATCTCTGTATAAAATTTGAAATTAATATCTTAACAAGTAAGCCAGATACCAAAATTAAAGTAAATACGTGTTTTTCAAACTTTTTTATAAAATCTCAAATATCTCGGAAACTGTTAAACTTAGACCTGTTGTATGTTTAATAATTTTTTGTTTAAAATTTGATGCTGAATTCAAAAATAAAAAGAAAAATGGTATAAATATATTTATATTTATACTTTGTTATAACAAAGTAGACACTGTCCGAAAATGTACGAAAAAGGTCTAGGGCATAAAAATTCTTCTTCTTGTTATTGGGTACTGTATCGAATTTGACGTTTTTGACGTATTCGAATAAAAAAATATTTATTTGCCTTAATATTTTAATTATTTCGTCGACTTGATTTAATTGCAATTACACCGAACTTTTATCGTAATAAACGATAATAAGAGAATTTTGCAACTAGTTAAAAGCTAAATAATTGCATATTATTGCTGCGAAGGCGTTACAGAAACCAATTTACAACTTCCATCGTAATTTCAACGACCATTATTTAATTTATCACATTCAACTAAAAACGAATAAATTTTGTTGGCTATATTCTGAATCATCATAATCTTACACGTGATAGAAATATATTTTTTGTAAAAATCTGCGATAAAAATACTACATGAAAGTTTTTACTCGAAATTGATAACCATATTACTTAAGTAGTATGATTAACATATTTATACAGGGTGCGCCACTCGATCTCTAGCACCGAAACTAAAAGAGATATCAACAAGATTTTTTGTAGGGGTAGACAGTGCCACTCGGACTACAATTTTAAAATATTTTGATGTATACAGGGTGGCTAATTTTTGTGCTAATATTAGATTTACGGTAGTTTTTTGTATTTGTAAATCCGACGCGGCGTTGACAAGTTATTCCTATTTTAAGCAGATTTAATGAAAAAACAGCACTTCAGAAATATTAGCACAAAAACCACATTTTTTAAAAAATTCCTCAAAAAAGCTACTATGATGTAAATGAAACATGCACCAATCATAATAATCACACAACATCTTCACATGTTGCACAGGGTGTTTGCCGATGGCGTGCCAATAGTCTAGTTTTCAAATTGCAATAACTTAATTTTTTCAAATGGGACACCCTGTATATTTTTCTTCAGTTAGAAGCTCTCCCTAATACGCATTAAAAAAATATAGGGTTTTGCACATCTAACTTTACTATTTACTTTAATAATTGACGTTAAGTGACAAACACCATATTTTACACAATTTTTAATAAGAAATCAAGTTACCTATGAAAATGACAGTAGGTATATTTTGTTATGGCATTAATTGTCAACATAAAATTTTGTATTGTATCACGTCTACTATATTTAAACGGTATTTTGTATAAAAAATGGATTTTAATAAGAATTATAGTGTTCAAGAAAATATTGATATGATATGGATACTGGGTGAGTGTTAAAAAAATGCGTTTCTTGCTAGTAGGGTCTATCGTCAAAGATACCCAGAAAGACGTCATCCACAAAAGGATACTTTTGAGAATTTAAAGAATAGATTTGATAAAACAGGAACCGTCAAGTATGAAAAACATTCACGTGAAACTACAGCTGTTACTATTGACAACGAATATAAGGTAATGATCAGTATAGTTGAAGATCCCAATATAAGCACAAGGCAATTAAGCAATCAGTTAGATATTTCCAATACCACAATTAGACGCATAATAAAAAAGAATAAATATCACTCCTATCATATCCAGCTTCACCAAGAATTGTTACCACGTGATTTCGCGCGTAGGATGGAATACTGTAGGTGGTTAATAAACAAGATAAATACAGAGAGTACCTTTTTAAACAAAGTTTTATTCTCCGACGAAGCCATGTTTCATAAGAACGGTTGTGTAAATAGACACAACTTCCATTATTATTCGGACCACAATATTTCTGAAGTGCTGTTTTTTCATTAAATCTGCTTAAAATAGGAATAACTTGTCAACGCCGCGTCGGATTTACAAATACAAAAAACTACCGTAATTCTAATATTAAGTAGAATCAGAAGACATAATCGTATACAGGGTGTTCAATTTAAAAAAACCAAATTAATTTTCATTCCACAAAAATTAGCCACCCTGTATACATCAAAATATTTTAAAATTGTAGTCCGAGTGACACTGTCTACCTCTACAAAAAATCTTGTTGATATCTCTTTTAGTTTCGGTGCTAGAAATCGAGTGGAAATAATTGGCGCACCCTGTATATGGCACAGATATTTTTTAAATTTGATTTTTTTAAACATGATTTGTACGGTGTCTGATGTTATGTTTCGAAATTCTTTTTTGGCGTACCGAACGACAAATTATCGCGAAGATCGAGCAAGTCGCTAAAAAATTTTGAGGCCATGGTAAACACGGTATACAGGGTGTGTCAAGAAGGTGGCTCATTAGCCATATATAGAGAAGTATAGACATTTGGAATTTGAAAATTGAGTTACGGGGCTTTGTCAATACGATCTATTCAATGAAAATATGTTCAACTTCCGGTAACTTCCGGTTATACCGGAAGTATACATCAACTTTCTTATTTCAAATGGCATGTACCATTTTTCTTTTTATTGTTGGATAAAATCACAAAAAGACGATTTTGTGTGGTAGTCGAACGTTAAGGCGGCTCTACATTCACGCCCAGAAATTCACGGCGAGAATTCACGCCGAGAACCTAGCGCGAAAAATTTACCCTCCACACTCGCAATGTCTCATTCCTGTTCACGCACTGGAGATGGACGAACTGGAAGTTGATGTAGATGCGAGCCATGTAACTATCATGAGTGTGGAGGGCCTTTCGCGGTTCACGGCGCGAACCCTTTGAAGCGGGTACAAAATACCGACTTCGAACCATCCACACTCGCGTTCACGGGTTTTCGCGGGTATTCGCGGCGTGAATGTAGAGTCGCCTTAAGAATTTTTAATTAAATTTAATTTAGAGAAACTCCTTTCCCCACTTGCTATAGTTACTGGTATAGTAAGCAACACTAACGCCTCAGGCGCACACAACGATTTTGGACGTACGGTAAAAAGTCGGACGTCCACATTGCTTTAGTGACGTGAAGAAATGAATGGGACTTTTCACACAGCACGGCACGATATTTTGCAGTGCTGTTGTCGTGGACGTGCCGTTTAGCAGCCGTCCATTTCCACTGCAAAAAACATGGTTTAAATTAATTAATTAAAATTAATATTAAATTAATTAGTTGAGGACCAAAATTTTATTTTTATTTAAATTTAATTTAGAGTATTTAAAAAATGGTTCTATGTACTTTGTGTGAGTTCTGCCAAATTGTTTATTATTTCAATTTTCTTGATCCCGTTAAAAATTTCAATCACCGTCGTAATTCCCAAAATAATTTCCAATTTTAATACTTCCTTGAAAACGTGAAAAAGTATTGTTATAGCTGTTTTTCCCAGAATTTATACTAATATAAACAGTTATTACAATTTTATTGTGTTTATAACAGATGAAACTTTCAAAACAATATTACTAAAAAGTACTATCTAATTAAAATTAAATGTTATGCAGACTGTCAAAAAAATATTGTCAAAAAAACATATTATTTTAAAAATTTTAGATTAAACAAAACTTCAAAATACCCAAATTAACAAACAGTCTGGTATACTGGGTGTCGCAACTAAAATTTTGTTCAAATTTTTGAAAAAATGCCGAAACAGGTCAATTTTAACCTAGAGGGGGCTCAATTTTTATCGTAGTTTCAAACTTCTTTTTTCATCCCCCTAGAGCCCAGAACCACCTCTTGAAAAATCTTAAATGTCAAGGGGTCTTAAGTGACACATGCTTTCATTGTCTAATGCAACCCCGTTCTTGTTTTATTTTGAATAACTCTTTTTTGAGAAAACTGCTTAGATTATTGTGAAAGAACACAAAAGTGTATTTTGCAGGGTATCTCGTAAACTAGAAGAGATAGAAGAAAAGCAGTTAAGATGTTATGACTTCTTTTTTTGTTAAAGTAACGATAGCCTAATTAAATCTTTAGTAACTCCCTGCAGTTGGAAGATCTTAATTAAGAAAAATATAAAAAAACGTCTTGATAGATATAATATTAAAGAGTTCAGTGGCGCACAGATTTTTTTTTAGGGGGCTCACTAAGGAAATATAATGCAAACTTATGTTTTTTTAAATGGGACACCCTGTTTATTTTGACGTTTTTCGTTTCCTTTTTTAATTCTCATTCACCTGATATGACATATTATATATCTATTTTCAATGTTTGGAGCTACAGTGCAAATAAACCATTTATTGATGTTATCAGGTGAAACACCCTTAAAAAATTGAACACTCAGTAACGAAATTTAACATTTTATTATAAGGATACTGATGTGTGACAATTTTATTTATCAAAATTATAATTAATAAAAAATAAAACCAGTTTAAAAAAATAAAAACAATAAACTTATGAAACAACAAGAAACATTGTAACAACTAATCTACCTATAACTAAGACAGGTATCTACTTTTTGTCATTTCACTGTTCAAATATCCCATTCACTGCGTAGAATAACCGTGTTTATTTTTTGTAAATCATCTGAATATAACTTAATTGCTGGTTCAAAAAATTTTCTTATAAACTTATAGAAGTTTGGGGGGGGGGGGGGGGGGGCTTGGCTACGCCACTGCTTTAGAGCAGCAAAGATTTTTTTTTATCGTTGTCTACACCCTTTAAAGTACCCAAGAGCCTACTGTCAGCGATAACACATTTTATGGGAGCTTTTGGTCTAAATGTGGCTCTGGTAACTGGCCTAAATATATTTAGTATTTATTTCAACCGCTCGGTGCTCTGTTTTAAAAAAATGAAGTTGAAGACGTCAACTTTGTGTTTTTTGTTTTGTAGGTATTTTTGCTAGTTACATTTTGTTTTATAAAATATTTTTTCGAAAAATTCTTTAGTTTTTAACTTTATGAGTTATTTAAACAATATTTCAACTATTTAAAACTGTTTGCAAATAATGATATTCGTTACTATTTACATAATCTTTCAATTTCTATTTTATTATCTCCCCCCCCCCCCTCCCCCCAACTCACGAACATATTTTTTGTAATGCCATTTAAGACCTAGCTTACCATGTAACTAACATTTGCACATCATAAATATTTGATACATTTGAAATTAGTAAAAATACATTCGTGCCCCCCTCCCAATGCAAGTGTGGATCCGTCTCTGATCAGCAGTACTAGTTAGCTTTCATTCTGGGGCATGTTTTGATGTAATGAGTTTGGTCATTCTTCGTGTAAATCGATAACCTGTTCAATTTGGGCAAAGGTCACGAGCTCAAACAGAGTGTAAAGTTCAGACTAAAAAATTTGCTAACTGCTGTAAGTTAGATAATAAAAATATAATAGTTGTGGAAAAAAGATAAAAATACGCTGAGTTTGGATAAATTTAAAAATATCCTGTTTCTGTTGAAATCGCAATCTTCGGTACTGATTTACAGGGTTGTGAAGGTGCTCCCCACACAGCACAATCACCTTCCTAGAATGTGCATAGAACATTGAAAAAGTATATTTGAATATTCTATGAATATACTAATTTCTGCTATGAATATTCTTAGAACATGGCGAAGGCCAGGGTATTGTCAAGTGCTGATAATGTTCTGAGAACTTCCATGAGAATGTGCTGAGAGTGTTCTGAGAACATCCATAGAATGTTTTTATATGCCATACTTTTAGGTACTTTTATAGCATTTTGTAAAATGAAAGGAGTATAGACAAAAAAAAATTATAAATATTTTTTATGTTTTATTCTTAGAACTTAGGTATAAAAAAACGTTTTAGAACATCAAATTCTTGTTGTATGTTCGCTTTGTTTGCTTTTCACGCAATTGTTTAATTGCAGCTTCCATATCCGACTCTGCGGATGACGCAAACAGTTTTCTTACCTTTCATGGCTTTTTTCAATAAACCAGGTTTCTTAGTATATATAAAATATAATATATATATAAAACTGACGGCTGACGTGACAGCGACGTTGCCATATTGAATTTTTAAATACGTCACGGTCATAGTTGGCTTTTGGTTTTAACTTTTAATTAAATGTTTATTGCAACTATTGCCAGTGAAAATTATGGTACAACCCTAATTAATTTTTTTTAGTACAGGGTGGCCAAATAAGAATGCGAGGTACTGTATCTGGGAAACTATCAATCGTAGAGACTTGCGGCAAAAAAAGTTATCACTAAAACGGCCAAGATAAAAACCTGGAAAATATTTTCAAGTTTCTGAAATGACCGCTAGGGGGCGTAACTGCAATCTTGAATCTAAGAAAGTTATGTTTCTGTGAATTCCGCTATATTAACCTAACAAAAAAATACCTGGTCTTTAACGTAGAAGATAATCTGAACCTTTTTGTTTGACAATTTTTGCTGTATCTCTAAAAATAAAGTGGTGGTGGTATTCAAAAGTTTCAGTAAAAAACACCCTGTATATTCGAAACGGCTGAGCCGATTTTAAGAACCTTGGGCTAGTTGAAAAGAGCTATTCTTGGGCTACAAATGCTATAATATTTGAAGTTTTGTTAGTTTCAGATGTCGCCGCTAGAGGGCTTTTTTCGACATTTCGACAGAAATGGTTAATTTTGTCAAAAAAATTAAATGCATTGGTATGATTTCTTTTTCATGAAAAAGTAGCTAAATGATACCTAAACAAGCTCCCGAAAACCGCATCTCGATATCTTGTTCCTAAAATTTAGGCCAGAGAAAATTTTATACGGAAATCCCTTAAATTTTTATTTTTTAAACTAATTAATTCCTTTTATTATGTAAGTTGTGGCCCTAAAAAGGACCGATTTAAAGAAAAAGGTTTTTAGTGTCCCCTTAAATGCTGATCATTACGCTCTAGGCATTGCTGAAGCCTCTTATGGATAGACAAACCTGCAGCTTCAATTTCGGCTATCGGTATATTACGTAAAGCATTACGAATCCGGTTTTTCATATCTCTCTGGCCGTAGGTTGAGTCTGAAAATCAAAACAAGTTAAGTCTGGTGATCGCGCAGACCATGGAAACAGACTTCCTCTTCCAATCCAACGCTGTTATAATACTGCATTAATATGCTCTCGCACAATAATAGCATAATGTGCTGGGCAACCATTCAACTGCAAAAGCAAGTTTTGACGTGTTTCCAGTGTCACATCTGCAATAACAACGATAATTTATTGGCCAAAATGTCAAGAAAGATATTGCAGCTTAGGGATTGCTCGAAAAAATATGGCCCAATAATTACTGCCTCCCAGTATGCCACACCAAACATTTAAACTCCAACGTTTTTGGTGCTGAACTTCACGCAATCAATGCAGATTTTCTGCAGACCAATAATGCATATTGTGCGTATTTTAAAGGTGGCTTCATCGGTCCAAAGAATTAGAAATAAAAATTCTCCATTATTGTGCAAGAGCATATTTATACAGTATTACAACAGCGTTGGATTAGAGGAGGAAGTTTGTTTCCATGGCCTGCGCGATCACCAGACTTAACTTGTCTTGATTTTCAGACTCAATCTACGACCAGAGAGATATGAAAAACCGGATTCGTAATGCATTACGTAACATACCGAGAGCCGAAATTGAAGCTGCAGTTTTGTCTATCCATGAGAGGCTTCAGCAATGCATAGAGCATGATGATCAGCATTTAGAGCATTTGCGGGGGCACTAAAAATCTTTCCTTTTTATATCGGTCCTTTTTAGGGCCACGATTTACATAATAAAAGGAATTAATTAGTTTAAAAAATAAAAATTTGTAACGTTTAAATTAGGCATTAAGACCTTACTAAATTAATTAGTTTCCATACCTTGTTTTCTTGGGTAGATGTGAGCATCTGTAGGGACCGATTTATATTATTTAGGAACCATATATCACATAACATATTTTACATTCAGCCTCAAGTTTTTTAACTCACTTTATATCCATTTGAACGAGCTATTTAGTTTCGTATAAAGTATATCTATCAAAATAGTTTGTTGTTTACGTCTATTTTATCGATGTCATGTGTTTCGATCTGTCGTTCCGGTCATTTCGTCTGTTAAATTTGAGGTACTGTACGGCTGTGTTAGCCAGTCACCTGTTATATGATTGGTCAAGTCGCAGAGTTTGACCAATCATGTTATATGATTGGTCAAGTCGTTTTTAGTGACCCGTGGCGGTTAATAGGTGAATCTCTTTCTGGACTTGCGTGGTTGAATTCCTTCTAGAAAGATTGAGAAGGAAATTTCGGCCGGGTGGTCTTTTCTTTCTTGTTGGGTGATAAGTGTAACGTGGTTTAGACAAAATTTTGAGGAATCGCCCGGTGTTTTATGAAGATTATTTCGTACCATTGATTGGGATAGACGAGCGATTCCCGTATTGTTAGACTTGCAGGGTGCCTATTTGATTTGGTGTGTTTACCCTGGTCTGAATCTCTTGAAGAGGAATTGATATTTTGTACCAAACCAAGCCACGTTCGTAACGACGCCATTTTTGTCAGGTAAGGCGTTTTTCATGACAGGCGAGTTTTATGTTAGTTGGCAAGTGTGTAAGGCCTAATATTATAGGGATAGTACCTTCCACGGGAGACGAATTGATTCTCCGAGGATTCACCTTCCACAGAAGCATCTGTCAGGAAAGTTCCCGATTCACCGAGAATTCCCCTTCACTGTATAAAAGGGTAGGTTGAGATATTTAAATGTTTTTATTGTATAAACTGTTAGAGTTTGTAAATTTCTTTCTGGGCCGAGGGGTATTCGATTAGGGGTTTAATGTATATTATTTTAGGGTTCTCGTATTGGGCGGATGTGAACCAGATTCTCGTGTTGGGCAGATTGTTAACCACCTTCTCGTGTTGGGCAGAGTGTTAACCAGATTTTCGTATTGAGCTGACCTCACCTGACGAGTTAGTAGCTGCAAGTTGCCGCAATTTAATTTAGGAACAACCGCAAGTTTTTCATATTTTTTTATATATTTGTTCATGTACATTATTTGTTAATTAGTAATTTTTAAAGGTCTCTAAATTAGTATTTTCATATATATTTTTGGAATTTTGTAAGCGACTTATAGGGGCGAGTTGTATTTTTTATTTACGCCCAATTCCAACGACCTTGAGAGCTCTCGCGGACGGTGTAACACCCCTACTGTTCGTAATCATTTAATTAATTTAATCATTTTTTTTTTAAACTAGCGAAATTTTCTTACAATTTTAGTGGGACCCCTTGGGTTCCTTTTTCTTTTTTGACCTGTGTAATTGGAAACATTAAATAGTTATTTAGTAATTAGTTACTTTTCTTTCATTTACTAATAGTCACAAATAGTCTTGACCCGAACTAAGGTAAGCAAATTTTTGTTGCGACGTAGTTTATTTTTTTTTAGTGGGCTCAATTTAGATCCATTCTGGAGGTTGAGTGACTAAATTGACTGTATTTTGGATGAGGGTAAAACAATCTCCTGGCGCCCATTTTTCTTTTTAATTAACAACATTTATCAATCCACACCCCACTTCACTGTGGTTAGCCGGCATCCAAAGCGGATTACATAATCCCACGAAGGAATATCTTTAACCGAGAATAACTCGTGGCAAATTTAAGGGATTTTCGTATAAAATTTTCTTTCGCCTAATTTTTATGTTAGGACCAAGATACCGAGATGCGGTTTTCGGGAGCTTGTTTAGGCATCATTTAGCTACTTTTTCATGAAAAAGAAATCATACCAATGCATTTAATTTTTTTGAGAAAATTAACCATTTCTGTCGAAATGTCGAAAAAGGCCCTCTAGCGGCGACATCTGAAACTAACAAAACTTCAAATATTATAGCATTTGTAGCACAAGAATAGCTCTTTTCAACTAACCCAAATTTGTTCAAATCGGCTCAGCCGTTTCGAATATACAGGTTGTTTTTTACTGAAACTTTTGAATACCCCCCACCACTTTATTTTTAGAGATACTGCAAAAATTGTCAAACAAAAAAGGTTCAGATTATCCTCTACTTTAAAGATCAGGTATTTTTTTGTTAGGTTAATATAGCGGAATTCACAGATTCAAGATATTTTCCAGGTTTTTATCTTGGCCGTTTTAGTAATAACTTTTTTTTCCGCAAGCCTCTACGATTGATAGTTTCCCAGATACAGTACCTCGCATCCTTATTTGACCACCCTGTATGTAGGAGTATAAATAAAAATATAAATTAATTTGTTCATGTTGTACATAACAAAACTGTTACGATATGAATATTTAATAACTGTTTTGAATTTTGCATTTCTATCAAGAAGGCATGAACTGTCAAATCAATGACACAAAGTTTAAAAGTAAGTCCTAACATATTAAGTTATTTAATTATTGTTTCTTATTAAATAATTTCTATCTTTGGAATTTGTTTTAATTATTAGTCGTAGGAAAAATATTGTACATAGAAAGTGATTTTCCGCTACGCGGCTCGTGCTAAACTTTGTGAGAAATAAGTCATAAGTCCCTTTCTACACTTGTTGTAATATGTAATATACTATTTCTCTTTCTGTTCCAATGGTATTTACTTTTTTATAGAGTTCCTTAGCGTACCACGGCTAGGATCAAAGTCCACCTACAGAAATGTTACTATAAGAGGCATCAATTATGTAGTTTTTTGTATATTATAAGTATTACCAGTAGTACATGAAGCAAAATTACTAGATAGTAGAGATAGTGATAGATGGTAGGTCTGTCAATAAAACTAAGAAATAAAGCTTAGAAGTGAGTTTTGATAATTTTATAAAGCATAGGAGGTTTGTTTCTAAATGCATTAATAGCTATTTATGTTAGCAGTTACGAAATGCCTAATTTTGTGTAACGCGTGAGATTTTTGCGGAACGAATGCAGTGAGTTCCGCAAAAGCACAGTAGATACAGTAGTTCCACTTAGCGTCGGCACCTTTGATATTGGTGTCCAGCAGTTTCATTTTTTATATTCGCACTGGTATTGACAGTAATGACATTTCTCCCCGCCACGATCCCTAACAATGCTCATATATACACTGCTCGATATATCAATTATTGATATAAACTGCTCGCTAAAATTCAGTCTATGCAAATAAGGTTGGAAACATGGAAAAGTAGTAAAAATTAATTATGCAGTTTTCAATGAGGTAAAATTCATTTAATCGGATGCACCCGAGATAAAAAAAAATGTTTGGTGATTCTTACGTATTTTTGTCTCCTGAACACGAATTTGAAGTCAAAAAGCGGAGGTCTCGAATGCTTTTTGAGATATAGGCCCGAAAAGTATGAAAAATTGTTTCTAATCTCACGATTATCTTTATTGCCACACTTATATTAACTTCATATGTACGTTTATTAGTACAAATTTGAACCATTTCTAGTCGAGTTGAGATTTGGCATATATTTTTATATGAACAAAAAAATGAGTTTTATGATTATGGGTCGATGTTATTCAAACGTGGTTTAAAGGAGTTTTTGGGAATGGAGTTTCTGCCAAAATTCAATATGGCAAATACAAAATTGTGGTTGTGTTGTGTGCTTATATAGTTTGATTCTGTTTAAAAAAGTTAATACAGCCATTCTATATTCGTTGTTAAAAAAAATGCAAGAGATTATTACGAAAATATTTATTTTTCCCATTTCAGTTGACATTTCACATTCCTAATATATAAGAAAGAAATTTATTGCATACAATGTACATAGTAAATACAATTTTTTTTTAAGAAAACAAGAACCAAGAATGCATGACACCTAATAAAAACATAGATAGATAGATATTTATTAATATAAAATTACAAGAATTTTACACTCGCCACAAAACATTACAATTATTACAAGCTTAAAACTATAATTTACAATAATAATAACAGACAGACACCCACACAGCAAAGGATATTCCCAGAATATCCTTACAAGATACTATGTTCTTTTTGCAGAATATTCCTAAGCAAATATCCTGAGAACAGTCATAGAATGTATTGGATATATTAAAATATTTAGCACATCTATAAAAAATATCTTCAGTTAGTAAAGAAGTTCAATATTGTTTCAGAAATTACTCACCTTGCATCATCTTTGGGAAACCTAAAAAAACTTAATTGGGGATTTTCCCTCGAATTGCTTCGACATACTACACAAATTGTACATGGTTTTTTAAGCACAACATCACCAACAACTGTAGACATTTCGCTTTTACTATTTCGCACAAAACAAACAGAAAACACCACCAAATGATACGAACGAAAACGAATGAAATAATAAATTGAGCAACACAATTAAAAATGTTTTCATATTGCAATGTTGCCAATGTGAATTGTTAAATTATCATAATTCAAGATGCTATTGTAGAATTGTCACAAAAATGATCACTTTTCAATGAAATAAGTGGAACATACATAGGGATTGACGCCTCATTGATAAAATATCCTAAAACCAGAATTTGATGAAATAAGAGACTACTTTATGAAATGCTTATAACACTTGATTGGATGAAACTTTTTAAATCCCGCAACTATGGAAGAGTGCCGGTCGTTCTTAAACTTGTCGTTTGCGCATTAGCCAGGAGTCGCAACTCCTGGCTAATGCGCGTTGAAAACTTACAACCAGAAATTGGCCGAAGTGGAATTACTGTATCTACTGTGGCAAAAGCTTACAAGTTATAGTCGAACTCAATCCTTTATGAGAATGAAAAAACAGCAAAGGATTACCGCCAATAGAACAAATGCTCATAAATCTGGACATTTTTGAGCACTTTAAAGTCGAAAACACCGTACACTGTCCATATACATAAAAATAAAATAATATTTTGGCTATTAGGACCACTGTGCAAAGATTCAATAACTAACTTAGCTGGATATCGTTATAGGGGAGAATGGCGTATTAATTATGAGTTTAATATGAATTTACATTTTAATTTCTATAACGCATATTAGATTTGAATTACTAATTAAAATTTTGTCTTAATTTAACTAAACTGTGAGGTTACACTCATAAGAGGCGATAATGGATGTGTGGTTATAGTTTTTACATTTTCAATTGCAGAAACAAAATTCTCAGATGTGCAGACAGGTTACTTTGGCGGCATATAGATGTACCGACAAGTGGCTTTGTCGGTATTAGCGACTTGTATAAAGCGGGATCATTTTGTTCTGCAATTAACGTAGGAAGTAGGAAGTTAGACAAATATTGTCTTCAGTAGTGGGGGCTAGGAAAATATTTATACAGTGATACACTGTGCTTGTGTTCGCACTTGATTTTTGATTTAGTGAATAGTAGGTGGTAGGTGATTCGTGGCGTTAGTTTATTTCAATTAATATTATTCTTGGCTTCCGTGTATATACATACTTTTTTTTATTTTGAAACATTGTTACAGTGTACTTCTTATTTATTTATTCGGTGTCAATTTCAATATGTTTCGTCCTTGGGAAAATACAGTTTCTTTAAGTGGATCTAAAGAATCGGAACAATCACTAAATGATAGCAAATTTGGTAAAAGAAGAAATTAACAAAATTTCAGCTGATGATTGGCAGAAAAAAATCAAACATTTCATCAAAGAAGAAAATTCTTATATAACGAGTCCGACCAAATTTATTATCAATGTTGATGACAGTGATTCCGATGGTGAGGGTTGAGATAGGGTAGGTAAGCTTAATTAATTTATAATATTTATGACTTTATTCGCCGTGTTTTTAATTTTAGAATTAAAATTTGAGACAAAATTTTAATTAGAAACGTTTCTGAATCTCACAAGAGATCAGAAAATGAAGCTATAGGCCAGGTGGAGTGGTCAACTTCTATTCAAATCTAATATGCGTTATAGAAATTAAATTGTAAATTCATATTAAAGAAAGTTAATCAACATAGAAATTTTACGCAAATTACCCCTAACGATCTCCAGTAACTTGGTTATTGAAACTTTGCACAGTGGTCCTAATAGACAAAATATCATTTTATTTTTATGTATATGGACAGTGTACGGTGTTGTCGACATTAAAATACTCAAAAATGTCCAGATCAATCAGTATTATTCTATTGGCGGTATCCTTTGCTGTTTTTATAGCGTTTTTTCTTTCTCATAAAGCGGTGGGTTCTACTATACACAAAATTACATTTCTTAACGTAATACATACAAGATTTTTTCTAATTTTGAATAAAGTAATAGTATATATAGAATATTATTGATAAAAATTGTGAAAACAGAAAGCAAGTCTGTTGACTGCTATCACTTCATGGCAGTTTGACGTTTTGTAAATAATAGTATATTATTTAACAAGTGTATAATGTAGAACATATTACACGAGTGTTGTAACTATTCGAGTGTAGTATGGTCCATTATACACGAATTGAATACTATACTTTATCTACAACTGAATACGGGGGCTCACCGAAAACGAAAAGGTGATTTTTAGAAAAATTTCTTTCAAGCTGTTATAAATAGAATTAACAAAATTGTTCATAATTTAAAGACCTTTCCAATGAGGGGTATTTAAGCCAATTTATACAGGAACTCGTTAAAAGTTATTTATTGATATAATTAATAGTAACATTACAATCTGAAATATTAATGGCTCCGGTAACATCATTAAGATTACTGGTAGTTAAAGAAAAATTACTGTTGCTATTAATGAGTACAGAATCATGACGATTACTGGCAGAATATGATGGATTATTTAAGCCAACACAATTATCATTATTGATTTGACTTAAAATTGCTTCAGCTGTTTGTATTTTGTTCTTTTTTGAATTGGCGATGTACCCTTCTGCTGTGGAGGCGGATTTCCAGCCTCCATGACGTTTCAATGTTGTCATTGAAGCTCCAGAATCAGCAACCAATGTTGCAGATGAACGCCTGAGGCAATGGCCAGTATATCTCTCAGGGTTTGGTAATTGTAAAAACGTTGCAATTTGCTTTCCCATTGCGGCAAACTTGTTTATTCCCATTACTTGTTTAGTACACTTTCCTTTTTGGAAATTGAGGAAGAAATCTTGTGGTGCATTTTCAGGCCGGAGGTCTATATATTTTTTAACGATTTTGAAAAAATCATTCACAATTGTAAAATTTCTTGGGACTTTGGTTTTTGTTAGTGGCACGTTTACTTGAAAACATCCCTCAAAGCATCTTAAATCCTCAATTTTCATATTCTTTAATTCACAGGATCGGCAAGCACCCATTACCCCCATAATCAAGGCAACCTTAAAAAAGTGTGCAGATTAAGTTAAGAATTTACATTTTCGATTCGAATTTTTACCAAGATATTTAAAATCTGGGGCTTCCTTTATAAACCTGTCAATTTGTTCACCGGTTAGAGCTTCAGATTTCTTAGGTTCGTAATTTTCAGATCGCCTTTTCAACAAAGCACGTAATCTCGGATATTTATCAATATGGACATTGTGCTTGATGCTTAACGTGCTTTTTAGCGTGGAGTAGTTTGTCCATAAAGTAGACGATTTGTATTTAGTCTTCGGAAAAAGAGGATACATTTTTTGTTTGTCTCCACGATATAAATTTGTTGTATGCAATTTTATAATTTTTCCTCGATATCTCGGGTAGTAATTCCAACGACGCCACTTTAGCAGCGTCGCGGATTTCGGGAGGTGTTAGTTCCATGTAATCATCGTCTTCCATTTTTTCACTTGATATACACTTAAAACGGGCTTAAAACTGTTAACATTAAGTTTGGTTTCAAAAAAGAATCGGGAACAATGAATAACCGTCAACTAATTTGACAAACTAGATCTAATGATTTTTAATTCTATTCCGGCTAATAGACAAATACCGTGTAATATGAATATATTTTCACATGTGTAATATGGATTGTCTTATGTTGCCTTAGATACCCAAATAATACATCCATACAATGACAGTTGTAGATAAATAAGTTTATGTACAATTGACCAATAGAACGCTGTTTATAGAACAGTTTTGCGTCAACAAAGTAGCACTTTATTTTACTGTAAAATAAAGTAATTGTCAACGTCACTGACAAGTTGCAAGACAACTCATTTGACATGTTTAAAAAATAAACATCTACTTGTCATTGCAACTGCTGTCAGCCAAAATCGTATCAAATTTTTATTTTTTCAATTTATTATTATTTTTTAATTGCAATCGAACATAAAATCATTTTATAGCCTCTCTCGCAAGCTCGCTCGGCGATAAAATTATTCGTTCAATAAAGCCCTTGTTTATGTACTTGTAATATAAATAGCTATAGAACGCACGGTTTTTATTTACTTTTACAAAGTGAGCGATTCAAGTTTTGAAGAGCTGCCAAGCGACGTTGAAGGGGCAGCAGGTAATGCTCTTTCATCAGTAATTCCCAAAAAGTCAAAGGCAGTTTATGATTTGGCTTACGAAAAATTTATAACTTGGTGTGATGAGAAGAAGATAAAACATATTAATGAAAAAGTCTTACTTGCATATTTTGATTGTAAGTATCCACATTATGGATACTTTACTCAATGTTAAGATCCGAACTAAATCTAAACAAGAATATTGATATTAAAAAATACACAAATTTGATAGCGTATATTAAAAGGCAATCGGATGGCTACAGTGCTAAGAAGTCAAAAGTTTTTACCAAAGAAGATTTTGCCAAATTTTTGTTAGAAGCTGATGACAAAGAATACTTAATGGCTAAGGTTGTAATGATTATTGGAATTGCAGGAGCTTGCAGAAAGACAGAGTTAACATTTCTTCCATTTGAAAATGTTATAGATGAAGGAAGCCATTTTCTTGTTGATATCCCTCCGTAAAAAACAAAAGTTATACGGCAGTTTGCAATTACTACTGGTGACATTGAAAATATGAATTTTGTTGAAATTTTAAGAAAATATATTAAGTTGCGTCCGGAGAACCTTAAACACAACAGATTTTTTGTTAAATATGTAAATGGAAAATGTATCAGAAATCCTGTGGGAATTAACACGTTTAGCAGTCTGCCAAAAGTTATTGCACAGTTTCTTGGACTTTCAAACCCTGCTTTATACAGGGTGTCCCATTAAAAATGGGACATAGAACAACCGCAGATTCTCCAATTCAAAATAAAACGATTAAGCGAAATATGAATAGAAAAAAATGTTACTCGTTTCCGAAATACGGGGTGTTGAAGTTGAAAACTGAAAAATTATTAATGGCCATAATTTTTTTAATACACCGTATAATTTTACTCAAATCGGCACACTTGTTAAATATAATAAAATGCACCTAACAGTAAAAAAAAACAGTTTAGTACGCTCTAGCAGTGGCGTACGGCAGGAGTAAGTAATGCTTGTACCCCTTCTAAATGTTACGCCGCTGTCTAAATTTTAATTTTGACTATAATTTTAATTTTTTGGATATTTTCTAAGTCAATAATGTACACTTGTTAGTTTGTTGTAAAGTCATTGTTTTTCGAGATATTCGCAGTTAAAGATAGATAGACATGTACTTTTTATTTGTATTATTATTAATAATATTCATTTTTACAATTTTTTCTTAAAACCAAACAAAGTAAAAACTAATGAAATGAAATTTTTACTTCAACAAATTTTCAATGTGTCCACCATTAACTTGTATACACTTCCTTAGACGTTTAACTAAAGACTGTCTCACTTTAAACAACTGATTTGCTTCATGTTGTCGAATTGTAGCAGCAGCATTCTGAATTTTGTTCCAAAGTTCCTGACGGGTATTTATTGCTTCACCATAAACAAGACTTTTGATGTAGCCCCAATAATAAAAATATAAAGGATTAAATTCAGGACTGCGTGGTGGCCAAGCAAATTCGCTTCCACGTCCAATCCAACGATGTGTGCCGATTTGAGTAAAATTATACGGTGTATTAAAAAAATTATGGCCATTAATAATTTTTCAGTTTTCAACTTCAACACCCCGTATTTCGGAAACGAGTAACATTTTATCTAAGCATATTTTTATTTTGAATTGGAGAATCTGCGGTTGTTCTATGTCCCATTCTTAATGGGACATCCTGTATACTGGCCAATGCTTCAGAAGAAGCTCTGCCACTTTATTAGCTGACAGTGGCGCTGATATTTTAAAATTAAAGAGGCACGGTGGTTGGAAATCAAGCGCTGTTGCGGAGGGATATGTTGAGAATTCCATAAAAAATAAAAAACGTGTTTCACAAGATATAATTGGTGAAACATCTAATGTAGTGTGCCCCTTTTCCCAAATAACAGCCAGTCGAGCCATGAAACAAGTTTGTCGTCGGGAATTAATTTAAACAATTGTAATAATTGTGTTAAGTATCAATATTTATAATAATTAATTTAAAATTTATGTTCTTATCTTGTGTTAATAACAGTTAAATAAATGGAATTTTTTTTGTCACTAATTGTGAAATCCATTTTTCGTCACCAGTTACATATTTTACTTTGTGCTACTAGTTACACAAAGTAAGACGTTTCATAACGTCAATCAGTTCTAAAAAGTGTCACATTATATGTCAAAATTAGAAAAAACAAATTTCTAGATTACGTTAATAAAAAACAACGTAATTTTTTAATTTTTTATTATATTAGGCATTATCCTAATCCCTGCAATTACACTGTTTATGATCGTCGCAATATCCTCCTTTATGATGCTGGAATTTACAACGAAGTGCGCATGCGGCATCATTTAATTTGACGGGTCCTGCTTCAATTGAGCCCAAAACATCGCAAGTGAATCTTTTGACTCTGTTGTGCCCTAAAACGTATTAAATATAATCATTTGTTGTTACAAATGAACATTATAAGGTTAGACAGAATTTGTATTTTACTTTTTCGCCCTCCATGCACTATACCAAGAGGAAAAGTAATTAATCGTGCAAAAAAAGTCCATAAAAAATTTTTTTCTTGCGTTCATTCATCGTTATTTGGCATGTCGTCGACTTCTTGTTAGCACGATAACTCGATTAATATGTATGGAACCGATCGGGTCGAGATAGATCCTGATTGGGGCTGATACAATGCAAAAAAAATTGAAAAAATTTTTGAATTTTTTTTATATTTTTTATAAAGATTAAAAGAGTCAAAAGTAATAAAAATGTAAGACAGACATGATGTAAAATAAGAAAATTGTGTTCATAGAGAAAATTTAAATAATTAACCAAAAGCAAGCATAACATATATTTATATACAGTGCGGATCATAAGTGTTACCCCCCTATCTAACTCGTTAATGGACTCTTGTTAGGAAAATCGCCGAGACAGGTCGACTTTTGATTTCTACAATGTACATTTTTGTATGAATAATTTACCCCCAATTTCATCCCTTACTGGAGGGCAGAAACCCTTTCGAAAAATTTAAATAGCATGGGGTGGTGAGTGACAGCTCATTTGAAAGGAGGTTTTATTCTCCATTCAACTGTGCAAAAAATTTTAAATTTGCTTTATTACGTGATGAGTTATTAATGTTTAAAAATAACAAAACACCACAAACAGGAAGGCAACTAAACTACAATTACAATAAATGTTCAAAATGTTCCCCGTTGACCTCCTGGCAAAAATAAAGTCTATTTTTAGTTTCAGCTTTGACGTTTTGCAAAAAAAAAAACATTAAAAAAATAAAATAAAAAAAAATCATACAAAAAATAAATAAAAATAAAATAAAAATAATAGTAAAAAAAAATAAAGTAAAAATAATAAAAAAAAATAAAAAAATTTAAAAAAAACACGGTTGAATAGAGAATAAAACCCCCTTTCAAATGAGCTATCACTCACTACCCCATGCTATTAAAATTTTTCGAAAGGGATGCTCCTCTCCAGTAAGCGATGAAATTAGGGGTAAATTATTCATAGAAAAATGTACAATGTAGAAATCAAAAGTCGACTTGTCTCGGCGATTTTCCTAACAAGAGTCCAGTAACGAGTTAAATAGGGGGGGTAACTCTTACGATCCTCACCCCATTACTCAACACGTAATGAAGCAAATTTAAAATTTTTTGCACGGTTGAATGGAGAAAAAAACCCCCCTTTCAAATGAGCTATCACTCACCACCCCATGCTATTTAAATTTTTCGAAAGGGTTGCTCCCCTCCAGTAAGGGATGAAATTAGGGGTAAACTATTCATACAAAAATGTACATTGTAGAAATCAAAAGTCGACCTGTCTCGGCGATTTTCCTAACAAGAGTCAAGTAACGAGTTAGATAGGGGGGTAACACTTATGATCCGCACTGTATTTAAAAGAAAATATTAACTTACCTGCTGCAACCTGATTCTCATCTATTGGGCTACTTAAAGCATTCGCAATAAGTACGACCAAAAGGAAACCAAGGATAATGCTCTTCATGATGAGTTCAGGATATCAACTTGAATGTAGTGTATGATGGTATAAAACCCTTTTTATACCTGTTACTATCAAAAATATATCTTAAAAACCCTAATTAAGAGGTATACATATTAAAATTATTTAAAATAGTGATTTAATTTTAATATTAAAAAGAAATTCATGTTAATGGAAATTCCTGAAATAATTAAATGTAAATGTAGATTATCATATAATCATAAAAATACGTTATTGAGGGATTTGAATAAAACAATTATAGGAAAGAAAAAAATTTTCAAATCAAATAGAAGGCTATAATTCAGAAAATAAACACACGGTATGAAGGAGTCGGAGAAATACTAAAAATGGGAAAACATGAACATAGAAAACGGAATTGGCAACGAATAGAAGAATTTTGAAGTATACTGTAAAAAATAGGGTGAAAATTACATTAAAATTGTCTAAAAAACATCTATTTTAATAAAATAATGTATTTTTACTTAAATATCCTACCATATTAAGTATTAATATCTGGTCACCGAGCTTCGCTCTTAATATTCAAATCTACATTTTTAAGCAGTCCAATGAGTATATAATTTAAGTATATTTATAACCTGACAAATTATTAATTAATTCGTGAAAATCACGGAGTGGGCGACATCTACTTGAACTACAGAAAGGTAGATAAATAGAAAGTTGATTGGCGATTGGCTTGAAAGTAGGCGGGAAAATTAAAAAAGCTGTCAGTGTTAATTTTCAATTTGCTGCAGGTGTTGTTGACGTTTATCAACTGCTTGTCACAGAGGTTAGTTAAATGCATTAAAAGTTGCCTAGCATTAAAAGTTGCCTAGTTTCTGGAGATTTCACTCTTTTAGGGCAACATCTACTGACGCTTGATCTTCGCGAATAGTCACGGCGGACAGGCCCCGGTTCCGGGACGGGCAACATCAGCGTGTAGGGCATAGTGGTTTCAGTGGGGTGGTTTTAGTGAGTACCCGTAAGGGGTAGTCTCACACTATCGGGGAAGGGAAGAACCTTTACCCGATGTGCATAAAGCATTTCCACCCGCCAAAAAAAAAAGATTAGCTTTAGGTTAGGTTAGATCTGTGTAATAAATAAATAAAAGTACGATACGTGTGACATTTTGACATTTGTTACATTCTGACAGGTGTCATATTTTGACATTTGTTCATTTTGACAGTTGTAACATTCTGACACGTATTACATTTTAACAGTGGTCACGTTTTGACAGGTGTCACATTTTGACAAGTGTCCATTTTAACAGTGTTACTCAACGTCTATAAATATTTACCTAAGCCCATGATTTCTAAAATTGAATTGGCAACGTTGTATTTTCAACTTAGAATTTATGAGATGGCTGTCATTTGACAAGCAAATTATTTATGTCCGTCAAATGAACCTTTTCTTTTTTATACTTTTCAGGTTTATTCTGGTTATAAATTGCTACTTGGGCATTTGTAGAATAAAAAAATGTGAAAAATATTTTTCCGCGCAAAAATTTCTATTGCTAAGTATATTGATTTTATCATGTTTTATAGCATCTGCGAAAATTTCATGAAAATCCCAGCCGGTCCCATTTTCTTAACGTTTAACCAGAGATGTGCGTGTCAGTAGTTGTCAAAATTTGTAGGTCATTATGGATAAAAAGCGGCAAATTTAAAATTGAATTCTTTCAGATTTAAACGCCAGAGATTAAATAAAGTCAAACCTTTTTACTACTATACTGTGCAGAAGAAAGGAGTGCAGTATTTAATTTGCAGAACGTAGTACAGGTTCAAGAGGTAGAAATTTTATTTTTACCTCATCCTTCAATGCTTATTTGTAGTTAAAATTTAAATTTTAATACATCTGATCGGCCTAATATAGTTTTTGTCTAGATTTAATCTTGTTTCCATGGTTTTTACTGTAATAAACCTGTTATTTTGACAGATAAGTCAGACTTTATTTATTCATAGCCGTATCGTATGTATTTTAATTGATTCGGAATTTTGTAATAATATATATTTCAAAATGGCTTCATTCTAAAAATATTATCAGTCCTCCTAAATCCTTGAAGGCAGAATTATTAGTAATTCAAATTCAAAATTCAAAAAGAGAAAAAGGAATTAAAATTCTCAGATTGCCTCCGTACCACGCAGAGTTAAATCCCATTGAACTGATCTGGTCACAATTATTAAAAGGTTATGTTTCTCAAAACAATAAAACATTTAAATTTCCTGATGTGCGAAATTTGTTTTTGAAGGCATTTTCAGATGTAAATAGAGAACATTGGGGAAAATGCATTGATCATGTTAAAAAGGTGGAAAATTCATTTAGAAAAGTATATCCACTATCAATGGATAATTTAATAGAACCTATAATAATAAACCTCAGAAAAGACAATTATAGTGATACCAGTAGTTTTAGTGAAGACAGTGACTTTTAAAGATAGTTCTTGAACTAACTTTTTTTTTAATCTTTGAGTTTAGGTAAGTACTGAAGCGTTACTTTTAATGCCAAGAGATTAAAAACAGTTTAATCCCAACATATAATCCTCCTTGTTATTTATTGGTTAAATTTAATTCGTTCAATGTTAAAGTGTCAGATGCATAAGGTTTATTTT
Organism: Crepidodera aurea; assembly: GCA_949320105.2. Classification (NCBI taxonomy): domain Eukaryota; kingdom Metazoa; phylum Arthropoda; class Insecta; order Coleoptera; family Chrysomelidae; genus Crepidodera; species Crepidodera aurea. Next base: position 4,050,758 of record OX439477.1, read on the forward strand.
TATTTTTTGTAAATAATATAACTTCAAAATTTAATCTACGAAGTGGGTATATATATTATATTTATATTATAGAAACTTATTTTGCAAAGTACGCCTCTGGAATGTGACGTTATATCCTCTCTCCTTTATAGTATATTACTATAGAAACAAGTTGCCGTTGCTAGGAAATAAAACAAAAAACTTAACTTTTCTTGTAATTATCTCGGAAGATCGAATTTTCACAGACATGAGACCTACATTTTTTGCCGATTTAGATAGGAATTAGTCTACCCTGAAAGTTTCATTGAATTCTGACGAGTGGATTTCGAACCTTGCTCGTTTAATAGTATTTGATTACGGTGAAAGAGGTAAAATCATGCACCAACTAAATTAATAATTGTGGAATATTACACGTAAATTATCGTAATTTTTCGGTAAATCTGTTCATTTTACCATTTCCTGATTTCGTTTTCCTGGTCATGGGAATTTAAGTGAAGTCAGTTCACCATGTACCACTAGCTTGCGTCAATTTTTTCATTCTTTTCGACAACGCAAGTGCAAACTCAGGTAACGCTTCTCCATTTTTTAATTAATTTTTTATAAATCTTGTGTTTCTAGAAGCGCTTAAAGTAAGCGACAGTTGTTTAAACAGCAGGAATGGAGTTAGTTGTGATTCATAATAAAAAAAACGTACTAAAGGTAAGATTCATTTGAGTACCAAATGATTTTTTTTTCTATAAAGTATGATGTTTAATAGAAGTGACCAAAAATTTTAAATTGTGTGTAAATAAATCCTGTCTAAAAACCCTTAAGGTACATTGGTGTTTTTGTTGTTGATCTCAGAACGCAATTGTAAACGTTGACATACTTCTAAAAGATTCGTTTAATATGCATATTTTTTTGGAAAAATTGGAAAATCTGACATGTGACAAATACGAATATTCCGACAGTAATGCAAGTTTCTGTCAAAAGTGTGTAGGAAATGAATCTGACACAGAATCTCAGTCAGACGATGAAAATGACGCGAACATAGGAATAGTATATTCTGTAACAAGGTTGGAATGAGAATTCGACACGAGTGGATGATTCCGAATGCGAGCGTGAGGAACCACGAGTGTCGGATTTTCATTCCAACAGAGTAACAGACTGTACTTTCTCCACGGCCACAAAAAGTAGAAATTAAATATAGTAAAATGAAACCTGAATCTCTCAACATTATGTAGATTTTTTTTTATATTCAAGCTTGGATTTTTGCGGTAGCAAATTTTGAGTTATATTATCGGCATATTTTTTATTTCTGGAGGAGTATTTTCAAATTCTACATCTGAATCGTTTGATTTTCTTCTCCTTTTTAATAAATTAAAAGTTTTTACAAACCAATATTAAGACCACGTCAACTAATACTGACAGTTAATTTGACATTCACGGCAAACCTTATTTTTGTAAACAATCACGGAATACAGATTCTATCTCTAGTGATAGAATGTAATACATATAAAATACATAAGAGCTGTTATTATAGGTGGTTTCAGAATGACTACATTCAGTAGTGGCCGTGGAGAAAAGAAGTTCTACAAACAGCAACGAAAAATGTACTTTCAGCTACACCAAGGAAAACAAAAGTTACAGTGATTATACCTCATTTGCGATTCTTCTCCATCTCTGGCACCAATGTGATCTGATATTGTTGATAATACTAATCGCCATATTAATTCAGGTAGTTTGAAAAATAAAATATATTTATTCAATTTGCCATATATTATTTATTTCAGCTTTTGAAACAACAGTGTTGACAATTTTATCAAAATTATTAGCAGTGGTAAAGCAGAGCTCGTTGATCTTAAGTCAGATAAAGCTCCAACTAAACTTGGCAAATGCTGAAAAACTGATTCCCCCTGAAAATGTTCCAGCCCGTTTTCCATTTTCAACACTAGAAGAAATCCAAGATTTGAAAAAATCTCTCTGATAGTAGTATTTTTTTATTTTATTTTTTTACTGACAGATTTAAATAATAATTTAACATTAAAACCATGTGTTTATAGATATTCAGTGTCATACCTACAGGGTCTCCTAGGAAACATAGTTTTTAATTTAAATTATGTAAAGAATTAACCTTTTTTTTTTTAATTTAAATATTGATGTAGTAAAATTACATTAAATTACGGTTTAAATATGTTACAACCGTAATTTCACGTAAAATCACTTATTATTATTTTTTTTGCATACATAACATGATGAACATTAAAGACAAGGATGGAAACATATCCAACAGCGAAGATGAAATAATGGATAGATCGAGGAAATTCCTGAGGAATTTGCAAAATAATAATAATGCTATACACTGTAAAAAATAATTAGTGATTTTACGTTAAATTACGGTTGTAACATATTTAAACCGTAACTTAATGTAATTTTACTACATGAATTGTGTGATTTCTGCATATAAGTAATTTTTCTGCAAGTTTATATAGAAATCACATAATTCATGTAGTAAACTTACATTAAATTACGGTTTAAATATGTTACAACCGTAATTTAACGTAGAATCACTAATTATTTTTTACAGTGTATATAAATATTTACATTTCCGAAATTTAACAGAAATAAAAAAGTTTTAAAATTTGGAAAAAGTGTGAAACATTAGATAAAATAAAATGTAAAAAAATACAGTAAAATTTAATTATAATTAAACATTAAACGTCAGTGTGAATCAAAGTCTGGAATCAGGAGAAATAATAATACGTTCTGATTCTGAATAATTGAGATTGTGTCTTGTGTGAATTAGTGAAAATGCATAAATAACATTTCAGACAGTGATGAAAAATGTACGAATACTCTACCAGACTTGCAAGAAGAAGATAGAGCAATGTTTCTCTAAATTTGTTACCTACAAAGTCTAGACAACGTGCAACGGTAAAAAAAGTACTATAAAGTGTTTAACAACTGGAAATAATATACAGGGTGTTCCGATATTCGACCAACAATGCTTTACAAATGATGAAAAATGAGTTAGGTACATAAGCCCCTAAGATTCTTAGTTTACGAGATACAGGGTGTTAAAGTTAAGAAATTAAAATTATTTCGACCCCCTATTTTTTAAGACACTGTATAAATCGATTTTTTTTTCATATTATTTAAATCTTTGGTTATTTATGTTACAAAAAATTATTAACTTTTATTGCGCTAAAATCAACAATTTTGGAGATATTTGACTTTGAAGAGACGTCTACAATTCGCCTTTTCTATCGTCGATATTAAATCTGGAAAAGACTAATAAGTAGTCTACAATTATTGTATCAAAGTTTTGGTTTGTTAAAGTTGAGATACATTTTTGTTTTTTGTAAGACATTTTCGATTTTTGGTCAATAATGTGAAAAGTATTGATTTTGAAAAAAAATTAAAGAGACAAGACTGAGAAAATGTTCTTCCGAATAATTTCCTTTTTTTTTCTTTTGTCTGTAACGAGATATGGCCGTTTGAAATTGCATACAATTGTATTTATAACCGTCGATGTCTTTTTTCGGGTCAAATATTGAAAAAACGGTCATTTCAATGAAAAAGTTTGTCATAACATGACATGTCGGCGATATTCTAAGCTTTAAAATGGTTTATTGTACATCTCGATATTATCAGCCAAAAAAAAGTTATAGACAAAAAATATTTTTTTAATGAAAATAAAAAATCGGAATTTTCTACGCCCTATAACTCGGGAGGGGTTTATTTTTATGAAAGATTGTATTTATCATTAATTCTTTAAAAAAGAATAATTCACCGATTCCGCAAGTTTTTTTCCTCACTTTTTGAATTAGAATAATGACTCATTATGTTATTCACAAATCAATATGTTTGCTGGAAAATTGCAAGTTAAAAGGTAAGGCCCCCTTCATTTCTAACTCGCACAAGCCTGTGGCTTTTGACAGTTGCTCGTAGGGTGGCAATCAGGAAGACGGTAAAGGATATTTTACAAACATATAAATGATATAACGTTTTTTGTATGAATTATAATAATAATAATAATATTTATTCATTCATTTCACTCAATACAATGAGATATCAATACAGCATATTTTGAGAATAAATAACGTATTTCCAAATATCCGATTTTTTTTTACTAACGTTGCGTCATGTTTAGGTTCACTTTAGCCAAAGCTAGACTATGTTCCTAAACATGAAAAGACTTTGGTCATTTTGAAATAATTATAAAATATAAAATAAAATGATTTAAATGAAGATATAAAGTTACGTATTAATAATATAAATATAAAGTTATGTATTCATAATATAAAGTTAAGAATTAAAAACTAACTAATTAAAAACTTATACAAGAAAATTTAAAAGAAATTTTGATTAAAAAAACGTGTTCAAACCAAGATATGACAGGTCTATAATAGTATTTTGTCAATTGATGTTAAAAGCCAATAATAGGGAAGGCCAAGCGGGGATTTTCCGCGTTACTCGAGCGCGTCAGAAATACATATGGGGAGAAACCTTGCACGCTGTAATGTACCCCTACCATACCCACACAGCACACGACATCCAATGGACGTCCGTTTTACGTCCAGTTCAAGTCCAAACGTCCATGGACGTTGAATGGACATCCACTGTACGTAAGGACGTACAATGGACATCCAGTTTTGTACATCCATTGTACGTACATATAATGTACAAAAAAATACTTTCGTACTGATATTATTACGATGACATATCTGTTTCGTACTATTTCGTTTTCATTCCAAATGAAAATATATTCTATAGGTAAAACATACTAAATCACAAACTCAGCGTTATGATGAGCCAATTGATGTACATATCTGGACATTACCTGTACGTAAACGTCCGCGTCGAGAAAAAGAAGAATATTTGAGGTTAGGTATTGTTACATGGCGTCAGTTTCGCTGTTGTGAGGTTGTGTTTTACGGGTTATACGTGTATATCAGTATAAAACTCTTGTGTAGTGTAGTAGTGGGTAAAACTTTATATTTTGGTGAATCTGTTTCAAATGCATGCAGCAATGTATATGAGTTTCTAAAGAGGTGCATGTGCCAACTCTTCAGTAATTTACTGGCATCTGCCTACAGCTATCTTGGAAGGCGAAACAAACAGAAATTCGTCGGTTTAAAAATAGCTGACCTTCTGTTGTGTAAGTAAAATAATATATACATTCTCCAGTGTGTCGGTTTTTATAGTAAGAGTACTTTTTTTACAACTCTAAAAAAATTCCAATGTACAATTATCTATTTATTTTATTCCACTGGTGCTGCAGAGAAGGCATATCCGAATAACTCAAAAAAAAATAGAGGACTGCTTGATGAAATGGCTGAGGAGAGCCAGTGAAAGAAAATAATTATTTTTAATTCATTTCTATAACTCATAGTGGCTTTGTACTATAAATACTCTTCTTTATGGAAATTAAAACCACTTATTTTTTAAAAAAAGTTTTTTAATTTTGTTGCTATCATATTTTTGGAAGTAATCTCAACGGATGTACAAGTACGTCCAATGGACGTTCTGAAAGGACGTCCACTGTTCCTCTTTTGGACATAACATGGACGTACATTGGTCGTCCAAAGTAATCCCAATGGACGTACAAAGTGGAGCCGTCTGAACGTACAATGTACGTCCATTGGATGTTTTACGTACAATAAGGGACGTCCAATGGATGTCTTGAATATCTGAAACGTACGTTCAATGGACGTACATAGGATGTACATGTGCTGTGTGGGTATATGAACCGTTAATATAGGGGGAGCGCGTCAGATTAAGAAAAGGTAAGTTAAGTGCATCCAGAAAAGTGTATATTTCAATAATCTGTCAATTTGCGCGTGACATAAGGAAATGGGCGAGTCACAAAGTTATAAAAAAAACGGTCCATTGTGGCTAAACGGTTAATATTTTGAAAATTTTGTTTATTCATGGATATGTGGGTTGATAAAGGCTACATTTTAAAATTATTTTGAAATATACAGGTTGTCCCAAAAAAATGTGGCGTATCAAAGTTACATTATTTCTTATGGAATACCCTATATTTTATTGCATTTTTAGATTATACGTTAAAAATAAGATAAACTTTCTTAAGTATTCCCTATACCTAAGCTTTTTAGTTTTCGAGATATTTTGATATTTCTAAAAATGGAAGCACTTACAAGAAAACCAATAACTTGGAAACCTATGGAATCAGCCAAATCCTATTTTAACTGAAAAAAATTAGACTAACAATCATTGAAAGCAATAATTTATTTAGTGTTGTTTAAAATTATACAGTGCGTCCAAAACGGGGCGATTCTCTAATGACATATATCGTTCTTATTTTAAATAGGACACCCTGTATTTTATAGCCCTATTATGTAGCAAATTCCATTATATTTTAAAAATAATAAAGGTCTACTATGCCTAAATCTATTAATTTTGGAGGTATTTTTATTTTTGTAAAATTTTACGTTATTTTTCCACCGTAATGCCTAAATATAACACCCTGTATTTGATCAGCTTAGACTATGGTCCGAAAAAATTATCTTTGAAACTATGTGTTTGGTTTTGACATTATTATAGTATATTACATAACAAGTGTAGAAAGTGACTTATTTAACACGAGTGAACGTTTAGCACGAGCCGCGTAGCGGAGAGTGCGGAAACGGAACGAGTGTGAAGATCACTTTCTAACGCGTTATGTACAATATTTTTCCTACGACTAATAATTAGAACAAATGCCAAAGATAAAAATTATTTAATAAGAAACAACAATTAAATGAACTTAATATGTTAGTACTTACTTTTAAACATTGTGTCATTGATTTGACAGTTCCTGCCTTCTAGATAGAAATGCAAAATTCAAAACTGATATGAAATATTCATATCGTATCAGTTTTAAGTTCATATCATCACTGTTTTAAATGTGACAGATATTGTCAACTTTCTGACGTATTTATTTATGCGATATAAGCTACTTTCGCATATAGTCGTAGGAAAAAATATTTCGAGATGCATCAAAATCTGTACGGTTAACCGTCAGACTAATCCATTATTATGAAAAGTGAATTCATCTGTAAACAGCATATTATAAAAAAAATCATCTTCACTAACCTTCTCCAATGCCTATAAACAAAAATCTACCCGTCTTTTCCATACAGATTTTGATGCATCTCGAAACATTTTTAATAATGTCAAAACCAAACACATAGTTTCAAAGATAATTTTTTCGGATCATAATCCAAGCTGATCAAATACAGGGTGTTATATTTAGGCGTTACGGTAGAAAAGCAAAATATAACAAAAATAAAAATAACTCCAAAATTAATAGATTTGGGACAACCTGTATATTTTAAAATAATTTTAAAATGTAGCCTTTATCAACCCACATATCCATGAAAAAATAAAATTTTCAAAATATTAACCGTTTAGCCACAATGGACCGTAGACGATATTACTGTTTGTTTTTACATTTTTGAAAATTTTTATACGCTTTTCCCCCCACTAAAATGGAAAACTTAACATACATTTTTTTCGTTTTAGATCCTAATCTTCACAATCCAATAGATCCCCATAACGCTTTAGTAACTGCAAATTTAGCATCTTGGCCTCCCCTACTACAATATGTTAATTTGTTTTTGAAATTTTTAATGTGAATTTCCATTTTTAGATTGTATAGATTTTGTCCGACATATATGAAACATCGCTGTCCAATAGACTTTTGAGACTTAGGAAGAACTACGTTTGGATTTTCTCGAAATCTTGTTGGATACGTATGTGTTATATTCTTATTTATAAAATTATTTTTACAGTAAGGCAGTTTTGTCAAATAGTTGTCTGATATTCAATAATTTCGAATTTTGGAAAAGCAAGTTCGATGGAAATTGTTGGTTGAGATTGAATATTATTTTGATGATTTTTTTCTGTATTATTTCCAAAGGTTTAATATTATTCGAATATACCACCCCATGCGATTATGCCATAGTTTAGGAGTGATTGGACCAAACTGAAATACATGATTTTAAGATTTTTTTCGTCTAATATGTGAGTCATTAGTTTGAATAGATATAACAACAATCTTACTTTTTTGGTCAAGTTCTGAATTTGAAGGTCCCATTTTAGGTTATTATCAATAATAATGCTTAGTTATTTTGTATTGGTTGTAGTCTGAATCTGATATGATTTCTAAAGGGTAGACGTAATTCTACCTGATCACAAAGTTTCTGGCCATTATTTTGGTTCCTCTCTTTATAAATTTGCAATTTTACCAACCCCAAAAACATAAAAAATTATATTTTTTCATCAATATAATTAAAATTATTGCAGTTACTTTTGATTAATCATTAATTTAAAATCATTTTCGGAATTTTGCAATAAACTATTAAATAAACAAAGATCGGCAAATTCTAATATATAAATATTTTAGTATTAGATTTTAGAAATACAATGCAAAAAACCCTATCAAAATGGATTTACTGCCACTCTCTTCCGAGGTTTTTCACTTTTTAGGACTAACGGCACTCCACTAATAACCATTCATACGACGGCAAAAAATCTAGGAAAAATCTTTTACAAATTTAATTTTAATCTCATAAAACAGAAAAATAGTAGTTTGTACAACAAGTGCGCCAAGAAAAGTGATTTGCGTACATGTTGTACACAATACTTTTTCTACGACCACACTTTTTAAAGACAACAAAATATTAATGTTTGTTTACTTTAATTTTAGAATGTGATAACTACAATATATATAACGTAACATAATCTGGGGAAAATTTTTAAAATTTGAGTAGCCTAAAACGCTGTTTTGGACTATACAGGGTGGTTCATAACTATTAGGACATTGGCTAATGGCAAGTTATTTGGACCAAAATATGGCGATAGGACTAAATATACCTTAATAAAATATTACTGTGGAATAAGATACAGGTCATTAAAGTTGAATTTTTTTTCTTTTTTTTTTCTGATACTTAATGTCATTGTATTTATCAATTGTTATCAAAATCGGCACAGAGGCATAACTTTGGACAAGGAATATTATTTTATGTATTATTTCACATTTTGTTATAGGGGGCGCCACATGAATGATTCCTAATGATGAAATTAAGTAGCATCTTTTTTTGACGAAACTTTTTAGTGATTTTGATTAGAAAATATGACGTAAACATCATTTCTACATAATATTGTTATACACGATAATTTCACCCGTTTTCGAGAAAAACGCAATTGAAAGGGTAATTTTATGTTTTTTTGATGTCCTTTATAACAAGAATTAGAAAAGGCATAGAGGTCGGAGGAGGCCACATAGAACATTTAATTTAAGTTTGCTCTTTTTATGTTAAATTATTTTTAATTCTGCTTTATAAACCGTTGAAATAGAAGCCTTATGTCACAAGTTTTTTACTGTCTGTTGTTTGAAATCCCCTTCTCAGAACTGTTCAATCGCGTTTTTCTCGAAAACGGTTGAAATTATCGTGTTTAAACAAGAGTATGAATATTACGCAAAAATGATGTTTACGTCAGATTTTCTAATCAAAATCACTAAAAAGATTCGTCAAAAAAAGATACCATTTAATTTCATCATCAGGAATCATTCACATGGCGCCCCCTATAACAAACTGTGAAATAATACATACCATAATATTCCTTGTCCAAAGTTATGCCTCTGTGCCCATTTTGATAACAATTGATAAATATACAGGGACATTATCAGAAAAAAACGAATAAAAAAATCAACTTTAACGCCCTGTATCTTATTCCACAGCAATATTTTATTAAGGTATATTTGGTCCTATCGCCATATTCTGGTCCAAATAACCTGCCCTTAGCCTCTGTCCCAATAGTTATAAACCACCCTGTACATTACATTCAGAAAAAAATTTCAAGCTGTGGCGCCCCCTTGGCCGCGGCGCCCGCCTGCGGCCACATCCTTCGCGTATGCCTTAAACCGGCCCTGCCTTCAATTAAAACAGAAAGACCCTATCATCAGTTGAAATATCCATATCGGTAATATCAACGTATAGGTTCATTTAATGAGGTAAATAAATAAGTGTAAAATAATCTCTGACCCAATTACACGTCTACTAAACCCTGAAGTAGCCCTTCATTACATTAATATCACTAAAATTAATTAATGATGACATAACAAATTACATTTAATTTTAATCTTTTTTTTTGCGAAAACTCAGCTGTTACTCCAATGTCAATCAATTTTATCTCGACGTGGCTACAGGGTCAAAATTGTAGTTCCCTTATTTGCGTTATCAACAACGTAATGAGCTAATACGAAAATAGAATTTATCTCGAAACATATAAATTTTGAACTTCACAACATGACATTGAATAACCGATCATGCAATGATATAAAAAAAACTCCACGACCGGACGAAATGTTCTTAGAGGTTATCGAATTCTAATTTTCTGATTTAAATTATTATTTGTTTTCGAACGCACATTATGATTAGGTGTGGGGTTAATGAAATCGCCAAATTATATAAGATTTTATATAATTTTAATGGGTTTTAAAGATGGCCTAACCCAAGTACCATCTTTCGTGGACGGAACTTTAATGTGCATTGCCAAAGTATTTGCCACGTAATAGAAACGGTTCTATAACGTATAAGTGGCGGTGACTAAAATGGGGAACAGTTTCTTGGTGGCAGCCACGTGGTGGTCGACACTAAAAAATGTATTAACGGCGTAAAATTAAATAATAGCCATACAAAAGTTGACCACGCAGTATGGGAAAAAGGAAAATGTTTGGCATATATCGAAGCTGTGGACAAATTTAAAAATAATTTTTTTCTACGAAAAAGTTATTACTTTTTGCACTCTCAACTGTGTTAAAAGTTTTACTTTGTTTCACTAGTGCAACAAAGTGCTTTGGTATAGTAGAACCCACCGCTTTATGAGAAAGAAAAAACGCTATAAAAACAGCAAAGGATACCGCCAATAGAAGAAATGCGGATTGATCTGGACATTTTTGAGTATTTTAATGTCGAAAACACCGTACACTGTCCATATACGTAACAATAAAATGATATTTTGTCTATTAGGACCACTGTGCAAAGATTCAATAACCAAGTTACTGGAGATCATTAGGGGTAATTTGCGTAAAATTTCTATATTGATTAACTTTCTTTAATATGAATTTACATTTTAATTTCTATAACGCATATTAGATTTGAATAGAGGTTGACCACTCCACCTGGCCTATAGCTTCATTTTCTGATCTCTTGTGAGATTCAGAAACGTTGCTAATTAAAATTTTGTCTCAAATTTTAATTCTAAAATTAAAAACACGGTGAATAAAGTCATAAATATTATAAATTAATTAAGCTTACCTACCTTATCTCAACCCTCACCATCGGAATCACTGTCATCAACATTGATAATAAATTTGGTCGGACGCCTTATTCTTTTTTTAAGTTGTCCCCAAATTAATTCTATGGGGTTAAATACACAAAAATAGGGCGGAAGGCACAATGCCAAGAATCTTTGGGACTACAACCTGATACCACATAATCCATTCTTTAGATCCACTTAAAGAAACTGTATTTTCCCAAGGACGAAACATATTGAAATTGACACCGAATAAATAAATAAGAAGTGCACTGTAACAATGTTTCAAAATAAAAAAAGTATGTATATACACGGAAGCCAAGAATAATATTAATTGAAATAAACTAACGCCACGAATCACCTACCACCTACTATTCACTAAATCAAAAATCAGGTGCGAACACAAGAACAGTGTATCACTGTATGAATATTTTCCTAGCCCTCACTACTGAAGACAATATTTATCTAACTTTCTACTTCCTACTTTAATTGCAGAACAAAATGATCCCGCTTTATGCAAGTCGCTAATACCGACAAAGCCACTTGTCGGCACATCTACATGCCGCTAATACCGACAAAGTCACTTGTCGGCACATCTACATGCCGCTAATACCGACAAAGTCACTTGTCGGCACATCTACATGCCGCTAATACCGACAAAGCCACTTGTCGGCACATCTACAAGCCGCCAAAGTAACCTGTCTGCACATCTGAGAATTTTGTTTCTGTAATTGAAAATGTAAAAACTATAACCACACTTCCATTGTCGCCTCTTATGAGATGTAACCTCACACCCACAGTTTAGTTAAATTAATTTAAGACAAAATTTTAATTAGTAATTCAAATCTAATATGCGTTATAGAAATTAAAATGTAAATTCATATTAAACTCATAATTAATAATTACACGCCATTCTCCCCTATAACGATATCCAGCTAAGTTGGTTATTGAATCTTTGCACAGTGGTCCTAATAGCCAAAATATTATTTTATTTTTATGTATATGGACAGTGCACGGTGTTTTCGACTTTAAAGTGCTCAAAAATGTCCAGATTCATGAGTATTTGTTCTATTGGCGGTAATCCTTTGCTATTTTTTCATTCTCATAAAGGATTGAGTTCGACTATACTCTGTAATTAGGAGTTCGATCTGAAGAAAACATGTTTTCCTTGTAATTTGAGTATACTTATAACCGTGGTAACTGTAGGTACTTAGGTACCATTAAATATCATTCAAAACATTATTGTTTGATATTAAAAAGAAACATTTTTTACTTTATTTTTGATTAATCCAAATCTTGTTACTAACCAAAGCATATTCATAGTTAGCTATGGATGGCGTCTGACAGTGGCAGTTTACGTAATTCATCTCAAGTTGTCAATTTAAAATTTTAAAATTTTGTTAGCTGTTAAAAATGTCTGATTCGAATAGTGAAGAAGAATATATTTGTACTCCTCCAGATTTAATTCAAACAGCAAATGAAGCCACAACAGATTTATTACCCGAAAAATCCAAAAAAACTTATGAAATTTGTTATAAACGCTTTACAGACTGGTGTGACACAAAGCTAGCGTATTTGAAAGAAAAATCAGAGATACTAAAGCCATCGACCTTATAGTCAGAATATTCAATGGTGAAGACTGAAACTAATTCGAAAAAGTAAATAACTAGTTTAATAAAATTATCGTTAGTTTAAAGTTAAATTTTATTTTCGATCGTAGAAAAAATGCTGTGTGCTACACGTGCAAAAAGCATATTTGCACTAGTTACACAAATAACTAATTTCTACTGAAATAGCAATCAAAGATTACTTTAGTGCCATCCCTCGTACATTTATCTAGTCTAAACTCAGACCAAGAAAAAGCTGAACATGATTAGAAAATCTCTGTCTTTTATCGAAACACTAGAGGACTTCGTACAAAAACTAAACAAGTTTTTGACGTCTTATCTCAAGGTGAATTTGAAATTCTTAAATAAAAAACAGTGCTTTATTTCAATTTATCAAGCAAGTACATGCATAATATACATACATATTGTTATGGTATAAAAAATGAGACAAATTTATGAAAAATGTGTATGTTAAACAAATTAAAAAAAATATGTGAAAAGGGGTTTTAAAATTGACAAGGTTGTTATGGGATTGTTTGTTTATATGAGATTAGATTGTTTTGAGATTTGAAAAATGTCAGATGTGTAATTTCAAAATAGTACATTAAGCAACGCATTTCATATGGAATTCTGTTATGACACGAGTCCAAGTTTAAAAAACGAATTTGAAGTTGGCGAAATTTGGTCCTTCTTTCGAGACGCCCTGTATTTTTTGAAAGAACCCAATTGATGTGTATGTTTCTGCACATACTTTTGGTACTTGCATATTCAGTTTTTTCCATCAATTTTTAAAAATATCGTTTTTATGAAGATTTTTTTTCGTTCATGTTTTTTCATAAAATTTTATTAAAATGTAAATAACTTGACAACGTTGCATGTGATCCTCAAAAACAAAAGGGGTATGTAAAGTCCACATGACAGATATTCTAAAAATGAAAAAATATATAGGGTGATCCATTTAAAAAAAAAGACCGAATGTTTTGCCCCGGATTCATGTTTCACCCTGTATACTCGAAAATAATTTTAAGAAGTAGCACATCGAGCCTCCAATAATTTTCAATTTATTTATTTATTTATTCAATAAATACAATGAATGATAAGCGACAAGTGCTACAGCACTTGTTTCGCATGGAAGGCATCATAAAACATCATCATCAACATTATAAATAAAATTATACCCAAAGACAAGACATCTGTATGAATCTCGACCGATCTTCTTTCCAATTAAGTATTCCATTTTTTCCAGAGCATTTACTTCAGAATTTCGAGGACTCAAAAGGGTCGCCATGTGTTAATTAAGCAGATTTTTTCTTTACCTTTGATTTTCCAAAAATATCCATTCAGGCAAAGCGTTCCCGCATATACACCTACTTGAATTTTCGTTCCAGTCTTTTGGTATTGCTCAACATAGATTTAAATTACAAAAATTTGGGGAATAATAATATACAATAAAAAATAGCAGCTATGGTTCGAGCGAGGGTAGGTGGGCCACCCTTTTACCGTAGGTGATACCAAAGAATGAATTTTAAACGGGACACCCTGTAGATTATTGCATTTTTGGAATCTACATGACAACCTGATTTCATCGATGTATCATATTTTGTATCTCAAGTGAATAGTTAAGGAGCTACACACAAAAATACGAAAAATCAAAATTGGCTCAAATAACATACCAAAGAAATAAACAATAAATAATATTTATTCTTCATTTGACAATTTTAATAAAAAAATATTAATCCTTAAACACACAAAAAAATATTTACAAACTAAATCAAATTTTCAAAATGTTGTCCATTATTTTCGACACACAGTCTTGCTCTACTAAGTTGTCTCACAGGCTCGATTTATTTGATATGCTGTTATGCTGTTACTAGCATCTCGAACAGAAATTTCCAATTGTTCTCTTGTAGTGTATGTTCTTTTATAAACAATATTTTTTAAATGGCCCCAAATAAAAAAGTCCATTGGCGTAAGATCAGGTGAACTTGCTGGCCACCTGATAGGACCGTTATTTCCGATCCATCTATTTCCAAATCGAAAATGTAAATAATTTTGAACCAGACCAAAATTATGAGGGACAGCCCCATCTTGTTGAAAGGTAACTCTTTCATTTACTTCATCTGAAAATCGTCGAAAATATTCTCAATTTGAAACAAACTGACTAAAATGAGGCCACTAAGGTCCCATTTAATGCCCTAAAATTTTATAATTTTATCTTGAGAAACACTGATACTGTAGCCTGTTACATGGTTGCTGTGTCACCCATTCGAGAGTTATTAAAAAGTTAGAAAATTGGGCATTAGAATCATCTTCATAACTATTTCGATTAGCAATTCGGAACTATTTCCTGATAAGTTTAATATATAGAGGATGGACAGAAATTTTATTACTAACAATGTCAATAGAGGAGGCGATGTTCTTATTGCTGTACGTGAAGATATAATCTCATCTCTGTTAATTTGCAAAACTACGGTCTTCCCGCGCTCAACTCTATTGATGTCATTGTTAAATTAACTTTTTCATGTCACTACTTATTTTTAATTTGCGTCTATATTCCACCGAGTAAGGTTTCTCAGGAAGCCTTTAGTTTTTATTTTTTTTCTTTTCTCATAGAAGAAGTTATAATTTCTAAAAGTTTTACCTGATTTTTATAAAACCGAAGATAAAAATAACAAAAACAAAAAAAATCCTTGTACATTTATCATCATTATACTTTTACTTTTGATTTAAATATAATTATAATGAGGAACATTATCTCTGTTTAATAAAAGTTATGTTTTAAAATTATACAGGGTGTCCTGTTGGTAAACCGAAATATTCTAAAGGTAGGTAGAGGCCACAAAGGCGATTCTAAATAACCCATATATAATGGATCTCTTGGCTTCCATAATCGAGTTACAGGGTGTTTTATCAATTATGCATAATTTTTCATTTGGCCAGAACTTTTTAATTACTTAGTATATCTTTTCCATTTTTGGCATACAGATTACACTTCTCACAAATAATGTATTGAAATATTGAGAGATATTAAAATCGAGGTTCGGCTTTAGGAAAAATTGAAACATATTAAAAATATCAAAACAACACACTGTATAACACAATTTTAATATTTCCATTTTAGATTTGAATAGAGGGGAAAAAACTGAATTGAAACAAGTTGTTGTTTTTATCCCGCCACCGATTCGATTTGGAAAATTTTGAAAGTGAAAGTAAAATTTTCATTTAATTTAGAAAAAACGTATTATGAAACTCATTTTTTCTTTAACAATTTTAAAAATTCACTTCGCGTCATTTACCTATTTATTGTTTATTTGGCTTAAAATAATTTTACACTGTACTGGTGTACCTGCAGGCCCGTATTTAGGGGAAAATATTCAAATAGGTATTTATTTTTTAAACGCACAGTATAAAGTAAAGCAAGACAATAAACGCTTATAGTAACTAACAATTATTTATTAATAAATTAACGAAATTGCTCAAAATGTCCACTATTTTGTTTTGTGCACTTTCTTGCACGTCCCTTCCCAATTTTCTTATAATAAATGGATTATTTCTCAAATCCTCGCAGGTTTCCTCAATTCTTTGAAGCCGTTCTTCTATATTGTTTATTTCTTTAGAATACACCTTGGCTTTCAGGTATCCCTATACAGTATAATCCACTGTGTTAAAATAAAATTATACGAGGCGATCGAAAAGTAATCAATTTAATATTTTGTTTAAAGTACGGATCTGCAATATTAGTTAAAATAGTGTTAAAACGGACAAATAATAAAAATATGAATAATATAGGACTGCCTAAATGTCGAAAATAAATCCATTTTGAATATTAAACGATAAAAAAATAATTTCTCTTTTTTTTTTCTCTAAAATTTTACTTAAAACAAAATAGTGGACATTTTAAGCAATTTCGTTAATTATTAATAAATCTTTGTTAGTTACGTAGTTACTATGAGCGTTTATTGTTCCGCTTTACTTTATACTGGGCGTTTAAAAAATAAATACCTAGTTGAATTTTTCCCCCTAGTACGGGCCTGCAGATACACTAGTACAGTGTAAAATTATATTAAGCCAAATAAACAAGAAATAGGTAAATGACGCGAAGTGAATTTTTAAAATTGTTAAAGAAAAAATGAGTTTCATAATATGTTTTATCTAAATTAAATGAAAATTTTACTTTCAGTTTCAAAATTTTCCAAATCGAATCGGTGGCGGGATAAAAACAACTTGTTTCAATTCAGTTTTTTCCCCTCTATTCAGATCTAAAATGGAAATATTAAAATTGTGATATACAGGGTGTTGTTTTGATATAAATAATAAAACCGGCGGGAAGTTTAAATTTGACGTGCTGTTCGAATGGTTTTCAGTTAACCTGGATGTTTTGACATTCGTAACAACTCCTTTTTTTTACCCATACGTGAACTAACATTGCTGATGGCGCATCACAAAAACGCCGCTGAGCAACTGTGTACGAATCGTTGACTTTAAAATAAACCTAAACCATGTAAGCACGCTGCGAACTCATCCACTGTTCCATGGATAACTGAAATCCGCACGTGTCTGCTATACGCTCGACGTAATATTTTCATGGAATTTCTAACAGGGTCAGCCTAAGGTAAGTTTAAAACCGAAAATCTACTCTGGGACACCCTTTATTATATATTGTAAATGTATTTGAAAACGAAATTAAAATGTTTACTTGCTTATAGGGGGTTTTAATTTAGTTCCTTCCTTAATAAAAAAGGGTATAACAGTACGTCCAGTCATGGGCGGAGTTACTGGGGGGCAACTTTTTTGTGAATATTTATTTTTATTTATAAATGATGTTATCACTTAATTACTGATCCCATCCCAGCTGGAGCTAGGCTAGGCTGCAAATAGATGACTTCCAAGAAAGGAAGCAGAAGCGGGATGAGTCAGCTGCAAAACAGTATAACAGTGCAACTGGTGAAAAGTAGCTTAAAATTGCGTTTTGAAGCTTCAAATTTTCAAAAATTTTCCGGGGGAGGACCCCCCCGCTTCACTGGGGGATTTTCCAGACCGCCCCGTACGTCCCTAACATACAAGCCCTATATAACTCCGCCCATGCGTCCATTGCTTCTGTTTATAAATTATAAAATTTTCCCAATTTTCTGTTGAATTGGTGTGGGGAGGGGCCCGATGAGACTTTATCCCCGGGGCCCTGCTCAGCTCTGGGCGGCCCTGAAGAGACCCATTATATATGGGTTATTTAGAACCGCCTTTATGACCTCTACCTACCTTTAAAATATTTCCGTTTACCAACTGTATATATTTTTTACAGTATATTTATATAAATCAAGTACGGCACAGAATTTTCAAGTATTTTTCATCAGTTCTCGGAGAATTGAGAAAAAAAGATCAGGATAACGGAGTTTTTTAGTCACCCGAAAGGTCGGAATTGATCTTTAAATATGTAAAAAAACCAAAAACCACCCCCAATAGGGTGAATCGCGTCTTTCACGGGCAAAACTAATGTAACCCTCCGTTTTCAAGGTTTCTGAACACGTTGGCGGTGGCTACATTTCTTATAGTTCACCCCCGAAAAGGTGAAAAATTTATTTTTCGCTATAAGCGAGAAAACCCGCGACATCTCCCATTTTTGAGGATAGTGAAGGCGATGGAAATGTTGGAAACCACCACCGTTAGTTTTGTCGGTGAAAGACGCGATTCACCCATTTACGGATGATTTTTGGCCATTTGGGGGTGGGGCCAACTCGAAAAGAATTTTAACCCACGCCATCGTGTTCATCATCCTCGAAAATGGGGAGGGGGCGTTCTTTGGCTTCAAAAATTATTTGAATTGTTGTCCGAGTCACAGAATGCAGCTGAATTGACTGCAAAGATGCGACTCTATATTTAATTTCGTGGAGCTGAGGGCGCGTAGAAAATATCCGTTCGTTATTTTTTATTATTAAACACCCATAAAGGCTATTATTATATTATAATCTGGTCAACAGTGACCAATTAGCAATTTAATTCTAACTTAATCTAATAGAGTTTGAAACTTAAAACTAAGTTATACTCATCAGCGTTCCTTATAGGTTCTGTAGAAAGGATTGCACTAAACTTTAACGTGCACACACAAGCTCTGCTTTTGCACTAAAAACACTAAACTAACTCAAAGGGCTTGATCCTCTTAAGTCTTCTTTCTAACCCAGTATTGTCTAGGAGCTGGATAGTCTCTACATTGACATGATGATGAAATCTTTCTTCATGACTCTTGGCTAATTCTTTGATGGTCTGGCCAACAGTGTCCATTTCCAGATCCCCATGGAGATCACTATTGCGAATGTATCAAGGGGCATCTACTATGTTCCTCAGTGCTTTGTTTTGAAATTTTTGGATGCTAAGTTACTTGCTTTGGTGCGTCCCCATACAGGCTTAAGTATCTGCTTATAAAGCATAAGCTTATTATGTAGAGACAGAGTGGAGTTTCTTCCAATTAGCCAGTACATTTTTCTATATTTCAGTCCAAGTTCTTCTCTTTTCTTTTTAACATGCACTTTCCATCGGAGTTTGGCATCATTAAGTTTAATTTTCCATCTCTTCGTCCAGTCATAGATAAGGTTTGCAGCTTGTGGGTTGCTGCTTCATTCTTCTTTCCTACTGCTAGAATGGCAGTGTCGTCGGCGAGGGTGGCTATGATATTGTTTTCTAACTCTGGAATATCACATGTGTACAGTAAGTATATGACAGGTCCTAGGACACTTCCTTGTGGTACTCTAGCCTTAATTTCTTTAAGATCGGAATGGGCTTCTTCTTTGCATAATTCTAAAGTATCTTTCCGATATATATGAATGGAGGATATCTGTATATTGTTTTGGAAGGAAAAGCTTGAGCTTATGTATTAAGCCTTCATGCCAAACCTTATCAAATGCTTGTGCTACATCAAGAAAGATAGTAACACAAATGTTTTTCTCTTCTAATGATTTCTCTATAATGTTGGTATAATTGGTGATTAGGGATAATTTCTCTTTCTTCGATAAGTGGTTTTAGTCTTTTGAGTAGGAGTTTCTCAAATAGTTTCGACGTAACAGGCAGTAATGAGATCAGTCTGTATGACGATGCATCATGTGGTGGTTTCCCTGGCTTGGGTATCATTATGACTTCCGCAATATTCCAAAGGCTGGGTACATACTTCAATCTGAAGGTAGGTTAGTTAGTTAAATCATTGCTTTTTTGGGTAATTGTTTTAAAATTTCTCCAGTAATTAAGTCAAAACCTGGACCTTTTTTCGAATTGATATTTTCTTTTATTTCGGTAATTACTTCTTTGGAAGAGGTAAATTCTATTTCTTGATCAATCTGTGGGTGATCTTCAAGAGTGGGTTCTTCAACTTGATCTTCATGAGGTTGAAAGATTTTTTCTAGATGATTTGCAAATCTTGTTGCTTTTTGCTCATTATTTCTAGCCCATTTACCATCTTCCAATCTGACAGGTGGTATTCGCATTATGGGTCTTTTCAATCTCTTCGTAGCTTTCCGGAGTGAATAATCAGTACTACTGTCGTTTGTTAATTCTCTTTGGTAAATACTAATCGATTCTTCTTTAATTTGTTGTATTTCTCTTTTGAGTCTTTGGGTAGCACTGTTGAGTATAGTTTTATCTTGTGGAGCTCTAGCTTGCTGCCATTTTCTTCTAATCTTTCATTTTCAGAGATTATTTCCCTTATTTCTCTAGGATAGTTGTTCCCTACCGTCCTTCTATTAATAGCAGGTGTAGTTTCCCAAGCTGCTTGTTGGATATTATAATTAAGCAATTTCACTTCGTCGTCTAGTTGTTGTTTATTTCTTAATGGAACAGATTTTCTTCAAGGATGATTTTGAAGCTTTTCCAATCTGTTAATTTGTTAATCAATGTAGGGTTATTTTCTTTTTTAATAATGTTTTCACTAATTGTTAAGATGATAGGGGAATGATCAGAATTCATGTCCCATCCTTCTCCAATTTCTAATTATTAATATTTATAATATTCTTTACAATTTAAAAAAAAATTGAATCTTGTGGCTGTAACTTTTTAGACCCTTTTTTTCTGCAACTTTAATATCTATCGTTGCAATTATTGGCGGTGTAAAATTTCCGTTCTTACATGTTTTTACATATTTAATAATAATAAATCAAGAACGGGCGTGTGGCGTTAATAAAAATATACCACTTTTTTTTACAAACGGAAAATCTTTTTGCCATGGGAAAATCTTATTGTATTTGTGTAAATCTATTAACTTATGCTTGAATAAAGCTTGTGGCGATAACAGGCCATTTTGGTTAAGGTGTGCTGTACTATAACTTCTACGTCACGGTGCAATGGCCAATTTATAGCTCCGGCAGTAATATGCACCAAGGTGCAAGAATAATAGCTATTTATATTACAAGTACATAAACAAGGGCTTTATTGAACGAATAATTTTATAGACTAGCGAGCTTGCGAGAGAGGCTATAAAATGATGAGTCCATAAAGCCTGTTTATGTACGCGTTATATACATGATTTTATGTTCGATTGCAATTAAAAAATAATAATAAATTGAAAAAATAAAAATTTGATACGATTTTGGCTGACAGCAGTTGCGATGACAAGTAGATGTTCATTTTTTAAACATGTCAAATGAGTTGTCTTGCAACTTGTCAGTGACGTTGGCAATTACTTTATTGACGCAAAACTGTTCTATAAACAGCGTTTTATTGGTCAATCGTACATAAAAATATTTGTATTATTAATTGTATACTCATTGCCTGATCTTTTTAATATTCTAAATTATTTAAATGACCTTTATTTTATGTGTAATTAACCAGAATCCTCATATACACATAAAACTAGCTTTGGCATTTTTAGAGATGTCGTGATTAAAAATAGAAAAAAAGTTTATGAAAAAAAATTAGCAATAAAATGCAAAGTTTTTTTAGTAAATGTTGCATTTTTTTCTATTAATTAGGTAATTATGTGAATTTTAAACTTAATAATACACGACTTTTTAACCATTTTGTCAGACTAAAGTTATTTGCGTGTTTAGAAATTTGAAATCAAAGTTCACTATTACATGATTAGTGTAAGTGGCGTGATAAAAGTTCCATATTAACAATTCACTTCTTTAACAAGAATAAAAATTTATTGTTTTCGCTCTATCCACTTTAAGACGTTTTATGGTAGTAGCATGTGCGTGGGAACAATTTCAAATTCCGTCTCTTCGCCAATTTCATCATCGTCTTCTCTATCTCCATGACACTATCACTACCTACTCTACCGTCATTTGTCATTTGAATCACATCGAAACCATTTTTTCCACATTATAGTCCAATAAACGAAGGTACCAACCCGCGCATCAGGTCTGTCTGTTTTTTAATTTGCAGGTATTCACCCAAGAAAATCTCAGCTGTCTGAAATTTGTGGAAGGGCGGGAAAATGGCCTATTGGTCCCAAAAATATGTTTTTTTTTCGCCTATTTCCGAAAATATAATATTTAGAGAATTTTTGTTTGGAAGAAAATGAAGATCAGTTCATTACCTACAAAAATGATCCTTACCATTTTTGTCAAAAATATGATACTTTTCGAAATAACCGGCTCCAAAACGCACCCCCATTTTTAGCTCCTGCCCTGCATTTTGAGGGCACGCTCTAAAGGAATGGCACTCCCAAGCGGATTACAAATTTTTCAATAAATCACGTAAAAATTAATATTTTTTCATTATTCAAAGTTCAGATGAAAGAAGGAACCTGCAGCTATAATATCATGTTACTTTTCCCTTTTAAATTAGAGCAAGTAAACAAAAAAATGCATATTAGAGCCACCCCCCCCCCCCCCCCCAAAAGACGATGTCCCCCGAGCTTATCTCTGGAACCGCCACTAACTCATGGGCGGATCCAGTCGATTTTCAAGGAAGGGGCTGTCTTCCACCCGGAGGGTGAGGGTTGCAACGGCGGATTTACGGGAGGTACAGGGGGTAATCCCCCCCCCATGATTATAATTTATAAAATCAAAAAGTGAGGGGGAAAAAGAAAAAATCGATAACGCGTTAATTCATAGAAAGCGGAATTCCTGAAGGTAGAGCAGCAGCTGAAATGAGGGGACTTTTGAGTGCCATTATCTCGAAAACTATTGAATTTTTGAAGAAAATGATAGGGGCCGTTTTTGTAGAGAACGAGCTAATCTCCATTTTTTGTCTGAACAAAAATTCTCTAATTGGCATATTTAGCCAGATATTAGCGGGAAACCCATTTTCCAGGTTTTGGGGCCCATTTTCAGCCCCTCCCCTTGACCACAACGCGTTAAGGATTGTCTCATGTTAAAACACCTGCGGTGACCTACAAAATGCGCTATGTGGGAACTCATGCCCGACTTATTCCCAGCTTTCGATCTTTTCAGCCCTTCATTTACTGGACTATATTGTATTTTAGCTTTTAGATCGTGCAGAACTTTTTATGAACAATAACTTTTTTCTAAATTGAATAATAAAAAAGTTTTCTGTAACTAGATATGGCCGTCTGAAATTGCATTTTTATATTTTGCATCTATAATATTTCACATTATGATACGCATTTGAGAACTATAATGCTTCATTAGAGTACGCAACTTTTTGTGTTGGTGATATGAATCAACAAATAACATGAATTGACATTTGTCTATTGAAATTAAATCTCAAATCTGTCAAATTTTAAAAATTCTACAACAGTGCTACCAACTCATTTTTTTTCTTCTCTATAATATGCAAAGTATAAATTTATTAAAAAATTAATAAAATGGCAAAATATAAAAAGTACTATAAGCAACTTTTTTAAACTTGGACTCGTGTCATAACAGAATGCCATATGAAATGCGTTGCTTAATGTACTATTATAACCGTCAATGTCGTTTTTTCACTTTTTTGTCGAAGTAAACTTGACATCTATCAATAAGAATTTTGTTGCCTGGCAATTTAACGAAAAAACAGTTTTTTGAGTTGAATTACCTAATGGCAAAATTAGAATTCTTTCCCATATATAATAAGTTTTATTATCTTTTATATTAGCAATGTATAATGTTTGTTTTTTCTTGTTCTCTTTTTATCTAATTTGTCATGGGAAATTGTTAACCTGTTTTTTCTTTTTGACTATTAATTTTTTTACTTACTAATATTGTATTGTATTGAAATTTCCTAAAAAATGTGTTAAAATCGTTTAAAAATTTTGTAAAATGCACATACAGGAGCATCACCTATTATGTTTAAAAATATACGAAAATATGTATAAGGTTGTCATTGAAATAAATAAATAAAATAAGAAATTTTCTTTAAAATATTTAATAAAGATTTATTGAAAACAGGTTCTTTATTACACCACTTGTTAAAAACCCTTTCAACAAACAATTTTTGCAACATTGCATCTGTTATCCTTTTCTTAGTGTACTACCAGCGCTACCTGCAAATTTATTCAGTTTTCTCAGTGTAGCTAGAATAGGCAGCGACGTCGACCGTCATCGAAAATTTGACCCCCACTAGATCAAAGATACCGACACAAGCCTTCTGTGTAGTTAATTATTCTGGGATTTAACGGAAAAGTACAATTGTTAAAAACACAATTATTAAAAATAGCTTGATTTTCAGAACTTTCGTGTCCTTTGTTAATGTTTTGCTGCATGCTAGTATTTTGAGCGGTGGTAATAACTGTTTCCTGGATGGTAGTACGAATGGATCCAATGATTTCTCTATGATGTTCTTCATCTAACTGAAGGTACGGTTTTAATGACGATGGGTTGCTATGTCCCGTAATTTTCACAAGTTTTTGTTCACCTATACCACCCATGGACAATTCAGTTACGGCGGCAGCTCGATTAGAATGGTTCGTAATTTTCACCCGCTTGATATCAAGTCCAATATTTTTCGCCGAAGATTTGGTCCATTTATATATTTCGTTTATCCCAATAGGAGAATTCTTATACCATCCTTTCGAAGTTGTTTTTTGCCAGAAAGGATTAAGGAGTTAAAAAAAACTTTTCACATGTGATATGATTTCCCCGTCTTCCCATAATTTGTTTAAACAATCTTACTGGACAAACACAATCTTCTGCAGTGTTTGCTACCAACCATTTACTGTCGGCCAACTTCTGATTTCCCCCTTGTGCTGTCTTCGAAAGAACGGTTATATTTAACTCTTCCGGTCTCTCTTCCACGGTTGTCTGTCTCGATTTTAAAATAGAATACCTTACAATTTGCTGCTTCTCCACCTCTCCAAGCCAATTCATACGCAGCAATGTGATAAAATTTTCTTTGGAGGCCTACAGGTTCTTCTTCACTCCAGGACAGTGCCATTTCAAAAATTTCTCGTTTTGTGAGAGCATTATAACTCACCTTCCTTTTTTCTGGGATTGCTTGTAAAATTTTGCGTTTTGTGTCGCGTGCATTTTTCGCTTTCTTAAACTGTATGTACGTGAACGGATTAAAAATTCTTTTATAATCTTTAAAGTACTTCTCTTGTAACATTTTTGCTGAAGTGTGCCCAGTCACATAAAATGGAAGCTAACTCTTCAGTGGAAGTTTCTGCAATGAGTTCATATTTTTTTTTCCAAACAAAACATCGCAAATTGTCGCCAAAGTGATGTAGTTGAATTCACAGTATTGCG
Organism: Crepidodera aurea; assembly: GCA_949320105.2. NCBI lineage: Eukaryota > Metazoa > Arthropoda > Insecta > Coleoptera > Chrysomelidae > Crepidodera > Crepidodera aurea. The sequence continues at coordinate 4,076,259 of OX439477.1, forward strand.
AGGCACATTATCATTGATGGCTTTTTCAATTTCTCCACTCGAAAACTCTCCAAATCGCGACATTTCCACAAATGAAAACTTTTCTGACAACGCAAGTTTGAGAAAAATTGACATAACGTCATCAAAAATTTGTTTACAATGCTGGTTGTCATGCCTACAAAAGTTAGGTTCCGTTGGCAAACTTTTTTCGCTGTCATAATGACAAAATCACGCGGCTTATGGGATTTTTTATACATCAATTAAATTGTCGGGTCAAATATTGAAAAAACGGTCATTCCAATGAAAAGGTTTGTCATAACATGACATTTCGGCGATATCCTAAGCTTTAATAGCTATTTATATTACAAGTACATAAACAAGGGCTTTATTGAAGAATAATTTTATCGCCGAGCGAGCTTGCGAGGGAGGCTATAAAATTATGAGTCCATAAAGCCTGTTTATGTATGCGTTATATACATGATTTTATGTTCGATTGCAATTAAAAAATAATAATAAATTGAAAAATAAAAATTTGATACGATTTTGGCTGACAGCATTTGCGATGACAAGTAGATGTTTATTTTTTAAACATGTCAAATTAGTTGTCTTGCAACTTGTCAGTGATGTTGACAATTACTTTATTTTACTAGTAAAATAAAGTGCACTTTATTTTACAGTAAAATAAAGTGCTACTTTGTTGACGCAAAACTGTTCTATAAACAGCGTTTTATTGGTCAAAAGGTTTATTGAACATCTCGATATTATCAGCCAAAAAAAAGTTACGGGCGGAAAATACATTGTTTTTTAGAAATGTAGGTACGATGTTTGTGGTGAAAATCGTAATTTTCTTCGCCCTATAACTCGGGAGGGGTTTATTTTCAAGAAAAATTGTATTAAACATTAATTCATTAAAAAATGATAATTTATCGATTGAGCAAGTTATTTTCTTTTTTTTCCTCACTTTTTGATACCGCCCCCACCCAAAACGCCACTAACGAAATTTTTCTACTTCTGGGGTTGGGAGATTATGGAATATCCCTTACTCAGCGGAGGGACCGAAGGGCCTCCCCCAATTTTTTTAAATATACTAATATACAGTACTTGAAAACTTCTATTTGGGCTATTTTAAATGCTTCAAAAGCACCTTAAAATATTGTTTCAAACCAACAGATTTACATTCTCTCCCACTCCCAATATAACCTAAAAACCATGGATTGATTCAATTGATATATGAACGTTTTTGGGTTTTCTAGTTAAAACAAAATTAACAAGCATCAAACAAAAATTACGAGAGATGATAATTATTCTGGCATCTAAAGTGGTAGGTAAACTAAATGCAACACAAGTTTTTTATTTTTTTTAATAAGATAGATTTGAGACTGAGTATTTCCACAATTATATTACCTACACGAATTTTAATACATTTGTCAAAAATTGGAAAGAAAAACTTGGTTACAGAAAAAGCATTTGATAAATCCATTTTATTTATAAATTAAGCTTTTTTCAACATATTTGCTCGATATAACGCAACTGATTAGTGTCCACAACATTTTATAAATGTTATTATAGCAAATAATATCGTACTTAACCTATCTAACGTAGACCAGTGCAGATAATTTTTGAAACCAAATAAAATAATAGTAGGATGAAACTCATTGAAAAAGGAAGAGAATATGACAAAAATGATAGGAAAAATAATTTACAGCGCTCTGGGGTCGGGAAGTGGAAGAGGGGGAGTTAAGGGTAGAAAACTGTTTATCTCGATTTCCCGCAAAATTACAAGTCCTATGGAAAAAAGTTAAATGGCAAAGTTGTAGGTAATAAAAAGATCTACAACTTTTGTATTTACACTTTTTTCACATAACCTTAAAATTTATGTGAAAAATTCAAATAACCAAGTTTTTGGTTTTTTATTTTTATCTTTTACAAAAAAAAATTTTTTCCACGAAATTTGTTGTAAACTTACCTTTTTATGTCCCAAACACTCTGTCATTTTTTTGTTTTAAAATATTTATTTTTTAAACCTTATTTTGACTTAATATCGAAATATCAAAATATCTGCTTTATTAAAAAACTCCGTGGGCTTTTTGTTCGTTTAAATCTCTACTTTTTGATGGTGTAAAAAAATATATACATTAATGTGGTGAATGTTCTCAAAAAATGCAAATAAGAAACGAAGAAAACTCCGAATTTCTTTTTTTTTAAATCATCTTGTACAATTTTGAGTTATTTATTTAAATTTATACTTTAATTACTCGAAAAACGTAAGATTCCGTGTTACATTGATAAACAAAAGAGTAATTAAAGTATAAATTTAAATAAATAGCTCAAAATTGTACATGATGATTTAAAAAAAAAGAAATTTGGAGCTTTTTTCGTTTCTTATTTGCATTTTTTGAGAACATTTACCATAGTAATGTATATTTTTTTTACACCATCAAAAAGGAGAGATTTCAACGAACAAAAAGCCCACCGAGTTTTTTAAAAAAGCAGATATTTTGACTTGAGAATTTTCGATTGAAAATTAGACTGCTTTTTCGATATTAAGTCAAAATAAGGTTAAAAAAATAAATATTTTAAAACAAAAAAATTACAGAGTGTTTGGGACATAAAAAGGTAAGTTTACAACAAATTTCGTGGAAAAAAAAATTTTTTTGTAAAAGAGAAAAATAAAAAACCAAAAACTTGGTTATTTGAATTTTTCACATAAATTTTAAGGTTATGTGAAAAAAGTGTAAATACAAAAGTTGTAGATCTTTTTATTACCTACAACTTTGCCATTTAACTTTTTTCCATAGGACTTTTAGTTTTGCCGGAAATCGAGATAAACAGTTTTCTACTCTTAAAAACTCCCCCTCTTCCACTTCCCGACCCCAGAGTGCCAGTAAATTATTTTTCCTTTCATTTTTGTCATATTCTCTTCCTTTTCCAATGAGTTTCATCCTACTATTATTTTATTTCCCCTTTTACCATTTTCAAAGCTATCTGCACTGGTCTAACGATACAACTGTTCAACTTGTATTCACAGTTTTAGAACAATTTTTAAACTAATATAATCCAATCCAAACAAATTTTGTAATTTGATCATGACACAGACACCGCGAGTTTATTATCCTCGCAAAATCTTTTCGATCAAGGTCGAATCTGATTGTAAATACTACAAAAGAACTCTAATTTTGCTCCCCTCCAATATTACTCAACGGTTTGTGTGTAGTGTACTCCGTGTTCCGTGATGTCTGATCTGATGAGCATGTTTTATTTCAGTGTAACGATGTTGCCAAATCTATTCATCGCAATTTCATGAGGGATAAATAAATTTGTTACATTTTTTTCTAAAAAAGCAACAAAATAAGTTTTATGCATTTGTATCACGATTAACCTTTTATGGTTCAATTAAAAACAGCCAAAATGAATTCACCTTTTTTAATTATACTCAAAATATTTTAAACAATACCTAATTGGGAGAATAAAAAACATAATTTTTAATGAAATATATCAATAAGCCCAATATTGAAAGAGCCATTAGAGGAATGAAAAATTTAAAACAACAGAGCCTTGTTTATGAAACAATTTATGTAATAATAACCGTATTTACCAACCAATATGTATAGCAAAAGCGCGAAATGATACGAGTAAAGTATTGAATAGTTTGTTCAGTTATTTGAACAGTTAATCAATACAATACTTGACGGAATTTTAGTTTAGTATTTCTATTTCATTTTCCAGCGAATTATCTATGAATGATTAGGCAACCGTGCCGTTCTAAAATAGTTATATGCCCGCCTCCAACCTCCAACTACAAGATTGATTGTACATCTTACGCATTTTCCTATTTTTTCTTTGACTTTTGAGGAAGTAAATTTATACAGGTTATTTGGGCCATTTCTGTGATGTTTGTACAAGTTGAAGTAAATGTTTCACTATTCATATTTTTAATTTAATTCTAAGAACTGTCAGTTGATGTCAGAGAAGTTTTGTCGAACTGTCAAAGCCACACCTAGACGCTGTTAATTTGATACACATAAATCGTCGATTATATGGAATAACTACTGAATGCCAGTACTATAAAGTTTTCTCCACGGCCACTACTGAATGTAGTTATTCTGAAACCACTTATATTAACAGAAAAGAAACATTCTAGCTCTTGAGATTGAAAGAAAATTTTGAAACACTTGTCTCTTATGTATTTTATACGTATTTCATTCTATCACTAGAGATAGAATCTTTATTCCGTAATGGTTTGAAAAATAAGGTTTGCCATGAATGTCAAATTAACTGTCAGTATTAGTTGACGTGGTCTTAATATTGATTTGTAAAAACTTTTAATTTATTAAAAAGGAGAAGAAAATCAAACGATTCAGATGTAGATTTTAAAAATATTCCTCCAGAAATAAAAAAATATGCCGATAATATAACTCAAAATTTGCTACTGCAAAAATCCAAGGTTGAATATAAAAATACTACCTACACAATGTTGAGAGATTGAGAGGTTTCATTTTACTATTTACTATATTTAATTTCTACTTTCTGTGGTCGTGGAGAAAGTACAGTCTGTTACTCTGTTGGAATGAACATCTGACACTCGTGGTTCCTCACGCTCGTGTCGAATTCTCATTTCAAACTTGTTACAGAATATATACTATTCTATAAAATCTCTAGCAAATGAACATCCGTATACAACTATGTATGTTTCTTATTAATTGATTGCATTGCATTTTTCTTTAGTCGTAGAAAAAACTAATTACATATTGACAAGCTTTTAAAACAGACTTAATCACATTAAATAAGGTTGTTGAAGACAGTTATTAAATAGCATCATATTATTTCGAAAATATATGCTCAATGTATAAGTTGCCGCGTAATTGATGGCTACATTTGTCATAACTTCAACGAAATTTTCGCGGTATTGGCATCACCGTGAAACTGTAACAATCAATCATCGGCCAAAAGCACCGAAAACGAGTGAAAGAAATTTTCTGCGCTGCATCCGAAAACCACGGGTGTTTCACGCGGCCGAGCGATTGGTGGAAATTCATCATCTGACAACGAACCATATCTGAGGGCGAATAAATGGCAAGCGCGCTTCAATGCCGGTCAGTCAATAGTGTGTGCTCCAAGTACGCGAATTTATTTTATTAAATTCGATATTATTTATTAAATGTGCACGTCTCATTTGTGATAAATACATTCCTGTGTGATCTTAAGGATTAATTACAACAACAAAAGTGAGTTGACATTTAGTTTATTTCAAAAAAATTATATATCTAATTGTGGGTGTTGCTATTAGAGGGTGTAAGTTAAATTAATATATAAATATTTAATTTTAGGTGAAAAACTGCAAAAATGTAGTTTATTAAATCACCTTTTTATTTAATTTACTTACAAGGATTTCTTGTTCTTCCTTTGCCCAAAAAATTTTAATACCTAATTGTTTTAATACAAAATTGTCATTTAACAAGTTATTTCACGAAAAAGATAAATATTAATTTAAGTAATCCTAATTTGATTTAAAAATGTCCGACATGTGGGTGGTGGATTTTCCTAGTTATTTATCCCATATATTTACATTTACTTGTAAGCTTTTTGTATTGAGTTTTAACAAATCACAAGGTAAACAAAAAGGTATTTAAATTTTTATTTTGCGCTTTATAAATTGTACTCAGTTTGTATATTGAACACAACCCTTTCATGGCATTTTTAATTGTATTTGTTTATATAACTAAATTAATTAAATTTTGTTAGATTGTAAATGATGTTTCTAAAAAACAAAGATACCTACGAGGATGAGTGTAAGGCCCCAAAATTTTGGGGTTAAGAAGTTGGAATTTAAGTTATCATTTATGAAAATAAAAAGTATTTTATTTAATATAAGGTCCATAGAAGATTTTTACTCTATTTTATAGCAGAAAACAAAATAGTTCTTTTAAAATGATTCATTTGAATTAGATCATGTTTTAAAACTAATTAAAGCTGTATTAAAAACGAAAATATTGATTTAATCTCAACTATTTTTTACAAACACTTAAAAATATAGTAAAAAAATGGGTTTATAATACTCTAGATACTGTCTAGAGTTCACTGAAACTAATTTTTAAATATGACTCGAGAAAAACTATGATTATTTAATAGCTTGAAGAAACAACTTATTATCTATGATACAATAACTGGTTACTTAAACCGAATTTGTGATTCACGCATATAGGTATTTTAGATTAAATAATAATTACCAATCAGTGTCTAAAATTAAAGAAAGAGATAGAAGTGAAGAAACACTAAACTTTTATTTCAACTTTAAAGAAAAGTTTTTAAATATACAACTTCAAATTAATTAAAAATTCCCAGATAGAGGGTAAAAATAAATAAAAACCAGTAGTAAAAAATTAAAAGTTATGGAATATAATAAAAATAACGTTGTAGTAATTAATTATTTTATTTTTTAATTAAATTTATTTTATGTCAATAAAGCTGTGTCGTAGCCTCCGGAGTCATGAGTTTTTACTATAGAAATAAAAACGTGATTTTTAACTTTCATAATTTTCTTGCATTTATGAACAGTCAAAGAATAAGTAGAAATTTTAAAATTTGTAGAATTAATAAAACAGTTATCCATAGGCGTTCAAAAATCAAAAACAAATATAAAAAAAATAAATAAATTTATTAATTTAGAGTCACATTTAGATCAAAAGCTCTCGTAAAATGTGATATCGCTGAAACTAGGCTCTTAGGTAATCTTTACTGCTCTAAAGTAATTTTTGCGTTATATCTCGAAAAATAAAAAATAAATCTGAAAACTGATAGCGCCACGTGAAAGAGCGAAAAATTTTACTAAAGTTTATATTAGAAGTTATTTAAAAAAAATTGTGTTACTATAAAAAATTATTAAAAATGTGAAAGCGAATTCGAAAATTACGCGCGTCAAGCCGCTGAATACAAATATTCAAGCGAAAACTGAAGTATCTTTGCCTAAAATATATGCAAAAGAAAAAAGACTCTAATCTTTCTCAAGAAGCCATTAGTTTTTAATTTTTTTTTTCTAAAATTCTCTTTTTCTTGGAATTTCCTGGTTTCTGAGGAAAATTCGCATTTTTGGCAACAGCGCATTTGTGTAATGCTCTTTTACGGTATATATATGCCGTAAGGAATTGATTTTTTGCATTTTTTTTACGTCAGATGGACTTCGACAATTATTTATAACAATTGTGATGATATTTGATGTTTATTTGTGAGTGGCACTGCTAACTTAATATTAAGAAAAAAAACTAAGAGCGCGACAAATTTTTTTCGTTCACAACAATTATTCGACAATTATTGGATTTTTTTGCAAGTGGCCCAGCTAACTTTATAGGGGTTTTCAAGTACTTAAGTGTCAAGTTTCAGCGATACCACATTTTATGCGAGGTCAAAATCGCTGACAATTGGGCTAATATATAAGTAGGTCATAAAGAATTTATTAAATCGATATTCACAATAAAATATTAGCTCACATTTTCTTGTTCGTGTAGTAAGTAATTCAATTTTTTCTTTTAACATTAATAGGTCAACATTAACCCGTTTACAATAATGAAATGAAAAATAGATTAAGTAGTTGACATTTTGTTGTTCATTATTTATATTGAGTTTTTTCTTCCAACACTAGTAGGTCAAAAATAGTCCGTTAACTTGGAATCAACACAGTTTTACACAAAAAAAAACAATTAATTTGGATATAACAAAATTAATTTTGGCCCTTCCCTCACCAACATTCCATAAATTCAGTTTTTATACTATTTTTTCTTCAAGTTCTTTTTTGCTATAAAATTTTCAAAACTGACAAACGTCAAATTAAATAAGTATTAAAATGACAGTTCCCACCTACTTGATTACACCTATAATAAAAATAAACCAATAAATAACATAATAATATGTTGTTAATGGGATTAAACTTTTTTTAATCTCTTGGCATTAAAACACTAAAATCAAAGATTAAAAAAAATAAAAAGTTCAAGAACTATCTTTAAAAGTCACTGTCTTCACTATAACTACTGGTATCATTATCATTGTTTTTTATGAGGTTTATGATTATAGGGTCTATTAAGTTTTCCATTTTCCAAAATGAATTTTCCACTTTTCTCAAATGTTCTCTATTTACATCTGAAACTGCCTTTAAAACAAATTTCGCACATCAGGTAATTTAAATGTTATTGTTTTGAGAAACATAACCTTTTAATTGTGACCAGATCAGTTCAATGGGATTTAACTCTGCATGATAAGGAAGCAATCTGACAATTTCAATTCCTTTTTCTCGGGCCATCTCATCTATAATATATTTTTTGAATTTGTTTTATGTTGCTTTGCTATTACGAGTAATTCTGCCTTCAAGGATTTAGGAGGCACTGATAATATTTTTAGAATGAAGCCATTTTGAAATATATATTAATACAAAATTCCGAATCAATTAAAATACATACGATACGGCTATTAATAAATAAAGCATGAATTATCTGTCAAAAGAACAGGTTTATTACAGTAAAAACCATGGAAACATGCTTAAATCAAACGAAATCTTTTATTAGGCCGATCAAATGTATTAAAATTTTCATTTTAACTACAAAAAAGCATTAAAGGATGAGGTAAAAATAAAAATTATTTTTAGATGTGCTACTATATAAAATTCCTTACTGGTTTACTAATATAGTTATTATTATAATACGACGCTTGAAACAAATCCAAGTTGCAAAGTTTTGAAACGATTCTGGCCAAAGTGTCATTTTCTTCTTCGTATCCCTTCAAAAAAAAATTAGAAATTCAATCTATTCGACTCTTCAACCTAAGACTGGTTTCTGCCTTCCTGCTTCTTCAGTTGGGCATTCGGTTCCATTAAATCAAGTTCCAAATGCATTTCTTTACTTTGTTTTTGTTTTTTACCCTTGAAGGGATACAAAGCACTTTGACCAAAATTTTAAATGCAAATTGGGAATTTTTGCTTTGTCGCGTTTTCAAAACTCTCTTAGCTAACTAATTCCAGGTTAGTATTAATTAAAAATTTATAACAATGTCAGGGAATATTGTTAGAGATATAACAGCAAATATTTTTATCTTATCTAACTAAACATGTTTTTTTATACATATGCAGCAAAAATTATATTAATTTGGTATTAGATTTGTTTTTTAACTTTTACAAAAATATGAAATTTTTTTGGAAATTTTTACCGCAACTAAATAAAATTTTGAAAAAGTGAGTTCGTCTGAACATAGATTAGACCTTTACCAATATGTACTTATTTTTTCGTTCTCTCAAAATGAAAAATGAACCAAAAAAGTTAGGGACTACGAAACCCTTGCATACACTGTTTTATAGTATAGTACAGGGTGGCCAAATAAGAATGCGAGGTACTGTATCTGGGAAACTATCCATCGTAGAGGCTTGCGGAAAAAAAGTTATTACTAAAACGGCCAAGATAAAAACCTGGAAAATATTTTTAAGTTTCTGAAATGACCGCTAGGGGGCGTAACTGCAATCTTGAATCTAAGAAAGTTATGTTTCTGTGAATTCCGCTATATCAACCTAACAAAAAAATACCGGAACTTTAAAGTAGAGGATAATCTGAACCTTTTTTGTTTGACAATTTTTGCAGTATCTCTAAAAATAAAGTGGTAGGGGGTATTCAAAAGTTTCAGTAAAAAACACCCTGTATATTCGAAATAGCTGAGCCGATTTTAACAAATTTGGGCTAGTTGAAAAGAGCTATTCTTGTGCTACAAACGCTATAATATTTGAAGTTTTGTTAGTTTCAGATGTCGCCGCTAGAGGGCCTTTTTCGACATTTCGACAGAAATGGTTAGTTTTCTCAAAAAATTAAATGCATTGGTATGATTTCTTTTTCATGAAAAAGTAGCTAAATGATGCCTAAACAAGCTCCCGACAACCGCATCTCGATATCTTGGTCCTAACCTAAAAATTAGGCGAAAGAAAATTTTATACGAAAATCCCTTAAATTTTTATTTTTTAAACTAATTAATTCCTTTTATTATGTAAGTCGTGGCCCTAAAAAGGACCGATATAAAAAGGAAAGGTTTTTAGTGCCCCCGCAAATGCTCTAAATGCTGATCATCACGCTCTATGCATTGCTGAAGCCTCTCATGGAGCTGCAGCTTCAATTTCGGCTCTCGGTATGTTACGTAATGCATTACGAATCCGGTTTTTCATATCTCTCTGGTCGTAGGTTGAGTCTGAAAATCAAGACAAGTTAAGTCTGGTGATCGCGCAGGCCATGGAAACAAACTTCCTCTTCTAATCCAACGCTGTTGTAATATTGCATTAATATGCTCTCTAAAAACCTTTTTCTTTAAATCGGTCCTTTTTAGGGCCACAACTTACATAATAAAAGGAATTAATTAGTTTAAAAAATAAAAATTTAAGGGATTTCCGTATAAAATTTTCTCTGGCCTAAATTTTAGGTTAGGAACAAGATATCGAGATGCGGTTTTCGGGAGCTTGTTTAGGCATCATTTAGCTACTTTTTCATGAAAAAGAAATCATACCAATGCATTTCATTTTTTTGAGAAAATTAACCATTTCTGTCGAAATGTCGAAAAAAGCCCTCTAGCGGCGACATCTGAAACTAACAAAACTTCAAATATTATAACATTTGTAGCCCAAGAATAGCTCTTTTCAACTAGCCCAAGTTTGTTAAAATCGGCTCAGCCGTTTCGAATATACAGGGTGTTTTTTACTGAAACTTTTGAATACCCCCCACCACTTTATTTTTAGGGATACAGCAAAAATTGTCAAACAAAAAAGGTTCAGATTATCTTCTACGTTAAAGATCATGTATTTTTTTGTTACGTTAATATAGCGGAATTCACAGAAACATAACTCTCTTAGATTCAAGATTGCAGTTACGCCCCCTAGCGGTCATTTCAGAAACTTGAAAATATTTTCCAGGTTTTTATCTTGGCCGTTTTAGTAATAAATTTTTTTTCCGCAAGCCTCTACGATGGATAGTTTCCCAGATACAGTACCTCGCATTCTTATTTGGTCACCCTGTACAACTTCCTCTTAATGTTTTCAAAGTAACAGCGCGTTTTGAAATTATTGGTAAGAAGCAGCGCACGGATTTCGGAGGAGTGGATGGCTCAGCGGTAGAACACTGTACTCAGACGGCAGAAATCATTTTCTGATATTTAATTAATTAAACATTTAGAAATCGATTTTCATATACCAGGTGGGATTTCCTCACTCGACAATTCACTCTTGCGTTCTAATTAACAGAGCTGTTCGTAAAGTGGCGCTGGGAAACAGTAACAAAGCTTACACAGAACACGAGGCTCCAACGAGGGGCGCTTGCCAATTTTTCCGGAGTGTTTTTTTGATAAAAACTTTTATTTTTTACATCGGCATGTGATTTAAAAACACGGAAAACCTATTTAATTCGAGCCTAAAATTCGCCATGAGTGTATTCCTATAGCCGACGAGCGACCGCCAAATCTACCGAACTGATATTTTATAATCCAGCAAATTTAAGGTTAATCGACTAATAAATCTAAAATCCAGGGGGGAAGGGGGCGTCCGCCCCCCTTGCCCTTAAGTATCGACGCCCTTGAATTTTTAGGTACACACTATCTACACCATCTGTAACTCGAAATATAAAAACGATCAATTCTTTCAATTTAGTTTCATAAATAAAAGATACCACACAAGTTACATCAAAAAAACTCTATGTAACGAGCAGTTCGTTTCGAACAGAATAATAAAGTCTTATATTTTGTAAACATTTTTTGTTATTGTGCGATTGTGCAATAATTATACCCAACAATGAGTAGAGATGTAGGTACGTTACATTTTAACCTATTGATTTTGTTTTAATCATAATATTAGAATTATTGAAACAAATAACGGTAACGATATCATCACAAGGACATTGATAGTTACTGATTCGTTTATCTAAGCTGTAATAAAGTCTGTATTATTGGTGAGGGACCTATGATTATTTTAAATTTATTTATTTTATTTCTATTTATTAAAAGTTTAAATTAATGGTACAAATTTTATTTTTGTCCTCGTAGACCAGAGCAGATAATTTTTGAAACCAAATAAAATAATAGTAGGATGAAATTCATTGGAAAAGGAAGAGAATATGACAAAAATGATAGGAAAAATAATTTACAAGCGCTCTAGGGTCGGGAAGTGGAAGGGGTGGAATTTTTAAGGGTAGAAAACTGTTTATCTCGATTTGCGGCAAAACTACAAGTCCTATGGAAAAACGTTAAATGGCAAAGTTGTAGGTAATAAAAATATCTACAACTTTTATATTTACACTTTTTTCACATAACCTCAAAATTTATGTGAAAAATTCAAATAACCAAGTTTTTGGTTTTTTATTTTTATCATTTACAAAAAAAAATTTTCTACTCGATAAACGTAAGATTCCGTGTTACATTGATAAACAAAAGAGTAATTAAAATATAAATTTAAATAAATAGCTCAAAATTGTACATGATAATTAAAAAAAAAAAGAAATTCGGAGTTTTCTTCGTTTCTTATTTGCATTTTTTGAGAACATTTATCATAGTAATGTATATTTTTTTACACCATCAAAAAGTAGAAATGTCAACGAACAAAAAACCCACAAAAAAATTACAGAGTGTTTGGGTCATAAAAAGGTAAGTTGTCACCAAATTTCGTGAAAAAATTTTTTTTTTAAAAGATAAAAATAAAAAACCAAAAACTTGGTTATTTGAATTTTTCACATAAATTTTGAGGTTATGTGAAAAAAGTGTAAATACAAAAGTTGTAGATCTTTTTATTACCTACAATTTTGCCTTACGACTTGTAGTTTTGCCGGAAATCGAGATAAACAGTTTTCCACCCTTAAAAACTCCACCCCTTCCACTTCCCGACCCCAGAGCGCCTGTAAATTATTTTTCCTTTCATGTTTGTTATATTCTCTTCCTTTTACAATGGGTTTCATCCTACTATTATTTTATTTCACTTTTTATTTATTGTTTATTATTCCTAAAAAACTGAACATCAGTTTTCTAAGAATTTTAAATTTGCTATACGGAATTGTATTTTTTTTACTTTGTATCAAGTTCCTGTTTTTGAGATCAACTAAGATGATTTGCTTATGAAATAAAAGATAATTAATATTAATTACAAATTTAGTAGTTAATAAAATTATATCTATTGTGTTATTATTCATAATTTTTGTAAATTATTTTTTTTTGTGTGTGAAAAGTTATTGCATATATGCAAATTGCTCAGGATGTTTAGATACATTTTTATGATACATTCCAGTTTTATTAAATTTCTCAAAAAAAGCTCTAAATATTGAATAATGTGCATCTCCACGTTTAATTATTTATAAAATAGTTATTTGTGTAACTAGTGCAAAAAGAGTATATTTGTTGCACGATGCATGAAGTTTGCAGCTCGAGACGAAGTCGAGATCTGCATTCATGCTGAGTGCAACAAATATGCTTTTTGCACGTGTAGCACACAACATTTTTTCTACGGTACGGTTAATGGTACCTAAGTACCTACAATTACCACGTTTATAAGTATACTCAAATTACAAAGAGTAATGTTTTCTTCAGATCGAACTCCTAATTATAGAGTATCAAAGCACTCTTTTGCACTAGTGCAACAAAGTAAGTTTCTTTTTGCACTAGTGCAAAAAAGTAAAACTTTTGGCATAGTTGAGAGTGCTAAAATTAATAACTTGTTGTACGATCGTAGAAAAAATGTCTTTACAGCCTTCCAACCCAAAATCACCGAGAATCCCGACCAAATTTACTTATTTTTTGTATCCAAAGCATTTCGGTTGTTTATTGTAGACATATTTTAAATGTACATACTATATAGTTTAGGTTCTACCACTATTCATTTGGTATAGATATCGCAAAGAGTATGAATATGAGGAGATTTTATTTTTTTATTTTCATGTGGAATATGTTCATATTATTCCGTATTATTATTGTCTTTTAATAGAATAAATAAAACTACGTATTTAAATAGTAATTCCCGAAGGCAAAGTTTGCATCCCGAGGGCCTGTGGCCCGAGAGACTGCAATTGTCTGAGGTATCCATCTTGACGTATTATCCAACTCGGCCTAACGTCCTCGTTGGAAAATTTTACGTTATGTGCAATAAACACTTACTTTTTGCACTAGTTGCATAATTAACTATTATTTTTACGGGCAAGCCCAATTCCAAATTAAAAGTAACAATGAAATGTTTACAGTAAGTAGAACAACAATACAGTGGACATACACAATATAACGATAGTAAAATGTACAATACAGTAATAAAAATACAATACAATAATAAAAAGACAATATAAGAGAAATAGTCAAACAGAAAATGTATATGAGTAGCATAACAATACAAATATTCAGTGCAAAATTACATCTGTTACACTCAAATGCTTAGTTGAGTTAGATGGTTCTTAAAACGATAAGTAGTGGAGTTGCTGAACATCAGTAAGTTGTCGAGAAAGTTTCCTAACCTCAAAGCTCTATACAGGAACGAGTGGAAAGCATAGTTATATCGAAGAAGAGCTAAGGGCGGATCCAATTACAGGAACGCCCAGCGACACCATGGTAACCAAATACAATTTCAACAGGAAATACGAAGTAAAAGTACTGGAGCGAGAACACTGGGAGGGAGGAGCATCAGTGCAGCAACAATCTGGTACACAGACGGCTCGAAGATCGACGAAGGAGTCGGAGCCGGAATATACGGGCAAAAACCAAGGATAATGATCCTGGTCAGCCTGTCAAAAGACACCACAGTATTTCAAGCAGAAGTAGCAGCAATACACCTCTGCGTAGGAGAAATAAACAGACAAGACAGCATAGGTCAGTCCGTTGTTATATTCTCCGACAGTCAGGCAACTTGTGTGGGACTGTGCCTGTGCCCTGAATGAACTAGCTAACCGCAAGAAAGTGACCCTGGCATGGGTTCCAGGATACAAAGTGCATCGAGGAAATGAAAAAGCCGACGAATTGGCCAGACAAGGCTCGTCAATGGCATTTTATAGTCCAGAGCCCTTCTGCGGTATAGCAAAAACAACAGTTAAAAAAGCAATCAGCAAATGGGTGGAAAAACAAGCTCAAAGCTGGTGGGAACAATCCCCAGGACAGAGGCAGGCAAAAAGGTTTCTCAAGAAACCATCGCCCACACTCAAGGCAGACCTACTAAGCAAGGACAGAAGGTCCATAAAAGCAATAGTAGGTTTTGCAGGTTTTGCCAGACAGAGGAAGAAACCTCAATCCATATTCTATGCGAATGCGATGGAATAACAAGGACAAGGTTTTCACAGAAGGAAACGGAATACCCAGAGGCAGAGAGCTACGTTGAAGAGCCTCTGTCAGGGATCCTAACCATACTTAAAAGAAAGAAGCTCGCGCAAGTCATCTAATTATCAGGGGAAACACAATAGATCTTCGCAGTGGAAATACATCTATCATCTATCTATCTAGTTATATCGATGGAAAATGTACTCACCTGCCTAGCTGAGCGAGGTGGAACAGATAGGCAGATCTTGTTAAGGAGCTGCGGACAGCTGCAAATACCATTTACAGTGTAAAGGCCCCCATATACGATCAAACAAGTTTGTCACACTAAATTTGATCAAAAGTTTGTCAAGGTTGAGGTTCCTGCGAGCCCACACACTATACATTCAAGTTTGTCAAACTGCATTTTTAGTAGTAGACCTCAATACTTTTTTATATTCCTTCCTCCAAGAAGTTCGACCAGAATTAATTTTCTTTTTCAAAAACTTCAATATTGACACCAGGTTCAATCTCATGAAGTTTTGCGAGCAGTATTTCATAAGCAGCTCTCTTATTTTTTCTATTAGCGTTAACTTTTGATTTTACCCTCCACAACTCAGGCATAGATTTATACAAATCAAAAAAATTCTGTAAAAAAATCCTTATTCCAACTTCTTACGTTCACACATACTAAACTGCTCCTACGGATGGGAATTGAACTATGAATTTAACACACCGTCAAACTTGACTGACAAGCCTTCAAACCACAAACTACTTTTCAAAATCGTCATATAAAAAAACCTATATTTGTAAATATCAACGTCAAGGTTTGACTTTATTTAATTTCTGGCGTTTCAATCTAAAAGAATACAATTTTAAATTTGCCGCTTTTTACAATGCAATAGAAGATTCCATAATAACCTACAAATTTTGACAACTACTGACACGCACATTAAGAATATGGGGCCGGGTGGGATTTTCATGAAATTTTCACAGATGCTATAAAACATGATAAATCAATATAGCAATAGAAATTTTTGCGCGGAAAAATATTTTTCATAAGTTTTTTTGTCTCATGTTGTTAAAAACGTCTGAGTTACAAAAAAATGAATTATCCCATTTTATCTGTACAGGAGTTCTACCTAACTGACACTTTTTCAATGAAGGACAATTTTGACTCTTATATAATTTTTCAAAATTTTAGGCAACTAAATAAATCTGAATGCATCCGTAAAATTATGTAACAATTAGATATATTTTGAAATTGCAGGGTAAACAGATTTATTACATAAATATATTTATCTTTAAAAGAAGCCCGTTTTACGTCATAAGTTTTGTATCACAATTATGCACAAACAAAATCCGTAAGTTAAATTTTGGGGTTATCTACATATTTGGATAATTTGATACTCTCAAAGACATTTTACTGTAACATAACACTTTGTTCAATGTCACCTTTAAAATAACTTTATAACCGTGAAGGTATATCGTGTTAACAGTCGTTAGACATGTAGTTTCTTTGATAACAACTAATTAAATGGTGTGTTTGAATTAGCACTAAAGCTTGGAGAAACAGTAAAAATCAATTTGCAAATTTTTTTACGCAGGTTTTAATTCTAGTTTCGTATCATGTTTGTTAAATTTCCGGATAGAATTACGTACGAAAAAAGAAAACAAGATTAACATATTAGATTACACTTGGATTTTATCAATAATGTTACATTCTGAATACATATTTTCGGTTACTGTGTACTTAAAAAGGTAGAGACCGCAAATGGATGTCATTAGAAAATGTGGAATTATGACCAGGAAAATTACAAATAGAAAGCAATAGCTGTATTTAAAATTGGAAAAACTTTCATAAAAAAACCGTGAACTATGAAAAATGCCGATTGGTAATAGTTCTGCGTCTATATTTTCGTTGAGGGACAAATCCACGGGCTTCATTTTATATACCCAGACTTGTCAAGGATTGGACGAAAAAAACTTTCTTAATAATGACGGAAAACCTATTCATATTTTTAATTTGACATAAATAGTTCATGACTTCCTTGATTAATATTAAAAAATTTAACTTCTAGTTTGACATAAACAGTTCAGGACTTACTTGACTGAATCTTAAAAATTCGACAATTAACTTATTTCTGAACCGATTTTAAATCCGAAAATTTGTTTGGGAAGAGAATTAATGTCTTCATCTGAATAAAGGAACATATATACAGTGTAACGGTCAAACAAGGTGTAAACGAATGAAATGCCTAACTTTTGTTGAATAATAATAATTATCAAATTCTACAAGTAAATAACATTAAATAATCATTTATTTAATCTGAACCAACATTAGACAGAACGTGTTTAATTAAATAAAATGTCAAATCAATCTTGAAGTAGCAATTAATTCATAAAATGTTAGATTTCTGACGGTTAAAATTAACACAGTAACTCCATAAGCAACTTGCATCGACGATTTTAAGACAAATATTTTGGCAAATAATACTATAGTAAAAATCAAAACTCAATAGTCTCAGCGGTGCTTTTGCTTAAAAACCTCCGAAGTGTCCACATCGATGCTTGTAACGTAAACAAATGAAAATCTATGTCAAAGCCATTATAGATCGATGAAATAATTGTAGAAATTTACCTGTCAATTTCTAAAGTGAGGTTAGAATTAATTTTTCATCTGAAGATTTTGGAATTTAAATAAAATAGACTTTCCAATCAACATTTCATCATCCTTTCCTGAAGTAAATCCAGTTCCTGAATTTTCCTGAATTTGTATCCAGTTTAAAATGTATCCTGTAGAACATAATCCCGTATTCCTGATTGAAACCTGGTAGCATCATTTGGACCACAGCGTCGATTTGCAAACAAGCAACCAAAGTTTGCTAAAGGAATTCAGAAAGTATTAAAGGTACCTTTTCATTTTCTTAAATATCGATATTTAAAACTTTAAAATAAACAAGAAGGCCAGAGTACTCAACTAATTTAATATTTTTAATTTATAATAATAAAAACAGAATAACGTAAGAAAGAATTTTACATAATGAATAACAATTATAAAATTTGAAAGACAATAACTTACACTTACTTTCTTCTGTTTAAATATTTCACACTGCAACCGCAAATTTTGATTTCTGTTTTTGATTGTAAATAAATGTACACATATTTTTCTTCTAACTGAGTCGTTATTATTGAATGTATAACTTTAAAGTCAATTTACAGAAGCACGACTAAGGTTCAAGGTTTTTATGCTTCCGGCTAAATTGAAAGAGGCCGCCCCACCAAAAATAAACACGTTCTGGCTAAGATTACGTCAGAAGGTAAAATTAATCTTTTAAGAAAGTTACTTACTTACAAAATAAATTAAAACTTATACAAAAACAAAAAAAATTAGGTGTCTAATTAGCGGTAAGTAACAATAAATACGATTTTTCTGCTATTATTATCAACTAATTTATGATTTTACTTTTGGCAAATTGTAGTTTCATCTTGTAACCGTTCCAGAATAAAAAAGTAATTTTCATTTTTAGTGTATCTCATGACAACTGTTGACCGCAAATTAAATACGTATATTATTGATTTTGTGTTTCTATGTAGGAAATTATATAGATTTTTATAATTGAAAGGCGTGGCATATCAATTTTTGTTTGCAGGTAGACGACTATAGGTTTCCAATTATCCTTTATTGTTATTATTTTTTTTTCTAAAAATAACCTATTCCACTAATCCTATAATTTTTACAGGTAGAATATGAACACAGACATTCGATTTTATATTTAAAGAAAAAATATTAGAGAGATGCGTTCTTTTAGATGACAGTTTGTTTTCTATTTTAGAAGTGTCATATCTCTTCACCGTAAACAAATTTGTAAATAAAATTAAGACTTAAGTACTTCACAATAGTACTGAACATCTATTAAATTTATTCACTTGATGTTACGTCATCATTTTTAAATAATTTTTCATTACTAAATTTCCTACATTAACGTCTTAAAGTACCGATAAAATTTTTAATGTTTCAAATAAATGTAATAGGCCAGTAGATATAGACAATTAATTAACGTTAATTCCAAAAGTTTTGAAACTTCGATGGTATGTTAGTGCATTAATGAAAACAAAATATAAAATTTTGCAGAAGTCTGCGATGAACGGAACATTTGTTTAAATTGCAAAAAACGTTTTATTTTTTTTATTTGACCTTCTCCGTGCCACTCTGCAGCCCGCGCACCACCTACGCTCGGGGAATTTTAGTATATTTAGCTCCTAACCACTCCAAATACATCCCTGAAGTTCGTTTTTGCAGGTTCGCTCACGTACCCTACACCCCCCTTTTAAGCGTTTATTGACTGGACTATTATAACAACGACGAATATTTTACGTGACACAAGAGATTTGAAACCGTCTTTTTTCAACGGAACATTTTTTATTCAATTATTTTGTTGTTTTTTTTCGCAATTTAACCATAAATTGGAAACTATTTGCAAATAGTTTTAAGATTACTCATTAATTTGGGAGTCTAGCTGAATAAATTAGAGCCACACTACAACGGGCGACAGTGATCCTGTTAAATACTTGATTATCCATAGAGTATATTTCTTATACGCTGTACTGATTGATTGAATTTTCACACACGTCTGTCTTACTCGCTGCCATGTTGCCAAGTTGCTTTTTTGGGAGAGTACAAATACGAAAATGTTTTTTTAAATTCCACCACCATTTCCGTATTGCGGGCGAGGTTGCAAATTAATGAAAACATTGTACGTTAGGACACCTTCATTTGCAACCATTATTCAAAACTTTTGTAAATACTTCGATATTTATTTTAATAGAAAAAAACAACAACAATGTGATTACTGTTCATTCAACTGAAGTTTTAAAGCTTTTGTAATTATTGTTAAATTTTGTTCAAATCATGTCTATATCTACTGGCCTATAAATAACAGTAAACTTATAATATTTTTCGCAAATCCTACTTTATCTATATTTATACTATATATATTTAATACTTTCTTCTTGGCCAAATAACACTAGAGTGTAATTTAAATAAACCAGAACCATAAAAAGATTAATACTTTTTATATAGGTTATAATGTTACTGTATTTCTATTTTTATCGACCATGCTATATAATCTGGTGATTTCGGAAAAACTCACGTCTTATCACTATCACACTATCACGAATTTCGTATGTACCTAGTGATTTCAAACTATTTGCAATGTCAAGTAAAATTGAGGAAATGGTTTATCAAGTTTACTAATAACGATAATATTCTAAAAATCGTCTTAAATCATGCAATCTATTTGTGGTACTTTTGTTTTGCTTCAGCGATTACAATTTTGTGATTAAGTAGTAATCAATTTTTTTTTACGAACTTGCATATTTAAAAAAGTTTATTGCGACTTAAATAAAGTGAAAATTTCGTTCCACCAACTAATCGATAGATTTTCCATTTCCACTTTGTTCAGTTTTTATTAAAATTAATAGAGGCAGTACTAATATATATAATATTACATTTAACTGCCGAGGTATATATTTACATAAGCTTAAAGTATGGAATTGTATAGATATAAAAGTAATCTTGTATCATAGCGTCAATATATACTTAACTCAAAAAAATTTGCTATAGTGGGATATGTAGAGAGTGCGGATTCTTACCGTGTAGGTATAGTTCGGGCAATACATATAGTATCCCCAAACGCGGCGCCTTTGATGCTACCAAAAAAA
The DNA here is from genome assembly GCA_949320105.2 of Crepidodera aurea. Classification (NCBI taxonomy): domain Eukaryota; kingdom Metazoa; phylum Arthropoda; class Insecta; order Coleoptera; family Chrysomelidae; genus Crepidodera; species Crepidodera aurea. The sequence continues at coordinate 4,097,217 of OX439477.1, forward strand.
CCTGACCCTTTAAAAGTAAGCGGCATCCTTTGTCTCAGTTAACGTAGATTGTTGTGCTGTGATAAGACAATGCGGTGTCCGCAGTCTATGCGTAATATCGCATATTAGTTCAAATACCATTCGCTAAATATCCGGCTGGCATGTATCTGACGATGTCTCAATGTCAGGTCATCGCTGGATAAAATATGAATTAAATTTATCGCTCACAAAAAATACTAAACTTGAAGAGGACTGGGACATATACAGGTCTCACCTCAGAGAGTACAAAAAAGTCGTCAGACAAAAACAAAGAGAAGCTTGGAAGAACTACTGTGAGGAAATCGAAGATTTTCCCCAAGCAGCTAGACTCCAAAAGGTTCTCTCTAAAGACCCTTATCACCATATCGGTACACTAACCAAAGATGATGGAACTAGAACTGCCAACCTTAAGGAAAGTCTTGAACTGCTAATGTCAACACACTTCCCTGACTCCAGAACCACTAATCTGGCAATCTGGGAGGAAGAGAAGCAACAAAACCTCATAGAAGATGACTGGAGAATAGCAGACCAGATCGTCGATGAGGACAAATTAAGGTGGGCCATCTCGAGCTTCTCCCCTTTTAAATCAGCAGGAATTGACGGCATTTGTCCAGCACTACTTCAGTGGGGCCTGGATGCATTAATGCCGCACCTGGTAGGAATCATCAGACCCTCCCTGGCACTGAGGTATATTCCAAAAAGCTGGAGAGAAGTCAAGGTTGTCTTTATACCAAAACCAGGAAGATTGGATTACTCCATTCCAAAAGCATATCGACCTATTAGCCTCACATCGTTTCCAATGAAAACTTTAGAGAGGCTATACGAAAGATATTCTCATATACAAGGTAATAATGAAAAACGTACAAGAGGCTACATTGGCAGAAGGTGCCTTGTGCATCTACACCGATGGGTCTAAAACAAATGAGGGGTCAGGCTGTGGAATTTATTCCAGATCCCTGAATCTCAATATAAAATGGGCAATGGGTTCTAATACCAGTGTAGCTCAAACAGGGCTCACTGCTATCTCCATTGCGCATAAGAGACTACATTACTGGTAATAATATTTACATCCTCACGGACAGCAGACAGGCACTACTAGCTCTGGATAGACCACGCATTACATCAGGTCTAGTACTAGAATGTCACCAGGCCCTGATCGAAGCTTGCAACAACAAGGTGGTCACTTTAGCTTGGATCAAAGGTCATGGAAAATCAAAAGGCAACCGTGTAGCTGACTCTTTAGCTAAGAAAGCAGCCTCCCATAAACTTTTGGGACCTGGCACTTTCATAAGCTTATCGGCATCAGCTGTGGCTGACCTACTAAAGAAGCACTCCCTTGACAAGTTTAAGGGTAGATAGGACGTCGAAACAGGCTGCAAGCTAGCCAAGGAACTATTACTGTATCCGAATAGCGAAACAGCCAAAAAATACATGACTATGAACAGACAGAACCTGCGCACAGCCACAGGTATCCTGACTGGCCACTGTCATTTACGAAAACACCTCTACAGGATGGGGTTATCTGACACTCCACTGTGTAGAGGATGTGAACAGGAAGACGAGACTGTCGAACACATTGCCCGACACTCTCACAAATGAGACATTTTCTTTTCGGCGAGCGGTGGCTAACACATGCCAACATGAGGGAGCTACCTTCAGGCGACGTCATCACCTACTTTAAACAAGTAGGCTGGCTGACGAGCTAGAAGGAAGGCTTAACCTCAGAAGGACGCACAATGGGCCAAATGTGGCCTACGTGCTGTGGGGTGACCCACCCTTCTAGATTTACAGATACAGATACCATTCGCTAGGGTAGCCGACCCATTAGTCGATTACAACTTAGCGATTGTGCATGTTTTTATTTTTTTTATTTATACTCTTTCCATGCTCTGGTTTCCGATCTTTATATTAAAGTAGAACACTTGACAGAGAATTGATAGATGGATGCACAAAAGCGTTTACCAGAAATATACCACTGAAGTACTAAACAGTGGGATTATGTTAAATTTTCATATTATTGTATACCAAGATTACGCGGGGAAAAACTAAAAATCTAACAAATGTTTTATTCTTTGCAGATTTAAAAATAATCAAAATGCCAGCCAGAGCACCAGAAACCGAACGTCACATGGACACCTCGATCAATGACGACATCGTCATCACAGGTATCTCGGGTCGCCTCCCAGAGAGCAACAGCATCGAAGAGTTCAAGCAACAACTGTTCGATGGTGTCGACTTAGTCACCGACGATGAAAGAAGATGGCCGTCAAACCTTTATGGCCTACCCACACGTACCGGTAAAATTAAGAATTTGGAATACTTTGACGCCACCTTCTTCGGTGTACACGCCAAACAAGCACATGTAATGGACCCACAACTTAGGATGCTTTTAGAATTGACACACGAAGCCATGGTAGACGCAGGAATGAACCCTAGCGACATGAAAGGCACCAAAACTGGTGTTTTCATTGGAGTCTCAGACAGTGAATCTTCGGAATATTGGACGCAAGATCCAGAACAAATTAATGGATATGGTTTGACCGGATGTTGTAGGGCTATGTTCCCTAATAGAATTTCTTATACTTTTGACTTTAGTGGACCCAGTTATGCCATTGACACAGCTTGCTCCAGTAGTTTATTTGCATTTCAACAAGCCGTTACAGCTATCAAGACTGGACAATGTGAATCAGCCATAGTAGGAGGTGTAAACTTATTGTTAAAACCCACATCTTCCCTACAGTTCCACAGACTTAGCATGTTGAGTCCCCAAGGTATGTGCAAAGCTTTTGACGCAAGTGGTAATGGTTATGTACGATCTGAAGCCGCCGTAGTACTATTACTACAGAAAGCTAGTGTGTCCAAAAGAGTATACGCAACCGTACTTGGAGCAAAAACAAACACAGATGGAAACAAAGAACAAGGAATCACTTTCCCTTCAGGATCCATGCAAAACAGACTCATTCGCGAAGTATATGATGAAATAGGAATAAAACCAGAAGAAGTTTCATATGTAGAAGCTCACGGAACTGGTACTAAAGTGGGAGATCCCCAAGAAGTTAACTCTATTGCAGACTTCTTCTGCAAGAACCGCAAGGATCCATTACTGATTGGATCAGTTAAAAGCAACATGGGACATTCTGAACCAGCCTCTGGTTTGTGTTCTTTAGCCAAGATGGTTATTGCTATGGAATCTGGAATGATTCCCCAAAACTTACACTTTAAGAGTCCCAACAAAGACATTCCTGCTCTAAATGATGGACGTTTGAAAGTAGTATCTAAAAACGAACCATGGAATGGCGGAATAGTGGCTGTTAACTCCTTCGGTTTTGGTGGAGCTAACGCACATATCGTTTTGCGTTCTAATCCTAAACCAAAAACTTCTTGGCCCGCTGGTGCTGTACCGAGAGTGGTAGGTGTATCCGGTCGTACAGAAGAGGCTGTTAGCAATTTCTTAGGCAAAATTGAACAACACAAAAATGACGAAGAATTCCTAGCTCTTATCGACGAAGTACACAGTAGAAACATTAATGGACATGCTTACAGAGGTTATGCAGTTTTGAAAGATCAAGCAGTAAAAGAAGTTATGCAAGTTGTTGGTGATGATAGACCAATTGCTTTTGTATACTCTGGTATGGGATCGCAATGGCCCAGTATGGCTAAGGATTTAATGCAATTGGAGTGCTTCAAAAATTCAATTAAGAGATGTTCAGATGCTCTCAAACCCCATGGTGTTAACTTGGAAGATATTATTATTAACGGAAGTGATGCTACATTCGATAACGTTCTTAACTCCTTCGTATCCATTGCTGCGATGCAAGTAGCTTTAACTGATGTAATGAGAACTCTTGGAGTCGAACCAAATGTTATTGTTGGCCACTCTGTTGGAGAAGTAGGTTGTGCCTACGCTGATGGAACCTTAACCGCCGAACAAGCAGTCATGGCAGCTTACTCAAGAGGTCGCGCCATTTTGGAAAGCAAACTAGCCCCAGGAGCGATGGCCGCCGTAGGTTTAACTTGGGAACAAGTAAAACAAAGATGTCCACCTGAAATATTCCCCGCTTGTCACAACAGTGAAGATAGCGTAACCATATCTGGACCACCAGCATCTATTGAAAAATTCGTGGCTCAACTCCAATCCGAAGATATCTTCGCTAAAGCAGTTAAAAGTTCCGGAACGGCTTTCCATAGCAAATACATCGCTGATGCTGGCCCAAGACTACGTAAAGCATTAGATTCTATCATTCCAAACCCGAAACCAAGGTCACCAAGATGGATCTCATCATCCATTCCAGAATCTGCATGGGGTACGCCTTTGGCTCAACAGAGTTCTGCTGCTTACCACGTCAACAACTTACTTTCTCCTGTTTTATTCCACGAAGCCTTAAAACATGTACCAGAAAACGCTATTTGTGTCGAAATCGCCCCTACCGGTCTTCTGCAAGCTATTTTGAAGAGAGCTTTAGGACCAAAGGCTACCAACATTAGTTTGGTTAAACGTGGATATGCTGATAACTTAGAGTTTCTCCTGTCTGCTGTGGGAAAGTAAGTTTTGTAATAATTTTTGTAAATAATTTTAATACTAATATCTCTTTTCTTTTTCAGAATATTTGCAGCTGGAGGTCAACCTCGTTTTGGCAATTTATACCACCCTGTAAGCTTCCCAGTTGGAAAAGGTACTCCTATGATCAACTCTATGGTTGAATGGGATCATTCTATTGAATGGTCTGTCGCAAACTTCTCTGGTAAAGGATCTCGTTCTGGTGAATTAGTTGTAGACATTGATCTGAGCAAGGAAGGTGACCAGTTCTTAGCTGGACATGCTATTGATGGAAGAGTTTTGTTCCCTGCTACAGGATATTTGGTTAGTATTGTCATAAGTTGCTTTATATACTTTTTTGAATTTCAATAATCATACTTTACTTTTTTGTTAAAGACTTTGGTTTGGAAAACATTCGCTAAATTGAGAAATGAAGACTTCGAACAACTCCCTGTTATTCTAGAAGACGTCCAATTCCACCGGGCTACCATCATGCCGAAAGAAGGTTCGGTTAAATTCTTAATTAACATTTTTGAAAGTTCTGGGGAATTCGAACTTTGCGAGGGAGGATCCGTAGCAGTTTCTGGTAAAATCAGAGTACCAGAAGATGTCTCAAAAGAAAATTTGAATCTTCCAACCCCTATAGTGAAAACAGAAAAAGATGTTTTGTCTTTGAACTCCGCTGATGTGTACAAAGAGTTAAGACTCCGTGGTTACGATTACGAAGGTGTCTTCAGAGGAATTTCCGAATCTGACAATCGTGGATTGGCTGGAAAACTCAGATGGGAAAATAACTGGATCAGTTTCATTGACACTATGTTGCAATTCTCCATTCTTGGACAAAACACTAGGGAATTGTACTTACCAACTAGACTACAAAGAGCCGTCATCAACCCAAAGGAACATTTACAATTTATCAAAGGGTTACCTGAAGGTGAAAGTAAGTGAATATATTTTTTATTAACACAATAATTTAGAGCACAAACTTTTTGTTTGATATAAAAATTGATTATTTACCAGCGCCAATCAATTTTGAAAAAAAAAATCTTAGCAGTATGTGGATCGGAAAATTAAAAAATTGGACAAATTAAAAGTTCCGGAAGGGGGGGGTAGCTAAATATACAACTTGAGGGTTGGATATTGGTTTTTTACGATTTGTGGCTGAAATATGCATCCTATCGAAAAAAGTTTAATGTAAAAGTTGTAGATAATTAAAAAATCTAAAACTTTTGTAGTGATTATTTTTTTCATCTGTCAAAACAGTCAGATTTTGAGGTTTCAGCCAATAACAGCTCAGGATCCTAACCAATCATTGCGTTTTATATTTATAAAACCGCTTCTTCGTAATTGTTTTTTGATTAAACCTTTTCTGAAATGTCAAATATAAACATTTAACAACTTTTATTTAGCATTATCAATTATTATTCCACTAAAATGTATTACAAATCTATGTTAATACCCAAATTTCAAAATTTATTTGAAAACTAACCTGTTTATTCGTTTATTCACACACACATCAGTTTTTGAATACCCAAATACTTAAAAATCCATAAATCTCTTTAAAACTGACAAACGTCAAACTCTATATCCGAATTAAGCCAAACGCAATCACGTATGCCTTGATGGCCCTGTATTTAAAACTATAACAGCTCATCATGATGTTTCAATTTAAATTGATAAAGAAAATATTGAACATTTGTGTGTCAAGTGTCTTTTGCATCTATCTATCTATCTATCTATCTGTGATGGGGGTGTCGATACACTGCGACCTATAAGATCTATTGTGTCCCCTACTGCTGCCTAATCGTTGAGGATGTCTCAACAATTAGAGCAGTTCCTCCAGTCCTATTGCTTTCAAAAAGTTTAGGTTAGGTAGATCTTCCTCTTCTATTTGATTCTCCGAGGTATCGTACCCTTGGATTTTGCAGGGTAATGCATTCTGAGAGAATGTAGATAGAAGTTTCCTCCTCTCCCTCGCAGAATCTGCATTCTCCTTTGTCTACTAATCCGAGTTTCTCTAGGTGGCCTCTCAGCCGGCAGTGCACTGTTAGGATACCCGTTAGTATTCTGAGCTTATTTTTACTTTTACTGACGCAGTCGTTAGATCTCTTCTGGTGGTTATAGTTTCCCAGTAGTGTCTTGGCCTGCCTCATTCCTTGTAGTCCAGTATTGGGATCTTTTGTTATTTACTTCTTTCCCAAGTTCATCAAGTATTGTACTGGTGCTTATTCCGCAGAAGAGTTCAGATCCCAGAAATGGTGTTTCAGCCCCTTTTTTTGCGAGTACGTCTGCTATTTCATTATCCTCCACTCCAGTGTGTCCCGGAACCCATAGGAGGGTAACAGTGTTATTCTTGCCTAGTTCGTTTAGATTCTCTAGGCACTCCCAAACCATCTGGGAGTAGATTACGTGGGAGTTCAAGGCATTAATGGCTGCTTGGCTGTCTGACATGATGATGATCTCTTGTCTACGAAAATTTCTTTCTATGTTGAACTGGACACATTTTCCGATGGCGTATATTTCAGCTTGGAAAATGATCGGAGATTTGCCTAAACTTTCAGAATATTTGGTTCCAGGCCCATATACTCCTATTCCTGTTCCTTCTGTTGTTCTAGAACCATCTGTGTACCATTTAATGGCACTTCTCTTGAGTTTTGGGATGGTATCTTTATCCCATTCGCTTTTGTTACTTAGCTTTGTGTTGAATTCTTTCACAAAGCTAAACTTCTTTGCCATCTCATCTTGGAACATGTCCCAGGTTTGGTGATTTCCAGGAAGGAGTCGAAACTTGCGTTTGGTTGATCCTTCTGTGGTCATTCTGTAGGTTGTCCTTGTCGCTATACTCTCCACTACTATATGGAGGGATGTAAGGCTTAGGATTGCCTCCATGGCGGCCGTTGGGCACGTTCTCATTGCACCTGTTGTGCATACGCAGGCTAGTCTTTGGATTTTCGCTAGATTTGCCTTTGTACTGGTCAGCTTAGTTCTGCTGCCCCAGACTACTGCTCCATAAGTAATGGCCGGTCTCACTATTGACGTGTACATCAACTGCAGGATCTTTGGGTTACATCCCCAGTTTTTTCCCGCAAAATTTCTGCACACCATTAGAGCTTTCGTGGCTTTGCTGGTTACTTCTTTTTCGTGCTTATTCCAGATGAGTTTATTATCTAGTATTAGTCCCAGATATTTGATTCCATTCAATAACTTTCCCGTCCAATTCGATGGTTTTGAGGTTAATGTTTCTTTTCTGTGTAAAGGCAACTAAGGTAGTCTTGGTGGGGTTGACGCTAAGTCCCATCGATTGACACCATTCTTTAGTATAGTCAAGCTCCTCTTTGAACTATATCGCAGAGGGTATTCTCGAATTTTCTATTTTCTACCTCAGGGGTGGTGGGAGTCACTTTCTCCTCTTCATCTTTCTTCAGGCCATGCACGAGTATTTTGCCAAACCTATAATGGATGGTGTACCGGTTTTCCCTGATTTTTTGGCAGGATAGATCATCTATCCCTGCCCTCAGGATTTGGCCTGTACCCTCTTCTTTCAGGCTGATGACCTTCCATTGGGAAGTTCTCAGCCCTTCGTGCTGAGCTTCTACTTTCAATTTACTTATAATTTACCCTAAATTTCCCGACCATCCACGTACTAAGAATTTTTTATGAATTCGGGAATTTAAAATCGGTTTGGCCCTGGTATAATTATTTAGAAAGACAATTAAAAATGTATATTTTACTTCCAGATGTACCAGTATCCATGTACAGAAATATCGGTGTCATTAAATCAGCCGGTATTGAATTACGTGGTATGAAGGCTAGCTTAGCTCCACGTCGTCAACAAGCCCAATCTCCACCAAAACTAGAAAAATATCAATACATACCATACGAAAATACTCAACCTCTTGTGGAAGATTCCGATAAAAGCAAATTCCAAGCGTTAACGGTTATCGTTCAAACCGTGATTGAAAACAGTTCTAATGCTCTGAAAATCAAAGTAGCCGAGGTTGGCACCGATAAACCAGTTGAAGCAGTACTTGCTCCTGTCATCAAAAACATTATTGAATCCGAACCCATGCTTTCAGCTGAAGTTACAGTTGTAACATCAGGGCCTATTGATACGTCCTCACTTGAAGCCAATGAAATTAAACACGTCGTTAGAGACGTAACTTCAGCTCAAGTAGCTCAAGATGCTCATCTGGTCGTTGTCAGCGATGCGTTAATGTACAGCAGAAAGAACGTATTAGACAACGCCGTGGCTTCGTTGAAAGCAGGAGGGTTCCTTCTCCTCGAAGAACTGAAAGGATCTGTTGATATGTCAAAACTTTCACATTTGGAAGTAGTTAGCAAACAAATGTCAGACATGAAATGCTACATACTTCTCCGTAAACCGATCCAAGTACCTACTGACGCTACTGTTCTGCAGATAACCGAAAAGAACTTCAGTTGGGTCGAACCATTGAAGGACGTAATGAAACAAGCCGAGACTGATGGACGAAAGATCTACCTTATAGCTCAAGGAGAAGAACTAACCGGTTTAGTCGGTATGATTAATTGCTTGAAACAAGAACCTGGTGGCTTAAACATGAGATCAGTCTTCATTCAAGATAGCAATGCACCTAAATTCTCTATTGCTGCCTATGAAAATCAGCTTAGAAAAGATCTTGTACACAATGTGATGAAGAACAAAGTATGGGGTAGCTTCCGTCATCTTATGCTCGAACATTTCGAAGACAACGGTAAACTACAAGTTGAACACGCTTATATTAACACAATTACAAGAGGAGACTTAGCCAGTTTGAGATGGATAGAAGGTCCGCTTGGTTATTACAAGTAAGTTATTATGAATGTTTTCGTGTAAGCAAATAATCTATGTTTCTAATTTTTACAGAGATGATAATCCAAATGCAGAACTCTGCAATGTTTACTATGCTCCTCTTAACTTCCGTGACATTATGCTGGCCACTGGTAAACTTCCTCCAGACGCATTACCTGGTGATCTTGCTGGACAAGATTGTATCCTTGGTTTGGAATTCTCTGGACGTAATTCTACTGGAAAGCGTGTAATGGGTATGGTAGCTGCCAAGAGTTTGGCCACCACCGTTTTAGCTGACCCAGGATTCTTATGGGAAGTACCCGAAAAATGGAGCTTAGAAGAGGCTGCAACCGTCCCTGTAGTATATGGAACTGTAAGTTATTACTGTCAAAAAATAATTAATGGGTAGTTTAAGAGTCCGCTCTCGCCTCTGTCTATTCCAATTTGAACATAACCCTCAAATATTTCCAACGATTGTGGGTGTGACTTTTCGATCTTCCCCGATATCAGTTGTACAGTTCGGACTGAGCCAATTTGTATACCTAATTGTGTTACGAATGTTTGTGAGCGCTTCACTTGTCTGTTTGATGTTTGTAATTATCAGGCATCTAATTTTACGGCGGCTGAGAGAGCGCACTCGCTTTTATAAATATATCACGCACGCCTGCGGTCCTTAATATAGATAGAGCTTTGGGGTAAAAAAAACTAGAAAAAGAACTGATTGCTCTTGAAAATGAGCCTAGCACAGAGTCACTAACCCTATCCCTTGCTCTTCTACACTGCAAAACGCTTTCACCCCCCTCCATCCCTTCCTGATTATTGCGTCGAGTTCTTGTAGGACTCAAATCAAAGAGAAAAAAATTCCGCATACGATGGCGAATAAAAAATTTCGCCCGCTTTACTCTTTCGTTGCGAAAATCGAAAAATAAAATTTGCAAAATCGGAAATTTCGTCGCCATTTGTCCATTTTCTGCGAAAATCATCATCTTAATATATCCTGTAGTAGTGTCCTCAATAAAGAGTTTGCTATTTTGCTGACCCGGATTGGTCAAAAATTAAAAAAGTTACCTCGAGTCAAAGATTAATTAGTATTTACCCTCCCCCACCCCCACAATTTAAACTAGCGACTTGAAATTTGGACAGAATGCTTGGGTCATGACTATCTATCGGAGGAAAAACAATCAAGTCTCTAAGTCACTTTCTTCCCTGCGAAAAACGCGAACACGCAGACTCTCAATCTATACATTACTATGCCATTTTCCCCATTCAAATCGACCCACTAATAGCCGAGATATAGACTAAGCCTTTTTTGGGGCTCTTACCCCTTAGGCCGGCCTTTATATTTGTGCCCTTTAGCCCTGAAGCGGACCCATATCAGCGAGTCAACGTTATCAACACCACCCGCCGACATTATCACCGAGCAATGACGCGTAAAAATGATGATTTTGATTGTAGAACCATTGTATAAAGATTATATAGTAGTATCACGCTCTAGTTAAAAGTGTTTGATGCAGGGGCGCTCTGGCCCGGTGGGCGATCGCCGAGGGCCCCAAGCTGAAGGGGCCCCGCTCCTTATGATTCACTCTTTGATACTTATTAAAATGAAATTGAAACAGATATTATATCGGTATACAACGGTCAAGCAGCGCAGTGCCATACTTCGTTTACCCCGTTTAGGCTCCGACCACATCGTTTACAGTTAGTTTCTAAAATTTCCGTTAGAGTGCCTTACTAATTTGCACGTCATAGAACTAGTATTGGTAAGGTAAACAATAGAGAAATTTTCACCAACATTTTCATAACTTTAAGCTTCAGACATGCAGTTTTCAAAAATTTCCGCCCTTTTTGCTGGGGGCCCCGCAAACAGTGTAAGTCGAGGGCCTCCAACTGAGCCAGACCGCCCCTGGTTTGATGCAATCTCGTGCGGCATCTATTGACGTTCTATATGAAGTTCTCAATTTCTAATGCTGTACAGATACGCCCTCTAAACTTCTTTAACATGGCCTTTACCAAGTAGTTCCTTCAGCTATTAAAGTTGTTGTCTGTAATATTGCACTTACGTATTTAATAATAAACATCTGTTGAACAGATATTACATTTTCAAAATTCAATAAGGATTTTCTACAAAACTGTGTGATTAGTCATCTTTATTTACTAATAAGGATAAAATTTATGATATGATGTGCTATATCAATTCTGTTTAGAATTTTGAGCAATATTGAAATATGGCTTATTTCAAACACAAAGAAGAATGTTTTCACCAAGTTTCATAAAAAAAAATTATTTTTGTGGGAGATAAAAATTAAAAACTCAAAAAGCGGTTTTTAACGATTTTCTCAATAATTTTGAAGTTATGTTGAAAAATAATTAATACAAAAGTTTTAAATTTTTTAATTATCTACAAATGTCACATTAAACTTTTTTCGATAGGATGCATATTTCAGCCACAAATCGTTAAAAACAATATCCAACCCTCAAGTTGTATATTTAGCTACCCCCAACCCCCTTCCGGAACTTTTAATTTTCCAATTTATTTTTTTTAATTTACTTATAATATTTCCTAAATTTTCCGACCGACCATCCACATACTGCTAGGAATTTTTTTATGAATTCGGGTATTTAAAATCGGTTTGGACTTGGTCTACAAACATTCAAAACCAACGAAAACTTATGGAATTAGTTTTTATTATTGGGCAGGGCATCAGATTCTGGTGACCTTCAATTGACAACGCAAATCTATTCAAAACTATTTATTAACCCTATAAACAGGAAAATTCCACTGAAACTCAGGTTGTCTTGGTGCGTCTAGAGTTTTTGACGATAGCGTTGCCAAATAGCTTTTACCCATTTACTTTCAAAACTTTGGTGGATTACTCACAACTTTAGATAAATATTTTTCACAAAAATCAAAATTGTAATCTTGAATCGCCCTAGATTTAACTCTTCTCGACAAGTGTTTTTTAGTTTCAAGTCGTGTATAGCACAACCCTTACAGACCAACTATTTTCATCATTTCTTAATGATTTGTATTTATTTTTAGAGCTACTACGCCCTTATTGTGAGAGGAGGACTTAAACCCGGTGAATCATTACTGGTTCATGCCGGTACTGGTGGTGTGGGTCAAGCTTCAATCGCCATTGCCCTTCACATGGGATGCACCGTTTTCACTACAGTGAGTAGCCCAGCCAAACGTGACTTCCTTAAGAAGACTTTCCCAGGATTAAAAGACGAAAATATTGGCAATTCTCGTGACACCAGTTTCGAACAAATGGTTCTGACCCAAACTAACGGAAGAGGAGTCGATTGTGTCCTTAACTCTTTGGCTGCTCATCAACTTCAAGCCTCCGTTAGATGTTTGGCAATCGGAGGTCGTTTCCTCGAAATTGGAAAAGTAGATCTGTCTAACAACTCCCCTCTAGGAATGAGCATCTTTTTGAAGAATACCACTTTCCATGGTATACTTCTCGATGCACTATTCGACTCAGAAAGTCCTGAGAAAAAACAGGTCTTGAGCTTAGTAACTGAAGGTATCAAGAGCGGTGCTGTAAAACCTCTGCCAAAAACCGTTTACAATGAAAACCAAGTAGAGCAAGCCTTCAGGTACATGGCTTCTGGTAAACATATTGGTAAAGTTTTGCTACAAATAAAAGAAGAAGAAAGCCGTACTACACAACGTCCCGCTTTGAAGACTGTCAGCGCTATTCCTCGTACTTATATGGATCCAGAGAAGAGCTACGTTTTGGTCGGAGGTCTTGGAGGATTCGGTCTCGAATTAGCCAACTGGTTAATCACCAGAGGAGCCAGAAACATTGTGCTTACCTCCAGAAGTGGTATTAAGACTGGTTATCAATCACTCTGCATTAGAAGGTGGAGAGAAAAGGGAATTAAGGTTCTTATTTCAACATCCGACGCCACCAATGAAAAAGGAGCTAAAAAATTATTAGAAGAAGCTAATGGATTAGGCCCAGTTGGCGGTATATTCAACTTAGCCGCTGTTTTAAGAGATGCCATGATGGAAAATCAATCTGAAGCTGACTTTAAGACCGTATGCAAACCTAAGGTAGATGGTAGCAAAATGCTTGACCTGGCATCAAGAACTTTAGCTCCTCATTTGGACTACTTCGTTAATTTCTCTTCAGTCTCTTGTGGACGTGGTAACGCAGGGCAAGCTAACTACGGATTAGCTAATTCTGCGATGGAACGCATTGCCGAAGCTCGTCAAGCTGTAGGTTTACCCGGTATCGCTATCCAATGGGGAGCTATCGGAGATGTAGGTTTGATCTTAGAAACCATGGGTGGTAACGACACCGAAGTAGGAGGAACTTTACCCCAAAGGATGTCATCTTGCTTAGCTACAATGGATCTTCTCTTACAACAACCTCATTCAGTGGTAGCAAGTATGGTACTCGCTGATAAACACAAGAGTGGATCTGGCGCCAACCAAGTCAGTTTGACCGATGCTGTCGCTAATATTCTTGGTATTAAAGATGCTTCAACCGTCGCTCCCAGCTCGTCGTTAGCCGATTTAGGTATGGACTCACTTATGGGTGCTGAAATTAAACAAGCTTTGGAAAGAAACTATGATTTGGTACTTAGCGCACAAGAGATAAGAGCACTCACTTTTGGTCGCCTAGTTGATCTTAGCAGTGGTGGAAGTGGCGCTTCGGTTCCAACAGAAGCGCAACAACCAGCCCAAGATAACAATCTTCAATTTGATAAGAGCATCGATTTAATGCCTAAGAATGGTTTAGTACAAATGGCCAGTAATTCCAATGATAATAAAAAGACTCCCATCTTCGTACTCCATCCTATTGAAGGTGTTGTTAATGCGTTAGGGACTCTAGCCAAGAACATTAAAGCTCCTGTCTACGGTCTTCAATGTACCGCTGATACTCCACTTAACAGCATCGCTGATTTAGCTAAACATTACATATCTCAAATTAAGACGGTGCAATCGAAAGGTCCTTACACTTTGATTGGTTACTCTTTCGGTGCTTGTGTAGCAATTGAAATGGGTATTTGGTTGGAAAAGAACAAAGAAAAAGTAAACTTATTACTTTTGGATGGATCCCACTCGTATGTAGCTACGCATACTGGTAAAGCTAAGAGTTCAAAAATTCAAGGAAACACAGCAGCTGAACAAAGCGAAGTACTGGTCTATTTCATCATGCAGTTCAAGGAAATCGATCAACAAAAGGTAATCACTTTGTTACTACCCTTTCGATTTGATTTTTTTGTTCCAAAATGTCGAAAACTAACTTTGCTATTTCAAAAACATTCTTTGATAGTCCAACGATTTAACAAATTATTTTTAGGAAAAATGATAAATTTTATTCACATAAACACATAAAATAAATTAGTATTAAACATATTTTAAGATTAGTTCATAAATAAATCAAATTCTTTACTAAACTACTGCATTAGGCTTCGGACACACTAGCGTATTTTCATGCTGCGTTTGAAGTGAAAAAACGCAACAAAAATAGGCATCAATGGAGGAGCAGGTGGCTGGCGAGACACAGCATGTTTTCCCGCCGATGTGACGCATTTTCAAGGTCAACCGAACTCGCTCTGGCCTATTTTTGCAGCTGGTTTTCCCGCTCATTTCGGACCACATTAGTCGGAATACACGCAAAGTGTAGAAACGTAATCGTTGCTCGTTCCATTGTATGTAGACTGCAGGTTTTCGTGGTCGCGTTGTAACGGCGAAAGCAAGCTGATACGCAGCGTGAAAAAGCGCTAGTGTGTCCAAAGCCTTAGAAAAAACTCTCTCTTTATTGGTGGCAACTTAGGCCAGTAGATATAGACAATCAATTAACATTAATTCCAAAAGTTTTGAAATTTCGATGGTATGTTAGCGCATTAATGAAAACAGAAGTCTGCGATAAACGGAACATTGTTTAGCTTGCAAAAACCGTTTTATTTTTTTAATTTTAACACTGGAAATTGCAAAAGTTCTACAACCTAGGAATACCGCTTGTAATAATGTTTTACAACATGCATTAAGTTTGCAAACTTTCAAAAGCTACGGAACTTTGTCTTTTTCTCATTTGTATAAGTTTTCCATTGTAATTTGTTTAAAAAAAATACAAAAGTTATGCAAATAGAGTAAGTAAATGTATCAAACGTTTTTTCTCCACGCTCCACGTTATTCAAATGAAGTTTTAAAACTGTTGTAATTATTGTTAAATTTTGTAAAAAGTATGTCTATATCTACTGGCCTAATTATTTTCATTTATTTAATGGCATACTAATGCATTGGCCAACACACATTTGGTAGTCAAAGAAGTATCCACAAAATTAACAAATTTTTTCAATAATTATCGAATGTTCATCTTTAAAACTTAGAGAACATATCTCCCAAATGACATGGCCGATGACTCAAGACGTTTTTCGGCGGTAAATTTTCTGAATTTGAGGTTATTTCTAGTTTAATTTCGTTATAGGTTGTGGCAGAACTAATGGGAATGAAATCTTGGGAAGAAAGATTAGCCAGGTCCGTTCAAATTCTTTCAGGAGCTACTCCTTTCAAACCAGAAGATATCGCCGTAGCTGCTACCAGCTTCTACCAAAAGCTATCGGCTGCAGATAAATATAAACCTTCTGGAAAATTCAACGGAAACGTTACTCTAGTAAAAGCCATTGACAACTATGTGCAAATGGGAGAAGACTACGGATTATCAGAGGTAAGATTTTGATTTAACAAGTTTCTTCCTAATAAGGCTTTTTCTTGCCTCGAAGAAAAAATTATGCCTTACGCGTGACGCCTTATATCGGTAAACGCTCATGCGCCGGATTATTTAATGTAGTTTACTTAACAACCCTTAGAAACGGCGTCTTAGGGGCGCAGGTAGCTTCAGATGGAGATACGGAAATTCCAGGGGTCTTGTTGATCTCAGACTAGTTTATTTAACAAAGGGGTTGTACACGGTTAAATAATCGCGATTGTAAACCAGTTAGATAAAATTGACACATCTATTGCTTACGAAAACTATTATTAACAATCATAATAGTTATTTATGTACCAAGGGTATAAATAGATGTCTCTGGCCTGAGAAAACTAAAATAAATGTTCGATTCGGACTTTAATGGCGGGGAAGTCAATCAGACCTTGTTAAATTTATTAAATTATCAAATTAACCGGGAGAACCGGAAATACGGACGAACGGGCGAATTTACCAGAAATTAAACACGTTCTTTATCGTGTAAAACAAACGATACTTTTGGTCTTAAATTAGCCACGGAATATATGGAGAAATAAAATCAAAATATTGAAAAACGCTATCAATGTATACCTCGGTTTTTTACTTTACTACGAGCTCAAAATGTCGCTGCTTCGTTAAAAATATACCGGGTGAGGATCGAATATCAATAAATTTGATAATTTCAATTAATATTTCCGTTTCTTTGAGGAAGAAAATTAGGTTCATTACACCACATTATTTTGATTTTGGTCATAATCTTATATTTTTGTTGCAGGTCTGCACACAAAAGGTGGCCATAGAATCCCTCGAAGGTAACCATAGGAGCATACTAGGGGGAAGTAGCGTAGAAAAAATAGCTAGTCTTTTGAATAATCTAACCAAAGTGTAATTAATGTTCGAGATATTTACTAGTTCCTTATTATCACTTCGTTTACATTTCTTTGTGAATGTATTTTTTTTGGGTCCAATTTGTTATAAGATTCTCATTTTAATTTATAGTTGTAAATAGTAGGATTATTTTTTCAATATTTTGTAAGTAATTTATTGTTTAGTTATTTTTTAAGTGAAAAGAGTGAATTTATTTTTGTATGTCTGTTGATGAACCAAAGATTTATTTTTTTCTCGAAATGACATGACAGTGAGTAAAATTCAAAGACTCTGGTGATAATGCAGGGTTTGTTGCTTGACCTTTTGCATCATCGTCACAGTATAAAACGTTGTTATTGTGTGTTGAATAAAAAGCTTAATTAGTACTGGTGTATTATTTAAATTAAAAATTTCTTACCAAATCTTTGTGATATCTAATAATATAAGATAAATAAAGATTTCACTGTGTTCGCAATTTGCGTATCTTAAAAAGCCAAAATGATTTTATCTCTGTTGGAATCAAGAATGTTATTTTTGATATGTAAAAGATAAGGTTTGTTCTAATGACTACATTTAAATGATTAAAAATAAATGTTTTAAATCGTAAAAATATTGAAGCCTTATAAATTTGCTGTTAGGAAATATTTTTGGGTTCTAGCTGAATGGCAATCTGCCACTAATTTTCAGTCGCCCGGCATGCAATAAACTTATTTATTTTATTTAAAAAAGCGATTAACAAATACTAAAACTACGTCGAAAAAAAGTCAAAAATTTCGAAAAAAAGTCACAAAATGTCGAGAAAAAGTCAAAAAAGGTCGAGAAAAAGTCAAAAAAAGTCGAAAAAAAGTAAAAAATAGTCGAAAAAAAGTAAAAAAACAGAAAAAAAGTCAAAAATTTCGAACAAAAGTCAAAAAAATTCGAAAAGTCAAACAAAAGTCAAA
The DNA here is from genome assembly GCA_949320105.2 of Crepidodera aurea. Classification (NCBI taxonomy): domain Eukaryota; kingdom Metazoa; phylum Arthropoda; class Insecta; order Coleoptera; family Chrysomelidae; genus Crepidodera; species Crepidodera aurea. The sequence continues at coordinate 4,115,091 of OX439477.1, forward strand.
AATTTCGAAAAAAAAGTCACAAAATGTCGAGAAAAAGTCAAAAAAAAGTAAAGAAAAAGTCAAAAAAAGTTCAAAAAAAGTCAAAAATTTCGAAAATAAGTCACAAAATGTCGAGAAAAAGTCAAAAATAGTCGAAAAAAGTAAAAAAAGGTCAAAAAAAGACAAAAAAAGTCGAAAAAAGTCAAAAATTTCGAAAAAAAAGTCGAAAAGAAGTAAAAAAAAGTCAAAAGTTAAAAAAAAGGTAAAATAGAGTCGAAAACAAGTCAAAAAAAGACAAAAAGTCAAAAAAACGTAAAAAAACAGTCGAAAAAAGTCAAAAAAAAGTAAAAAAAACAAAAAAAAGTCAAAAATTTCGAAAAAAAAAGACAAAAAAGTTCAAAAAGTCAAAATAAGTTGAAAAAAGTCAATAAAAGTAAAAAAAGTCAAAAAAGTCGAAAAAAGTCCAAAAGAGTCGAAAAAAAGAAGTCAAAAAGAGTCGAAAAAAGTTAAAAAAAGGCAAAAAAAAGTCAAAAAAGTAATAAAAAAAAAGTATCGACGAGCTGTACATAGTCAAACCATAAGTATTCTGGACCGAGGCCATTTCATATCTGGTATTAAAAAATGCCTTGTTGCGTTTTTGACGGATATACAGGGTGATATTTGAAAATATGTGAATTATTTTCCTTAGTTGACAGTGGTTAGTCAGGAATCCTACTACTAGACGTAGATTTTTCCTGGTCATCACCAAGTATTTCTTCGACGCCAGCTTCCCAGGGTCGCTTTGGCAAAACTGCGTCCCTTGATTTCATCCCATCTCTTTAGAGATTGAGCATGGGTGTAACGTTTGGCTAGTTCCGCAATTGCCGAAGTCGTCAAGCGGTAGGTGTCGCTGAGTCCTAAAAGTCTTAGTCCAGCCGCAAGGAATCGGCAATGCGGTTACCTTTACTCCTGTCTTGCCTTTAACCCACCTCAGGTTAATATTGTTCTCTACCGATGCGCTAGCTAAAGCTGGCACTCTAATACCAGCCCTGATGTAACACGCTGTCTATTCAAGGCTAGTAGAACTGTCAGTGCAGATTATTGTTTTTGCCAGAAATTCCTTTTCTGGTTAGTTCTTTTGTGGCAATTGAGATACTTTGAGTGTAGATCCAGGTGACCACTCGGACCACTTGTGGCACGAGGTCCTTGGAGAGGTCCCACTGCTAAAAGCCAACACAGATTCGGTTGCACCAAGATATGCCTTTCACACGTCCTACAGAGTAATAATAAAAAACGTACAAGAGGCTACATTGGCAGCAGGTGCCTTGTGCATCTACACCGATGGGTCTAAAACAAATGAGGGGTCAGGCTGTGGAATTTATTCCAGATCCCTGAACCTCAATATAAAATGGGGAATGGGTTCTAATGCCAGTGTAGCTCAAACAGAGCTCACTGCTATCTCCACCGCCGCAAAAGAGACTACCAGAAGAAACATTACTGGTAATAATATTTACATCCTCACGGACAGCAGACAGGCACTACTAGCTCTGGATAGACCACGCAGTACATCAGATCTAGTACTAGAATGTCACCAGGCCCTGATCGAAGCTTGCAACAACAACGTGGTCACTTTAGCTTGGATCAAAGGTCATGGAAAATCAAAAGGCAACCGTGCAGCTGACTCATTAGCTAAGAAAGCAGCCTCCCATAAACTTTTGGGACCTAGCACTTTAATAAGCTTATCGGCATCAGCTGTGGCTGACCTACTAAAGAAGCACTCCCTTGACAAGTTTAAGGGTAGACGGGACGACGAAACAGGCTGCAAGCTAGCCAAGGAACTATTACAGTATCCGAACAGCGAAACAGCCAAAAAATACATGACTATGAACAGACAGAACCTGCGCACAGCCACAGGTATCCTGACTGGCCTCTGTCATCTACGAAAACACCTCTGCAGGATGGGGTTATCTGACAATCCACTGTGTAGAGGCTGTGAACAGGAAGACGAGACTGTCGAACACATTCTTTGCGAATGCCCGACACTCTCACAAATGAGACATTTTCTTTTCGGCGAGCGGTGGCTAACACATACCAACAAGAGGGAGCTACCTTCAGACGACGTCATCACCTACTTTAAACAAGTAGGCTGGCTGACGAGCTAGAAGGAAGGCTCAACCTCAGAAGGACGCACAATGGGCCAAATGTGGAGTACGTGCTGTGGGGTGATCCACCCTTCTAGATTTACAGATACAGATCCATTTGCTCACTACCAGGGGTTCATTCCTGGAGTTGAGTTGCTGGGTAATTGTTGGAAAGGTTGTTTTATCAAACGCTCCCTCAATATCTATGAATATACCCAGGGTGGATTCTTCATTGTCCATTGATCTTTCAATTCTGCCAACCACTAGGTGAAGGGCCGAATTTGTGGATCTTCACGGAGTATATGCATGGTGGTTTGGATGAAGTGGGTTGGGAACTAGCACTTCATCTCTTATATACCTGTCACATAGCCTCTCTATTGTTTTTAAAAAGAACGATGTAAGACTAATTGGTCGGAATGCTTTTGGTAAGGTGTAATCCATCCTTCCTGGTTTGGGTATGAATACCACTCGTACTTCTCTCCGCTTTCTAGGAATATACCTCAGAGCTAGAGAGGCTCTGAATATTCCAACCAGGTGCGGCATAAGGATATCCATTCCCGACTGAAGTAGGGCTGGTCCTATACCGTCAGGTCCTGGTGACTTTAAAGGGGAAAAGCCCGATACGGCCCACCTTATCTTATCCTCATCAATTACTGTACTAGCTAATTGCCAGTCGTATTGGGAGGGTGTTGCTGGTGCTTCCGTCCAGTTCGTCGTTCCAGGAAAGACAGAACCTGGGAAGTGAGTTTCCATAAGGATCTCGGCGCTCTCTTGGAGGTTGGCGGCACGTTCGAAATGCTATAAAAATGTAAGGCGACAGGTTTTTTGTCTGAAAATTGATTTTTCTGCATCAGGTGACCCGACTTTATCTATAAAAGTGATTTTCAGACGGGCTCCTGTAAGTTTTTTTTTTGAAAATGGTCTCCTGGGTATGCGCTACACTCCCGTGCCTGAAAACTGTGTTTTCGGTATCTCAGGGCTATTATCTAACTACATGCCGGAAATCAGCCGGGATGCTACCAAGCTATCGGTTTGATTTTTTTTTAAACGATAGGTCCGACAGACAATGAGGCACATTTTAAAAATATTTCTATTCATATACAAGATGTCCCAAATAAGATACACAACTAAGTTCTGTTTTATTAAATGTCAACCCGCAATTTTTGTTACATTTTTAGATTCGCCATTAAATTGTCGATATAACGTACCCGAGTTTCTTACAACTTGTCTGCAATAGTTTTTGACTTATGTCCATTTATCTCTGTACGACGCTATTTTGATACATAAATGATCATAGAAAGTTTTTTTTTAAATTCGTGAAAAAAAATTTTTTTCAACGCCATTTTTAAGTACTTAAAATTTATGAAATCGTTGCGAATTAAAAGTAATGCCATAAGTGCTTCGTAATTTTGAGCACTTTATTTGAACTGCCTAATGCTCGGTAATTACAATTACTTTTTTAGTACTTAGCGCAACTTTGATTTGTTTACTTTCTCACCTTTGGCACCTAGTAACTACAGAAATATTTTGGAATTGAAATTACTTTAACACAATTTTTCTACCTAAAGAATATTGAAAACGTTTTTTGAGACCCTTATTTATTCTGACCCAACTAAGGTATAAATGAAACTAAAAACTAACAATTGCTATTTATTACTCAGTATGTTACAACAATTTTATAATATAACAAAAAACACTCAATAAAATAAATTCATTGTTAATTTGTGACAAACACTGCGGAATGTATATTTTATAAAGAAAAAAAAACGGTAATTATCTTCAACAATCGATATTTTCCATCAATTCTATTTACTCTCCAAAGAAATATACGAAGATAAATTAAGTATAAGGATGAAAAAGGTTCATTTTCTATTTTTATCAAGAACTGTTTAAATCTTTAAATTGATAGTTATTATTTTTAATCAATGTTTCTAATACTTTTAGAGGAAGGTATACTAAAAAATATGAAAGGAATAATAAACAATATGTTTATAAAAATTGTGATATGTAAACAATCTTTCCAAAGATAAGGTCGGCCACTTGTAATTTATGCAAGAAAAGTAATTTTTTACAAAACTATTTAATATGAATATGTCTCAATATCGACGTTTTCTATTTCTCTAAAACTCACCACAATTTGTGTTATAGAAAGGCTCGTAATAAGACACCCAATGCATATCGATTTCATTAAAGGTACTAAAATTTTCACATTCAACTAAGGTAAAAGCCCCACATTTTGAAATACCTCCACTAGTTGACACTTTTGGCGAAAATGGTCTTTCTTTCAATATTTGGTGCAGCACCAACACCAGTGGTATAGTTGAGTGTTGCAAAATGAAAGAAACGTGACGGTGTATACTATATCCAAATCGCAGAGGCCAGCGTTTGTTTATTTATCAGCGCGTGATCAAATTGGAAATATTCTTCCTATTGGTCAAAGTGAGAGGCAGGCCGTGTTTGTATTATAGAGTAGGGTCTGCTGTCTGCAGAACCGCATTAAGTAGATTGGCGCCAATAACTGACTTACAATTGCACTTTGTGTTAGCAGATTTGGGAATACCGATTTAATTTGTTTTTGAGTACCTCTTGTGAATATAGTTACCCCCTAATGTTATATTTCTTAGATAGTTGTTTGCGAATGGTTGTAGAGAACTGATTCTTTTGATTTTTCTGTCGCAAATTGGATTTTTGTGTTTTGAAAAATTAGTTTTTAAAATATGTCAAGTACTGATACCGCCGATGAAACGACACTTTAGCGCCGAGATAAAAAAAATGATTTTAAATGCATATAAAGTTGAAATTATTCAAAATCCAGGTATGCGTTTGAACGATGTAGAACTGCGAGTTGCTGAGAGACTTGGCATTGGAAGTCAAAGTGTTCGAAGAATTATTTCCGAATATAAGAGTTCCGTGGTTCTATTAGAGCCGAAAACAACCCAAAATCCACCAAATATCTGATTTTGCAGAAAAGATATGGTAGTATCAAAACTAGACAACTTCACAGTGCGCATATCTGGTGTAGGAATTACACCGTCTGAGGTGGGTGGAGAAAACAAGCACCGGTGTAGCACCAAAGATTCAAAGAAACACGTTGGTGCTGCACTAACTGGACAAAGAAACAGACTGGTGCAGCACTTTAGCCTTGGTGCAGCACTTTTAGGGCAAAGAAACAGACCTAATACATAACCTCTGAAAATTCAACGGAAATTGAACAAGCAGGACCAATAGGCGACACCAATGTCAACTATTGGTACCGGTATGTCAACTATTGATACCGATATGTCAACTATTGATACCTTTATGTCAACTATTGGGGTTTTGCAAATGACGATGATGAAAACGTCCCTACAGAACAGGGAAACCTAGGAAGAAGTTTTTTTTGGTATGTCAAGCATTGGTAGAGGATATGTGTCAAACATTGGTGATATTCAAAATTGGTAAACCAGTAAGGAATTTTAATTTATTAGATTCGACATCCTAAGACCGGTTTCTGTCTTTCGACTTCATCAGTTAGGCTTTTTGAATCCAATAAATAAAATTCCAAACTCGTATAAGTCAATAGCTATATCCGCTATAAGATAACATTTTTAGATGTGCTACCATCTATGGTAAGTGAGTAAACCAGTAAGGAATTTTAATTTATTAGATTCGACATCCTAAGACCGGGATAAAAAAGAAGAGAGTGACATCTTGACTAGATTCAGTCAAAATTTAATGTCAATACTCTCTTCTTACCATAGATGGTAGCACATCTAAAAATGTTATCTTATAGCGGACTTATACGAGTTTGGAATTTTATTTATTGGATTCGAAAAGCCTAACTGATGAAGTCGAAAGACAGAAACCGGTAGATGGTAGCACATCTAAAAATTCAAAATTGGTGTTGAGGGATCAGATGAAGAGACCCTACTGTGCATCAGTTTGCCAAGTCGACCGATGTGTTGAACGCCGCTTTTTTAAACTATGTCGTAGCTTCTAAATGGACTGTAGATTTTGACGGATTTTTTGTGTCTTTACAACTCCAAGAACAAAAACAAAGCACCTTGTAGTTAACGATTTATTAAAATAACGAAGAAACAACGCACAAATTAACAATAAAGGTACATGGTTAATTTACTAAACCATATTAGTAAATAACGAAAGAATAACGCACAAATTAACGATAACAGTACATGTTTAATTTACTAAACCATATTAGTAATAACAAAAATAAATCACATCATTCAGAAAATATGAACCGTTTTTAACTTAGTTCATGATGCGCGTATGAATGTTTTGTCTTTGAGTGGTGTTAAAACACTAATTTTTGCTGCACTAAGGAGCACTGATTTTTAAGTTTAAAATAACAATAAAGTGGACCGCCTGATTCGCAGCTAAGTACCACTGTGAAAACGAAATTTGCTCCACTAAGGAGCACTGATTTTAAGTTAAAATAACAATAAAGTGGACCGCCTGATTCGCAGCTAAGTACCACTGTGAAAACGAAATATTTTTACGTTGTGCTGGTCAACGGAGAGTTCTAAGCTGGTTTGCAGTTAGAAGCACACTAATTAAAAAGTTGATGAAGTCTAGTCCTCAAGCTTATCCCCGCCCGTCCGATTATTCTAGAAAGAGTTGTTATCGTGTGGGCGAATCGATTTTGGTTAGACGGGTGGATTTTTTTATGTCCGTCTTTGTCTCTCGCGTTGGAGAAACAAAGTTGAATTTTATTTTAAAATTATTAAATCGTGGCCTACGTGTCAAGATACATGTACTGCAAAACATCCGTTAAAATTTCTGCATGTCTTGCGATGTTGTCAGTTGGTTGTCGAAGTGGCCTACGTGATAAAATGCACGTATGATATATTTGAATATTTGGTACAATGTCGGTTTGAGATTAAATGTTTAATTTTATTGTTGAAAATTAAACAATTGGAAATGTCAATATTTGGGATTTTTGCATTGAGAAATTGAATTGAATTTTATTATAGGAAATAACTACAAAGTCTTTCCTTAAACTGTCAACTATTGGGATTTTTACCTTAATTATCTATTTTTAGTTGAGTAAAATACATAAATAAAATTCTTTCAGGCATTGAAACAACAATATAGCTCTTAAATGTCAACCATCTTATATCTCTAGATCTTATAAATTTTTACATAAGTGGAAAATAGTTATTTTTCTAACAAGTGCACAAAGTGTCACTTTTCTGCACGCGAATACAGTTAGATGAACGACGCGAAGCGGAGTTCCAATAAGTTTTTGCGTGCGGAAAAGTAACACTTTGCGCACGTGTTAGGAACAGGTGACTATCATAGAATTGTGGTCTAAAACTGAAACGCTATACACAAGAAGTATGCAAATGAGTTGCAACCTATCAGAACAATAAAAAAAGAGTGTAGACAAATTGCATCCTCATTTATACTGGATGAGACATAGTCATTGACCAATTCTAGTCAAATGTTTAACAGATAAGGTCGAGAGGCAGAGAAAAATGATTTTGTGATGTCCAATCAAATGAATTAAGTTCCAAAATTGTTTCTTGCTTTACACATATTATAGGTATTCAGATTTGTTAGAACTATTGAATTGAGAACTAGCAATGGCTGGTTGAAGTAATTATTTTTTATAAATTATGAAAACATTGAAAAACTGTTAAAAAAGTATTTTACAGAGAGTGACCACCCTAAAACCCCTACAAAAATTCCTTAGATAATTCTTTATTACATTTTTGGATCCTGTATGCCTTTTGTAGAATCACAAGTAAAGGAGATAGTAATAGCAAACCTTAAACCGTCTGTCACCCTTTCGACGTAATGTGGATTTTCATGTCCTGAGGTGAACATAAGTACTCTACCTTTTTTTGGTTCAACTGTTACATTCTTAACAGGTGTTTTTATGTCATCTAAAAATATAAATCTTCCACCTTTGTAATCCTTCTCATAATCGTTTAAATATAACAATGAAGTGTAGTGAAATGATTCATAAGTACGCTGAAAAAAATATTTAATTAAGAAAGAATACTACAAACTAAATACAGACATGCCAACAAAATTATTGTTCAAAGTAAGTTGAAACGCTATCGTCGACCACTCAACCAAAACACAAATTTTAACACACACACACACACATCAGGAGTTGATGATAGACTAAACAATTAACTATTTCTAACAGCTATTTATACTAAATGACTAACACCCCCTCCCCCGGTGGTGCCGAGCCCCGTCATCTCCAGTGACCTAATCAGCCTGATGGCTAGATTTAGAAATCAAATATCTGTATAGTAAAAAACGTATTCTTGAAATAGATGCTTACAGTCTTTACAAAAAATTAACTTTTAGGTTAACAAATATAGATTATGAGGATTGGAGTGAGTTTCATAGGAAAATGTTTAAAGTTATAGAAGTTAAATTTGCAAAGAAAATGTCGTACTTAAATAAAAAAATTAGAAAAATTAAAACCAAAAAAAATATTTTCACCCGAAACCCTAAACAGTGGAAAATCAGTCTTCTCAAACTTTTGACAAATCTGAAATCGCGCTTTTGAATAAAGGTTTGGGTTTTGCACTGCCTCCTAGAGATGATCTGGGTGACTTGATAGGACATTGAAACTTCAATTCAGTATCTCCCTGAGAGTACAAAAGGTTTTGTCCGTGAGGCATGCCGAAACCACATCTCCAAAAATATTGTATCCAATATTAGCGCTCCATCCCAAGAGGAAAAGAAAATTGTTAAAAGGTTGAGAGAGGACTGTTTTTATTTGAAAGCAGATAAAGGAAATAACTTTTATTTATTTCCTTTATCTGCTTTCTATTACGATAGAGTTAGTAATTTGATTAAATCGGGTCCATACACTTCAGTTCAAAAATGATTAGGGAAGTTAATAGTACTTTAAAAAAGTGTAACAACCTTGTTACCCCACGGAATAAATATAGATTTACAATTAGCATGTCAAAGTTGTATTGCCTTCCCAAAATACACAAACCTGGAAAGGCAATGCGACCCATTGTGTCTGCAATAAGCACACCTAGTTATAATATTTCCAAATGGTTATCAAACGAGTTTGAAAATTTAGATTTAGATTTCATAGATAAAATTAAAAATACTTCAATTCAAGAAGGCGAAATTTTAATCTCGTTTGATTGTTTCCTAGTGTACCGATTCCGCAAACCTTGGAATATCTTGAAGAATTACTCAAATCAAACGACTTGGGTGACGAAATTACTCAAGAATATTTACTTTTGGCTAAACTTTGCATGGATCAAAATTATTTTCAATTTAGAAATTAATTTTTTAAACAACATGAGGGAACTGCTATGGGCAATTGTCTATCACCGTTCATGGCAAATCTCTTTATGAGTAAATTTGAAACCAAGATTAGTCAAGAATTTGAGTATTTCCCACCATATGGTGCAGATATGTGGATGATGTATTTGCTGTTTTCAATACTAAGAAAACTAACTTAGTTGACTTCGTGACAAAATTAAACTCCATCCATAAAGTTTACCTATGAAATAGAAAACAATGGACAACTACCATTTTTAGACACTTTGGTTATCAGGAACGAGAATAAGAATTTGATATTTTTAGGAAAGATACTTACCACAAGCAGGTATATCCCATCAGATTCTTTTCATTGTAATCAACACAAGATGGCTAGCTTACATTTCCTATTACATCATTTATTTAACTTCCCACTAAGTAAAGAAAGATTTAATAAGGAAAAGAATCTGATTAAGGATACAGCTGCAATAAATGGTTATGACGAAGACTTAGTTGACAAACTAATCAACAAACATAAATTTAAGAAAAACCTACGTGACACCACGTTTTTCCAACACGAAAAAAAAGACTGAAAAATTCGTTTCAATACCGTATAATCCCACTTACACCAAAGGACTTACCAGCGTGTTCAAAAAAGCGGGTTTAAGTTTAGTTTTTCAGTCTAACAACACTTTAAAATAGTTATTAGGTAATCCCAAGGATAAAAACAGTAATTTGGAAAAAAGTGGTATTTACGAAATTAGTTGTGGGGATTGCGATAGAAAGTATGTTGGGCAGACTAGACGCTCTGTACAGGTCAGATTTAAAGAGCACATGGCTCACTTAAAATATGGGCGTACAGAAAAATCTAGTATAGCCGAACATGCTTTTAATCAAAATCATAGAATAAGTATAGACAATGTAAAATTATTTAAAAATGTAGGTATCCAATAATAAATTGTCGGACGCATTTGAAAGTATTGAAATAGGTAAATGTAAAACTAGTTTAAACAGTCTGCTTTTTAGTTTACTTCATTAGGTACGGGCAGATTATTCATCCTTGGCTGATTAGTCACCCTTGGCTTATTAGGTCACCGCCGGGGGGAGGGGGTGTTAGTCATTTAGTATAAATAGCTGTTAGAAATAGTTAATTGTTTAGTCTATCATCGATTCCTGATGATGCCAACATAGTTGGCGAAACGCGCGTAGAGTGTTTTGGTTGAGTGGTCGACGATAGTGTTTCAACTTAGTTAATAAACCAAAGGTTCCAATTTCCCGATTTAATTAAAATTATTGTTGTACACTTACTTTGTCAATATGTTCATGCCAATACTCATCATGTCGTGTTTTAGGCTCAACATTAGACAGTCTCGAGAAGAATGTTGGATATGTTAAATGTAAACTGTCAAAATCAACACCAAAAGACTCTGCGATGGTAGTTTGAATTTTTTTTCTTACTAACTGATATATCTTCCTCTCATCTGCATTTAAAACTTTATTTTCACCATTTTGGGCATAGATATTTATAAATTTATCTTTATAAGACAGAGCTCCTGTATGTAGGTCCATAATAGAAGCACCACCTGATGACCCACCCTGTGCCATGACTAAAAAAATATCCTTTACTCAAAATAGAACTCAATTTTTTAAATTAAAATATGACTCCAGATTAGTTTTCGTTATCACCTTTTATTTACCTCTTATAGCTAACTTTAGTAATATATCAGCTTCTTGCGGAGTTACTACTTTATCACTAACATATCTGCCACATCTGTGGGGTATACACCCTTTGTACTTTTTTATATCTTCTAGGAATTCAGTACTACATTCGACACTTTGAGATCGCCTATTATAAGTTTCAGATTGTTTAGCCAGTACTGAATCTTTTGTACTTTTAGAAAAGTACAAAATATACATAACTATACCTACAATTAAGATACCTCTGCTCCAAACTCTTTGACCAGGGAAGGTAGGTAGAGGGCCATATTTACTAAAGATACAATATAATTAATTCCAACACAATTATTGATAAAAAAGTTTACTTACAATTTACTTACTTCTTTGTCTTTACCATTTTTCTCATCAACTTCTGTGGTTTCTTTCTTTAGTTTCTCAGTAACTTCATTAGACTTTCCCTTGTGTCTTTTTGTTACTTTGGTAGGAGATGTCATGCTTCTATACTTTTAACTATTTAACTAAACACTAAGAATGTTAAACCAACACTCCCAACACATCAATTTCAAAGTTTATAATTGAAATGTAGAAACCTAAGTACAAGTCATTAATTCTAAATTCAGCAATCTTTTATCATAACTAATCTATAAAGAGATTAAAGAAAATAAATTTTCAAGTATACTTCTAGATATGCAGATATTGAAATGTGAATAAATTCTATATAAAACGGTTACAAACTTGTTAATATTGCTATTTATGATACTATTACAAGACAGTAAACATTACTGATTTTAAAAATTTCATCCATTATTTTATTCCCTAAAAACATTAAATTACAAATTAAAAATTATTGGTTTTCTACTTCAATGTTGGTAAACTTACAAATACGGTAGAGGAACATTAACCACTAACTTTCTTCTTTTTTTCTTCTCGTCCGTAAAACGCGACTTGTATTTTATTTGTCTACAGTTTTCATAATTACCGGAGGAATGATAAAAAAATGTTCAAAAATACTATATCCAACAATCCGACAAACGAAGTCGCTCTTTTTGAATTTTTTTATCGTCTAACATGCACCATTTTTTTTGTTTATTCATTTTTTGCTTCCGCTCTCTCGTTTACTTTCCCCTTAGTTTTAGTTTTAGTTAAGCGCTATTGAAAAAAATAATAATTTAAGACTCTTGATGGGGGGGGGGCAGAGTCCCCGGGGCCCCATCTGGATCCGCCACTGGCAAAAACATATAAAATGGATTTTGACCTGTTGAAATCGGTCTAGCGATTCTCGAGATATTGCGATTTGAACAGACTTGATTTGATTTTTTTTCCTCCGATATATAGACAAGCCCCAAGTACCGTGCCCAAATTTCAAGTCGCTAGGTTAATTAGGGGGGAGAGGGAGGGCAAACACTGATTAATCTTTTTGACTCGAGGTAACTCTTTTAATTTTTGACCAATTCGGGTCAGAAAAATGACAAACTCTTTCTTGAGGACCCTGCTACAGGATGTATTAAGGAGATGATGATTTTCGCGAAAACGGACAAATAGCGACCAAATTTCTGATTTTGCAAATATCATTTTTCGATTTTCGCGACGAAAGAGTAAAGTGGGGGAAATTTTTTCGCCATCGGATACGGAATTTTTTCTCTTTGATTTGAACCCTACAAGAACTTGATACGACAACCAGGACGGGAGGGAAAGAGGTGAAAGCGTTTTGCCCTGTAGAAGGGCAAGGTAGGGTTAGTGACTTCGTGCTCGGCTCATTTTCAAGGGCAATTAATTGTCTTTCAAGATTTTTTTACCCCAAAACTCTAAACTATATTAGTGCCTGCAGGTGCGCGTGAAATAGTTATAAAAGCAGGTGCGCTAGCTCAGCCGCCGTGAAGTTAGATGCCGGTGTGTTCTCCGCGCGGAGAAATTCCGAATACCTTCAAATCGCAATATCGAGAACCACTAGACCGATTTCAACAGTTTATGCATTATAATTAACATTTACTTGTAAATTAACTTCCTATTTTTTTACCATTATTTATAAATAGAAACCAACTATTAAAGATCACTAAGCATATGATGGATGAATCATCATAATCAAAAATGTTTTGTTTGTATCAGAAAACCCAGTCAAGCAGAAAATTTTTTAGGGTCAGGCCTGCATCCCTGTCTTTACCATAGCAAACTATTAATGTCAGTACAACACTGAAACAAATTTAAAATAAACCAGCGGTGACATATGTATACCGATTCGTTTTTAAGGAAATACTTTTCACACAGTCAAGAAAATAATCAATATTGAAAAGGACGGCGCATGAGGTAAATTTTCCTTTTCACAACAAGCAAAATATCGAACTGAGAACAGTTAGAAGTCGAAGATGGTTGTCAACGCTAGAAAAAATGCGAGGTAGAAAATTAAAAAAATTATAATTAATTTATATAATGATTTAGTTTTCTTTTTTTACTTACTTGATTTAAATAATATGAATCGTTATACTATTCTGCACCAATTGGGTGATGGTACATATGGGTCAGTGGTACTTGGACAGAGGAAAGACACTGGTGAAAAAGTGGCTATCAAAAGGATGAAGAGGAAATATTATTCTTGGGATGAGGCTATGAATCTTAGGGAAGTTAAGGTAAGTCTTGATATTATCGTAGACTAATTGTTTTATTTGGGTTTTTTATTTTTGAAAACCTTGACAATTTGTGTAAATTATTTTTGACATTGATAAGTGTAACAGTACAAACATATAAATAAGTAGAGACCAATACTGCACTAATAAGCACAAAGGGGGTATCTGCAATTAGGCTAAAACTGAGAAAATGAGGTTTAAAGTTCTAACTTAATTCTTTTTAGTTTTTTGAAGTTTAAAGATTTTAAAAATATTACTACCATTAATGTAATTTTATTCTACATATAAATTACTGTATAAAAGCGCATAAACACTTTATTTGTATTTATTTATTGTATAGCAGCAGTTACAACCAATACAATATAAAAAACCAATGATATACTAAACTAGTCGGTCGTAATAATATACATAATGCTAAGGTAAGAAGCCGTATCTACAGAAGATCCGACCAATATTCCAATATCTCTTAGTATTATCACTTACAACCAAAAGGCCTTAGCAAAAGGTACAATTTGTGCAGATACGGCTAACAAAATAAAGGTTTTATTAATAAACTACTGTTCAGGACACAAAAACCTTAGTAAAACAAGCAGAAAATAGCAACAAATAATCTGGTAATAATATCTCAATATGGCCGAAAAATGCAGATACCTCCTTTGTGCTTATTACGACAGAATAGTACGACATACCGTAACCAGAATTTTCAACTTATTTGCATACAGAATTTTCAAGTATTATTGAGAGTTTACAAAAAAGTTGAGGGCGGAGGGCTTTTTTAGTCACCCGAAAGGGTCAAAATTTATCTTTAAACATGTAGACCATGGGCAACCCGATTTTAAATACCGGAATTCATAAAAAATTCTTAGCAGTATGTGGATGATCAGAAAATTTAGGGTAAATTAAGCAAATTAAAAAAAATAAATTAGACAAATTAAAAGTTCCGGAAGTTGAATAATATACAACTTGAGGGTTGGATATTGGTTTTTTTTAGATTTGTAGCTGAAATATGCATCCTATCGAAAAAAGTTTAATTTAAAAGTTGTAGATAATTCAAAAATATAAAACTTTTGTATTTGTATTTTTCAACATAACCTCAAAATTATCGAGAAAAACCTTTTTTTTTCGTTTTTAATTTTTATCTCCTGCAAAAATAATTTTTTTTATGAAACTCGGTAAAAACATTCTTCTTTATGTTTTAAATAAGCTGTAATTTTTTCAAAGCAAAATATTTATTTTTCGATTTTCTACGAATTTAAATTAAAAAAAAGCCTAACTTTCAATTGAAAAAGTTCAGAAACAAGTTTTCAATTTTTTAACTTTATCAGTGATCATTTTCTTCGTTGAAACCTCGACTTTAAGATGGTATGAAAAAATATATCGTCCGTATAGAAAAATATCGTTAAAAATGAAGAAAACCAAAAAACGACATTTTTTAGACAATTTTTTATTTCTTATTGCAAATAAGCATTGAAATTTATGAAAAAGGTTAATTTTCATGTAATATAATGTCATTTATATTATATTAACTATTAATAGTTTGGAAATTACCGAAAACATTGTTTAAGAGCAAACCGAACCTCTTGAAAAATTTTAATAACCTTTTAAGCCTTTAGTTTTAGTCTGATTTTTGTGAAATTTTCAGGAAATACTAATAATTACAAAACTTAGGGTGGAGACCCCTTGATATTTTTGTAAACCTTCGAAAAGTATTTATTTTGTTAATTTTAAATGGAAAATCATAAAAAGAAATATCCGCGCCATTCTGCATTAAATCTACGAAAATTTGCTCCTATTTATTTTAATAAATATCAAGTAGTTTTTAAATAAAAACTCGTCAAAAAATAGAAGTGAAATTTGCTTCTCACAAGAACTCCGGATGCCAATTAAGTAATAACCGAATTCCATAATAATTCGCAATTCGTAAGTTTTGTAAGTATGCAACCCAATTTTTAAAAATTTTATATACCGGGTGTTGTTTAAGAGCAAAATCATTTCGATAATTTTTTTTGAAGGCGGACCTGGATTCTAATTTTGGTCACTATGTCTCTTAATTGTTTTAATGGAGTAGAACAAACTTGCCAAATATCAAATAAATATACAAGGCGGTTCCAAAAATACGGGGGATAAAAGAAATGAGCAAAATTGATAAAACACCCTCTAACTCAGTAATGAAGCGAGTTAGATATATCAAATTTAGATTCTTCTGATTCGTCTACATGTTCTTTATCCACAGTTAGCTTATGTTCATTTACCTAGGAAACATCATGTATAATTAGAGAAGTTTTATGAAGTTTTTAAGTATTCGATTATTGTTTAATGGTAGCACATCTAAAAATGTTATCTTATAGCGGATATAGCTATTGACTTGTACGAGTTTGGAATTTTATTTATTGGATTCGAAAAGCCTAACTGATGAAGCCGAAAGGCAGAAACCGGTCTTAGGATGTCGAATCTAATAAATTAAAATTCCTTACTGGTTTATTCACTTTGTATTAATCTCTGAAAGGGATAAAAAAGAAGAGAGTGACATCTTGACTAGATTCAGTCAAAATTTAATGTCAATACTCTCTTCTTACCATAGATGGTAGCACATCTAAAAATGTTTAAACAATGTTATCGCTAATTTCAAAACAATTAACAGTTAATTGAATGTGACATTATACTACATGAAAATGAATCGTCAATTCTTATTTGCAATAAAAAATAAAAAATTGTCTATATTAACTGACAAATCAATTATGAAAATATCGTTTTTTGGTTTTCTGTATTTTGAATGGTATTTTTAGATACGAATAATATATTTTTTTCATATCATCTTAAAGTCGAGGGTCCGGAACTTTTATTTTGTCTAATTTATTTATTTAATTTACTTATAATTTACCATAAATTTTCCGACCATCCACATCATACTACTAAGAGTTTTTTTGTTACAAAAATGATTGGCCCTGGTCTAATGTAAAAAAGTAAATTTTCGTCCGTTTCTTTGGTTTTGTAATAGAGGGAAGTGAAAGTGTTGAGAAAAAATTGAGAACGGACATTTTGAGTGATTCGCAAGGTTTTATTTTTTTTTTGTCTGGTTAATACAGGGTGTCTCGTTGGTAAACGGAAATATTTTAAAGGTAGGTAGAGGTCACAAAGGCGATTCTAAATAACCTATATATAATGGGTCTCTTGGCTTCCATAACCGAGTTACAGGGTGTTTTATCAATTATGCATAATTATTCATTTGGCCAGAACTTTTGAATCACTTAGTATATCTTTTCCATTTTTGGCATACAGATTACACTTCTCACGCATAATGTACTGAAATATTGAGAGATATGAAAATCCAGGTTCGGCTTTAGGGAAAATTGAAACATATTAAAAATATCAAAACAACACCCTGTATATCACAATTTTAATATTTCCATTTTAGATTTGAATAGAGGGGAAAAACTGAATTGAAACAAGTTGTTGTTGTTATCCCGCCACCGAATCGAATGGGAAAATTTTTATATTGAAAGTAAAATTTTCATTTAATTTAGAAAAAACATATTATGAAACTCATTTACTGGTTGGCAAGTCTGCTGTGTAGAGAAGATATAGTGTGGGTCCCAATACGCTGCCCTCGGGAACTCCTGCTTTAACTGGAAATATTTGTGTTGTTACTTGTTCGTGTTGTACCATAAAGTACCTTTCTTGCAGGTATGATTCTAGAACAAGGTATATTGTGTGTGGTAGTGTGTTCTTTAGTTTATAGAGAAGGCCTTGGTGCCAGACCTTGTCAAAGGTATGGTTTACATCTAAGAAAGCAGCTACACAGTAGTTTTTCTGTTCAAAAGTTTGGTTGATGGTGTCGACTACTCTATGGACTTGTTCGATCGTACTGTGTTGCTGGCGGAACCCAAACTGGTGATCTGTTATGAGGTTGTTTCCTTCGATGTGGTGCATGATTCGTATTAAAAGGAGTTTTTCCAGGAATTTGCTCAGGATAGGTAGGACGCTTATAGGTCTATAGGAGGAGACATCGTTGGGAGGCTTTCCAGGTTTCGGGATGAGGATGACTTGTGCAACTTTCCATTGTGCTGGGAAGTATCCGAGACGTAGAACTGCATTAAATATTATTGTTATCTGTAGAATTCCTTTCCTAGGTATTTCTTTTATGAGCTTTCCTGTGATCAAGTCGTAGCCTGGTGCTTTGTTAGGGTGTAGGTTATATTTTATTTTTTCTTGAACTTCCTTTACTGTGAATAATTTCGGAAGTTGCAACATTTGGTGTGGTGCTTCTAGTTTTTGTTGAATTGTTTCTTCTTCCTGGGGGGTTAATTGTGATGGGAATGGTTGAAAGACATTTTCCAAGTGTTGTGCAAATGTATATGCTTTTTCGGAGTTTGATCTGGCCCACGTTCTGTCTGCTTTGCGTATTGGAGGAATGGGTTTTTTAAGATGTTTAATGTTTCTGGTAGCTTTCCATAAGCTATAATCTGCGTCTGCTAAATTGTTTAGGCTGTCAAGGTATTCATTAAATGATTTATTCTTGAGTTCTGAGATTGTTTTTTTTAGTTTATGTGAGGCTTTGTCGTACGCATTCTTGTCTCTTGGGTATCTGGTGCGTTGCCATATTCTTCTTAATGGGGCATTTTTGGTTGGATCTCTGAGTTGGTATCTCTGTTGTTGCTTCTCTAGCGGCCTCTTGCACGACATTGGTAAGGTAATTTACAGCTTGTTCTATGTCTTTTTTTGTTTTTAAAGGAATATACAGGTTAATGTTTTGTTCTAGTATGTGTTTGAAGTATTTCCAATTAGTATTTTTATTGTGGAGTTTTTCTGTGTGTTCCTTGTCTATTATTGTGCCACTGACTGTTGCAATTACTAGCGTGTGATCGGAGTAGAGGTCCAGGTTTGATTCAATTGCCAGATAACCAGCGGTAATTCCTTTGGTTATGAAGAAATCAAGAAGATCTGGAAGTTTGTTAGGGTCTGTGGGCCAGTACGCTGGGCTATATGTTGACAGGTGGTTCAAATGCAGTGTTTTCATGATTTTATATAACATTCTACCTCTACCAGGAGCTGTCAGTCTTGATCTCCAAGCCGTATTTTTTGCGTTGTAGTCGCCACCTGCTAGGAACCGGTTTCCTAGTGAAGTAAGATACTCGGTGGTTTCTTCCAAATGTGTTGGATAGTTAGGCTGAAGTTAGCTGAAATAGTGATTGGTCCTTTCCAGTCTTCGATTACAATGCTTGTTGCCTGCAGAATTTTTTTTATATTTAGTGAGCTCGTAGTGCCTTTTAGAATTTCGTAGTAGTAGTTTTTGTTTGTTACGGCAGAGTTTAGTAGTGATGTTAACGGTGGTAATTTTTGTATGAAGTGTAGTATAAACGGTGGTACTTTCTCTTTTGCACCAGTATTATTTTCATCATCATTTGCCATCATGGCGAAAGGTTGGAATCTGTTTTTTGTTTCGACATGCGGCAGAGTTGTTGTGGTATTTTTTGGAGGAGTATTACTGGCTCGTTTTCGTTTATTGCGAGGCCTGATCTCTTGAAAATCGTTTGGACGGATGATCAATCGGCAATCGGCTGAGGAACCGTGAAACTCGGGTTGGTCTGACATATTAGAGATGGTCTCCCACCGCGTTTGTTGAGTATACATGCTTGTAGAGGGTTGCGTGAAGGTTTTAGTGCATTAAAATTGGAAAATTGCCTATAGGTTGAAACTTTTGTCATCAACAAATGTCCGTTCTGTTGATTATCGGTTATTTTATTGACTTTGTATTCTGCTTACTATTCGGGGCTGATTTTGTTATCGATATACATGTCCGTTTTCTACTTGTGGTATTTTTTTATTATAAAAAAGTTGTAAAAAAACTGGAACGGACATTTATAACGATTGATTTTCCGTCGCGAAAAATACCTTTTTTGAATAATTTTTTGGCTTTAGTTGGCTTTCTCTAATATTTTGACCAAATCTTGAATGGCTGAGTTATAGTTGACGGGAAAGTGAACTCTGAAAGTCTAGTGCTGCCTTGGAAAATTCGCAATGGGGCATTCTTTTGCATATTTATAGTCCAGTGAAAAACAGGGAAAATCGGCAAGTGGTGATACATTCTTCCCTATGTTTTTTGGGGCTCTGAATCGATTATTCACCGCTATTGGCAAAAAACCACCCCCGGTCTTAAAAATATCCCAAATCGTCGTGCAAAAAAATTACAATTTCCGGCTAAAAATAAGACTTTTTTATTCTTCGTCATTTTTCCAATAAATGTTATAAAAAAATTCATCAAAATTTTATTTTTACTGCTTTTCATTAATTTTACACTCGTGATAGAATCACTCAATCCCCACATAACACTCGTTGAAACATCATGGGATGAACAGGACTTATTGACGTCAGGTGTAACTGCACTATGATCACCATGCACTGACCATCCTTTTGGGATTTTATTTATTATTTATTTTAGACGTATATCTCTTATAGCAATCGCTATGATACTCTTTTTCCTCGCAGTTTTCACCCGAGAAATCACGTGATTTTACGTGCCGCAAGACTTGTCAATAGACTAGTCAAGTTTTCTGAAAATTACTTTTTGGTAAACGGTGTTTAAAGCGTGTTGCTTGATAATGGCCCGAGGCCGAAGGCCGAGGGCTATTATCCTTAAGCAACACGCTTGAAGGATTCTCTATGACAAAATTTTGAGGATTTATCAAGGCCCGAGGGGTATTCGATAAGATAATTTTTTACTTTGTAGATTTAAACATTTTTAAACTAGTTGTCAGTTTGACGTTTAATTCATTTTTAATCAAAAACTTGACTTGCTGAAAACACCAAACTGAAAACACCACATGTAGGGTGTTATCGCTGTAATCCATAGCTGATTGGATGAAATTTGACACATGACTCTAAATTAAGTAATTTGATTGGTTACAATAGTTAGTAAAAAATTATCAGTAGTAATACCCCTAGGGCCTTGATAATACCGAGATAATTTTGTCATAGAGAATGCTGTAAGCGTGTTGCTTGATAATAGCCCGAGGCCGAAGGCCGAGGGCTATTATCCTTAAGCAACACGCTTGAAGGATTCTCTATGACAAAATTTTGAGGATTTATCAAGGCCCGAGGGGTATTCGATAAGATAATTTTTTACTTTGTAGATTTAAACATTTTTAAACTAGTTGTCAGTTTGACGTTTAATTAATTTTTAATCAAAAACTTGACTTGTTGAAAACACCAAACTGAAAACACCACATGTAGGGTGTTATCGCTGTAATCCATAGCTGATTGGATGAAATTTGACACATGACTCTAAATTAAGTAATTTGATTGGTTACTATAGTTAGTAAAAAATTATCTTACTAATTCGACCCCGCTGAATCAAAAAATGCCGGTTGCTTCTTAACTATCCGTGATCTGCACAACCCCATTTTATTTTTTCAGGTTTAATTTTTGATCGGGAAATTATATTAAATTAATTAAACTTTAATTAAAGGTTCATCAAACTCCCCCGCATTATGTGGGAATATTCATTACTTCGAGTGAGACTTTTTAAAAGGATTGCTTTTTATAGACATTTACATTAATACTCCTGCCTTTATTCGCACTGGACAATAAAATTGATCAGCATAAGTAGAGTTGACCTAGTTTGTTTGTAATAGGTTAGTAGGTATACGTTTCTATTAACGTATGTAAAATGTTGTCGATTAGGTGTGTTATCTACGAAAATCAGAATTTAAGTAAATATGAATGAAAATAAAATTCTGTACACAATGTACACAAGTAACATACAGGGTGTCCACCAGTGGCGTAACTAGAGTTGACTCATCAGGGGATTACCAGTATACCAGATGTTATTTTTGGAAGAGCAATCAAGAAATAGCTTTTAAATACAAGTAACTCTATTTATTGATTACAATAAACTTAATAATGTAAACAATAAATTAAGACTAAGAACTCATCATAGAAATAAACTAAAATTACATTATGAAACAAGAAAAAAATATTCTTAAATATAAAATATATAAGTAAAAAATTGCGAAAGTTCCCCACTCTACAAAAGTTTATACACAATCACTAAGGACAATCTAAATTCAAGTCGGCGAGGTGTTTTTGCTAGCTCGTCCAACACTTCACTAATAGTGGTATAGTTCTTCCATTATCAATTGCAGAACACAGTTATGTAAGGAGTGATCAATATTTAATATATACGCACGGCACTCATGCCAAGCTAAGAAACAAAAAATAATGTTTATTCCCCTTATAAAATGCGGTAAATATCAAACGAACCGTCAGTCCACGTTGACTTGATTGATGCGTGTCAAAATCCATCATATTCGTTGTTTACCAATGAAAACATCGAATCGTAAACTTAAATGCACGGTATTGGCCGAAGGTTTACGAAGGCACAACAGCTATAAATCATCTCGTTTTTGTTCCAAAACATATCAGTGGGGTAGTCTCGCGAGTTTGTTGGTGGGTTTAATTTAGAAATTTCTTTAAATAAATATGGCGTTCTGGAGACCATGGGCGAATGGAGATAATGAAATTACACAGTGTAGTGAGATTCAAGACAGGTATATATTTAACAATAAAGATTTAGATATACAAACACAACAAGCTATTTTAAATATATTCGAATGTTTAAAAAAGGAAAATATTCAGCAATCTGATAATGCTATCATAATAAGAATTGCCGAATTAACTAAAATAAATAAATTTTCCGTTTATCGAGTAGTCATGAAAGGGGTTACTGTGGATCATTCACAGAACCGAAAAACATGTAAAGAAAAACTGAAATCAGTTGACAAAACTACTCAAGATTTTATACGTAGGACAATTTATAGTTTATATAAGGAGAACACGGTTGCGACATTGGAAGTAATCCAGCAAAAGCTAGCAGATTATCCAGAATACAATTATACCAGTTTAGAGACATTGCGTCAAGTTTTGTCAGTATGTGGTTTTAAACACAAAAAACTGAATAAACGGATGGCAATCACCGAATCGTCAAGAATAGTTCACTGGCGACAAGATTATTTGCGTCAGATAAAAGAGTACAGAAGTTCTAATAGACACATAATTTATTTAGATGAAACATGGTTTGACAGTCACGATGTAGTAAATTTCGGTTGGGTTGACAATAGCAAAAATTGCTGTTTGAATGGGCCATGCTCTAAAGGGAAACGCATTATAATAGTACACGCTGGAAGCAAAGATGGTTTCGTGCCTAATGCTTTTTTATTATCTGCTAAAAAAATTAAAAACTGTGCAGCTGATTATCATGAAGATATGACAGCAGAATTATTTGAAAAGTGGTTTAATGAACAGTTTTTACCTAACATTCCACCACAGTCAGTAATTGTTATGGACAACGCATCCTACCACTCGCGGCAACTCCTTAAGATACCAAATAGTAGCAGTAACAAAGATTTTCATTTACCAGGTGTGATTCCTCACTCGACCATTCACTGTTGGGTTCTAATTAACAGTGATGTTCCTAAAGTGGCGCTGGGAAACAGTAACAAAGCCTACACAGAACACGAGGCTAATGGCCATAGTAGTCGATGCCGTTGACACAGAAGTAAATAATAATAATAATAATAATAATAATAATAATAATAATAATAATAATAATAATAATAATAATAATAATAATAATAATAATAATAATAATAATAATAATAATAATAATAATAATAATAATAATAATAATAATAATAATAATAATAATAATAATAATAATAATACTTTCTCACATATCACATATTTTTAAAAATAATAAATTTATAAAATGAGGTATCTACGAGCGCCTGTGGCAGATCAAACAGAATTGTCGGTGAGGGTTCAGAACGAGTTTTTATATTCTGCAATTGATAATGGAAGAACTATATCTAGCTCTCTATCGCCTCAGACACACACAACGAATTTTGGACGTACGGTAAAAAGTCGTATAGTTCTCCCATTTTCAATTGCAGAAATATAAAAACAAAATTCCCAGAGGTGGCGGTAAGTTGCTTTGATCGGCTTGTACATGTGCCGACAAGCCGCCAATGCCGACAAAGGAACTTGTTTTTATATTTCTGCAATTCAAAATGGAAAAGCTATACACACATATTCCTTGCCGTGCTGTGTGAAAGACCCCATACATTTCTTCACGCCACTAAAGAAATGTGTATGTCACTACTTTTTACCTTACGTCAAAAATAGTTGTGTGTGTCTGAGACGTTATTAGTATAGCATATGTATTAAAATTTGAAAGAAAATTATGAAAAAAGAATTCACTAGTCTAGTAAACACCGCACTTCATTTGACCATGGAAACGCACAAGATTTGAACAAGGTTTGAACAGGGCAGCACAAGTGTAGCGAGAAGAATTGACTGACTGTATTACGTTTTGGTTTGTCATTTTAGTGTACCTTTTATTCATTAAAATAACTGTGTTTGCACTTTCTTTTATCTTGTGTTCTTGGCATTATTGACCCTTACGTCTGTAATCCCACAGTAATAACTTTGAAAGAGCAAAATCTTTAAAAATTTTATTTTTTTTAATTGTTACTTACAATTTTTTTAAATTTTTTCTAATCAATGGAGGGGTTACATCCCCAATAACCCCCCCCCCCCCTCATTACGCCTATGGTGTCCACTGCCCCGTTGGTAAACGGAGATATTTTAAAGGTAAATAGAGGTCACAAAGGTAACAAATATAGATTTTTTGGAATTGTCTGATTGTGTTATATCTTCGTTTAATGTATGGACACTTCGCAATGAAACACCCCGTAGAATCAGATAACTGTAGTAAATCCTATATACCTAGGAGAAACATCTACACCTTTTCATAAAAGACCAATCATACATTAAAAACAAACAATTTAAAAAATCAAAAATATGTGATATATAAATGAAATAGAAAGATGTGTTTATGTTAACAAAATTTTTCTGATTTAATCTTGCCTTTTCTTAATGTATTGATAATACTTTTTTATATCAAAGCAAACTTATTTTACGATAAAATAATTATTTGTTATGGTCTATTCCATGTTTCATGACTCAAGGCTTAAATAAATTATTTTAAAATTTCCGAAGAGCCGAAATCTATTGCTTTTGCAATATTTATTTTATTTTATTTTCATAAAATTCAAATAACCATCTATTAACTTCAAATGAATATATTAAAAATATGTTTGTTCTAATAATATAGGGTGTAACAAAATGGCAGGTCAAAAATTGAACCACAGTGCCCTTGGAAAGTACAAAATGAAAATCGATTTTTTCCTATATTGAACTGTTTAACATTTTGTAATGAAAATGGATACATGGCTTTCTTATAATAAGAGCATCTTTTTCATATAAAACCACGAAATCTGTACAACTCATAAAAATTTTATTTTCCTTCAAAAATTTTTAGAAAGAAAACTATCGTCGACCACTCAACCAAAACACAATTTTCACACACTCTACGCGCGTTTCGCCAACTATGTTGGCATCATCAGGAGTTGAGGATAGACTAACCAACTAACTATTTCTAACAGCTATTTATACTAAATGATTAACCCCCCTCCCCCGGCGGTGCCTGGCACTGTCATCCCCGGTGACCTAATCCCCGTCCGCCCGTAGCGGACTAAGAGGAATTGGTCCTTTGTCTCTGTTTATGACGGTTATGACGAAGATTTGGTTGACAAACTAATCAACAAACATAAATTTAAGAAAAACCTACGTGACACCACGTTTTTCCAACACGAAAAACAGACTGAAAAATTCGTTTCAATACCGTATAATCCCACTTACACCAAAAAACTTACCAGCGTGTTCAAAAAAGCAGGTTTAAGTTTAGTTTTTCAGTCTAACAACACTTTAAAACAGTTATTAGGTAATCCCAAGGATAAAAGAATTAGTTGTGGGGATTGCGATAGAAAGTATGTTGGGCAAACTAGACGCTCTGTACAAGTTAGATTTAAAGAGCACATGGCTCACTTAAAATATAGGCGTACGGAAAAATCTAGTATAGCCGAACATGCTTTTAATCAAAATCATAGAATAAGTATAGACAATGTAAAATTACTTAATAATGTATCCAATAATAAATTGTTGGACGCATTTGAAAGTATAGAAATAGACAAATGTAAAACTAGTTTAAACAGAGACAAAGGACCAATTCCTCTTAGTCCGCTTTTTAGTTTAAGCCATTAGGTACGGGCGGTTTACTCATCCTTGGTTGATTAGTCACCCTTGGCTGATTAGGTCACCGGGGATGACAGTGCCAGGCACCGCCGGGGGAAGGGGGGTTAGTCATTTAGTATAAATAGCTGTTAGAAATAGTTAGTTGTTTAGTCTATCATCAACTCCTGATGATGCCAACATAGTTGGCGAAACGCGCGTAGAGTGTGTGAAAATTGTGTTTTGGTTGAGTGGTCGACGACAGTTTTCAACTTAGTTGATAAACCAAAGGTTCCAATTTCCCAATTTAAAAGAAAAAGTAAGTTATAACTGAGTGTTCATGTTATTCGCAGGTATAAAAAATATGTAAAAAGTAGTATTTACTATAATAAATGTTCAAAATGGCCTCCATTTTCATGAATACACATTCGGCATACTTTTAAAAAGGAAAACCGAATTTTTTGGAAGATCATTGGCTTCTGACGAAATCGATTTGCACTTTCAATCATCAAGAATCAGTTGTTGTTCGTCGATTATTTCAACACAATACACGTCCTCTTTCATAAAACCCCAGAAGCAAAAGTCAGTAGGGTACAGATCTGGATTTATGGCTGGCCAAGAAATAGATGCATCATGGTCCCTTCCAATCCAACGTACAGGGTACAGACCGATAAGATATTCCCTAACTTCGTGATCGAAATGCGCTGGAGCTTTATCTTATAAATACCACATATTTTGCCTTATTCCTAAATTTACCTCTTCCAAGTACTCTGGTAAATCATTTTGTAAGAACTGCAAATAATTTGCACCATTTAAATTATTTGGAAGAAATACTGGTCCTATTAAATTTATTATTCACAATGTCTGATTAAAAGTCCTTTGGTGATGAGTCGCTTTTTTGCGTGAGGATTTTCTTCGGCCCATATATGTGCGTTATGGCAGTGGTGGATTTAGGGGAAAGCTTCAATTGACAGTAAGTAATTGTTAAAGCAACTGTTCGTTATTTATCTATAGAAACTACTACTCAAGAATTTTTGAAGGATAATGAAAAAAAGGCAGCATCTCGATAAAAACTGGCTTTTCGAAAAAGTGCTGAGGCAAAGAAAA
This sequence comes from Crepidodera aurea, assembly GCA_949320105.2. Lineage (NCBI taxonomy): Eukaryota > Metazoa > Arthropoda > Insecta > Coleoptera > Chrysomelidae > Crepidodera > Crepidodera aurea. Next base: position 4,141,963 of record OX439477.1, read on the forward strand.
ATCCAAAATGATGTATTAAACCAACGGTGTCACAATACTAATTTAATTATATCGCATAGAAAAGTTTGGGGGGTTTTAGGTTTTCAAAACCCCCCTAAAATTTTTATGGGCTGTACAGATTTCGTGGTTTTATATGAAAAAGATGCTCTTACGATAAGAAAGCAATATATCCATTTTCATTACAAATATTGGAAAAAATCGATTTTCATTTTGTACTTTCCAAGGGCTGTGCACATTTGCATTAATGTAAGTTATGTTCAATCGAGTTATTTTTTACCCCAGAATATGTGGTTCAATTTATGACCTACCTTTTTGTTACACCATGTATATTGGCTGCGCTATACAATTTAATAAATTGTTTATTTATTTTAGTCATTGAAAAAATTACACCACTCGAACGTGGTGAAGCTCAAAGAAGTCATCAGAGAAAATGACGTACTTTACTTCGTTTTTGAATATATGCAAGAAAATTTGTATCAACTTATCAAAGACCGAAGAGTGCCTTTTCCAGAATCAGTAGTTAGGAATATTATTTATCAGGTAAGTTTTAATTACCGATAGTAATTCTGATTTTCCTCCTTCCAATTTTAATACATCACTTATATTTATCGAATTGTTAACTTATGTGAATATATTCAAGGTTTAGCAAAAAAAAAACAATAAGCTCTTATTCAAAATAAATACAGGGTGTCCCGTTGGTAAACTTCTGCTCTGAGTCAGCATTTTCATGCCGTATACTATGTTTTGGCATATGTTTAACCAACTGACAGTAAAAAATAATAGAAAATAAAGTACAAAACTTGATAACTTAACGTTGTGTAGCTTCCTCATCTACAAAATACCCTGTAACTTCGTTATGGATGCCAAGAGAGATCCATTATATATGGGTTATTTAGAATCCCGTTTATGACATCTACCTACTTTTAAAATATCTCCGTTTACCAACGGGACACCCTGTATACAAGCTAAATTTTTATTTCTTCGCCTTTACCTTTCTGAAGGTTTCCTTATAATAAATTATTCTAACCCATATTCAACAAACATTCGTTTACATCGTGCTGTTCCTTAGACACGCAAATACTGAATAATTTATCGTAAAAATCAGTTATATATGGTTCGTTTTTAGCGATTTTGCAGATGCCAAGAAGCGATACAACGAATCGAATAAATAATAAAAAAAAATCATTCAAAACGTACGTTTGCTAAAAGTGTCCGTTTTGAAAAAACATTCATTTAACTTTAAGCTTGCTTTTGTCCATACTAAGAACTTGCATGCAATGTAGACCAGGGCCAATAATTTTTTGAAACAAAATAAATTCGGAAAGTTTAGGGTAAATATAAGTAAATTAATAAAAATCAAGACTGATTAAAACGAAAAGTTTTCGACTAAAGAATAATAGTACTTTTTCTCTAGATATCTTACAGTTGTGTCCATTGGTTTTGCCATCTTTTGCAATGGAAAATAAAATGGTGTGTTCCACTGTATCTACTGTTCCACAGTATACCTACGCAGAAATCATTGTCTGTTTTCCCTATTCTCTTTACGTAGGTTCTAAAGGATCCGTAGTTTGTGTTAAAAAATATTCCGTTGTCCTGTGTCCACATTCGATTTATTTTCAAGAAACTTTGAGCCCAAAATAATATTAAATCTATTTTTTTAAATACTAAAGATAAAATCCTAAAAGTGGAATCTATAATAAGATGTCCATGAAGCTGGCAGAACAAAACATGACTAGATTAATAATTAAATGCTAATTTGATGCCCTAATGAAAAATTTAATGCTCCATTTAAAAAAAAACACGTGTTCTGCTAGCTTTAGATGAACTCAGCAGAGCAGACTATTTCAATGTTGTTAAAGCTAATGAAATTAGCAGTTAATCTAAAGCTAGCAGAACATGCGTTTTTACTTTACCATCCGAAGTGATAAAGTATTGTAATCGCAAAAAAAAAGTCCAGCTTTCAGTGGATTTACATGTTTTGAGACCCCCTAAGTCATTTAAGACCATTGGAGTATGGAGTATGGAGTATGGAGTATGGAGTATGGAGTATGGAGTATGGAGTATGGAGTATGGAGTATGGAGTATGTAGTCCGGAAAAATTTGTGTGCGCTCTAACTCCAACTGCGATCGGAATTTCCTAACCAAATTTTATATTTAGCATTTTTACAACATGCTAATGAGCTGATTAGATTTTGGGCAAAATCTGACAACCGGAAGTGGGGGTTTACTCTTGAGAATTTTCAGATTTTCGCAATTACTATCGTTTCTATTAAGTTTATGTAAAAATAGTAAGAGAAAAAATTTATTTTAAATTAAATTTACTATAAATTTTGTTTAAAAACTTTTTTCAAATTTTGTATTATAAGCGAGTTAAAAATAAAATATGGAATAACATAGTTGCATAATAGCGCAAGCGCAGTAGAAGTGTTTTGTTTCATGGAGACAATTGCACGCTCTTGCCAGGCATGGCCTGCCTTAAATACGTACAAGTAATTGGATTATGAGCCCGTAGGGCCGTTAAAGTATGGTAAAGTCATGTACATGGCCACATCCGATTTTTTTTAAAAGGAGCAATACATTTTTCATTATTATTTTTTTGTAAATATTTAAGAAATACTCTTCTTAATAAATAGTAAAACCACTTATTTTATTAAAGTTTTTTAATTTTGACGTTTCGACTTTCAGTCGTTTTAAAAAATGACATTACAACATACATAATAAAAATTTACTATAGAAACCGATCACTGGATAATCTTACAAAATATGACAACAACATAGAACAGGAAAGTAGATTTTGAAATTGAAGATGTCAAAATCGGTTGCCGACATATTTTTGTGACGTTTCTGGAAACGAATTTTAAAAAGGATAGCGCTTTTGCATATTGTCACGAGGTCCAATGGACCTACGTGTTACTGCTACGTATTTAGGGTGAAATGCCCTTTCGGTCTTTACAAAGTGTACCTACTTACGGAGGTATCTACCCGAATACTTAGCAGTTATTATATCTTAATACCACCACTCACTTTGAGAAATGAAACAAGAGACGTAAAAAACAAATACACTTTTATTTGGATCACCCTTCAAATATAGGTACATAAGTCAAATACAGATTAACAATAATGGCTTACCTAAACATAACGAACTAGGAGCCTGTCACAATTCCTTTATTAATTATTCTTTTCTAGAGGGCTTATTTTGGCTTTGGCTCAAACACCGGACTGTAATCTTTATTGTACTCTTTAAAACTTAACTTTTAACGCTACTTTTCACTTTGGCCGATCGCTCCTCTTTCGGAGACCATTTTGGCCATTAGTGTACAAAAATTTAACTCGCGATTTACCCCTCGATTTGCAGCCAACGACCGACTGTCCATTCTTTCTCGTCGCAAAGGGTTTCTATGAAAATTTCGCTGACAGTTGCAGAGTTCATAGTTTGAGTAAATTGTCCTATTTTTATCGTAAGTAATATCATAAGGGCATCAAATTTTTCCGAAAAAAATCGAAAAAACACGTTCCTAATTAATATTTTAACAAGAAGCTGGAGTCGAAGACGAGGATTTTTGCACCTGCACGAATGCATTTTGTTAAAAAAATATTACTTTGCATTGTATTTTTTCACAGGAAAAATTAGATGCCCGAATGGTATTTGACAAGAATATTTCATGAGTAACAGATTATTCTGCATACACATAGCTTACAAAACATACTACCTATTATATATGCATACATAATAAATATGTAGGTATTAATTTGAAAACTGAAAAACATGTAAATTTATTTAATCACAAAATACTACAAACTTAATTATTTATGATACAATTAAAATATAAATTGCAATTTTAGTACACAGTAGGAGTATTGTTTGAAATCATTGACAACGTTGGGTGTAAGTAAATCATTAATGTTGTTGATGGGTCCAGCTGTAGGTGAGAAGCTCGAGGAGTGGCTGCTGGATCTTTTGTTTTCTGTTTTTTAGCTGGAGGTTCTGAGGCGTCACTTCTAAGGGTGTTTATGCTGTTGGAATAATGTTCATCATCCATTTGCAGACAAGGCTTAATTGAGTTGGCTGAACTGTGGCCAGTAATTTTATTTAATTGACGTTCACCCATCTCTGCCTTAGCCAGGTTACTGACTGCTGTCGACCGCATTTTTATTTCTTTTGTATTTAATCCTGCCTTCTCTGCTGCTTCTTTAGTCCATTTCGAAAGTTCGTTTTTTACCACTGTCTTTTTGTATCATCCACTTGATTGTTCTTTGTTCCATGATGGGTTTATTGTTAAGAATAATCTATCAGTTGTTATTCTAGATGAACGTTTAACCATTAGAATTTTAAAAAGACGGACTGGACAAAAGGTAGGGTTCTTCGTGTTGGGGACCAACCATTTACTATCGGCCATTTTTATCTCCACTCTGGGGCGTTTTATTGAAGAGAGGCTTATATTCTACTCTTCCTAAAAAGTAGGATTTTTGAAAATCAGTTATTTTAAAAATTATGAAACTATGTTATCTACCTGTTTTAATCTCAGAATTATCCATATCCTCTTTAGGCCGCGAATACCCGCGAAACCCCGTGAACGCGAGTGTGGATGGTTTTCACGCCCTTCATTCTTGTTCGCGGCCTGTTCCCGTTCGAAGTCGGTACTTTGTACCCGCTTCAAAGGATTCGCGACGTGAACCGCGAAAGGCTCTCCACACTCATGATAGTTCCATGGCTCGCAGCTACATCAACTTCCAGTTCGTCCATCTCCAGTGCGTGAACAGGAATGAGACATTGCGAGTGTGGAGGTTAAATTTTTCGCGCTAGGTTCACGGCGTGAATGTAGAGCCGCCTTTTAAAATAATGAAATCTGCAATTTACTGCTTCTCCACCTCTCCAGGCAAGTTCTACTGAAGCGATGTAAAATTTTCGCTGGAGTCCCGCCGGAGTGTCTTCGTCGCATAATAAAACCATTGCGTAGTATTCTTCCAATTTTAATGAAGCAGAGCTCGATTTCCTTTTATTGGCGCTCATCTGCAAATTCCTTCGTTTCGCATTACGAGCTTCCCTACACTAGACTTGAAGATAATATCTTTAAATTGATCAAAAATTATTTTCCACTTTTATATTGTCTTCACAACTAGTTTTTTGTAATTTTCACCGTTTTCTTTCTTTATATTCCACGCCCAATTTTTCAGGATTAGGTTTAGTTGCTCTAAACTTGTAGTTTCCAAAAGCTCGTATTTCTTTGCCTTGCAGAATTCCGTAAACTGTTTCCATATGGGTTTTAACGGTATTGTTCGGTACACTTTTCTCAATCGCCAGATCAATATTAGTCATAGAATCACTTCCAGCGACTTCTTTTCACTACATGAGCTGACTAGCATTGTTTAAAAACAATATTACAAAATGTATTGACAATAAAATCAGAAAAATTGATTAGCGTCGTTTTCTGGTGTCCTAGAAGACCGTAATTACTTGTTGTCAAAGGTATTGTAATTTTTGGTGACAACAGCTGTCAAGTTTTGCCGCGGGTAAACTCGAAAAAACTACTGACAGGAGCTGTCATACAGTTTTTTCATCAGTTGTAATTCAAAATTGCGCATTTGTGATTGGTGGAAATTAAGACAAGGGATATAGTCTCTATAATAGCCTCTCCATCAGGCAATTTAACATCGATTTTCGTCTTTCTGCACTGTCAGCCAAATTTTGGAATGAGACCTGGTTTGATTAAATGTTTATATTTTAAGTTTTCTAGTATCTAAAGTTTAAATAAAATAATTTCGGTAAATAAAATTCTTAAATGATTTTGACCTATTTTTCCAAAATTAATATTTTAATTATATATGGGATTTGTGACAATATTATAAGAGAATTTATACTTCGTCATAAATGAAGTTTTCTTCAATTTCAAAATCTACTTTCCTGTTCTGTTTTGTTGTCATATTTTGTAAGATTATCCAGTGATCTGTTTCTATAGTAACTTTTTATTAGCCCCTACATTTTCACTCAACTGTCTTTGTCTAATGTCAACGTCTCTTCAGATTTTTCCACGATCGAATACTTCGTTAATTCATTTTTCAAAAATTATTCGCGAAAAGTATGTTTTGCTAATCCTAAAATCACAGCAAAAATTTATTGTAATTTGGGATTGAGAGTGCGTCGCCAATAAAATTCTTGTTAAAAATATTAAGAAACACTATATAAAAGCTTTTCCAGTAAAGTAATGTCATTTCTCAGTGGTCTTCGTCGACATAATGTATTGGTTTTATTGATATCTGCAGGTCCTTTTTCCATGACCCCACTAGTCTGGTTATAAAAATTGACCCAACCTTGGCATAATTTTTCAGTAAATATACATAAATTATACCAAGTTCTGTTTACGATTTTTAATCAATTTCTAATACAGCTCCTTAGTCATTGTCGCATTCGTATCGATTGTTTGCATTATTTATTTACTAAAGTATAACTTTCCACGAAATTATCATCCCTAACGAGTGATAACGATCTGGCAAATAACGTTCCATTTAGAGAATGCAAATGTCGATAAAGAAGGTATTATTGGACAATAAAAAAATCGATCATGTGATGGTTAATGACTAAGAAAAAGTTTTCTCCACGACCACTACTGAATGTAGTTATTCTGAAACCACTTATAATAACAGAAAAGAAACATTCTCGCTCTTGAGATTGAAAGAAAATTCTGAAACAATTGTCTCTTATGTATTTCATACGTATTTCTTTCTTACTTTAGTGTCAGAATGTTCCTTCTGTAACACCTAGCTGTAAATATCACGTCCGCATTCTAGATAGCCATGACAGTTCTACGCGACGTGTTATTTATTTAGTTTTAGTATGTATGTATATCCGGAGGATCTCAAAATCCACTCGTCAGCAAAACCAGATCTACTCCACTAATAGGCGTACTTTGCAAAATAAGTTTCTATAATATAAATAAGGTCACAGCATATATATATATATATATATATATATATATATATATATATATATATATATATATATATATATATATATATATATATATACGCACTTCGTAGATTAAATTTTGAAGTTATATTATTTACAAAAAATAAAAATAAACCTTATGCATCTGACACTTTAACATTGAACGAATTAAATTTAACCAATAAATAACAAGGAGGATTATATGTTGGGATTAAACTTTTTTTAATCTCTTGGCATTAAAAATAACGCTTCAGTACTTACCTAAACTCAAAGATTAAAAAAAAGTTAGTTCAAGAACTATCTTTAAAAGTCACTGTTTTCACTAAAACTACTGGTATCACTATAATTGTCTTTTCTGAGGTTTATTATTATAGGTTCTATTAAATTATCCATTGATATATCCACTTTCCTAAATGAATTTTCCACATTTTTAACATGATCAATGCATTTCCCCAATGTTCTCTATTTACAACTGAAACTGCCTTCAAAAACAAATTTCGCACATCAGGAAATTTAAATGTTTTATTGTTTTGAGAAACATAACCTTTTAATAACGTGACCAGATCAGTTCAATGGGATTTAACTCTGCGTGGTACGGAGGCAATCTGAGAATTTGAATTCCTTTTTCTCTGGCCATCTCATCCATAATATATTTTTTGAATTTGTTTTTATGTTGCCTTGCTATTACTAATAATTCTGCCTTCAAGGATTTAGGAGGACTGATAATATTTTTAGAATAGAGCCATTTTGAAATATATATTAATACAAAATTCTGAATCAATTAAAATACATACGATACGGCTATGAATAAATAAAGTCTGACTTATCTGTCAAAAGAACAGGTTTATTGCAGTAGAAACCGTGGAAACAGATTAAATCTAGACAAAAACTATATTAGGCCGATCAGATGTATTAAAATTTAAATTTTAACTACAAATAAGCATTGAAGGATGAGGTAAAAATAAATTTCTACCTTTTGAACCTGTACTACGTTCTGCAAATTAAATACTGCACTCCTTTCTTCTGTATAGTATAGTAGTAAAAAGGTTTGACTTTATTTAATTTCTGGCGTTTCAATCTGAAAGAATTCAATTTTAAATTTGCCGCTTTATGTAAAAAAGGAAAGGTTCCTTTGACGGAGACATAAATAATTTGCTTGTCAAATGACAGCCATATCATAAATTCAAAGTTGAAAATACAACGTTGCCAATTCAATTTCAGAAATCATGGGTTTAGGTAAATATTTATAGGAACGTTGAGTAACACTGTTAAAATGGACACTTGTCAAAATGTGACACCTGTAAAAACGTGACAACTGCTAAAATGTGATACGTGTCAGAATGTAACAACTGTCAAAATGAACAAATCTCAAAATGAACAAATGTCAAAATATGACACCTGTCAGAATGTAACAAATGTCAAAATGTCACACGTATCGTACTTTTCTTTATGTATTACAAAGATCTAACCTAACCTAAAGCTAATCTTTTTTTTTTGGCGGGTGGAAATGGTTTATTCGTACGAATGAACTATTTTTCTAACTGAAAAACTTTGAAAAAATATGATATCAATATCTGCCACACCTCGAGAGTCTGGTCACAGGTTTTTGTGGAGGTTTTTACCCAAGTATGAATATCAGACCTATAATTTTCCTTCACTGCAGATCAATAAATAATAAAATCAATTGAACATAGAGTTTTTCTTATATAGTGATAAATAGAGTGAGCTGAGCGATCTTCTGTTGACGGGAACTGTGCCCTACACGCTGCTGTTGTCCGTCCCGGAAACGGGGCCTGTCCGCCGTGACTATTCGCGAAGATCAAGCATCAGTAGATCTTTAACACTGACAGCTTTTTTAATTTTCCCGCCTACTTTCAAGCCAATCGCCAATCAACTTTTTATTTATCTCCCTTTCTGTAGTTCAAGTAGATGTCGCCCACTCCGTGATTTTTGCGAATTAATTAATAATTTGTCATGTTATAAATATACTTAAATTATATACACATTGGACTGCTTAAAAATGTAGATTTGAATATTAAGAGCGAAGCTCGGTGACCAGATATTAGTTTTTAAATAGATTTTGTCAGATAATGACTTCTTGCACCAAGCCGACGATTTGAAGAAATAGTCGCTTCTGTGCGTTACAAGTGTGCATTTGTGCCGTGAAGTGTATTTAATTTAGTTGTTTTAAAGTAAAGTATTTTAAAACTAAGAAAATGCAGTGTTACGTTTGTGAACTTAGAGTTCGTCCTAGAAGATTTCGGCGTTGTGAGGAATTAATCGATCTTCCAGAGTGATTTCAAAATGCGGCCCAACATCGCAGACAGAATAATAATTTGCAGGAATGAAATATGGAAAATGGTGAGGTTATTTATACTAATTGTTATAGGCAAATTATGGCCGACATTGAAGGGGATAATGATGACACTTATTGTCAGTTTAATTGTGTACGCAATATGTTTAATTGTGACGCAATATGTGTTTTGTTTTCCAGACAATTTCTTTTGAAGCCAGGATAGACATATATTTAAAAAAGAAATATATGTTCCAAAAGGTTCTTTGTGCTGTATTAACCATTTTAATAATGAAGGGTATTTGTTATCAGATTTAATCGGAGCTCTGCGTGCTAATGCTCGCAATGTAGTCATATCTCCTAGAGAGATATCACAATGGTTTCGAGCATTAAGAAATGCTTCTGTTGATGCTGTAAAAGATCATTTTGACTCTGAAGACAATTTTGATGATGAGGACCTTAAACTTATGACAAACTTGAGTAAAAATAACTTTGAGGACATGTTTACATATTGCAGTGACATTGTTGTATATTGAAAAACTAAAGTCATTAGTAAACGGGATCTTATTACATTTTTAATAAAACTAAAGTATGATTTACCTGATAATCATTTAAAAGTCTTAATTTCGTACAACTGCAGATCAACTGTTAGCATAGCAATAAAAGCTGTCAGATTATGTTTATCTCAAAGATTCATTTCCGAAAATGTAGGTACTAGATCAATAACTCATCAAGATTTTATTAATACTCATGTAACGGATTTTGCCAGTTCGACCCTGCCTGGTGTTAGTTATTATAAATCTTCATTTATGACCTGACCTGACCTAATAAATCTTCATTTATGTATTTCGTTTCACTCTTACTCATACAATTTCCGTAAGCGATTTTAAAATTAAAATCATTAATTGTGACTTAATTATACAACTCACAATGTTCTATTTTTCAAGATGAATCTGTTGGTATCAAAATATCCGCATTTGAGTGGTCTTTTATTTTCCATAAGATGGAAACATAGTCCTTTGTACTTGTAGATTTACCGGGCATAAATCCATGTTGTTCACTATTAATAATAGATTTTTAGTGTCCCATGATAACTTTTTTGAAACAATACACTCATATAACTTTGGAATTTCCGACTGAATGCTAATAGGTCTGTAATTTTTTATATCGTCCTTGCTGTCACTCTCACTGTCACCAGAAGATAAGATAAGTTGAATAGATGGTGTAGAGGTTTTGCTAGAGTGAAAGTACATTTTTTTAGAAAGAACAGTGGAATGCCATCAGGACCATACGAAAGTTTAGGATGTTTGGACATAATATTATCGATGATCTCTTTAATATCAATGTGGTAATTAGTAACATCAACATAATTATTTTTGTATGTATAAACTGGAATTTGGTTTGGGTGTTTATGACAATAGACAGTTGAGAAAAGAAAACAAATTAACTTCTTCCTTTCATAATGCATAGTAGTAGGTAAACGGAAGTTGTCCATTTTATTATTGTAATATTTCCAATATTGGTATCAGATCTTATATTATTCTCAAGTTTAGATATAAATCTTTTGAAGCAATCATTATGTACTTGTGAACAGCGAGACCTAAGTTCAGAGAATTTAAGATAAATGAAGTTTCCAGATGTTTTATAACGCTTGTGTACATCTTTTTTCTGTTTAATTAATTTAATGAGTTCACCAGAAAACCAGTTGGAATAGCTGGAGGATCTAAATCTTTTGATAGGAATATTAATGTGTAAAGCTTGATACAATATATCATAAAAGTTGACACTTGCTAAAAAATCATTTAAACCAATTAAGTTACCATTTTTAAAATCCAAAAAAATTCTTCATAATGGAGGTAGTTAGGTGTTTCCAATTTTAATTGAAGAGAAACTGCAGAATGATATACACTATTGTTTATCAATAAATCAATGACTTCAGATACTGCAACATCACAAGAGCAATGAAAAATTAAATCCAGAAATGTCCCTCGACTATTGGGAATGCTATTGATTTGATATAAATTGCGAAGGCTAAAAGTATTAAGTAGAAGTAATGCTTTAGATTATCTGGACAATCAACATTTAATCCCAAATTGTCATTGTACCAGTATGCCTCAGGCAAATTATAATCACCACATAATAAAAGTTTACTATTCTTATAATATTGTATTGTATAAAAGGGGTCGAATGGCAGCAAGAGTCTCCCCGAACCGCGACCTTTCAGATCTATTTTTCAAACTCTGCAATTAGTAGCCTTTTGCGTGATGAGGCAACACAATTGCCTATTAGTGTTCGGCTGTTTTAAGTTCCGCTTCACATAACCTGCACCTCTCGTCTTCTCAGGTGGTACCTGACATTGCAATGACCTGATGTGATGGTCCTTAGCTCCTAAAATATATCGGCACGTCAATTCCATTATAAAGTTCAATAATAGTCGCAGAAGTTAGCAAATAACGGACTCATTCACAAATATTTTAAGCCAGCACTGCGTATGCCGGCTCGAGCGCGTAATAAAATGTCTCCCTCGCCTCTTACCGCTGATCCTCAACGGAAACTTTGAAAAATACAGAGCGGAGCCTTAAGTTGAGTGCAATATGGTCGCTAACTTGCGACTGCTTTGTTTGAGAGCGTGGTAAAAACTATTTCAATAATGGCGTCATCGGCACTGCACGTGTTAATTTAATTAAATTGTTATTTCTAAGAGTTAAATCTTGTTTCAGATTTTGCAAGGCTTGGCCTTCATCCATAGGCACGGATTTTTTCACAGAGACCTTAAACCTGAAAACATATTATGCTCCGGTACGGAAATTGTAAAGATAGCCGATTTTGGTTTAGTTCGAGAAATAAGATCGAGGCCTCCGTATACGGATTACGTTTCCACAAGATGGTATAGAGCACCTGAGGTCCTTCTACATTCAACGACTTACAGCAGTCCAATAGATCTGTGGGCGTTGGGGTGTATAGCGGCGGAGATCTACACGTATAGACCATTGTTCCCTGGGACGACTGAGACCGACCAATTGTATAAAATTTGCGCATTGAGAGGCACACCAGATGAGGTGAATTCTTAAGTTTTTTTTAGAAACGTAGTACTACCTAAAAATATCAAAATCAAAGCGGCGTCGAATGAATGCTGTAAAAATTTTGCATCCAGATGGTGGCGCCGCTCTCAGAATTCAAACGAAATAATCATTTATGAGCTTGAGCGTCGGCCAGAAGTCTGAGGTTGGGTTGTGGGAGTTTGGCTTTGGGGTTCCTGAAGAGGGGGAGACGGTGAGGAGGGTGTTTTGGGCGGGAGTGTTTGAGCCATTCGCAGTGCGAGAGACGTACTTTTTCCTTAGGAGTTGGAAACGAGAGAGAATTGGGGCGCTGGAGACGTTGTTGTAAACTTCTCCAAAAGGAAACAGATAGGGGAGATATTGGCATCGCCGTAGGATACGTCTCTCGAGTGAGAAGATTTTTCGGGCTTTATGGGGGAGGGGGGGTTAGTACGCCATATGGGACTACTCTGTATTCGGCAACGGGGCGGATGAAGGAGTTATGGATCAGGGTTTTGGTGTTGCACCGATCAAACCGGTCACATAAAGCGCCAAGGAGGCCGGATCGTTTACGCATTCTGTTGAGCGTATTGTCAAGGTCAGGAGACCATTTAAGTGTTTGAGAGAATCGAACACCCAAATAGTCTACTTCCCTTTGTTGAGCGAGCTTGACTCACTGGAGATTTACATTGACGTCTTGGGGGAACTGGATGGGTCTTTTCGAATTCGGATGTTTAAAGATGAGGAATTGTGTTTTTTGAGGATTCAATGAGACCCTCCACCTATTGCTCCAGCTGGTGAACTGGTTCAGTAGGTTTTGGGTTCGGATGCTAAGTTGGTTAGAGTTTTGGGGTACCGAAATCAGAGCAGTGTCATCGGCGTATAGAAGACGGGTTGGCGATGGGTGGTTTGGGGGAGGAAGGTCGCAAGTGTAGATGAGATAGCCGAGGGGGCCAGGGGGCCAGGACGGAGCCCTGGGGCACTCCAGGTGGGTTTGGGGTATTTTGTCTCAGGTTGAGGACAATTTTGTTGTCGCCCAGCCTTTGACGCAGTTGCCTTTGGAGCTGGGTATGGGTTTTGGTGGACGAGGTGGAGAGGAGGGCAGTTTTGTTAAAGTTGGCTTTAACAGAGATCAGGGTGTTTCTTAGTAGCTCCTGTGTATTAAGAATGTTGAATAGGGCTTTTCGAGAGGCAAATTTTTAGTCTGCTGGAGATGTTGGAGTTAGGACGTATGGTAACGTCCATAAGAGAGGGGATATCTGAGGAGATCGAGCTTGGGGGGCTAGGGAGGTCAGAGGTGGTCCGTGGGCCGTTGCCGTACTGCGTCGACGAAGGCACAGAGGAACTGGCATGGGAGAGGGATCTCACTTGGTTGCGAGTGTTCACCGTTGTGAACAATTTTTTGGGTCTTAGATTGTTAGTATGGGGGGGTCCCTAATCCAACTAGTGGGTGGCAGCCTCCCCACCCAAGGGCTGTTAACCCCTGCAAAGTAGGCTTGACACTAGAAGGATACAGTTTGTTAGTTTTTGTTTTTAGGTTTCTTACTCTTTGGTCCGGTTTTTCTTTCTTGGCTGAAATAGAAATTATTAGTGGTGTTTGTATGTAAGAAATTCTTCCAATAAGTACCTAAAAGAGAGATTTTGAAATTCTTTCTAAAATTCTTCCAATGTATACCTAAAAGAGATTTTTATTATTGTAGCTGTTTTGGGTTTTTCGCTCGGGCTCAGCGGCTTTTATGTAGTAGTGTGCCGGGGCAGTGACTAATACTAAGCTACTGTTTTAGCTTTCGCTCTTCCTGCGCGCACACGCTGCTCTGACTTGCGCTTTACAGACCGTTCGCTCGCTTGTTCGACAGTGGACACGTCCTTCCAACTCCGCTGCTCGAACTAAAGTATTGTCGTAGAATTTAAGCTCCTCCCACCAGTAACAAATGTACTACAACCCCCTCTGTTGATTGACTGTTTTCAAGTTCTTTAGATAGATAATTTCCCCCTCCCCCACGCCGCCTGGGTCGAACATTTCATGCAGGAATGATGTGGGGGATCTGAGTTCATCGATTAGGAAAAGAAATTACTCGATTTCATCAGTCTGTTTTCGAAAGCCAAATCTACTCCGCTAATCTGCTATTGTTTTGTTTTTAGAATAAATGGGCAGATAGTTATCAACTAGCTGGTGCTTTAGGATTAAAATTTCCATATTTTGCCAAAACTCCCATTAGTGACGTAGTACCGCAGGCGGGAACGAACGGGATTAATTTAATAGAAGAACTTCTAGAATGGAATCCTTCACAACGACCCACAGCACAAGGAGCTCTCAAACATCAATACTTTCAGGTAAAAATCTATCTCAACAAACAATTACCATCGGCATACTTGTGGGCTTCAATTGGATTGCCGTACTAGCCACTGTTGGCCCAAAGACGGTCGTCGGTGCGGTGCGGCAGGTTTACTCCGGCCGACAGTTGCCCCCGGATCGGCCAGCTCAATGGGTACTCACGTATTCAAAACAGTTGAAGTTTCTTTTATAAATATTATTCTGTTTGTTAGGTCGCTCAGTTCAGCGCTCTCCAATCAAATCGCCAAATTCAAGCTAACAGTGCCTTACAGACCCATACGAATAGCATAATTCAAAAACTACCATCCCTTGACCAAGAAGACTCCCAAATTTTTTCCAATCCCCAACCTCAGCTTCAAATTCAAGCAAATGGTCGCTCTTTAATAAAACAAATGAACGCTAATCCCAGTCTCCCATCCATACAACCCTCGGTACAAATAAACATTCAGTCTTTGATTAAACCCATGGAAGAGAAGCCAAGGCTGCAAGTGCCACCTATAGTATACAGTTTTGGACAGTCGGATTATGGTAGCAAATATTTACCTTCGCTTTTTGGGAATATGAATAATGTAGGAGGAAGAGGGGTGGTTATGCCTAATAAGAAACTCACTTGGGGGATGGAGACGAATTTTGAATATGAGGATGATTTTGCTGATATATTAGGGTAAGTTTCATAGCAATTATAGCACCTTAACATGATGACTTTTGTATCTTTTGTCTGTCTCTGCGCATGATTTTTGATTACTTATTTAATATGCACTGCTGTTTGGCCCATTTATACCAATAATAACGATGTTAAACGGTACGGCCCTTTTGACATCGTCATTTTTTGAGCTCCCCCTGTATGTAAAGTCAGGTAAGGTCATTAGCCGATCGCGTTCTTTTTTACAGATTCCTGTCTTTTACAGATTCCTACTTACCGACACTCATTGACAGGTGGCGCTGAAATTTGGATAAAAAATGGCGACCAGGCGTGACGCCCGGCAATGCCGGTGTGACGTCATCATTAGCGTTCTTTTTCTAACCCATTGAAATCACTACCTCTATCGCATTCTCTTTCTAACACACTGAACTCCCTGTGTCCCAGTATTGGTATAGCCCATCTACTTCTCTCAAAAAACGTATTCGATAATAAAGTCTACTTAGCAGATTTCTAGGCGAAGCAATTAATATTATTTCTCGGCCGTGTTGTATATACTATTTTATTTTCAGTCGTAAATAATTTCATTGAAAAGAGAATTTTAGGGTAACTTGAATTGTCAAAAAAATAAAACAATTTTTATGTTTTTCTCAATCTCTTTTTCTGGTTGCGACATTTTTCAATCAGGACTTCTTTACTAAGCGAGTTTCTTCAATTAAATTCAACAAACTTGCTAATAAGGTTGAGTTAGGTTAAACTGTCAAGCAATGAAGGCATAAGGCGACTGGATGGTTAAGTCAAGGTGTTTACACTGGAATACGATAGATGGAGACAGTAGGTAAGAACGCACCTGAGACAGACATGCCCAGACAGAGATCGTCTGGCGCCAGAAATTATTTAACGCATAATTTATATTGTGTGGCTGGAACATGTGGTATTGTCGTATTATTCTCATCATGTATCGTTAAAACATTTAACATTCAAACATGCGACTTAGAGACTCGATGCTGACGTTACATATATACGGGGTGGGCCAAACTTCTGGCCTCGGAGGATTACGTCGTTGTGGTAAGAGATAAAATTTTCAAATTTTGTGTGAGCTAGGACAGTTACTGGGTGCACATTTTGAAAATAGTTTCGATTATACAGGGTATTTCAAAAACTCGTGGCAACACAAACTTACATTTTTTTTAAATAAATCAACAGGTCTTTGTATTCAAATGTCATTCTCATATCGTTTGCTGTGCTCACTATTAATTACTTCGTTTATCTGTGGCTTCTTTAATACAGGGTGAAACAGAACTCAAATCAAGCAATATCTCAAAATTTTCAAATGGATCAACCTATAAGTCTTTTTACAATTTGTTAGTACTATTAATAAGTTTTCAAACGATATAGTATAGTTAGGGTATAAGTTAATGGAAAACACTGTAAATATTTTATGATAACGGAAAAATCATGTATTTTACGTACACAAATTAAATGGTATTAAATTACTATATGAAACGTCCTGTACATTTTAGGTTTGCGCATTCTCCTAAGATCGTAAATCATATTAATCATGTCTTCCTGTGGTAAATTCATTATAGTTATTTATTATTTAAACCTAAGAGCAAAATCTAAGAATATAGGTAAAATTTCTTTAATATTTATTAGTAGATACTATTTTGACACTAGCCTACTTGGTAAACGAAATATAATCAAGCCATATTTTCGTTTACCAAGTAGGCTAGATTATATTTCGTTTACCAAGTAGGCTAATGTCAAAATAGTATCTACTAATAAATGTTAAAGAAATTTTAGCTATATTCTTCGTTTTTGCTCTTAGATTTAAATAATAAATAACTATAATGAATTTACCACAGGAAGACATGATTAATATGATTTACGTCTTAGGAGAATGGTCAAAATATTGTTTACTCGCTTCAAGAGTATATCGTGAAAGATATCCCAATAAAAAAGCTTTCTTAAAACTAAAGGAAAGATTCGACACATCAGGTGATTTTTAGATGTGCTACTCTCATCTAGAAGAGAGTATTGACTGAATCTAGTCAAGATATCACTCTCTTCTTTTTATCCCTTTAAGAGATTAGTACAAAGGTGATGTTTCCTATCAACCTCATACTCTTCCCAAACGTATTTTCAATGAGGACAACGAATTTTTAGTAATGACACATTTGGTTGAGAATCCTAATACAATTACTAGAAAACTTAGTACTGAATTGGACATTATATAAATCTGTCTTGTAAGGCTTTTTCTTGCCACTAAGAAAAATATTGCCTTACAAGATGACGCTTTAGTACGGAGATTGCTCGAGCGCCAGTTTTTTTATGTGGTATGCTCCACAACCCTTAGAAACGGCCTCTTAGGGGCACAGGTAACTTCAGATGGAGATACGGTATTCTCCAGGGGTCTAGTTGACTTCAGACTTAATTATTTTTACTTTATTATATGCCTTTAATATCCCTGAAAAGAGGTAAGGTTCGTGAATATAAACCAGGAAATAAACGTGACACTTATATTGTTTTTAGCTACGTTACACTATATAAATTTGTTTTATTTCAAAGCCCACCCACTTTAACCCTGAACAAAAATAATAATTCTTTAAAAGAAAACGTACGATTCGGCTCTATTAAATACCGTAATGACTGAGTGACTCAATCAGACTTTATTGAAATTTATTTAAATTTTGAAATTCACCGGAAGAGTTATTAAATAAATTAAATGATTAATTTAATCCGCATGAATGGTATTAACCCCTCGTAAGTATTTGAAGTTAACCGGCAGCGTTAATTAATTCTATTAATTCCAATAACGGAGCAGGAGAGTTACTTAATACTATTATTCGGGAAACTAACTGATAGACTAAATAATCCTAATTAACCGGAAGTGTTAATTAATACTATTAAATTATTTAATTTAATTCGGGTGAGTTAGTTAGCTTTCTTATTTTACTAAAATAAACAGGGTAATATCAGATCGCGGGGATGGGGAGCTGATATTGGACAACGGCAATGCCGAAGCAACCAACAAGGCCAAGATCAGTCCCAAGATGACGGATTTCACGGACCTAAGCTTCCAGAAGCTGATATTGGACAACGGCAATGCCGAAGCAACCAACAAGGCCAAGATCAGTCCGGAAGCTGCAAACGCTAAAACAACCCGCTCGGAACTCAGGTAGATATTGGACAACGGCAATGCCGAAGCAACCAACAAGGCCAAGATCTAATCCCAGAATTCCGAGTAACGCGTCGACCTATACTTGCAATTGGGGAGATATTGGACAACGGCAATGCCTAAGCAACCAACAAGGCCAAGATCTGATCCCAAAAGCGGCGCAAACTAATAAACGGTGCCCTAACTTCGCAATCGGGGAGATATTGGACAACGGCAATGCCTAAGCAACCAACAAGGCCAAGATCTGATCCCGAAAGCGGCGCAAACTAATAAACGGTGCCCTAACTTTGCAATTGGGGAGATATTGGACAACGGCAATGCCTAAGCAACCAACAAGGCCAAGATCAGATCCCAAAAGCGGCGCAAACTAATAAACGGTGCCCTAACTTTGCAATTGGGGAGATATTGGACAACGGCAATGCCTAAGCAACCAACAAGGCCAAGATCTGATCCCAAAAGCGGCGCAAACTAATAAACGGTGCCCTAACTTTGCAATTGGGGAGATATTGGACAACGGCAATGCCTAAGCAACCAACAAGGCCAAGATCTGATCCCAAAAGCGGCGCAAACTAATAAACGGTGCCCTAACTTTGCAATTGGGGAGATATTGGACAACGGCAATGCCTAAGCAACCAACAAGGCCAAGATCTGATCCCAAAAGCGGCGCAAACTAATAAACGGTGCCCTAACTTTGCAATTGGGGAGATATTGGACAACGGCAATGCCTAAGCAACCAACAAGGCCAAGATCTGATCCCAAAAGCGGCGCAAACTAATAAACGGTGCCCTAAGTGGTTAGTATTATAATCAGGATTTAATTGCGGACGTGAAAAAAAATAAAAGCTAAATTGAGATTTAATGAAAAGCAAACTAACTCAAGAAAACCATAAATAAATGAATTACTTTCGGTTAATTTTTCGGAAAAGATCATTAACAAAATTATAAATTAAATCGTAAAGTAAAATTCTAAACTGAGAACTTAAATAACTCTCCTAAAATTCGGCCACGAAAAGAAATACAAATTAAATGAATCCCGTTCAATTAATTTTTTTAAAATAAAACTAAAATCGGAATAAAAATTCTAAATGGTTTCCCCAAAATTCGGACACGAAAAGAATCAAAATTAAATGAATCGCGTTCAATTAATTTTTCGGAAAAACAAATTAATAAAATAAAACTAAAATCGGAATGAAAATTCTAAATAACTCTTCTAAAATAAAACAATAACGAATCTCCAAAATTGAAGGCTGTTCTCAAATTCCTAATTGATAAACCGGATAAAAAAAAATATCAGAAAAACCAAACGTAAATAAATAGTTCGCTTCGCTGTCTTAAAACGTTACAAAATTAAACGCGTTTTCAAAACCAAATACGACGATTTTAATATCACGTCAAATACGGCTATAATCAAATACGAAAATTACGGAAAATTAAAGTTGAACAAACGGCGACTCTACTTTTACCCGACTGCTAGTTTCGGAAGTTAATTAATTAATAATTTTTTATTTTAAAATTCTTTCTCACCTAAGCTCTGAAGAATTCCTACTACCGAAAAATCCCTTCCAAAGCGACCGGATTCGCATCGCGCGCAATATCATCTTTAAACGGCGTTAGCTCGAGACTTTGAATATTTACATGTACCCGGTGAGCCAAATAAAAATCGAACGTTTCATTCAATTTCAAACAAATTTCCATTTGATTCCGAAATTAATCAAATTATTTAGTTTGTGAAAATAAAAAAAAAAAAAAAAAAAAAAAAAAAAAAATTAGAAGGATTGGCAATAAATTTAATTTAAAAACAGTTTTTCAAACTAATAATACATTAAAATCTTTAATAGTAAATACAAAACCTTTTAATGAAATTCAAAACACAAAAAATTGTATTTACAAAATTCCATGCGAATGTAATAAATTTTATATAGGAGAAACATCTAGACCTTTTCATATTAGACTTAATGAACACCAATCGTACATTAAAAATAAACAATTCGAAAAATCCAAAATATGTGAACACGCATGGGATCCTGGTCATAAAATACAATGGAATTTTTCAACTAGATTATTAAAAGAACCGAATAATTATAACCGCAAAGTTAAAGAAGCAGCATTGATATGCTTAAATAATAACGAATGTGTTTCTAATTGTTCGGTTGATATTTCAAAAATTTGGATACCTATTTTACAAAAAGAGTTAATTGCAAAAAGGATACCCTCTATATCGGGATAGTATCATAAGTTTTTATCTGGTTTTTTCTTATGATAATATTAATAAGAAAACTTCATTTATGACGAAGTATAAATTCTCTTATAATATGCAAATGCGCTATCCTTTCAAAAATTCGTTCCCAGAAACGTCACAAAAATATGATTGAAACAGATTTTGACATCTTCAATCTCAAAATCTTATTCTATGTATACTATGTTGATGTCATATTTTTGCAAGATTATCAAGTGTTCTGTTTCTAGTAAATTTATTTATTTTATGTCATTTTGATAACGGCTTTCGATCTGGAAAGCCGAAACGTCAATAAAAAAACTTTTTTAACAACTAAGTGGTTTTAATCCAGTGGAAAGAGAGAGAAATTACAGTCTGTCACAAGACAAGACTTTCCAAAAATTACAGCCTACGGTTTTTACAAATTAAACAGTGTCGCTAATATAATGAGCTCTGAAAAAATCTGAACCCTTTACCAACACAAATCGACACTTTATGAAATTCAGTGGTTAGTATAAAATTAAAATAATCAATCTTACTCCCTTTCGGTTATCCCAAATAGTACTACGGGCCGGCTGGATTGCAACCCTTGAAATTCTCTTCGAAAGCAGCAACTACACTTTGGTCGCGGAAACGAGCTACCGGTTTTCCGCGAAAACCCACAAAAGAAAACTCAAAACTAAAAAATGTACTTTGACCAAGAATTAAACGAAAAATAAATGATTGCCCGAAAACGCGCCCTTAAGCCTGGCTTTAAGATAGCCCCTACAAATTTTAAAACACGGTTTGGGAACCACTGATGGCTTCCTAAAGCCACGAGTGAGTTCCCACTAACTGACTCTTCCGTAAAGTAACTGTACTAGCTCACACAAAATTTGAAAAGTTTATCTCTTACCACAACGACGTAATCCTCCGAGGCCAAAAGTTTGGCCCACCCTGTATATTCAGTTCATTTCAAATAACGTTAATTTCTGAATAACAGATCTAACGTCTGCGTATAAAGTTGAGAAATTCATATAGAATGTTTGGCAACGCCGTAACCATTTTGATCTTCAGACTGCTTCCTGCTTCGGACTATTTTCATTTTCTAACCTACTCGGCAATTTTGACATTGTTTACGTTCGTTTAGCTTCATTACTATACCATATATTATATATGTGGCAATTTTTTCGTCTGCTCTGTTTCTCATTTGTAAAGAAATTAACAACTTTTTGTTTTGTCCAAGAAGTAAAATAAAGCTGCCTCCGTCGGAAAAGAAGAAAGAAACAAATAAAGTAAACCTGAGTCAATTTAATCTACAAGATCTTCTGGAACCTTTGGCTAAAGCTAGTGCAGGGACCATCAGGAACCAATACCTCAATGTGCCTAGGTATATGAATGGTCAAAATACAGTAAGAAGAGATTCAAATATAAGTTTATTTTCCAATTTTTCGACTAATGGAAGAAATAGTGGGGTTCAAAATAAGCAAAACAGTAAGTTATTTTTTTTGTACCCGTCAAAATAGCTACCAAGTATACGGTGAAAATAAAATCGAAATATTGCAAAAGCGCTATCAGTAGATACCTCGGTTTTTCAATTAAAATCTTTCGCCAAAATTGAATCAATTCTTTTTCCAAAACAAACTCTCGCCGGCATTGTCCCCACCATTGTTTCTTGCCACCTTTCATTGAAAAGTCGCGCGCGCCGTTACACATATTCGGAAACGAAATGTAAAATTTACGATACATGGTGATACGCAGTTATGGGATCGAATATTTAATTTAATTTTTCAATAAACCGTTGATTTAATCAAATATTTAAATTTCTTTCACGAAGAAAAACAGGTTCATTACAAGTTATAAGCTCTTTGTATATATTTTTGATACAAGTTAAAATTGTTGATCTTGTTAGATTGAAGATTAAAAAAAGTCTCACAAAATAGTGTAGTGTAGAAGTAAGAGAAATCATGCGCAGAGACGTTGCCAGAAGGGCCGTACCGGATAAGCGTGCGTGCGTAATTAATCTACAACCCATCTATATTATAATGTCGTTTGTCCTATTCAGATAGATCCAATAATAACGAAGTTAGTCGCTACGGCCCTTCTAGCAACGTCTCTGCGCATGATTTTTCTTTACGTATTTAATCTGCAACCCATCTATATTACAATGTCGTTTGTCCCATTCAGATCGGACCAATAACAATGAAGTTAGACGCTACGTCTCTTTTGACATCGTAACTTTTTGAGCTCCCCCTGTACATACAGTTGTGACGTCATTAGTCGGGTTCTCTTTCTAACATATGGAATTCCCTATGAGGTCCAGTATTGGCATAACCCATCTACTGATACGTCTGTACAACTGGCATTATGTTAGAAAGAGAACGTAATAACAACTGTATATACAGGGAGAAAAATATGACGATGTCAAAAGGGCGATAGCGTCTAACTTCGTTATTATTGGTCCGATCTGAATGGGACAAACGACATTGTAAGGTAGATGGGTTGCAGATTAAATATGTAAAGAAAAATCATGCGCAGAGACGTTGCCAGAAGGGCCGTAGAGGGTAAGCGTGCGTGCGTGATTTTTCTTTACGTATTTAATCTACAACCTGTCTATATTACAATGTGGCCGTAAACGACTCCGTGAATAAGCGCTCTTAGGGGTAAATGTTGACATACATACACGGAAATGGTTAAAATGAACCAAAAATAATCAAGCGACATGAATTAACAAAATACTAAACAAACAAATTGAATAAAATGTTATTCTTTTAATGTTTTAGGAAAATACTTTGTAAAATATTTCTGTAACTCATAGTGGCTTGTTCCTTTATATACTATTCTCTATCAAATACTATTAAACGAGCAAGGTTTGTATGTATGTATGTGTGTCCGGAGGATCTCAAAATCCACTCGTCAGAATTCAATGAAACTTTCAGGGTAGACTAATTCCTATCTAAATCGGCAAAAATGCAGGTCTCATGTCTGTGAGATCTTCCGAGGTATTTACAAGAAAAGTTAAGCTTTTAGTTTATTTCCTAGCAACGGCAGACAACACAGAGATAACATAACCTGTTTCTATAGTAAATTTTTTTTTATGTCATTTTGAAAACGACTTTCATTCAAGAAAGTCGAAACGTCAATTTAAGCCCCCTTTTTCTTTAAAATAAGTGGTTTTACTTCCATTAGAAGAGTAACTGATAAATATTAGCAACGGAGAAAATCTTTTGTAAGAAATTTGTAAAATTTTTTTAAAATTTGCTAAGCGCTTTCAACCATACAGTCATCTTCAGAGTTTCTTTATAACAATTAACTAGCCTATACAAACTTACGTCAAAAAAAATTTTTTTTTAGAGATACCTCAAAAAAAACTTTTTTAGAGATACCTCACAAACTATTGTAACACATGGTTATATATGAAATTGATAAAATTGATAAAACTTTAAAAAAATTTTTAAAAACATTTTTAATACCGAGGCGACATTTTATAAATTTTAAGTAAATGACAAATGACAAGAAACAGCTGACTTTAGGTGGTAGTGACTACAGTAACTAACAGACGTTAAAAAAAGAAAAATAGCTCTTTTGACAAAGATTCTCAACAACTCTGAAACCAAAAGAATTGATATTGAGAATCTCAATCAAAAAAGAAGGGAATCAATATGAAAAGTGAAATAAACATTTTTGATATCGAGGCGACATTTTATAAATTTTAAGTAAATGACAAATGACAAGAAACAGCTGACATTAGGTGGTAGTGACTACAGTAACTAACATTAAAAAAATATTAAAAAATAGCTCTTTTGGCAAAGATTCCCAACAACTCTAAAACCAAAAGAATTGATATTGAGTATCTCAATCAAAAAAGAAGAACGGAATAAATATGAAAAGTTCCATCCTGACATTCCCACAACAGTTTAAATAAAGTGTTAAAATTGCAATTTAAATTGACTTGAGTATTGACACAGTTAACCGGATTCCTCTGCAATTCTCTTATTATTTCTAAATCTTCGTATAAATTGAATTTAATGAAGTTGAATGAAGTAATATTGTGCAAAATTTTACTATTGACAGAAGGAGAAAAATTGTGTCTACCAAACTTTACATGGTTACCAAAAGCTAATTTCTCAGGTCTAGAAAGGTGTTCCTTAATTCGAACATCCAAAGATCTGATTGTTCTGCCAACATAAGAAACAGAACAACCACCACATTGCAACTTATAGATACCACTTTTGGACAACAAACTTAGATTATCTTTTGTTCTAGAAAATAAAGACCTAATTGATTTTGGGTTTTGTAAGCTATAGTCAAATTTGGTACTGTCTTCAAGAATCTTACCAATATTAAGGAAGTGAAACCAATAAACAATTAGCTGTGACTAATGGTTACCAAGGGAACATAGTCGATAAGTTTGTTAGAAAAATTAAATATCTGGTCACCGAGCTTCGCTCTTAATATTCAAATCTACATTTTTAAGCAGCCCAATGAGTATATAATTTAAGTATATTTATAACATGACAAATTATTAATTAATTCGCGAAAATCACGGAGTGGGCGACATCTACTTGAACTACTGATAGGGAGATAAATAAAAAGTTGATTGGCGATTGGCTTGAAAGTAGGCGGGAAAATTAAAAAAGCTGTCAGTGTTAATTTTCAATTGGCTGCAGCTGTTGTTGACGTTTATCAACTGCTTGTCACAGAGGTTAGTTAAATGCATGAAAGTTGCCTAGTTTCTGGGGATTTCACCCTTTTAGGGCAACTTCTACTGACGCTTGATCTTCGCGAATTGTCACGGTGGACAGGCCCCGTTTCCGGGACGTGCAACAGCAGCGTGTAGGGCACACGTCCCGTCAACAGAAGATCGCTCAGCTCACTCTATTTATCACTATATAAGAAAAACTCTATGTTCAATTGATTTTATTATTTTTTGATCTGCAGTGAAGGAAAATTATAGGTCTGATATTCATACTTGGGTAAAAACCTCCACAAAAACCTGTGACCAGACTCTCGAGGTGTGGCAGATATTGATATCATATTTTTTCAAAAATTCTTTCTCTCTCTCTCTCTGATCATGAAAACTTAAATATTAAAACTGTCCGCATAATAAAATAGTAGCCGTAAGGGGTAGTCTCACACTATCGGGGAAGGGAAGACAGGTGTCCATTTTAACAGTGTTACTCAACGTTCCTATAAATATTTACCTAAACCCATGATTTCTGAAATTGAATTGGCAACGTTGTATTTTCAACTTTGAATTAATAAGATGGCTGTCATTTGACAAGCAAATTATTTATGTCCGTCAAATGAACCTTTCCTTTTTTATATAAAGCGACAAATTTAAAATTGAATTCTTTCTGATTAAAACGCCAGAAATTAAATAAAGTTAAACCTTTTTACTACTATACTATACAGAAGAAAGGAGTGCAGTATTTAATTTGCAGAACGTAGTACAGGTTCAAGAGGTAGAAATTTTATTTTTACCTCATCCTTCAATGCTTATTTGTAGTTAAAATTTAAATTTTAATACATCTGATCGGCCTAATATAGTTTTTGTCTAGATTCTTGTTTCCATGGTTTTTACTGTAATAAATTTGTTCTTTTGACAGATAAGTCAGACTTTATTTATTCATAGCCGTATCGTATGTATTTTAATTGATTCAGAATTTTGTATTAATATATATTTCAAAATAGCTTCATTCTAAAAATATTATCAGTCCTTCTAAATCCTTGAAGGCAGAATTATTAGTAATAGCAAGGCAACATAAAAACAAATTCAAAAAATATATTATGGATGAGATGGCCAGAGAAAAAGGAATTAAAATTCTCAGATTTCCTCCGAACCACGCAGAGTTAAATTCCATTGAACTGATCTGGTCTCAATTATTAAAAGGTGATGTTTCTCAAAACAATAAAACATTTAAATTTCCTGATGTGCGAAATTTGTTTTTGAAGGCAGTTTCAGATGTAAATAGAGAACATTGGGGAAAATGCATTGATCATGTTTAAAAATGTGGAAAATTCATTTAGGAAAGTGGATATATCAATGGATAATTTAATAGAACCGATAATAATAAACATCAGAAAAGACAATTATAGTGATGCCAGTAGTTTTAGTGAAGACAGTGACTTTTAAAGATAGTTCTTGAACTAACTTTTTTTTTAATCTTTGAGTTTAGGTAAGTACTGAAGCGTTACTTTTAATGCCAAGAGATTTAATTTAATCCCAACATATAATCCTCCTTGTTATTTATTGGTTAAATTTAATTCGTTCAATGTTAAAGTGTCGGATGCATAAAGTTTATTTTTATTTTTTGTAAATAATATAACTTCAAAATTTAATCTACGAAGTGCGTATATATATATTTTATATGCTGTGACCTTATTTATATTATAGAAACTTATTTTGCAAAGTACGCCTATGGAATGTGACGTTATATCCCCACTTTGACTGTACTCATCTATCCTTTATAGTATATATTACTATAGAAACAAGTTATTATATCTGCCGTTGCTAGGAAATAAAACTAAAAGCTTAACTTTTCTTGTAAATATCTCGGAAGATCGAATTTTCACAGACATGAGACCTATATTTTCTGTCGATTTAGATAGGAATTAGTCTACCCTGAAAGTTTCATTGAATTCTGACGAGTGGATTTCGAGATCCTCTGGACACACATACACACACACACACGCACACACACACACACACACACACACACACACACACACACACACACATACAAACCTTGCTCGTTTAATAGTATTTGATTTAAGAAAACATACAGAATCAGCCTATTCTGCTTCTCCTTTAGAAATTAATGCTGAAGTTTATAGATCTCTGCCCTTCATTGGTTTCACTTCCTTACATATTGGTAAGATTCTTGAAGACAGTATTCCAAATTTGACTATAGCTTACAAAACCTAAAAATCAATTAGGTCTTTATTTTCTAGAACAAAAGATAATCTGAGTTTGTTGTCCAAAAGTGGTATCTATAAGTTGCAATGTGGTGATTGCTCTGTTTCTTATGTTGGCAGAACAATCAGATCTTTGGATGTTCGAATTAAGGAACACCTTTTTAGACCTGATAAATCAGCTTTTGGTAACCATGTAAAGTTTCGTAGACACAATTTTTCTACTTCTGTCAATAGTAAAATTTTGCACAATATTACTTCATTCAACTTCATTAAATTCAATTTATACGAAGATTCAGAAATATTAAGAGAATTGCAGAGGAATCCGGTTAACTGTGTCAATACTCAAGTCAATTTACATTGCAATTTTAACACTTTATTTAAACTGTTGTGGGAATGTCAGGATGGAACTTTTCATATTTAACTTTTCATATTTATTCCCTTCTTCTTTTTTGATTGAGATTCTCAATATCAATTCTTTTGGTTTCAGAGTTGTTGAGAATCTTTGTCAAAGAGCTATTTTTTTTAACGTCTGTTAGTTACTGTAGTCACTACCACCTAAAGTCAGCTGTTTCTTGTCATTTGTCATTTACTTAAAATTTATAAAATGTCGCCTCGATATAAAAAATGTTTTTAAAAATGTTTTTAAAGTTTTATCAATTTTATCAATTTCATATATAACCATGTGTTACAATAGTTTGGAACTCCTTTATGAGGTATCTCTAAAAAAATTTTTTTTTGACGTAAGTTTTTATAGGCTAGTTAATTGTTATATAGCAACTCGTTAAAACCTCCCCTTTTAGGATGCAGCTCTCAAGATGACCGTATGGTTGAAAGCGCTTAGCAAATTTTAAATAAATTTTACACACTTTTAAGAGATTTTAATTTTTTCAAAGTTACAGAAGATTTTCTCCGTTGCTAAATTCAAGTGTGTACAAGTCACACAGTCTTTTCTGATAAATATTAGTTTAATTTGTCAGTTTTTGGCATTGTCAAAAGTAGTTAATTGTCAATCATCGATCATCGATGGAAATATCATATTTTTGTGCGAGGGGTGTTCCAGAGCAACGTTCAGTAACGTAGTCGCGGTACATATAATGTTGGTCTAACAGTGGCCGGCGAGAACGTTGGTGGAGTCATGATGGAAAATCGTCATAAGAAAATAACCTATTTTTATAAATATCAACGTCAAGGTTTGACTTTATTTAATTTCTGTCGTTTCAATATGAAAGAATTCAATTTTAAATTTGCTGCTTTTTACAATGCAATAGAAGATTCCATAATAACCTACACATTTTGACAACTACTGACACACGCATCTCTGTGTAAACGTTAAGAATATGGAGC
Organism: Crepidodera aurea; assembly: GCA_949320105.2. Taxonomy (NCBI): domain Eukaryota; kingdom Metazoa; phylum Arthropoda; class Insecta; order Coleoptera; family Chrysomelidae; genus Crepidodera; species Crepidodera aurea. Next base: position 4,170,845 of record OX439477.1, read on the forward strand.
CGGCTGGGATTTTCATGAAATATTCACAGATGCTATAAAACATGATAAATCAATATGGCAATAGAAATTTTTGCGCGGAAAAATATTTTTCACATTTTTTTTTTTGAAAAAATATATGTTGGGATACTCACTCCCAAGACAAACAAATTCAGTGCGTTGAAACAATTATTTAACATATTTTTCCAATATAAACGCATACATAACTTTTCTACAAATGCCCAAGTAGCAATTTATAACCAAAATAAACCTGAAAAGTATAAAAAAAGGAAAAAATGTTCATTTGACGGACATAAATAATTTGCTTGTCAAATGACAGCCATCTCATAAATTCAAAGTTGAAAATACAACGTTGCCAATTCAATTTCAGAAATCATGGATTTAGGTAAATATTTAATGGAACGTTGAGTAACGCTGTCAAAGTGGACACTTGTCAAAATGTGCTAAAAATATATGTAATAGTTTTGGTTTTAATCATCTCTTTCCGAGTTAATTATTCGTATGTCTATGCTAGACTTAATATTGAAACTCGGTTTGTTAAATTTAATAAATTTTCGGGCAAATATCGTTTTGGCGAAGAACATCGTGACTTTTTTTTTAAATGAAACATACATATACAAAATGCATGGTAAAATCAAAACATTTTGTAGGTCCAGATATTGGAAAATAAAAACATTTTACAGTTCGTAAGTCGTGACAAAAAATATGATTTTGACGTCTTAAATTTCAAAACATTTCTTTGTCCCTTGGTCAAATTGTCCAGTGATCTGTTTCTATAGTAAATAAAAGCTCACCTTTCTTAAATTTGGGTTGTAAAAAGCCGGCAAATGTAGAGGCCTTGGGCAGGTGCTCATTTCCACCTAGTACAACATTTTTCACCCCCGCATTTGAGCGCAAGTTATGTACTCCAATGTTAGAAAGTCTTAGATTGTTGAATTTACCTAAAATGTTCTTCAATCATTAAAAATTTTAACTTTGTTTATTTAATTAATCTTAATAATTTTACTTCATGGTAAGTTACAAAGTTCATTATAAAAAAACTGTTTGCTATTTCTTGTGTATTTTTGTAGGCCTGATGATGGCTAATAGCCGAAACTAGTTGCCAAAAAAAAATTGTTAAAATTTTTTTTCCCAAATACAATCTAGTCCAGTAAATGAAGGGGCAACCTTAAGATTGTTAGTTTCCATTTTCATTTTCTGGTTGAAAGTGGCTTTTGGTACCTCATTAAAGATGAGACAAAGTTTGCGTGAAAAGCTCGTGCGACGGCCGAGAAAATGGCCCCAAAAAACCAGGAAAATCGATTTTCCGCGAATATCTCCCAAAATATGGCAGTTAGAGATTTTCGGTTCAAATAAAAATTGAAGATCGTTAATTTTCTACAAAAATGTGTAAACTCTTAATTTTTTTGCATTTTGATTAAATCTTTGATTGTTGAATCCCAATTTTTTGCTGTTTTTGGAGTGCGGGTAAATTTTGTAAACGACCACCAATTAAAAATTCATACATGATCGGATTGGTCTCTGTGGCACATCATTTGAAAGCTAAGAATGTCTACTTTTCGGCTGTGCAATTAATTTGTTTCACGAAGTTGTCAATTTTTCAAGAAAATTGGAAAACGCGTGCTCTTTATTTCTAACATTTTAACACCTTCACTAGTGCGAAGGGGAAATTCTCAGCTTTCCATCAATGTATATAAAGTCATATCATTTGATCCGTGGGAAAAAAACCCGAGTATTAATGTACACGCTATAATTTCTTACTTTCGTTGCTTTCGACGTTCGTCGCGTGTGCGCTCTATGCGCCGCTCTTGTCTTCTGCTACAGTCAGTGCGGCCACGCTTGAAGATATAAGTGTGTTTGTTTTCTTTCATTATTTTGATAAATATTATTGTCAATTATATAAAGAAAAGTGACAAAAGTCAAGAATATTGAACAAATATTGAGGTTTTTCGTCAAAATTAACTTTTATCACCAACCTAAAACATAGAAAGTGAAGATTCAAATCTTGTCAAATTGGAGCAAAAGGTGAGCATTTGTTCATGTTGTTTTTATTCAAGAACATTTGTTTACAAGTAACAATTCTAACTGAAATCTTGGTCTACTCTGCTTGTTTTAGAAAAATGGAGGTTAACTCTGCTACACCAGTGTGTTTCCTTTGTAAGGAAGACATTTCTGTGGATGATGCTGTCACCGTAACTCGGGGCTTAGAAAATTTGATTGGTGGAAAGGAAGGATAATCACCATATCTCATAGGAGATGCTACATTCTCAAACGAGGTGGCAGCTTCCAGTGCAACAATTTTGTATCTGACAAGACCAACAGATTAGACCCCTTGTGCTGCCCCAAGAGGAAAAAAGAGCGCAGGAGTGATGGATTTGATTTCAGGGCCAATTGTATGTTCTGTGGCTTGCCAGCTTCCGAAGAACATGATAAGATAAGAAGACGTCCAGGAGACGCTTTTGTTGAAATTAAAAAAGAAGAATACCATACACGGATTATAACAGAAATCAAAAGTCGAATCTAGGACGAAATCTATAAGACACTATTGAGTGGAATTTCAATAATAGAACTTGTATATCTGCAAGTCCAGCAGTGGCTCGGAAACGAACTGTCACCAGAAAAATGGGGATGGAAACGTGTAATATACTCATGCCAAACCAAACCAGCGTTTCCGGAACTCTTAAAGATGATATTTTGTCAATGTAAGAAAGAATGTAAGGGAACATGTTCATGCAAGAAAGCAGGGCTACCCTGCTCATCTATTTGTGGTTCATGTGAGTCACTCACGCCAGTGTTCGAATTATAAAGACAGCCAAGATACGTTATCCGAAGAGGTAGAGCTAGAGGAAACTCTAGACCCAGAAGAAGTTTTGACGTTGATGACCAAGAATTAGATGAGGACTGGTGAGGAACAGATTTATGTCATAATTGCAATGTATTTTTATATACTTTTTTATCAATTCAGGGACAACTAACCCGTGAATCTCTTGTACTTTCGTTAAAAATTTTCTATATTCTTTTATCATTATTTTGGGTTCTCACGTTGATAAATAAATAAATAAATAAATAAAAAAATATAGTTTTCTATAACAAATGAAACTTGAAGAAAGTTTATAAATCTTTATCCAAAAACCTCGATTAGGATGGTTGCAAAAAAATTTGCAAAAATTTGCGGAGAATCTGCAAGAAATTGTTGTTGAGTATTATGGGTAAATATTCTTCACTATTGAGAGATTTTGAGTTTTCCTTACCAAAAACCTAATGAGCTTCAATATTTTGCCACATGTGCAAAGCTGATTGTCGCTAGTTTCAGGCCAATTGGTGGGGTCCATCCTGTTGTAATTAATCTTATAGCCTGTTTTCCTAATAAGTATAGCTTGAGGCCTCATCTGCGAGGAAAACAAGACCCTCGGAAACATAAATGGGTGATCGTCATGAAATGAGGGTTTTTGAGATTTGCTGGTGAACAAACAAAAAAGTGCTGAAAAAAAATTTTCTCATGTGTTTTCAACATTATTTTGAAGTACTTTCTGTATATTTCCACATAAATACACACGAGGAATAGACAGTGAGAAGTTTATATATAGAAAAGCCGAAATTATATGGCTTCGGAGGCGACACAAAATCAATGGAATTCTATTTCATAATATAAGCGGAGTCCCGCGTTGTTTATTAATCCAATAACATTTATACTTGTTTTTTATGATGAACATAATATTCTAAATCTTAATAGGCGAGAATTTTTATATTTTGATGGGAGGAAAATAAAAAAAAAAGGTAATTATTTTAATCTACAAAATGAAGACCCTGGAGGTTTATCTGAGCCATTGGGGTGACGCAGGGTGGGTTATCATCTGATTCCCTGATGATCAGTTTCGGAACACTGCTGCTATCGTTTGAGACCCTAGGCGCGCGGCAATAATGCACTGTTTTTCCGTAAACGTAGTGCCGTGACGTAAAAGCGGAAAATGGACAGGTTACGGAGGCGACAAAAACGCCCATTTCATGACAATCACCCAAATATCCTTCAAAAGTATATGGTTTACGGGGTTTCTCATTTATGGCACCGAGGATTTTGGCAATGGATAGAATGTAGTGGCGCCATCTACAATTGGTTTCCACAGTCCAAAACATTGAAAATAATGGATTTCAAATACCCCAAATCTCAAATTTTGTAAAAAACTTGCATATTTCATGAGCCCGATTTTTTTGAAGAAAATATTGATGTTGCGAAAAAAATCATGAGGACCATTTTTGTAGAAAATTAACTGATCTTCAATTTTTATCTGAACTGAAAATCTCTAACTGCCATATTTTGGGAGATATTCGATAGTAATATAACAAGACCTCGTTTATGAGCGAATAATTTGTTTCGATTTTTCCAAAAATAGTTTTGTTTGAACCCGAGAGCTTTAGCTCGAGGGTTTTATTCTTTGAACATCAATCTTCGAATTTAACGAGTTGAATTTTCTAAAATAAAACTATTTAAGGAAAAATCTGAAAAAAAATTATTCGCTCATAAACGATGGTCGAGTTATATTTGATCAGATTATTTCTCAAATAATTTAAAACCAAAAATAAATATTTCAACTCATGTATTTTTATTTATTAAATGTACAGTTATTATAAACGCAATTATTGTAAACAACATAGAAACGGTTTGACGTAATATTCCGACTTCTTTTGAATAAAATTTTTTTAAAAATTCGAACAGGGCATCTTTCGGGTTGGCTTTTGTTTTCTGCAAGGCACTTCGAATCTGCACATTTTCGACTTCCTCCTTGGCACGTTTTGGTAAAAATTGGGTTGTACTCTATTCTACCTGTCTCGTTTCCATAGTTGTTAGTTTCCAGTTTAAAGAAAGTAATTTGACAATTCACTCCTTCTCCACCTCTCCATGCAAGTTCGTAAGAGGCTATATGAAAAAAATTTTTTAACAAACCTGAAGTTTTCTCATCAAAAGTGTTTATTATGTCGATATATTCGTTTTCTTCGAGAGCTGAAGAACTTTGCTTTCTTTTTTCAGGTTCCTTTTGCAAAAGTTTTCTCTTTGTGTTTCTTGCATCTCTTGCACTTTTAAACTCAATGTCTGTAAAGGGATTAAAAGAACGGCCAAATTCGGTAAAGTATTTTTCCTGCACCATTTTTGCGGTTCAATTCCACATGGTCTTTACAGAAAATTCTTTATATTCTTCGCCATTTACTTTGCGCATATTCACAGCCCAATCATGCAGTATACTTGACAACTCTACATTTGTAGTATTTTCAGACATCTGGTATCTGGTATCAATTTGACATTCAGCGTATACTTGATTTCCGCAATGCCGACCGTAAAATAAGCGGTGCATGTATGATGTGTTGCCTATATTTTAGGAGCTTTTAAGGAGGACGATGTAGTTTATTCGAAAAGGTAGGAAGGAATTTTGACGGATGCGGGAAATAATCGCGGAAAACCGATTTTCCTGGTCTTTTGGGGCCATCCGCACGAGCATTTCACGCAAACTTTGTCTCAACTTTAATGAGGTACCAAAAGCCACTTGCAACCAGAAAATAAAAAATGGAAACTAATAATCTAAAGGTTGGCCTTTTTTTTCTCCTTCTTTTACTGGATTATCAAACCACTTATTTTAAAGAAAAAGGAGGCTTTAATTGACGTTTTGACTTTCCTTAATGAAAGTCGTTTTCAGAATGACATAACAAAATATATAATAAAAAATTTACTGTAGAAACAGGTTATATTAATCTCTGTGTTGTCTGCCGTTGCTAGAAAATAAACTAAAAGCTTAACTTTTCTTGTAAATATCTCGGAAGGTCGAATTTTCACAGACATGATGTCTGCATTTTTTGCCGATTTAGATAGGAATTAGTCACATCCCCAACAAGTCATTCATAAGTTTCAAATATTCCGTGCCCAAGGATGAAGTGAGATAGATATATAAAAGTCCAGAACATGGCAACGAAATTATGCTTCGATGCATGGGCGTACCGTTACAGAGGGAAATGGGATGTGACACAATATATTTATTTTTTTTAACGATTTTAATTTTACCGGTTACATAGGAAATTTAAAATACTAATGAAGATATATATATTTATTTAATCAAATTAATGGTAAAAAAATTTAGGATCAGTTATTTCGCTAGTCCGCTAGTCCGCTCTGAACACCTAGTGTTCGTCAATGCAGGATCAAGGGAAAATTCATCATTTCCTTGCAAATGTGTCGATGTTGTTTTTATCAGGCTGTTCGACTATCAGGCTATTCGGGATTGAGGTAGGAATAGGGAACTAACTACAAATTAAACACTGATAAATTATTAGTTGTATCATCCTGAAATAAAAAAAAATAATGTTGGTATAGTAGGAACCTTCTACGTTTAGATAAATCCTGAAAAATATATAAACTGTTTTAATCTTATCGAACCTATAACAGAAAAAAATTAGTTAGTAAATATCAACTAACGAAAACGTTGGCAGAAGTAACAAATTTCTACATCTACTATTTTTTTGTGAGGCAAGCCTCGTTTTATTTTATTTTTTCTCCACTACGCTACATTAAAATTATATACATTCATTATCCACGAAGCAGGCGAGAAGGCATTCACAGTGAAACGACATACAAATCGAATCAAATAAGTAATTAGTTAAAACTACAATTACAGAACACAAAAAGTTTCAATAAAAGTTAAGATTCATGGGAAATCACTAGAGTTTAAGCAGTCGGTAGTATGGAAATGTTTTTGATTGCTTAAAATATTCAACATATTCTCAAAAGATTGGTTTAACCTTTTACATTACATAAATTTAAGCCATAATGTTTAAACAATATTACTGGAAGTACCTTATATTTTAAGTGAAAAATGTATTTTTAAATCTTATATCCTAAATTTATTAAAAAACAAATAAACATAGGTATATTACCTCGATATTGGTTTTGCATCTGTTTTCAAATATTTCCTTCCTCTTGGTTTATATTCAAAGGCATTATCACGGAAATGAAGAACAAATATAATCATTTGTAGGTATGAACTTCACTGCCTCAAATCTTCTCCTTTCAACATTTGCAGGAATCCTAAAAGTCATGTCTTCGTATAACTGTTTAAATGAAAAATATTACCTAAATACTTAGGTAGTTTGACAGAAAAACAAAATGTGATTTAATTTTTAACACAATATATGAAACTTACATAATTATAAGTCGTTGCAATAAGTTAAAACAATCCTTTATGCATTATTAAAGAATTTATACAGTCAATAAAATACTAAATTCTACGCCCCTGAACTATGTTTATAACCTTAAATATAACTTACCGATAAAATGATAAATCGGAATTTAAATAATCCAGTTTGCAGCATACCAGACATTGTTGAACCATATTTATCTATTCAATCAATTTAAACCAATAAATCAATATGAAAAAGAAAATTTTAATCTAGCACGATATAAAACACATTAGTAAACAAATACCAATGAACTGAACATGGCCGACACAAATATACCAGTACCATTCTAATGGTTTCACTCCATTCATAAATAACAATGTTTGATAGCGCTTCGTTGCCGCTTCTATCAAATTTTCGCAGAAATGGTTGAAACTTAAATCATAGTAAAGTATCTTTGTCAATATTTATCTAGCAATATAATTTGTTGTGTTATTAGTTTCGAAAATTAGTGTTAACGTAGATGTACAATTATTTTAGCGAAACAAAATATCTCATTTTCCAAGATAATGTTTAAATAGATTTAGGATTTTGGTAATGACGGAAAAAAATATGATAACTTTGACAACATTGAAACTGATAATATAAATTCAATAACACAGCGTTTAGACTGTTACGTGTTGTTGTCCCCAGCCGAAACGTCAACAAACTCGATCTTATTGTTCTAAATCTATGGAATTAGTCTACCCTGAAAGTTTCATTGAATTCTGACGAGTGGATTTTGAGATCCTGCGGACACACATACATACATACATCATAGAACACATAGAAAACTAGAAGGCTAAAATAGGTGAAAGAAATTAATATTATTCGTAACCACATGTATAGGGGACAACTTTGGTCATGCGCAGATCATGAACAACATTGCCAGTTGTTCATGTACTTGTACGAAAATCTAAGATAATGGCAATTTGATTTACATATGTTACATTATAAATATAATCGCATAAAAGAGCCCGAACTCATCATTTTGCGATTATTTAGGATCATTAAATTCTTTTTTCAGAAGAAAATGTACATGTTTGAGCATATAACAACTGCTGGCATCGTAATAAAGAATTATGATTTCCCACAACTCATCTGGCAACGCTGTTATTTAACATCAACACCTTTGACTTAGTCTGACGAAATTTTTGATCAGAGCCGGTCTTAGGTGTGTCGTTGTTGTTGAACTGTGTTCTTGCTTCAGTGTTTTATTAATTCCGCATTATCGTATTAGGTATATACTTTTTGTGTTGTTTTCATTCTGTTATCTTGTAGTATTTAAGATACCTCACTAGTTTTTAGTATAGTTAGAGTTATTTGACTGTTTTCAAGATGTCTAAGTGCATGGTGCTTTCCTGTAAAAACAAAGGACAAATTCCAGGAATATCTTACTTCAATTTCTCCCTACATTATCTAACACTTGACAGAAAATGTTGTTGCATACATTGCAGGTTTTGTTGTGAAGAAAAAATAATCAAGTGTAATGTGTGCCTTTTTGAAATGGAAGAAGAGAGAAAATGAAGTGTAGATCTTGATTACTTCAAATTATTGCATAGAAAACACAGAGCTGCCTCTTTTTCTGGATTAATCAAGCCTTCTGCAGATGTTGTGTTGTATGTGCACAGAGAGAAAAATTAAGCAAATAATGGGTCTGACGATTAACTTAATGCCAAAAGAAAAAAAATTTATGGATGTTTTTGTGACAAATATATCAGGAACTCTATTTGAAGATAGGAAAAATTGTTTTCTTCATTAGAGAACCATGTTTTTGACATTTCAATGTACGAAATGAACCATAAAATAAAATTAATCAAATTTATTGTAAAAATTTATAGTAATAGTATATTACGTAATATGTGTTGTAAATAGCATTCGTGCGTAATTGCTTTACAACACGCATTACGTACTATACTTTACCTACGGCCATATACAGTGTGCCAAAAGTCTGGACTTAGTTATTGCATCTTTAGATTTTTTTAACAATTTTATTTCGAACAATTTTACAAAATTATAGAGGATATATTATCATATAGGATAATTCGTTTTATTTATTAACATTGAAACTTTATTGAAACTTTATTGAAACTTTATTGAAACTTACCAAACAACTGTTTGGTACATTAACAATTTGTTACATACCTATTAAAAATTGTTACATATAATTAAGTACAGGTTGGTAATAGAAATTACAATTTAAAATTAAACAAAGATACTAGTAAAAAAAATAAATACTATATCCCAGCAATTTATACAACAAATACAATTTTATGAAAATTTTAAATACATTCAGTTATTAAAAGTAAATTTATTTAAAATTTATTAAATATTTATAAATATACCCCGATAATAGCAACCTGTAAGAATGTAAGAATTTTTATAAACAAGCAATTTACAATTTACCATTAGGAACATTATAATTGTTTATGGTTACCGAACAATTATTAAATATATTGGATGTATTTCGATTTGTTGAGTCATAAGTCATTGTAAAATTTTCATATGTTGCGGTTGTTGAGGTTGTATTTTGTAAAATAGCGGAGGATATTCGAGATGAAGTAAGTTCTTTGTTTTTTAATGAATCGTCAACATATCCTTCCTCTACTGAAGACAATTGCCAGCCACCATGTCTCTTTAAATCAAAGAGATCCCCGCCAGCGTCAACTAAAATAGTTGCTGAAGATCTTCGGAAACAGTGTCTGTGTAGCGATTAGGATTTTCTAGTTTAAGAAATGTTGCAATATCTTTTGGCATACTGCCTAATTTGTTTATCCCAACGGGTTGTTTGGTGCATTTTCCATTTGTATATTTTATAAAAAGTGGTAAATTTTCTTTTAGTACCGTCTTGCGTATAGTGTAATATTTTTTGATTCTAGAATAAAAATGGTCAGAGATTACAAAAGAACTTTGAATGTTGGTTTTTGTATTTGGAATTTTAATAATGAAGGATTTTCCTGTGTCCTTAACATCATCAATTTTCATATCTCTCAGTTCCTGTTTTCGGCATGCACCACTCACGACAATTATAAGAACAGTCTAAAAATAAAAATTACTGTAAGTGTGGAATATAGCATTAGTGGACATGTTTTACCTTCATAAACAAGTACTGATTGTCAGGAGCCGTTTCGAGGAAATCTTGAATATTTTTGACCGTCAAAATTTTAGATTCTATGCTTCTAAAGCCATCCGATTTCCTTTTTAATAGCGCTATTAACTATATTTATGTTGTTTTTTATGTTTAGAGTCGATCTAAGCATTGAGTAAAAGGACCATAGAGAGTTAGGTTTCATTTTTTCCGATAGGTGTTGAAAATATGCTACCAAAACATTTTCGGAGAAAGAATTCACCTTATTTTTTAGTCTCCAGTCCATGAATCTACTGTAACAATTTTCGTAGCGTTCGCGGGATTTACTTTTATTTCTAAAGAAATGCCATTCATATATATTTTTTTATACATTATTTTTCTACAGATAAGATAACGATTTATAAAAACATTTTCTTTTTCAAGGAATAGGCCCGTAAGTTAAAACGATCAAAACAATTTGTCCAACTTATTTTTAAGGCAACTATATGTATAAACTGTGCGTTTTGTTTATCAAAACCGTGCTTTTGATTACGGTAAACAAATCGCATGGTTTTGTGTTTACCATGCGTCATGAGCTATTAGAGAGTTGAAGTTGTGCCAAGTACGTAAACGTTAGGAGCCGAATTGACATCTACGCATGCGCATTTGTCTGGAAATAGCGTTTACGTGAAAAATAGGATTGCGTATGTACGTAACCTTGCGTTCTCTCACGGATACCGTAAAAATCTACGTACGTTAACCGAAGATTATACGAGTGACACCGATAAATGGCGAATGTCCCAATTTTGAATTTTGACTTAAAGTAAATTATTCATAGCTTCAAAAAGACTTTCTTTATTTTTTTTTGTTAGATTACATTCAGTTATAATATAATATAATAATAATATAATATAATATATAATAATAGTTGAGAGATTCCTATAGAAGTAATAATAATAATCCTTTAATTTCTCTCTCTCTTTCCACTGGATTAAAACCACTTAGTTGTTAAAAAAGTTTTTTTATTGACAATAAAAAAACTTTTTTAACAACTAAGTGGTTTTAATCCAGTGGAAAGAGAGAGATAAATTAAAATACAAACCACTATGAGCTTCCGAAATGAATAATCCTTTAATTTAGCTCTTGGCTAGTATTATTTTTACATTTAGGTTTACAAAAAAAAAAATAGTTATATACTTATATTCACAACCTACATGTTCTTTTAAAGCTCATTAAATTATTGCAGTTTTTAATAAAATCAGGCAATTCATTGTATTGCTTTAATCCCTTATAAAACAGACTATATTCTGACTATATAACTATAGTGCTTACTCTGTCTAAATAAAAATTGTTTCTTGATCTTGTGGAATATTTATATATGTCTTTAACAAACCTACAATTATTTACAAGTTGAGGCACTATAGTTGATTAATCATTTTATATATAAATAACATGGTATTAAGGGTCACTCAAGAAGTTACTAAATATTCGTTTTTGTTTCATTTGATTTATATAATTTAGGAATTTAAGTGTGATTTAGAAGTTCTCAAAAGAATTTCTTTATTTTTCTGTTATTAGATTACATTCGGTTGAGAAATTCCTATAGAAGTTACTAAATATTCGCTTATTATGCTTCTAAAGGTTATTTCTCATATTTCAGTAAGATAATAAAAAACTTTCAAGTTAAAATATTTTTTATTATATAAATATTTATTTATTAATCACAATAACAATAACAAAACAATATTACAGAATATTTATCTCTAAAACTACAAAACAATGAATCTTTACATTTTTAGAAAATATACTCAATAAAATTACATTTACAAAGTGTAGAAAAGTTCATCTTGAAACTAGCAAACAAAATATTGGTAATAAAACAAACATTAAAGTTGTTTTTGCTTGATAAAAGGTATGCTACTTTAATATTGCGATACTAACTTTACAAAAATCAATCTAGGTGCATTTACTAAAATTTAATCAGCATGAGGGATTTTGAAAATATGTGTGCTGAACAGAACATTAAATTTCCCAAATATTGTTCCAGTTGTGTGGAGGCTCAATCGCCCATAAAGCTCTGCTCGATTCCCAACAGGATTATTGTTGAATACCTATATGTAGCAAGATTACCTCATCCATTTCATCTTCTTCGAAATCTGAATCCCCAAGTTGTGCTGCATCAAGAATACCTTCCACCTTAAATGAAATAAATAGAGCCTAATTGAACATGTATAAAGACGTGCTTACCATAAAAATGAAACTTCTATTTTAGTAGAATTTCAAGAAATCCAATTCCAATATATATTTTATTTTGTTTTTCATTTCTATAACTCATTAGTGGCTTTGTACTTCAAATACTCTTCTTAATGGATATAATAAAACCTCTTATTTTATTAAAAAAAATTTTAATTTTGACTTTTCGACTTTCTGCTCACATAAAACAATATAACAGCAAAATACAGACCAATTAATTAAGTGTTGACAGTTGACATCTATTTTACGTACGTACATGAACACTTCAACTCAAATTTCATACAACTTTATTACGTTATATTTCGTACGGTATTTTCTACGTAAAGGGTTACGTACTGTGTTTACTTCAACTCTCTATTTACTGAGGCTGTATGTCGTGTGTTTTTACCTGTTTTCTATAGTGGCCGTAGGTAAAATACGTTACTGTAGTTTTGCTAGGATGCAAACAGAAAATGTAAGGGGAGAACTGAAAAGGAAGAAATTATCCAAACTGATCCTTTTTTCTCATCAATAATAGTTTAAACAATAAATTATGTTAAATGATTTTTTTGTTTTATTTATTTATAGACAAGAAAGGATTTACCAGTTTACAGTTAATCAGGCATAATCCCACCGAAATTTCCTTTTAATTCGTCCCTGACTACAATTTCAGTTGTACTTACTTCACTATTCCATCTTTAGAAAGTACTCACGGTGAAAATCTATATTTCAGTGGCCATGAATTCCACTTAAAACACCCCTGTCATGGCAGCGGTTTCACTGCGCATGCTCATAGTTGTCTCTTGTGCTACACTAGGGATCGTTTCAGCAAAACGGTATTGGCACCGTAGATACAGTAATTCCACTTCGGCCAATTTCTGGTTGTAAGTTTTCAACGCGCATTAGCCAGGAGTTGCGACTCCTGGCTAATGCGCAAACGACGAGTTTAAGAACGACCGGCACTCTTCCATAGTTGCGGGATTTAAAAAGTTTCATCCAATCTACTGTGTAATATATTAGAAGTGTTATAAACATTTCATAAAGTAGTCTCTTATTTCATCAAATTCTGGTTTTAGGATATTTTATCAATGAGGCGTCAATCCCTATGTATGTTCCACTTATTTCATTGAAAAGTAATCATTTTTGGGACAATTCTACAATAGCATCTCGAATTATGATAATTTAACAATTCACATTGGCAACATTGCAATATGAAAACATTTTTAATTGTGTTGCTCAATTTATTATTTCATTCGTTTTCGTTTGTATTATTTAGTGGTGTTTTCTGTTTGTTTTGTGCGAAATAGTAAAAGCGAAATGTCTACAGTTGTTGGTGATGTTGTGCTTAAAAAACCATGTACAATTTGTGTAGTATGTCGAAGCAATTCGAGGGAAAATCCCCAATTAAGTTTTTTTAGGTTTCCCAAAGATGATGCAAGGTGAGTAATTTCTGAAACAATATTTAACTTCTTTACTAACTGAAGATATTTTTTATAGATGTGCTAAATATTTTAATATATCCAATACATTCTATGATCGTTCTCAGAATATTTGCTTAGGAATATTCTGCAAAAAGAACATTGGTATCTTGTGAGGATATTCTGGGAATATCCTTTGCTGTGTGGGTGTCTGTCTGTTATTGTTATTGTAAATTATAGTTTTAAGCTTGTAATAATTGTAATGTTTTGTGACGAGTGTAAAATTCTTGTAATTTTATATTAATAAATATCTATGTTTTTATTAGGTGTCATGCATTCTTGGTTCTTGTTTTCTTAAAAAAAAATTGTATTGACTATGTACATTGTATGCAATAAATTTCTTTCTTATATATTAGGAATGTGAAAGGTCAACTGAAATGGGAAAAATAAATATTTTCGTAATAATCTCTTGCATTTTTTTTAACAATGAATATAGAATGGCTGTATTAACTTTTTTAAACAGAATCAAACTATATAAGCACACAACTCAACCACAATTTTGTATTTGCCATATTGAATTTTGGCAGAAACTCCATTCCCAAAAACTCCTTTAAACCACGTTTGAATAACATCGACCCATAATCATAAAACTCATTATTTGTTCATATAAAAATATATGCCAAATCTCAACTCGACTAGAAATGGTTCAAATTTGTACTAATAAACGTACATATGAAGTTAATATAAGTGTGGCAATAAAGATAATCGTGAGATTAGAAACAAGTTTTCATACTTTTCGGGCCTATATCTCAAAAAGCATTCGAGACCTCCGCTTTTTGACTTCAAATTCGTGTTCAGGAGACAAAAATACGTAAGAATCACCAAACATTTTTTTTTTATCTCGGGTGCATCCGATTAAATAAATTTTACCTCATTGAAAACTGCATAATTAATTTTTACTACTTTTCCATGTTTCCAATCTTATTTGCATAGACTGAATTTTAGCGAGCAGTTTATATCAATAATTGATATATCGAGCAGTGTATATATGACACCGACATAACCTTAAACTAGACGGCTAATGCCATATGATAAAAATTGATCAGTTACGAGGATGACTGGTGTCCATAATGCATGCGCATTGTGTTTGTCATATTCACCGGCATAACCTTAAAGTCTATGTTCCGACATTGGCGTATCTTAGGTAAAATGATTGGGTCTAGAACGAAAATAAGTGGAATGATGAAAACAATTTAGGATTTAGGTTGGAGTTTTCATTTACTGATTGGAAATATTATTATTTGTGAGAACAGGACGTTTTTTATAAAATAGTATAGTATAGGTATAAATAGCTGTATCGTTCGAGTAAGACATATAGTATCCTCAATTTATATCATTGAAATAACTTTTTGAAGCAAAATGCTCTGAACATATTCTTGTTGACGAGTGCGGAAGCGGTTCTAAAGGTCTTCCGATTGCTTTCAACCATTCATTATGTTGGTCCTCAGGTATTCTAAAATATCATTGTGAAGCAAATATACATTTGTTCGCGTAAAATAATTACTTTTTGGTATAATAAATGTGTGTGAATCAAAGTTGTTGAATAGATGCATGGTATATAACAATTTTATTGTGTTTCTTATATTGACTTACCTATGAAACATAACACCTTTGGGATGGTTTGTTGAACGGTTCTTACACCAAAGTACAAAACAGTTCATTTTTACAATAAATTCACTATTTCTCTATCGAATATCGGTTAAACACCAAACAGAACAGTGGACGCCTATGAACAGAAAACAATATGTCTCGTCTCCTCGAATCGGCAAAGCTCGAGAACCGAAACCCAGATGTTAGACGTACTGGTGTCCATTGCGCATTGCGCAGAGACGTTTTCGGAATGTTCAATTGGATGAGTTTCTTGTGTGGTGGGAATATGGATATTAGCCGTCTAGTTTAAGGTTATGTCGGTGATATATGAGCATTGTTAGGGATCGTGGCGGGGAGAAATGTCATTACTGTCAATAGTGTCAATACCAGTGCGAATATAAAAAATGAAACTGCTGGACACCAATATCAAAGGTGCCGACGCTAAGTGGAACTACTGTATCTACTGTGGTATTGGCCTTCTAGTTCTATGAGTTCTGTGACATACATACATACAAATCTTGCTCGTTTAATAGTATTTGATTATTTTTTGAGTCAATATTAATTTTTGGAAAACGACTTTCGAACGGTAAATCGAAATGTCGATAAAAACATTTTAACGGAAAGAGTCGTTTTTATTAAAATGAATAAGTAATGTTTTTTTTTAGAATTGGAAATGCAACCAATGTGGACTGATTTTGGAGATTTGAGTTCTGCGAAACGTCGATTCGGAAATCTGAAAATTTCAAATACGAATGGCTACGATCTAACGGCCAAGTGAAAATTAATTATTAATATTTAAAAATCATTAATCAAATTTATATGGACTCTAATCTGCGAGTCATTTATTTTTTATAGGTAGATGTCACTTTTCCATGTTAATAATGTAATTAAAAAAAACTCGTGTAAACTATATAGATAAACACTAATAAATTATATATGTTTAATATTAGTATTTTATTTTCTTTTTTGACAGATTAAAAAAAATGCTATTAACCTCATTTGTTAACCTAATTTGTCACTTAAATTAAATCAGCGACTCAAATTAGAGCTCGTTTTTGATGTTGTTGATGACAAACTTGGTCTCGACGATTTTGTCTTTAGTTTGGCTTGGAGATAATCGAGTTTTTGCTGGAGTTGGAAATTTTCGTATAGAAGAATGTTGTTTTTGCGTATCTAAAAGCATACAAAACATTACGTCACAAATATACAAAGATTAAAAAACGTCGTTCTTTTCGAATTTTTTTTTGATTTCATAGATTTGAGTTCCTTCTTTCACGTTATCACTATAACTATATCATAAGTACTATGGACCGAGGCCATTTCATATCTGGTATTAAAAAATGCCTTGTTGCGTTTTTGACGGATATACAGGGTGACATTTGAAAATATGTGAATTATTCTACGTTAAGTATATCTAAAAGTAAAAATCTCAGACCAATCTAATTTGGCACACTGAGTGTGCTACGTGAGCTTGAAAAAAAATTTAATTTCAGGTCCGGACTTAGTTTTTTTTAGATTTTTATTGGTTTTTTGAAAACAAAACCCTGTAAGCCAGATCAGACAATGTTTATTTTTCTCACTTTAAAGCTTAAGGATGATACTAAGCAACAAAAAAAAATGAATGCGCAACTTTTTGTTTTCTGCAAAAAAAAATAAAACTGAAAAATAGTATAATTTTAATGGATTCACATTCTTCTTATGACTGATGCGGCCTATATTGATAGCACATCATCATTTTTCAACAAAAATCATAAGAACAGTTCATGTTACTCGATATAAAGTATTATTCAATCAACCGTTGAAATTCCAGGGCCGTATTTATTTTTTTTAAGTTTTTATTGATCCTGTAAAAACAACACCCTGTAAAGCGAGTTGTACAAATTTTCTTTCTGTAACATCAAAGAAAAAACTATAACTTTTGATAATTGTGCAAATGCAAGTAGGCTTTGAATTCGCTCCATTTTGACAGTTTGTGACAGAACGTGGTGAGCGACTGACAGAAGACCAAAAAGAGGGTATTTTGGAAATGGTAAATCAAAATGAGAAGCTAAGTCCACAGTTTTCAGGACGTTAAAGAAAGGAGATCTTTCCATCCATATCACCACCAACTGGTACAAAGACTGCAAAAAATAAATACGGCCCTGGAATTTCAACGGTTGATTGAATAATACTTTATATCGAGTAAAATGAACTTTCCTTATGATTTTTGTTGAAAAATGATGATATGCTATCAATGTAGTGCCGCATCAATCATAAGAAGAATGTGAATCCATTAAAATTATACTATTTTTCAAAGTTTTATTTTTTTCTGCAGAAAACAAAAAGTTGCGCGTTCAATTTTTTTTAACTGCTGCTTTTAGTATCGTCCTTAAGCTTTAAAGTGAGAAAAATAAAAATTGTCTGATCTGGCTTACAGGGTGTTGTTTTCAAAAAACCAATAAAAATCTACGGACCTGAAATTAAATTTTTTTTAAAACCTATTTTACTGAGCTCAGGGAGCACACTGAGTATGCCAAATTTGATTGGTCTGAGATTTTTACTTTTAGATATATTTAAGGTAGAATAATTCACATATTTTCAAATATCACCCTGTATATCCGTCAAAAAAGCAAAAGTGCATTTTTTAATACCAGATATGAAATGACCTCGGTCCATAGTGCTTATGATTGGACTGTGTACAGTACGTCGTGGGACACCCTGTATAGAAGCTAAGGTAGGTGGAAAGGGGGGGGGATTAACATGTAAACATATGGGAAATTGGTTTTATAGAAAAATTGAAATACTCTTTGGATATTAAATACACTTATTTATTTCCAAAAAGTTTTTAATTTTAACTTTTTTGAATGAAGATAATAGAAAATATTTTAATTTTTTTTTACCCATGGGTAAGTTGTAATTTAAAATGTTTTTGTTAATTTGATCATTTCCATTGTGAACTTTTTTCTAGTGCTGACGATGGTTTGTTAGCCGAAACTAGTTGCCGTCTTTAATTTTTTATTATTAATAAATACTTTGTGGTACCGACTTTTATTCCATAAAACATTTTTGGCCACATTTGAGATAATGGATAACTTATTCTACTTAATATTTTAATTATTAAGAATTAAAATCCTTGGGCACGAGTTGGTCAGTTGGTTTTCTACCTGGTATTCGGTCGAGCACGAGTTGGTCAGTGATTTTTTAGGAGTAGATAAAGACGAGCATTAAGCCAATCTTTTTTGAAATCACGGAAGAAGGAAACCGCGGAGGCATCAGGAAGAAGTCGAAAGGTATTTTCAATACCTCAACTTTCTCCCAGGAACTTAGTAGGGAGGTGGGAGAACGTGAAGGTGTATTAGACCCGGAGACCCTGTCTAAAATTATAAGAGTTCAGGAGAAAAAAGCGACGCGCTACCCGCGAATCCTGTAATAGACGTGCCGTACTGGTGGACAGAAGAAATTGATGCCATCAGAAACGAATGCGTAGTTGCTCGAAGAACATCAGCAAGGGTGAATAGACTGAACTGAAGGAAAAGAAAAGAGAAATGAAGAGGAAAATGAATAAGGCGAAAAGGAACTGTTTGAAGGCACTGGTTGACCGGCTCGAGGAGGATATATGGGGAGATGGATACAACATCGCCACTAAAATCATTGGTAGAAAAACCGAACCATATAAACCCACACCACAGCAGAAAATGGAATGGTGTAGAGAATTATTTCAGGATCAGGGAAGAAAGTGGTTTGGGCAAAGGGACATGGCGGAGGCTATATCAATGGTAACAATGGAGGAACTCCAAGAAGCCGGCAAATCGATAAAATTAAAGAAAGCACCTGGACCCGAAGCCATCACCCCAGAGGCCCTAAAGGCTGCATTAGGATCAATCCCCGAAGCAATACTGGACACAATAAACGCCCTGATAAGTGCGGAAAAATTCCCTGGGACATGGAAAAATGCCCGAGTAATACTGGCGTGGAAAGGTAAGCAGGAAGTGACAGGAGCCTCGGCGTATAGACCCATATGCCTTATCAGTGTCATCGGAAAACTATACGAAAAGATTATAAAAAATCGATTAGAACAAGAATTAGAGAATGGAGCTAAACTCTCGGAAAGGCAATTTGGCTTCAGAAAAAAAAGGTCAATAATTCAGGCCATAGAAAAAGTACTACAGGTAACGAAAAACTCAAGGAAGACCTGGGTTGCTCTGGTGACACTCGATATCAAAAATGCATTTAATACGGCATCCTGGGATAGGATAATGGGGGATTTCTTCCTACTTGGTAGACATAGTAGATAGCTATCTCTCAGAGAGTAAAATACAAGTAGGAAAAGATGTAGAAATGGAGGTAAATGCAGGGGTTCCGCAGGGCTCGATACTCGGGCCCCTCCTCTGGAACCTATTATATGATGGGGTGCTGGATATACAATCGGATGGGCTTTCAACAGTAGCATTCGCCGACGATCTAGCTGCTCTAGTGGAGGCCGATGACATAGAAGAGCTAGAACACAGGATACGAGAACCAATGTACCGAATAGAGGGATGGCTGGAGGAAAGGAAGCTAAAGTTAGCTCCACAAAAAACGGAGATTATAGTGTTAAAAGAAAAAGGAAAAGAGAAATTACCGTCAGGGTGACAAACGCTGAAATTGCCGGGGAAAAAGTCTCAAATATCTTGGAGCAGTCATTGATTCCAGTGGAACTTTCGGACAACAAGTGACGTACGTGACAAGTAGAGCAGAACAGAAATTGTCTTCCCTCACAAGACTAATGCCAAATATTGGAGGGTCGAGCAATCTAAAAAGATTAGCTCTATATGGAGTGGTACAGTCAATACTCCTCTACGGAGCGCCAGTATGTGCCAAGGCTATGCAAGTAAAAACACATAGGAACGAGATGGCAGGAGTACAAAGATGAGCATTAATACGAGTTATTAATGCTTACAGGACTATATCCACAGTAGCTACCCAGGTGATAGCTGGGGTCCCACCTATACACCTGATGGTTGACGAGAGGGCGAGAAGCTGGACTAAGTGCCAACATAGAAGTGTGGACAATTTTTTCACCCAATACCTGTCTGGACACGGGTGTTTCGGTACATACACTAAGCGAATAGGGAAGACTGAAACCGACGAATATGTGTACTGTGGGGAAACACACACCGGAGCACACCATTTTTAACTGCCAGAGGTGGGTGACAAGAAGAACTGAGTTAGAGACGGAGATAGGAGAGGGAATAGAAGCCGCAACCTTGGTCACGGACAGAAGAAAGTGGAAGGCGATACATAAATATATAAAAGATGTTATATCTGTAAAGGAAAGAGAAGAAAGAGAAAGGCATAACTAAGTTTTCCAGGCCTTATTGCTGAAGTAGGCCGAGCAGGCGATTCCGGCCATAAGGTTAGTGGAAGAGGAGGGGTTTTTAACAAGGCTATTGGAAGTCACGTGTCCCACACTACCCCCACAAGATCAGGGGGTGTGCGTAAAGGCATTTTGCCCTGTAGAAAAGCAAGCCATAGGGTTAGTGACTTCCGACCAGGCCCATTTTCAAAGGCAACCAGTTCTATTTCAAGATTATTTTACCCCAAAGGTCTAGCTATATTAGGGTCTGCAGCTGCGCGTTAAATATTTATAAAAGCGGGTGCCGTTAAATTAGCCGTTAAATTAGATGCCGGGGGAGGAACCCATAGCGCTTTCTATCATCTCTCTTCTCTCTCATATCATCTCTCGTCTCTCTCATTTCATCTCTCTTCTCTCTCCTCTCTCATATCATCTCTCGTCTCTCTCATATCATCTCTCTTCTCTCTCCTCTCCATATCATCTCTCGTCTCTCTCATATCATCTCTCTTCTCTCTCACAAATACTATTCCGGTATCTAATTTCACATCTCCTGAGTTGACGCATTCGCTTTTATAAATGTGCGCACCTGCAACTCCTGATCCAGTTAATGCTTCGGTGTAAAAAAATCTTAAAAGATTGCCCTTGAAAATCACTAACACTATCCCTTGTGGCCAGAAGTGACGTATCAAACAAGTGTAGGGGGTCTGCGGAAGCGACGGAATCACTACTACTGGCTCACACAAAATTTGAAAGTTTTATCTCTTACCACAAAGATATAATCCTCCGATGTCAGAAGTTTGCACCACCCTGTATATTTAGAGGGGGGGTTTGATGGGATGAGGCGGAAAATGCGTCCGAACATAAGTAAAAAAAATAGTCTGGCTAATCTTTAATTAGTCGTGAGTAAACTACCTCAGACGAGACACTGGACACCGACTCACCGTTGCATTAGAAGCGCTCAGACTGCATTCTGTGTCAGGAGCCACTTAATTCATTTACTGCAATGGTGAGTCGGTGTCCAGACAATCGGTGGTCGGACACCGAGTGTCTCGTTTGAGGTAGGCCTAAAACCTCCTTAAATGTGGTACTAAATACTAGAGATAAACTAAACAATGCTAGTTTTAGCAAAAATAAAAAAATTATACTTCTTGAATAAGTAAAGCCTTTTCTGAATTTTCAGTGAATCTTAATTGCTCCATTAAAATCTGATCTTGTTCCATTGTCTGTTTATTTAATAGGGTTACAAATTTGTTGTGAACCATTCTTAGAGTGTCTCTTTCGGATTTTAGTTTAAAAATCTAAAAAATAGTATTTATAAATTTTATAGTTAATTAAAGTAAAAAAAGTTCAATAATAATAACATTATTGGTAAACGAGTTAGGAATTTAATTTATCGATTCGAAATCCTGATAGATGGTAGCACATTTGCTTTATCTTTATCTTTATCTTCTAGCTATTGATTTACGCGTGTTTGGAATTTGACCTATTGGATTCGAAAGACTAACTAGTGACGAAACCGAAAGGCAAAAACCGGTCTTACGCTAAGTGCCCAACTGAGATAAAATGTCGAGAGAAAAAGTCTCGAGATTTGTCCCTGAGTGTTTTCCATTTGAGATCACTTGCGGTCTCAAGATAAGTATGGGAGACTCGACAGTGAGTTCAGTCTCGAAACCAAGACAATTCCGTGCCCCACTTGAGAGTCTGTTGTGACTTGATCGCAGGTATATGGATTCGCGTCAAGCCCTAAGTTTCAAATTCAAATTCATTTATTCGCGTCATTGTACAAAAGTCTAACAAACGTCAAAAATTGTTTAAAACATAGTTTAGATATATAAAATTGGAATACAGTACAATACAAATTTAGAAAAACATAAGCAACTAAAATTAAAATTATGTTAAATGCTAAGGACTGCTAAAATACAAATCTAAGAAATTCCTCATTACTATAAAAGGCGTTTATGCTTAATTCTACTTTTAAATTGCTGTAATGGGAGACATTTTAAGCTATGTGGAAGCTTATTGTAAAATTTAGCAGCCCAGTATCACAGCCCAGTTTGACATCTTCTCAGCCTCCAGAAAGCTGGCACAAGATTATGCTTATGACGGGTGTCATGTTGATGTATGTTCTCATGGGTTCCGAAGTGCCCCCACCCCCTTTAATAAACATAAGGTTCTCCAATATATATAGACAGGAAACAGTGGGAATTCCCAAGGTCTTATACGCTTGTCTGCAATGATCCCTACACTTGAGGCCAGCAAGAACCCAGATGGCCTTACGTTGCCAGCCAAAGACCCTCAACATTTCGGCCAAGTGAGATTGAAATATGGCATGGCTTTTTGTGAGACATTAGATGCCAGGTTCCTAAGTACATACAGACTTCTTGCTAGCTTCTTGCATAGGTTGTCAATATGTTCACCTCATTGGAGCTTGGGGTCCAGATGTACGCCCAGAAATCTAACACTGATTACACCATCATTTACATCCTGAATGTCCCTAAGAGAAAATACTACCCTGTTGGTTTTCGCAGTAATCTGTTTACACAGAACCATTCCTTGGTCACTGACTGTGTAGACACGGAATCCTCAAGCGATTCCTCAAGTGTATCAGCCGCAAAAGAGACGGTGATATCATCGGCAAAGAGTGTGTATTTTGCATTTACATTTGCATTTTGCTCGTAAGGTCATTAAAATAAATCAGAAAGAGACTGGGTCCCAGAACGGAGCCCTATGGAATCCCAATATTAACAACACTCTTTCCCGATAACACCCCAGAGACCTTCACAACCTGTGTCCTATTTTCAAGGAAGGATTGAGTTAGTATTACTCTGTGAAGACAACTTAAGGTGCTATGACAGTTCTAGACCAAACCCCATGTTAAATCCCATAAGAAATCGCTAAGGTCCAAAGTAGCGAAAATTGCTCATTTCAAGGTCACGCGTCATTGCCCGGAGATATCGTCGGCTCGGGCCCACTTGTTGACAGACGGGAGCTGTCAATAGTTCGTTCGTTCGTTCATGCGTTTGTTCGAGAGTTCGAACGCGCGAACCTTTCTCTGTTTTCGTTTGACCCAGTCCCGTATGCATCCTCGGATGTTAGACATGATGCAAGGGGACTAGGTGGCTCCGAAGTCCTGGAATCGTGACTTAGAAGGGTTATGGATTCGAATCAATGAAAATTTGGATGTGATTACTGAAGTTTTTATATAAAAAGCACTTATGAAACTGCGCAGATATAGGTGGTATCCTTTTGACAATTTCCTCTTTCGGCATTTGATACTCTTGTACTTTAGTTAAAGAGTTTCACTGATGGTTTATAACAGAGCCCACAGTATTCTTCTTTACAGATAAACATTTTTACTAATATTTCGGAATAATCTATTAGCCGCTATATTTGTTAAATAAATTATTGCATACCTTTCTATTTTTGCGCTTTTTCGTTTTTCTAACTTGGTCCAATAATTTGGAAAATTCCATTTCATATTTTTTTAAAGTATATTTTAAATTTTCTATTTCCTCTTTTAATTTTACATTTTCTTCATGGTATTTACGAATTTCTTCATGTCTCATATCCAAAATTTTCAGTAAACCATTTTGATTTGCTACCAATTCTTCATATCTATAAGTAAGTGTTTTTAAAGCCGATGTAAAAAATAAAAGTTTTAATCAAAAAAATACTCCAGGAAATATTGAAAACGCATTTTCCGTGGTTTTAAATTTTTTTACACTTGCTCCAACGAGCGGCACATGCCAATTTTTCCCTGTGTGCCTGGAGGTCAAGACGGCGCCAGGAACATCATCACCTTGAGTTTCCTGTTAACTCATCAAAGATCGATCGAAACTCGTGCCGAATGATACATGGCGGTGGGGAGCACCGTCGCAAACGGGGCCTCCGGGACACCGGACGCCCTCCCGGAGTAACAGTCTTAGTCCTGCGCAGGGGGCACCGCAGGACTGAACCACCCTTTCCCCCTCACTCGTAGGATCTAGATGGACCAAAACAAAAAAAAACAAAAAGGCCCGGGGATGAGGCAAGGGGGGTGGGACCCTCAGGCGAGGAGAATAAAAAAAAAGACCTCGCCCTGATTCCCAGACCCCTCCAAACCTTCCAAACACCAAAAAGGCCAGGCAGTGTCGACTGGCACCTTTAGCGAGGTGACAAGAGGCATCAGGATGGCGGTGATAGACAGACGCCATCCAGATGTTTTATTGAACCAGGAGCAGTCCGATCTGGTTCAAAACGCGATTGTGGATGCGCTCTACACAACTCCCTCAGGGAGCGAGGGCGCTCCACAATTCGAACGCACCTCATTCAGTGCAGGGGTCCTAGCGATGACCTGCGCAAATGAGCGCACAGTTCAATGGCTGAGGGAGACAGTCAGCGCTCTGTCACGGCTCTGGGAGGGGGCGGAACTGACTACGGTCAGGTTCGCAGACCTCCCGGTGCGCCACAGAGTGCTGGTCTTCCTGCCAGGGGACCCAAGGGAAGAACCAGCAGAGTTCAGACGGCGTCTCCAGATCCAACGCAGGAATAGATTCTGCTAAACAGAAACTTCACTAGTTGTAGCCAGACGCTCTTTTGGGAAAAAATGGGGACTAAGACCACAAATGTTGCACTGGCTGTACAACAAGGTGGTCATGCCCTCCATTACCTACGCCTCTCTGGTGTGGTGGCCAAAGACACATCAAAGAGGAGCCATTACATGACTAAGCAAGGTGCAAAGATTTGCATGTCTTGGAATCACGGGGGCAATAAAGTCAACGTCTACTCTAGCCATGGAGACACTATTGGGATTGCCTCCTCTCCACTTTGTGGTACAAGGGGAGGCAAGGCTTGGTGCTCTCAGACTACAGAACACACAAACCAATATGAACGTTGGGACTGGACATATGAGTATCGTCGGAATAGTGACCGTAGGCGTACTAGGGACGAGAACAGATCATATTCCGAAACGGTACGACTTCAACAACCCAATCAAAGTAGTGGTGCCACATAGAACTGAATGGAACGACTCACAGCTCAGCAACATTCTACAGGGGAAAATCTGATACACAGATGGATCCAAGACTGAGAATGGAGCGGGCTCGGATGTGTTCTCCAGGAACCCGCAGACTGGCATCAGTTACTCATTGGGTACTCACACTTCTTTCTTTCAGGCAGAGGTATATGCTATTCTCCAATGCGCGAAGGAGAATAACAGGAGAGATATAGCTAACGCGCGTATTAACATTCTATCAGACAGTCAGGCGGCACTCAAGGCCTTGTGAAGCAAGGAAGTGACGTCGAGACTGGTATGGGACTGCAAAGAGGAACTGAGATCGCTGGCGGACCGTAATCACGTCAAACTGATATAGGTGCCGGGACATCAGGGAATTGTAGGTAACGAGAAAGCAGACGAACTCGCAAGAAGAGGCTCGGAAAACCCCCCAAACCAATGGCGGATACTACAGGTACCAAAGCGTACAACAAGAGTGTCTGTAATAAACTAGATCTGGGACGAACACAAAAATTACTGGGAAAACATCCCGGGAAACAAACACGGGAAAGAATACATCAAAGGACCGTGCCACAAAAGAGCGACAGACCTGTTAAAGATGAACAGGAGCCAGCTGAAAATAGTTACGGGACTCCTTACTGGCCATGCGCCAGTTAAGGGACACCTCAACAAGATGGGACTGTACAATGGTGACCTTACCTGCAGACTGTGCGGTAAGGAAACAGAAACAGTGACACATATACTGTGTAGATGCGAGGCACTGGACCGCAAAAGACAGCAAATTTTTGGGCAGCCAATAGGTGACCCAGAACTATACAACTCCCACCCAGTACAGGACCTGTACAAGCCTGTACAGGGCACTAAGGTACTGGACGGGGTATTATAAACAGAGAGGGAAGATGATACAATGGGCTGACAGGCCTAAGTGTCACCGCAGGCTCCGGTCAGACGGACCCAACCAGCGGGTGAAGTTTTTTTAGTGAGTATGCCTTGAAAGGAAAGTCTCACAGTAGACCTTGAGATGTTAGGCTCATAACTTCCCCATAAAGGGTTTTCCTTCACCTCCGCAAAAAAAAGTATCCTCCCGCCTCATTAACAGGTAAGTCGGTATTCTCTTCCTCGAGAGTGTCATTCTCGGCTGCAATTATTTCTTCTCTGGTGTATTTCTCGACGTTGGTGCAGTTTGTGCCAGCACAATTTATGAATGCGATGTTTCAGATGAGTCCGAATATTAGTTTCATTATATTCGGGGGTCCAGGTGGTTGTGTCATCCTTATGGGGATTAAATTATTATTATCCATTTTTCAACCCCAATCTGTTGGATCTAGGGGATGCTCTTCTCCATACAACCAATTTTGGACGTGGAAATAGATACTGACTAGCATTCATTAAAGCAATGTTAAACAGTTTGACGACAAAATTACAGTAAAACTCCAGAAGATGACGTCTTTAGCCAGGTCGCGTGCACCAGGTCCTCCGGAGGACGATGTCAATGTCAGATCTGGGACGAGCGACCCGAAAAACCCTCGTGTGAGGTGTTTCGATCAATTCTTGATAAGTTAACAGGGAACTCAAGGTGATGACGTTCCTGGCGCCGTCCTGATCTCCAGGTACACCAGGAGCTCATTTGGCCATCATATTCAGGTTAAGCAACCCAAAACACTGACGGGTACTGCAATTTGTATGGTTCGGATATTTTCTGTGCAAGATATGAATTTTTTCTTCAACACTTGGAAAGAAGAATGTACTTTTTGATGCAGCGATGCAATTTCAAAAAAGTACGAGATCAAAATATGGCACAAAATTTCTAGACGAGCTAACAAGCGAATGCAAAAAACCCCATCTCGCAGAAACCTTTAAAAAAATCGACTTACTTGTATTGTAAATGTACCAAACTCATGGTACTACAAGAACTACTTGAATTTGTCCTAGGTACACTTCTACCATCCCTATCGTCTAACTGAAGCATGTCTATAAGAAAATAATACTTGATTTTTAGCAAAAATAAAAATTATTTTTAAAACTGAAGTATATCTTACTTAAAAGTTGTTTATTTTCTTTTTGGGCTTCTTTTAACTGTGAAGAAATACTCTGATCCTTTAGCTTATCTATTTTCATCATCATCATAATCTGCCTGTCCAGTTGTTGGGATTTTAATAAACTTACGTCTAATTCATTGACCAGGGTATAAACTTTTTTCAGTCGTTTTTGAAAACCACTCTTCTTGTCCTAAGGGATAGAGAAAATGAGAAATTCTAGATCAACTTATCATATTTACGTATACTTTACGGGTGTCTAGCATTAAAGAAAGCTACAAATAAAGTTTTTTTATCAAAGAAAAAAATCACTTAGTATTGAGGTTAACATTGACAAAGTCAAAATGTACGTACGCATCATAATATTTTGTGATTTATGCCCTCCATCAGAATGGAAGTATGAGCTACTTTTTTAAATAGTACAGTAAGTTTTACACCACCCATATAGATACAATAGATATTAAAGTTGCAGGAAAAAAAGATCTAAAAAACTTACAGACACATGATTGAAACCTTTTTCAAATTATAAAGAGTATCGTAAATATTAATTAAGAATATCGAACTAACATTTTCTACCGCACGCAACTACACGAAATTACATATAGAGTCGCATCTTTGCAGTCCATTCGGCTGCATTCTGTGACTCGGACGAACATACAATTAATTTTTGTTGCCCCCAAACGGCCAAAAACCACCCTCAAAAGGGAAAAGCGTCTTTCACCGGCATAAACGGGGGTGGTTTTTGGCCGTTTGGGGGGTCGAGTCGACTCTGGGAGAAGATCCAAAATCCCCATCGCGTTCAGCATTCAAATTTTTCACACTATCGGGGATGATTTTTGGCGTTTTAGGGGTGGGTTCAACTCTAAAAGAAATGTAACCACCCCCATCGTGTTCAGCATCCTCGAAAGCGGAGGGGTTTGCTGGTGAAAGACGCGATTCACCCTTTTGGGGGTGGGGCCAAGTCAAAAATACTTTTAACCGCAGTCATCGTATTTAGCATCCTCGAAAACGTACTTTGGGGGCGTCAAAAATTTTTCGTTGTTTTTTATCAACTCATAGAATGCACTAAAAGCATTAACACACACGACGGAAAACCAGTTTGCTCGCACAGGGGGTGGTTATAAATGTCAGTTTTTTTCCAAATTTTCATAATAAAATCCAATACATCAAGTATAATTCAAAGTCAACAAGTCGCAAGTGCGCCAATGAAAATTTCAGGTCATATTTTTTCGTAGTCTAAAATCATATAAAATAATCAATAATTTTCCAATTTTAATCAAAGGTAATACCACGAGTCCTCCAAATTTTATCGATTAAATTTTTGGTTTTCACGAAAACGGCTTTATTTGGAAAAACCACGTAAAACAAACTGATTTTATCTCAAATCAGTTTTATTATTTTTGATTCATTTTGTATTAAAAACAGAGAATATAGTCATTTATGCAAAATACACTTTACACACAAATGTTCATTATTTTCTTTATCAAATTAAATTGAAACGTCAAAAAATATTGAGCTGTTATAGTTTTAAATACAGGGCCACCAAGGCATACGTGATGACAAAAATCTGACTGTTTCCATTAGAAACTGGCGTGTGACTCAAAATGTCAGTTCTCAATTTTTCTCAACACATTTATTTCCCTCTATTAAAATAAATGGTTTTAGCCCAAAACGAACTTTTCCGCTCAAAATACTAATACAGTGTGTCCCAACTAAAATGTGCACCCAAATATTTGGAGTTTTATTCAAATTTTGAAAAAATGCCGATACAGGTCAATTTTAACCTAGAGGCTCAATTTTTATCGTAGTTTGAAACTTCTTTTTTCATCTCTCTAGCGCCCAGAACCACCGCTTGAAAAATCTTAAATGGCAAGGAGTGTTAAGTGACACATCATTTTGAAGCTGCTTTCGTTATCTAATGCAACCCCGTTGTTTTTTTATTTTGAATGACTCTTTTTTGAGAAAACTGCCCCACAAAAAAAATTTTTGTCTGCGCCCAAAACCTCACTACTGTAACTAGGGGTTTTTGGGGTCGCTGAATCCGAATCCGAGGTCCGCTTGACCTCATCAGGTCAGGGTCAAGGTCATTTGAAGATCAAATTGACGAAAACTTCTAGAAAAATCTGAAAAAATTCATACAAAGGTTTTCAAGGATCGCTGAATCCGAATCAGAGGCTGCTTGGCCTCATTAAGTCAGGGTCAAGGTCTTTGAGGGTCAAATTGAGGAAACTTTCTGGGAAAAATCGAAAAAAAATCATACAAATGTTTTCAGGGTCGCTGAATCCGAATCCGAGGGTCCGCTTGACCTCATCAGGTCAGCGTCAAGAGCATACAAAATCTGAAATTCGGCAGAATTAGAGCAAATTAGCAAAAAAGGTAAGATGGGGCTCTCCTCGTTCGTGATATACGTGAACACTTTTATCAAGAACGAGGCGAGTCGAATTCATTTTCAGACAACCTTTAGAGATAGGATGTCCTAGCCTGCTTCTTACTGATGAGGAACAATAATTCCGAAACTGGTCTAAGAATGGCAGGCTCCTTTAATAATAAAATCAAAGTTTTGGTTTAAAACCCCGACTTGGTCGGGCGCCAAACCACGTCTGGACTTTCGTAATTCAATACCTGGGGGGGCATATAGCCCAAGGAGTAGTTGTTGAAGTCCAGACGCTGGTGCAATGTAGGACATTTTTAATGTCTTTGTTCTTGGGACGACGATCTTCTTCTTTTTATATTTTTAATAAGTCTTTCTGAATGAAAACCAAAATATGTAATGACAAAAAAATTCTAAAAATAATAACTCTTTTCTTAGCGACGCGTTCCCACGACGACGATCTTCTTCTTTTTATATTTTTAATAAGTCTTTCTGAATGAAAACCAAAATATGTAATGACAAAAAATTCTAAAAATAATAACTCTTTTCTTAGCGACGCGTTCCCACGACGACGATCTTCTTCTTTTTATATTTTTAATAAGTCTTTCTGAATGAAAACCAAAATATGTAATGACAAAAAAATTCTAAAAATAATAACTCTTTTCTTAGCGACGCGTTCCCACGACGACGATCTTCTTCTTTTTATATTTTTAATAAGTCTTTCTGAATGAAAACCAAAATATGTAATGACAAAAAAATTCTAAAAATAATAACTCTTTTCTTAGCAACGCGTTCCCACGACGACGATCTTCTTCTTTTTATATTTTTAATAAGTCTTTCTGAATGAAAACCAAAATATGTAATGACAAAAAAATTCTAAAAATAATAACTCTTTTCTTAGCGACGCGTTCCCACGATGACGATCTTCTTCTCCATACGTATGGATATGGAACGCCGTTTTACTTTTTATTCATAAATGTTTTTTTTTCAATTTTAAACATAAATCCATTTTATTCAACTCAGTTTTATGTTTATCCATTTATTTCAGCACTATTAAACTGTTCCTTCAAAAAACTTTGACTATTTAATGTTTGATGAATAAAATTGTATCTTGATAAAATTGCGTAAGTCAAATATATTTGATAGATATACTTAAACACTTTAATTTTTAGGATGCAATTAAAATTATCAACAGTCATTTTAATTCATGTAACATTTTAATTCAACCAACATAAAAATAACAAACATTTTAAATAAGTTATTTAAATGTTTGTTGATATTTTTTTGGAAACATATACTTACATAAACCAAAACATTGAGGAATAAAAATGACCAACAATCGTTTTAATTCTTTATTTAAAATGTTTGTTATTTTTATGTTGGTTGAATTAAAATGTTACATGAATTAAAATGACTGTTGATAATTTTAATTGCATCCTAAAAATTAAAGGGTTTAAATATATCTATCAAATATATTTGACTTACGCAATTTTATCAAGATACAATTTTATTCATCAAACATTTTAAATAGTTAAAATTTTTTGAAGAAACAGATTAATAGTACTTAAAATATTATAGAAACAGGTAAATTAGTTACATACAACTGCTAGTTATTTAAAAAGTAAATAAAGAAAACAATTCAAAAAGTACCTAAATATTTTAAAACTACATTATTTACATTTCTATTTTTAAACATTTTATAATTTATCCTATTGACCTATTTAAAAAATAACTTGAAATAATTTAGAATGTTTAAATTGTTTACTGAATAAAAATGCAACTTCCTAAAATTAATCTGACTAAATATTTTCATTAGTTACCTTTTACATCTAATATTTAAATGTAGGTTCTGAACATCAACAGTCATTTTATTTCATGTAACATTTTAATTCAACCAACAAAAGAAAAACAAACATTTTTAATACGGTATTTAGATGATTGTTTAAAATTTTAATATCTACATTAAAAATATTCTCATTTATTTGTCCCTTGAATTAAAATGTTTGTTGAATAAAAATGACACTCGTTTTAAAATGACTGATGATAATTTTTATTCGGGATTGTAATGTTGGTTGCTGGAGTCATCGAGCACCACGAAATAAGTAATTTGGCAACGTTGGATTTGAAACAAGTAACCCGTAGATATCGTACTTGTTCTGAGGTAAATAGGACAAAGAACGGCACAAAATATGAGATTACGAGAAACTTAAAAAATAGTGGTAGTAAAACACGTAATAAAAATAAAACCAAAACAAATTTGACTGACGCCTGACACTTTCCACAAACATTTGACGTTAAACAGAGTTCATCCCCTACGTTGCCAAATTCATTTGGTAGTTCTAGTAGCACCCGCTGACTACAACGCCCAATTAAAATTATCAACAATCATTTTAATTCATGTAACATTTTAATTCAACAAACAAAGAAATACCTATAATTTTAATGTAGGTACTAAAATTGTAGGAAATCATTTAAAACATTATTTAGAACTTATTTAAAATGTTTGTTATTTTTTTGTTGATTGAATTAAAATGTTACATGAATTAAAATGACTGTTGATAATTTTAATTACGTCATAAAAATTAAAAGCTATAAAATATATTCGACGTAATTTTATCAAGATGCAATTTTATTCATCAAACATTTTAAATAGTCAAAGTTTTTTGAAGAAACAGTTTAATAGTGCTGAAATAAATGGATAAACATAAAACTGAGTTGAATAAAATGGTTTTATGTTTAAAATGGAAAACAAAAACATTTATGAATAAAAAGTAAAACGGCGTTTCATATATGGAGCTTTCCAAAAAGAAGAGAATCTTGATCAATGATATTAATATCACTGAAAAAGAAGAGACCAAATGATCGCTACTTAAAAAGAATTGCATATAACCAAAAAATAAAATAATGACATAAACTGTCAAACTTAAAAAATAATGTAAACATGTAAAGATATTGTGTGCTCGTAAAAATGAGACACGAGCACCACAGTGAGGTCAGGTAAGAGAAGAGTAAGTCAGGTCAGCTCAGCGCAGAAAGATGATGCACAAAGTAATATTTCAAGGCTCTTATTTGAAAACACCGAACTTGACAGGCCAACCAGAGTCAAGTTTGGTGTTATCGATAATCTCAACTTGACTGGAGCTCCTGATTAAAAAGTGCGTGAAATAGTCGTCTATATTTATCACTCTTCTTTTGGTTAGTTGACTACATTTTTTTTGCAATAGACTTACACCCAAAAGGTAAAAGTAAAATCTTATCCCTCCCCAAAGGTCTCTGGATCCGCCACTGCGTGTGGTGATCAGTGACGGATCCAGGGGGCCCACGATAGAAAATCTCGACGATTTCGTGATTTTCGCATTGATTTTAACTATCCTATTATTCACACACTATGATTAAGATACTGCTTACACTCTTCCATCGAGTGTCGCGACAGCTGAGCGATCGTTTTCCACACTACGTCGAATCAAAACTTGGCTAAGGACACACATGAAATTAAGAAATTGGTCTGCAATCTGCGTATTTGAACTATGTTTGGTTCTTCCAAAATCAGTTGAATATTTATACCTGAAAAACCCATAAAAACATTCATGAATTCCCCGCTTCATAGGCGGAGATATTTTCTTTTACTTTAACTTTATGTAATTTTTGTTTAAATATTATACACGGTACGCTACTGTTCTGCATGTCATAAACTCCCGGCGACTGTATAGCAATAAAACTAATAAACGACTAATATACAGGCGGTCACTGCAATTACTGATTGCTTTCCACACAAGCAAACGGTTCCAACTTAATCTGGTCTACTGTTAGTTTATACAGGGTGGTCCTTAAGTAATAGATTCCACCCTTTAAAATTTTACGATTTGAACCAACTTGCTCTAATAAAATGTTGCTAACAAGGATTATACAGGGTGTTAAAGGTAACATTTTAAGATTTATTTTTGCAATGATTTTAACGTTTTTGGAATTTGGAACTGGGGGTTCTTGAGAACGAGAAATCATAATCTGGTACCTACTTAGATATAATTTGTAGAGGGCACTAGTTAGGCCACATTTGTGGCTTAAATGTGCGATAAACTTTTTTGCTCTTTAAGTTAGCGCTATATTTGTAAAAGAATATTAAAGCCACGTTACTTTAGTAGAAAAAAAGCATACTTGTTATTAACCTTAAAACGGTTTACGAGATAATCGGATTTAAGGGATCAGCTGCATGATTACACTAGCCGGTCCTGACACCATTCTTGCTGATTCTTATGTAAAATGATGACCTGACAACTAAAACTGATCTTCTAAAGATGCGACTCTATATGTAATTTCGTGTAGTTGCGTGCGGTAGAAAATGTCAGTTCGATATTCTTAAAGGTAGGTACGTTAATTTAGACAGTCCGTTCAGTTCTCTGTTCAGTTTCAGTTCCGTTGTCAGTTCAGTTTGAAAAATCTGCCGTTGTTAGACGATCAGTCTGAGAACAGAACTGACCGTCTAAAAGTATATTTACTTGTCATTATCTGTTATTAGAACTTATACAATAATTATATACATAGCTCCATTGTCGGCTTGTAAAGGTTTGTTTTCGTTTTGGGGCTAAGCGCTTAGCGCAAAACAGTTCCTATAATCTCAGATGATCCATCAGTTTTTAACTCGTAGATGCCGGAAACATGATGGCTTTCGTCGAGTTTCTTGCCTTTAGTGAGGCTTTTGTTTCGAAAAATTGTTAAATTTACCGGCTTGAACCCACATCTTAGCAAAACCGACATTGTGGACGGTTAATAACAATAAATAAGCGAGTTTTTCAATTAAACTTAAATGATCGATTTAAATCGACACACAATTATTGCACAAAGGATGTGAAATAAAATCACACAAGCTATTTCACATCCTTTGTGCAGTTTTGTCACTCCCATGGTCCTTTTTTGGTATTTTTATGGTTCAAAAAAAAATTCCACCTTCGTACACAATTATTGTTTTTCTCAGCCGGTAGAGCGGCGCTCGCGTCGCGCCAGCCGATGTTGGGCTGGCCCATTGCAAAAAATAAATCTTAAAATTTAACCTTTAACACCCTGTATATTCCTTATTAGCAACATTTTATTAGAGCAAGTTGCTTCAAATCGTATTATTTTAAAGTGAGGAATCTACCATACTTCTATGTACAATTACTTAAGGACCACCCTGTATAAGGAATAATATTTATTTAACTTTACGTTTGCATCCTTTATTCGTTATTATACGATGTACTGTTTTGAATTAACTCTATACGTTACGTACGTGCCATTTGCAAATCATAATTGTTTATTTAAATACATTTTCCGAAAACAGTGAATTTCCATTTTTAATATTTTTGGTTTCGTAGCATTTTGAATATGTTCCAAGCATAATCTGACTGCTTCAATAGGATCAATAGGATGAACAAAATATTATTCCATTGGTTTTTCTAAAATCTTTATTTAAGAAATAACAAGCAATTAAAAATATTGCATAAAACAAAGTACTAAAGAAACAAATAAAACATAAAACAAAAAATAAAACTGTTACTTATTAACACGTTGAGTGCCACCTGTCAACGACAAAAAAAAATGCCGGGCGGCCAATTAGTTTCCTCTTTAATTTCTACCTTAGTTCATAATAAGATGCCAAATATATCTCTTTAACAGTTTTGTTATAATCTATGATGTGAGGCAACTGTGCCTCACGCAGCCATCAGAGTGAAATTATCATGTTAGGCTGCTTGAGTCACACTTGCCTCACAGACATTGTCACACTTGCCTCACAGACATTGTCACACTTGCCTTACGGACATTGTCACACTTGCCTCGCAGACATTGTCACACTTGCCACTTGCCTCACGGACATTGTCACACTTGCTTCACGGACATTGTCACACTTGCCTCACAGACATTGTCACACTTGCCTCACGGACATTGTCACACTTGTCTCACGGGCATTGCATTGAAATTATTATGTCATTCTATTTCTCTGTTCACACTGCATACGCCTGTAAACTTTCTGTAACTCGCAAAAAATTGCCTTCAGTGTCAATCAGTTCAAACAATATCTTGTATCTGGATTAAATATCTCGTATCTAACAGTATTAGGTCTGTTTCTTTCAATATTTGGTGTAACACCATACACCCCATTATTTTAGATTTAGATTAGAATAACTGTCAATCTAAAATTTTGTTAATACTATCATTACAGTTTGTTCGGTCTATGGCAATGCTAGAAGAGTTTTTTTATATAGAATTTATGGAAAATATTGTCTAGAGAAATTTTGTGGATAAAAATTTGTTAAAAAAGAGGTTTCGTCTAAAAATTTTGTGAAAAAATGTCGAGAAAATATATGATTGTGTCAAAACTAGACAACTTCGTAGTGCGCATGTCTGGTGTAGAAAGCAGACAATCTGAAGAGGGTGGAGAAACTAGCACCGGTGTAGCACCAAATATTCAATTCACGAATTGGACAAAGAAACAGACTGGTTTTGAGGATATAGTGCGTCTTAGGTTCTTGTGGAAATTTTTAAGCAACAGTTTTTTGTCTTTCCTGTAAAGTTGCGTTTTTATAGATACGAAGTATTGCCAAACTGATAAACGAAGACGTTGTAGTGAATGTCAGAAGAATTTGGAAGAACCGAAGCTCAAAGAAAAACAACCAATACTCCCGTGATCTATGTAACAGATATCCACAGGCCAAAAACGGTTTCTGTACGCCCAGACCGAACCCATTAGAGCAATATATGAACTACATTCAACTGGGAAGCAGCGTCTGCTACACGCGGCCCGATCGTATAAAGTGACTGAATCAATTGCTGCGTCACACGGCACTCAACGTGTTAATCTTCGTAGTTAAAAATTATCTAAAAAAATATTCTCTAATTTAGCTTTTTTGGCTTTCAGAGTTCGTAACATATGCATAAAGTCGTTTGCCCCACCATGATTCCAAATCGAAAGGTTTGAAGTCTTGTAGAGAGATGCAGGGTTCCTCCTCGTAGTAACATACAGTATGGTCACCTAGTAAAAATATAGTTAACGTTTATTTGATTAAAAAAATCGATCTCGGCCAAAGCCAATCAACGGACATAAAAAACGAAATTTAGCCATACATTATATGTGTAAAGATTAAATTAAACTAATATTTTAGAAAAATTGAGTCTTAATCCCAGGTAGTCCTTCAGCTATTAGCCGCGCGATTGTAAAAATCGATAATAACGACTCAGTGAATATGAAAACATTTATTAATAATCATAAAAATAACGGTTAACCTTTTAGTTTATGTGAGAATAAGAGTTGTTTGCCAGAATAAGGTAAGGTAATTTTTTATTTATAAAATCAACAATTAATATAAATCTTATAATTACTCTCTTACCTTATTCTAATCTAAGTTATTTAGTTATTAATTAAAGTATAATCTAACCTAATTAAATAAAATACTTGTGGCCTTTTTTTATTTTGAAACGTTTTTAAATATCGATATTTAATATTGTGAATTGGTACCTTCAATACGACTTAGATTTTATTTCTAATTCTGGTTACATTCCTAGTCAATTCAACATGGGATGGATGCAATATCTTCCAGGACTCAAAATCAGGAACAGGATAAATCAATACAGGATACAATTGGATCTGGATAGTTTAACAGGAACTTTAAGTTTCTTGATTTACAAAAGTATAACCTCACTTAATTTGACAGGTAAATTTCTTTTTATTTTTATCGTCAATCAGTATTGCTTTGATTTTAAATTTTTTTTGTTTTTATTACGAGCATCGATGTGAACAGTTCAAGAGTTTTTTATCAAAAGCCTCGCTTGACAGCGAAAAGTAGTTTTTATAAACCATCATACCACCATGGCTCTCTAGATTACAATTTGACAGTTTTTTAC
This sequence comes from Crepidodera aurea, assembly GCA_949320105.2. Lineage (NCBI taxonomy): Eukaryota > Metazoa > Arthropoda > Insecta > Coleoptera > Chrysomelidae > Crepidodera > Crepidodera aurea. The sequence goes on from OX439477.1 coordinate 4,208,992, forward strand.
TTAAAATTTTTTAAAAATTTAAAAATTATCAATGTTTATACAATTTTTGCTTATTACCAAATCATTTTCGAGACAAAAAAATGATTTTGATATAATTTATTTACAATTCCTATTAAATTTACACACAGACTTTTTAAGTTCGTCATTATCGATTTCTAAAATTCTATACAACTTTATTATTACTGTCTCTTTTTCAGTAATTCTTTGATTTTAGAAGTCCCAACACGTTATTTTCCCGATTTATTGTATTTCCCCTGCATTTAAATTAATCATATTGATACATCATGATATTGAAATTTGAGGTTAAGTTTAAAATTTCTTTTTTATTCAAACATCTAAAATAACAATGTTCTCATTGTTATTGTGATCGCAGACTTATCTGAGATTATATTACTTTAAATTTTGCTATTGAAATCTTTGCAAAATTGTTTGTAAATATCCTAAAATTGTTGGTGAAAATCTCTTATGGGATTAACGTGTTAAGATGTGACATCTGGAATTTTATATTTTCTTTTGCAATTACTACGTTAAAATTGGTTTCAAACATTATTTTCGAAATTACATTCTGTCCTGTGATTTATTGAAGTAAAATAAATAGTTGCGTAATGCACATAAGTTTTGTATTCTCTTTAATTAGTTACTCAACTTAGTCAACCGTTACAATATATTATAATGATATTATATGGGTTGAGTTTGATGTTAAGAAATGTTGGATTAGGAAGTTTGTTTGTTTAAAGGGAAAAATTATGTGGAGTTGACAGTTTTGTTTGATTTAGATTGTAAAGAATGTCAATGTTACAATTAAAAAATAAAGAAAACTAACATTTAAAACTTTATAATTATTAAATACATTATAATATATATTATATTATTCTTTTTCGTTTCCAAAATCAAATACAACCAAATAAATAATAAATATGTGTTAAAAAAATTGTTTTATGTGATAAAAATTTGGTTTAAGTGTAGCAGAATTTCGTTTTTTTAACAAAAGAAATCTATATACTGTGTGTCCCAAGTTATCGTATACGGCCAATATCTCGCTTATTTGACAAGATAATTAAAAAATAAAAAATCTGCTTTGAATGGCATTAAAGTACCTTCCTTATGACATAAAAAAAACTTATTACATTTGACATCCCTGTGGCCTTTCTTTAACAATTCTAGATGAAAAAAAGTTACTTACCATCAATACAAACTGTATTTTCTTGCTCAAATTCTGCACAAACAGAATTCCATGCTAAAAAAGAGTATATAGTATGATCAGTGTTCAATACAATACTACTTATAAGGCGTGTAAAATTTCTCAGATGAATACAGTGCCAACTGCCATGAACGTATGTGAGCGTAATAGTATATTACATAACGAGTGCGGAAAGTGACACTTTTCACACGAGTGGGAAATATTGCGACACTGTGTAAAAAATCACTTTCACACAAGTAATGTACACTATTTTTCCTACGTCCACGCGATAATTTTACCAAATATTGTGAAATGTGTTGGTTTTATTTGTGACAGGTTCTATATCCGTTTGTATATATTTTATATTATAAATAATGCTGTTTTATTTACAACATTAACCTTTAACAATTCATTTCCTCTGCACATTAAGTTTAAATCAAATGTGCTCTTAGTGTTTATTCCGTTGACAACAGAAATAACTAGAATTTAGGGCACTGCCTTTCTAAAAGAAATAAGGTATATTTTCGTGAACAAATATAATTTGCGCACACCTTTCTGTGCATGTACACAATTCGTGCGAGCAAATTTGCTCAAGTCAGTATTCCCGGCTTTAGAGAAGCGAATTTCTCTAAACTCAACAATTTAATAACCAATTATCCGAAGTACAGTAGACGCGCTTCTCGAAAGGTACACTTGGTGGTAGAGTGTGGTGAAAACGGCCGGGAAATTTCTAATTCATTTCGGAAGCTCTTAGTGGTTTGTATTTTAATTTCTCTCTCTCTCTCTTTACTGGATTAAAACCACTTAGTTGTTAAAAAAGTTTTTAATTGACGTTTCGGCTTTCCTATCGAAAGTCGTTATCAAAATGACATAACAAAATAAATAAATTTACTATAGAAACAGAACATTTGATAATCTTGCAAAAATCAACATAGTACACTTAGAATAGATTTTGAGATTGAAGATGTCAAAATCTGTTTCAATCATATTTTTGTGACGTTTCTGGGAACGAATTTTTAAAGGATTGCGCATTTGCATATTATAAGAGAATTTATACTTCGTCATATATGAAGTTTTCTTATTAATATTATCATAAGAAAAAACCAGATAAAAACTTATGATACTATCCCGATATAGAGGGTATCCTTTTTGTAATTAACTCTTTTTGTAAAATAGGTATCCAAATTTTTGAAATATCGACCGAACAATTAGAAACACATTCGTTATTATTTAAGCATATCAATGCTGCTTCTTTAACTTTGCGGTTATAATTATTCGGTTCTTTTAATAATCTAGTTGAAGAATTCCATTGTATTTTATGACCAAAATCCCATGCATGTTCACATATTTTAGATTTTTCGAATTTAATTTTAATGTACGATTGGTGTTCATTAAGTCTAATATGAAAAGGTCTAGATGTTTCTCCTATATAAAATTTATTACATTCGCATGGAATTTTGTAAATACAATTTTTGTGTTTTGAAATTCATTAAAAGGTTTTGTATTTACTATTAAAGATTTTAATGTATTATTAGTTTGAAAAACTTTTTAAATTAGATTTATTGCCAATCCTTCTAATTTTTTCTAATAATTTTGGAATATAAGGGATTTTTACTATATTTGAATGAATTATTGGGGGATTTAAATTTTGATCTTTAGTTTTGATATCTCGGTAAAGTTCACGATTTATAAATTTACTTGGGTAGCTGTTCTTAATCAAGACAGATTTAACAAGTGATAATTCATTATTTAAGATATTGTCATTTGAACAAATTGTTTTTGCTCTATCGCAAAGAGATTTGACAATACCTCGTTTAACACAAATTGAGTGGGTTGAATTAAAATTTAGATATCTATTTGTATGTGTTTCTTTTCTAAAAACTGATGTTTCAAAACAATTGTTGTTATTGTGTATTAGTACATCAAGAAACGGTAATTTTTTATTATTTTCAATTTCAATTGTAAATTTAATAGTAGGTTCCGAATTATTAATAGTATATAAAAATGTATCAATATTTTCCCTATCGTATTGCCAAATTGCAAAGATATCATCTACATATCTAAACCAGACAGAATGTCTTAAATTTTGTTTGTTTACAATTTCCATTTCAAAATCCTCCATGAAAATATCACACAATTTTGGTGATAAAGGAAAACCCATTGCCATGCCAAAATTTTGCTGATAAAAATCACTATTTAATTGAAAATATGTAGTTTTAATACATAGTTCCAATAATTCTAGAATTGCCGAGACGCTTAATTTAGTTCTATTTATTAATAAATTATCACTTGTCAACTTTTTTCTCACAAGATTAAGAGTTTTATCAACTGGAACATTTGGAAATAAACTGACTACATCAAAACTAACAATTATATCTGAATTTGTATTTTTGATTTTTGATAATTTTTCTAAAAAATGTTTTGAATTTTTGATAAAGGAATTAGTATTTCCTGATAACGGATCTATTATTTTAAGTAGAAATCTTGCTAAATTTTGACAAGGTGAATATATAGAACTTATTAATGGACTTAATGGTATTTGTTGTTTATGAATTTTGGGTAAACCACAAAAATGTGGAGGTTTACTATAATGAGAAGTAAGAGATCTTCGTTCTTTATCACCTAGGAATTTTTTATTTTTATATAAAGTTTTGTAAATTTTGTTTTCAATACTAGTAGTTGGGTCTTTGTTTAATTTTGAATAGCTACCGTTTTCAATAACAAAACAGATTATAATAACAAAATTAACGAAATTATATATATAATTATAACCGCAAAGTTAAAGAAGCAGCATTGATATGCTTAAATAATAACGAATGTGTTTCTAATTGTTCGGTCGATATTTCAAAAATTTGGATACCTATTTTACAAAAAGAGTTAATTGCAAAAAGGATACCCTCTATATCGGGATAGTATCATAAGTTTTTATCTGGTTTTTTCTTATGATAATATTAATAAGAAAACTTCATTTATGACGAAGTATAAATTCTCTTTAATATGCAAATACGCTATCCTTTCAAAATTCGTTCCCAGAAACGTCACAAAAATATGATTGAAACAGATTTTGACATCTTCAATCTCAAAATCTATTCTAAGTGTACTATGTTAATGTCGTATTTTTGCAAGATTATCAAGTGTTCTGTTTCTATAGTAAATTTATTTAATTTGTTATGTCATTTTGATAACGGCTTTCGATAGGAAAGCCGAAACGTCAATTAAAAACTTTTTTTAACAACTAAATGGTTTTAATCCCGTGAAGAGAGAGTTGAGAATTTCTTTCTCGTTAATGGATATTGTATGGTTAGGTTAAAAAATTACGATCTGTTTTTACGATTTTACAATTCTTACAACTGTTAAATTGGTTAAAATGTCTAAAGTTAAAGACCTTTTCAGCAATTTCAGCTGAAGAAAAAATATATAGCTATTATAAAATTCTTGAAAAAGGTGGCCAAAAATGGCATAAAAATACCTTTAAGGGCGCGGTCTTCCTGTGTATAAAATCCTATGCTGCAGACCAAAAGTTAAATCGACTGATTTCCGAATATAATGGGATTTAAAATATAATTTTCACACAAATTAAAGATAAAGGTCTAACTTAGGTAGTCTTACTATTTTAAATCGATAAATTTATTATTTTCTATGAAAACCACCGCTTTAAAATCATCCAATTTTTTTAACCTTAAAAGTGGCATTTAACAATCTATATATCCTCGATTCTGAAAAAATAAGAAAAATAAACATTAACTTGACCTAAGTTAAACCTTTATCTACAATGTGGATTAATCAGAATACATCAAAATACTTTAATTTATGAAATCAGTCGATTTGAAATTTTGAAGTCATTTTATAGGAACTTCGAATTAAATTGATAGTTTGGTCAAAAAATGGCGACTGACACTTCTTAGTCCATAAGTACGTAGTATATATGTATATAATTATATATAATCATATAGGTTTTAACACTGCAAGAAAGATGGTGCCCTAAGCAAATCTACTTTGCACCGCATGCAAATGGATGAGCTGGTATGTTTAGCGGGGTCATACCATAATTAGCCTAGTTGTCAGAGACTTTAACCTCTCATAAAATGTGATATCGCTTTAAAAGGTGTAGAAAGCGATAAAAAAAATCTTTGCTGCTCTAAAGTGTATGCTAAATTCGAAAAACTAATAGCACAGCACGTGAAAGAACAGAAAATTTTACTATTGTTTATATTTCAGATAACATTTGTTCATTTTAAATTTTATTTTAATGTAATAAACTTAAATATTTCTTTTCAAATTATATTGTTAATTTTATATTTTGTTTGTTAACTGTTTTATTTTATTCATTGAATTGTTTTCATTATTCTAGAATAAATTATTGATATTTTGCAAACTATAAACGTCACTAATATTCTATCGACGGTTTACTGGTATGTTGATACTTAATAGCAAATTTTATCTCAAACTATAAAAATGCCATTTTTGGTTTTACTGTACAACTCAAGAAAATCAATAAACCCTGATTTTTTTTATCTCTAATTTTTCCAAAAAATTCAATTTTTTTCCCATTTCATCGTATTCCTATCTGTTATGGTATAGCAATGTTGGCACATAATAAAAGAAACATGAACTCAAAACACAAAAATAAGAACGCTGCAATTGTATTATTGTATTATATATGCAATTGTATTATATATATAAAATTTTCTTATTTGGTTTGTCATTTTTATATTTATGCAATTTTTTTATTCTCATAAACATTTAAAAAACTTTAATCAGAAAGAAACATTCTAAGTACGCAATAAAACTTTAAAATATACGTACCTATACGAATTTAATAATATATCATGAATTTAAATTTTCGCGGGAACTCACAGCTGTTGGTTGAAACAGTTCATTTGGCAACGTTGGTTAGCTAACGTTTCGTCTGAAAGTTGACGAGATTTTAGAGCATTTACATTTGCATGTATATTTTTTATTACTCTGAACACGAGATGCTTGTTTCATAATAAATTAATTTTTACTTTTTAATAGTTAGTATGTGTAGGAATCATGATTTTTCTTAATCAGTTATAATCACTACTAAATTGTCAATGTTTCAAATTATTACTTTCCATGGAACACTTATTTATCAAATTAAAAAAAATGTAATAATTTTGTGTATAGACCAATATAATGAAAAAATTAAATATGCGAATTTTGTCATGAAAATCGGTATATGGGGTTAAAATAATATTCTGAACAACTTTTTCTAATGTTTTTCGATATCTCTAACACGAAGCAAAATACCGAAAGTTTGAAGTTCTGATTTTATCTGATTATCTTAAAAAATGTGACCCGTCACTTTGTCCAATTGTGCAAAAATTTAAAAGAAAACCTAATTTTCAATCGAAAAAGTTGGTTTACAAATTTTCAATTGTTTAACTTTTTCAGAGTGCTCGTTTTCTTCGTAAAACCTCTCGGCTTTAAGATGATATGAAAAAAATATTGTTCGTATAGAATTTCAATTCGTATAAAATCTAAAAATAAATATTTTGCTTTGAAAAATATACAGCTGCTTATTTAAAACAAAAAAAAAGAACATTTTCACAAAAAAAATATTTTTCGGTCTTCCGTGCAGAAACAATAATATTGCATACTTTAAGGATCTTATTCCTGTGTATAAAATCCTAACCTGTAGACCAAAAGTTAAATCGACTGATTTCCGAATGTAATAGGATTTAAAATTTAATTTCCAGACAATTTTTTTTAATCTTTAATAGTACTTTTATCAACGCTGCTTTGTACACTCTATAGAATATTTTTTTCAAGAAATACAGCAGTAAGATTTTTTTAGGCTTCAAAGAACACTAAACGACAAAAGAATTTAACTGTAAACACATTGAAATCAAAACAAATCCCAAGTTCACACACGCATGCGCAGGCAGCAGGACTCTTGTGCAATTCCGGACATTTGCCATTTATCACTTAGTGAATATTTTGGATTAGTAAAAAGGTAAAAAGTTAATATCTATAATACGGTAAGCGTATTGTATTATTTGTCTCAGTAACCCGAGTTAAATAACGCCGGCGCCGTCCGATTGCTCACGAAATCTTTTCCGACCTTACACCGGCTTGGCGGATAATTTGAAATTTGAGATTGTATAGGTACTGTGATTCTTCCATGATTCAGATGTTCACAAAACCATAGCATAACGAGTGTTGTCTGTATATACCTTTATAGAGACAACGGCATAACCTATTACAGTGGAATGGGAGATTTTGCATTTTTTAATTCTATTTAGGTCTTAGTTAAGGATTAACAAATTAAACATTGAGCTATAGTCAATATTCATTTTCAAAGGTGTAGAAAATAATAAGCATAGTTCAACAACAAAAATATAAATAGATGATAAAGCTTACTTTTTATCAGATAAAATCAAGGATCTCGGGTTTAAATAGTCTTCAAGAAAAATTCGGGAGAAAATTTGAAAAATAAAACCGAGGAAACAATATTGCTAAAGCGGCTTACTCCTTTGATACAATTATCTAGGAGTCTAGGGCCACCGTGAGCTGAACCAAAGTTCAAAGGAAGCCTGCCGCCTTGACTTAAAGAGTGGCTCTTTGATCTACAAAGAAGCGCCGATGCAACTTGACACGTGTCGATAGTTATCATAGCTATATACTAACTTTGAAATGAGCAATAACATCATTCTGTATCTATACATTTGAAAAGGGCATTTTATTTCAAATTGTTTCCGACTTGTAAATATCTTTGACATGTTCACCTAAATCGTAATTATTCATCGTTCGCGTGGTTAATTTTTCTTTCGTTTCTCACATAAGTAGGTACTTCATAACGAGGAACAAATAACTGAAAAGAAAATGTTATTTTGATATTATCAATGCCGCAGTAACAAATTATTTTAATTTTAAGAATTAAAAGAAAGATCTTATGGAAGAATCGTTTTCATTGAAAGGATCTGTATAAATAAAATATACCTACAAAGAAAATAAATGAAAAATAAAAAGTTAAGATTATACATTTTGATGATACTAAATATTGTTCTCCCCTTGTATTAAACATAATAAACAGTGAATTTCTAGAATGATTTCTGTAACGAGAAAATTTCAAAGGAAGGTTTCTGTAACTATTTTGTTTAATTTAAGCATTTATCACGAGATACCAGCACCTCCCGGGCAGCATCTTATTTGACATAATTTGGCTGATATTTGACGTACAAGACCGCGCCCTTAAAGTTGAAAAGTGCATGTACATATGTTGCTTAATTGGAAATGGGCTAATTTGGAAGCGGTTTTTATAAAAAGTAGTAAAGGGATTTGGTTTTAGTCATTAAAAAAACACAACCAACAGAATGTTGATTGATTGATGGAAATATTAGATTAAAACTGGTGGAATTTCTACAAAAAATTAAAAATTTTCATGAAGAGATAGGAACATTATTTACACTCATGAGTATATTTGCACAGTTCTCACAATTATTCTACTACTTGGTTCGATAATAAAAAACATATTTAAATAAAAAAAATATATAGTACCTAAAGAAAAAAGTCTTATTACAGTTTATGCAGAAAGTGAAAATGGGTTTGTGAATCCGAAAAAAACGTGACATGTTGACATGAACACTGAACATTTTATAAAGTAAGTCGAAACTCGACATATTCCCAATATTCCCGCCAACTGCTTATTAGTGTGCCTTTATCAGAACATCAGACTTTATGACTCACAAATTTATATAATCTTATTAAAGCACACAAACCTTCATTGCCACCCCATCACCCGAAACTAAATTTCTTTAAAAATCTGTAAAAAATTGAATTGGAATGCATAACTACAAACTGGATGACATCTATCTAAAAGGTCGCCAGATGTATGTACTTATGGGATAAAAACCATTAATTATTAAAGAATATCATAAAAGAATTTTATAAAATTTTTTATTTATACCTTCATTTACGTACATTCAATATGGTTCTTTGCAAAACTGTTAAATCCTCTTTATTAAATAATGTCCCCTATTTAATAAGCAAAGAGCCCCTTCAAGTAGCGGGTATACTTTATATAGTTCGTAATGCCAATTGAGATAAATTTTGTATTTCATAATCCAATTCAAATGTGTATTCCTTAATTTTTTTATTAAAAGTTATTCAAATACTCTAAAAGACTTACAGTCGTCGATAAAATTTATTATTTCCTCATGCTGTGGTGTGATGGTCTTGTGCTTTGGACTAGTTGGTGATGATTTTTTGAGAAATACTGGTTTTGGAACACTAAAAAAAGCAATTACAAAAATTATTGTTTGTACTGGGACAAACTAAATTCTACTTACTTTTTAAATTCATCTTCATTCTCAACGGTTTTATTTTTATTGAAATCTCTCAAATTGTCTATATTTTGTTGTATACCTAAAAACATTTTATTAAATTGATAATTATGGACTTTATGAGTAACGCACCTCGCCGTGTAGTTTTTGCAACGAATTTACTAGGTCCTTTAATGTTATACATATTTATTAATGTACATAAAATTGTACTAAAAACAATTAACCTGACATTAAAATGTTGATATAATGTATGGAAACAAAAGTGCCAACTCTTACATAATTTGAATGAAAAACAAAATTAAAACACTGAAATATATTCATGGGCAAAAATAGTTAATACGTACAGATGGTTAAAAAAAATAATCGGAAAATAGATTAACAAATATTTATCTCATTATTAATTTAAAAAAACCACGTGAATATATTATATTAACGCATCACGTAATCGTAACCACTACCAACTGGTTGGCAACAATGGTAATTGTCAATGTCAAAAATTTACAAATCCTAACCTTAAAATTATTTCATTTCTGTAATTAAGTATCATTTAGCTTTGATTTTCTACTTTAAGAAGCGTTTTGAAAAATAATGATCTAAAATGAGTGCAGCATTAGTTAGAAAAGGTTTGCAGATTGTTGATCCACAGAATGATGCTAAAATTGGCAGAAACAGGAACAAGTCTGACGTTTTCCAACTAGCTCCTCAAAACCAAAAGTTGTTTACCAAAGGTTATAAAAGGGAAGGAAAAGGTAGATATAAATGTTAATTTAATCATATAGTTTTACAAACAAAGTAATTATATTTCACTAATACCTTTGCTTCTAGAAATCAAAGTAAACTTGTTATCTACAGAAAAAAAGCTTACAGTAGCTGAAGCTCGAAAAAGAAATAAATCGAAAGAACAGATACTTCGAGATAATATTAGAAAATTGGAACTCATAAAAAAATCCAGCAAAGTTGAATTAGATGAAAATACTGTAAACAAGGTAAGCTTCAACTAACATATATACAGAAAAATATTTTAACAGAATTATTATTGTAGATTATCGACAGGGCTGTAACCAAAAGACCTATCAGATTAAGAAAGTCTGATAAAGTTACGAAAACTGCTTTTACTGAAGACGATTTTAAGAAGTTTGAGGAAGAATATTTTGATGAATAATGGTAATACCAGATCGCACAGTAGGAGTTATTCAACTTACTTTTGGCTCAATAGTGTTATTTTACATGTTCTTTCATTTAATAATATGGCCCATCTTGCCTGTTGAACATAACCTGTTAGAAAACTACACTCCAACAGTAGTAATACTATTGAGTTGTGGTATTTTTGGCTTAATTTTTATTGGTTCTTTATCAATATTTACAATAATTGTTATGCAAAAATCTACAAAATGCAATAAATGAACATATTTTTAATTCTAGAAGTTTTTAGTAAGGTCCACGTCCGAGGCCAGCTCCCCACCAAGGCCTAAAAAAAATTATTAAAGTTATAATAATTATTATGCTGATGAGCCTGATTAAATAAATATTTCTAAATATGTAGGTACATATAAATGACAATAAAAGTTTTTCTAAAAATCTCTTATTATAAATAATTTTTTATCTAATAAATAAATTATTATTTCTAAAATTTTATTTCATTATATTTTACACAGACTCTAAGCAGTAACAGTGATTGGTTCCTTTTGGGCAAATGCTAAACATATTATTTAGAAAAATGCAATCAAAACTGATTATAAAGAGAAAATTTTTTTAAAAACTCCTGATATCCTGATGTCATTAAGATACTTTCATAAATCGGGTAAAAAGTTTAAAACCTTGGAAACTACTAAACCGATTTTGTCCAGACACGATTGTTTCAATGTTATTAATCTAAAATGTAAATGTTAACAAAAATATTGGAGTGCCGTTAGTCGTAAAAAGTGAAAAACCTCGAATGAGGCAGTGAATCGATTTTGATCAAAAAGTGAGGGAAAAAAAAAAGATTAAAAAAATAAAAAATGGAAATTTGCTCAAAGTGTTGTCTCTTTAATTTTTTTCAAAAATCAATACTTTTTACGCTATTAAGGAAAAATTTAAAAGGTCTTATAAAAAACAAAAATTTAGCTCAACTTTAACAGACTAAAACTTGAAAAATGATTATCCCCTAGGGCTAAAAATTACTGGACAATTGTAGAAACATATGTTACGACTTTCTGCAAGGATTTTTTTTTCAATTATCAGTCTAGATGCCGTAAAAAAAATTTATTTTGTCCATAACTTTTTTCTGCTTATGTTAAATGGTTCTGGATGGTCTTAAAATTATCCCAATGTTGTTCTCTCATTAGGATGTTATATACATTTTTCCAGATATTTATGCTAGAACGATCCAGTTTCTTTAAACTCCCATTTTTGAATTGCCATATCTTCCTTCGTATTAATCAAAGGTAATACCACTAGTCCTCCTTTTATCGATTAAATTTTTGGTTTTCACGAAAACGGCTTTATTTGGAAAAACCACGAAAACGAACTGATTTTATCTAAAATTTAAGGGGACGAGTTGTATTTGAACGGTTATTTTTTTAATTATTTTGTATTAAGAACAGAGAATATAGTCATTTATACAAAAGACACTTTAAACACAAATGTTCAATATTTTCTTTATCAATTTCACATAAATCTATTAGCCTCCATGTTTTAAATGTAATCGACAAATTGAGAGGTGTTACAGATTTAAATACAGCGTTCACTTGATTTAGGTGAATGTTCTTATACTAACGTAATCTAGAAGTATTATTTAAGATTATTATTTGTATAATGTAATTATATGATTATGTGTTCAGAATTTTTTAACTTATTCTAAATCCAACAATTTATGTAATCTAGTACCTACAGAATTATCTACTACATTTAGCTAATTTGAACTGTTTATGTATTAAAAAAGTGATGATTAATGAACAGAAAGTTTAATGTTGAAGTGAGTTATGTAAAAATGTTAAAGCTATTTAAAATAAACGAATAAAAACATGTTAGTTTACAGATACATTTTGCAATTTGGGTATTAACATAGATTTGCAATACATTTTATATTGATAATACTAAACAAAAGTTGTTAAATGTTAAAATGTTAAATATAATAGATTTAGACATAGTACAAAAGAAACTATATGCTTTGGGATTCAGATGATTGTTTTTAAAATGGTTAGGTTCTTATTTGGAAGCAAAACAGATATGTGTAAAGGTTGACAATTATAAATCAGAAATAAAAAATGTAACTCGTGGGGTACCACAGGGCTCTGTTCTGGGATCGTTAATATTTCTGCTTTATATTAATGATCTCCCCAGACATATTGTAATGAAATAACCAGGTAACAAAATAACATGAAAAATGGTGACAGGTGATTTTTGGTTTTTTGGAGAGTTAAAAAAAGAAAGAAAATGTCAAAGGGTTTTTCTTTGGGAGATTAGAAAATTTTAGAAAAAAAATATTAATTCTACCAGGAGTTGCAGAAAATTGCAATAGAGGAAAACTTATGTTATAGTTGTTGTTTATTTTATTAAGTTGGGTGGTACACGGAAGTTATAACTAACAAGAAGAGTTTGTCAATGTGCGAGGTTTGAACGAGGACTTTTAGATAAGAAGACAAATTTAATATGGATTAGAAGGACCTTGACATACAGGTCAAAGGTATTTTTCAGTGTTTAGTATTAGATTATTTTTGTTATTTTTATTGTTCTATGTTATATTATAGAGTGTGAGTGAGTGTGAATGTTTTGATAATAATTATATTTGCAATTTTCGGCAATATTCAATTTTATTTTTTGTGTTATCATTTGAAATTGTTTAAATAAAATTAATAACCTTAGACATTTCGTATCAATATATCTGCGGATAAAATTGTTTTGTATGCTGATGATACAACTTTGGCTTGTCATGCAGCATCTCATAATGTCTTAGAGAGCAAACTTAATTTAATAGCATCTAATTTTACTAAATGGTGCAGTAACAACGCATTAATCTTAAATTCTGACAAAACAGTTGCTCTTCAATTTTTTTCAAGAAATAAAATAAATATGGGTGTAACAATTAAAGTCAATTCCACTAATATTGCATTATCAGAATTAACTAAATTCCTTGGAGTAGTGTTGATAGTAATTTAAGCTGGGAATCAAATATTAATTACTTATGTAAAAAAGTAAACAGCGCATGTCATGCTATAATTCAGTTAAAACCAACATTTACAACTAATCAATTGCTACAGGTATAGTATGCAATTATATATGCACATATATCCTATAACATAACTCTGTGGGGGTAATTCTCCTAATGCAAATATACTCTTTGTAGCTCAGAAAAGAGCAATTAGACTTATTTTTAATTTAGACTATCGTCAAACATGTAGGCATCATTTTGTCTATAATAACATACTTACACTACCATCAATTTATATTTACAAATCTATCATATACATAAAGAAAAATAATTCCTGCTTTGCAAAAGTAAATGATACCCATAGCGCAGTCCTGAATATGCAGGAATACAATTGTATAACAAGCTGCCTACAGAAATTAAAAACATACGTGAAATGATTTGGTTCAAAATCACTTTGAAGTTTTATTATTATTATTTTTATTAACAGTTGTCAAATATATACAAATATACACATGTAATGATTTAAATTTATATAAAATTATTGTACCCTTCGCACATATTTTTTGGTTAATTTTTGTTATACCGATGCTTGTGTGTAGTCTCTTACTGTTGTAAACGTTCTGTCGTATTTTAGGCCCATTACAAGGGACCGGACAATATCGACATGACATCTGTTTTTTCCTATTACTAAGAATTTGAATTTTGACCTATTTTTAGGTACTGTTGGGAATAGACTAAAGAATTTCCAACAATACAATCCATTAACAGCTTTAAATTGGCTTTAAAAAATTTTTTGGTTCAAAAATGTTATTATGACGTTAGGTATTTTATGTAAAACTAAATACTGTGTTGTTTTATTTGTTTTGTTTTTTTTTAAACTGTATTGTATTGACCTATCCTATATCATTGTAAAATGATCCAAAAGGATTAATAAAGATTTATTATTATTATTATGTTCATATATTTGACATTTCAAAAAGGCAAACTGATTTTATCTCAATAATGTTGAAATAGGCTCAATTTTACAAAATTGTACCACTAAAATACTTTAATGTACCACCGGTACATGTACCACAGTTTGAGAACCGTTGTTCTAGAATTTATGATGCAATAACTACTTACATTTGCCTGTATTGCATGGACCTCTCTGAAGTAACAAATGCCCTTCCTCTAGTACCTCTAGCTATCCTCGTTGAAGCCAACATATCTCTACTTATTTTATTGTAACCTGTTGGACCTGTCGGTTGGGCTCCACAAGTTTCCAACGCCACAAAATCGTCTACGTGCAACGAAGGTGGACGGGAAGTATTGGGAGGTCTTGATCGAAAGAGATCCGGTCTCTGAGGTACGTTTCTAGCAAAACCCCTTTGTCTTAGGGGCGGAACTGTAATAAAAGTAATACCAATAACATGGTCCAGAAAAAAAGCTTGTGTGTGGGAGGGAGAGGTTTTTATTATTTGTTATGGCGCTTCAAGGGTGACTTACTGATTATTAATGGCGCATTTTTTTTACAGTTGTGGGTAAATCTTACAAACATCTTTCCAACGCCCCCACTAAACATTGTCATGATTTTAAAAAAAAAGAGTTTAGAGGGAATTTTCCTGTGAAAACATTATGTATGTGAAATTATTTTTGCAAAATAAATGTCTTCCTGCTTACCAAATGGTTTCTTTATCTTGATATCTTCGTCTTCCATTTTTTTGATTCTATCATCTGTATTGTCACTTCTAGATATCCTACACAATTTTTCGATTTCTTTAATAAGATTAAAGTCAGGTCTCAAATTCTGTCTACATACTTCTATCAAATCACAGCTCACCTAAAAAAATATACTTTTAATAAATATAAATATATAAACAGGTCGTAATCAGAAAGGGTTACAGGTAATTTAGAGGCTTGTATAATGAGGGTAATTTTGACCAATTTAGGATTGGAGCGTTTGACTCTGACTGATAAGAATTCGTATTGATTTATAAATAAATGAAATCTTTTTAATTATATCACGCATACGCTTCCATCTATCAGTAAAAGTGATAAATGAGAAGTTTTGAGAGCTTAAAACAAAAATTGCCGATTTCTGCCTTTTAGATTTGCTATATAAACCGATTTTGGATGTCAAATCAAATAAACTAAATTCCAAACTCGACATTTTATCATCCTTAATTTACTTGACAGGCAAATGTAATGAGACTTAAAGGCTCTTTCAGACTTTACAAGTTACTTGAATTCAAGTGCAATAATTGAAACAAATTGAAAGGTGTGAACATCATTTCACTTGAATTCAAGTAACTTGAAAGGTGGTTTCAAGAAGTAGTAGAGACCAAGTCAACTTTTGCTTTCAAGTTGGGGACTTGAAGGTCGAGTTGAATCACAGTTGAAAAGCTCGTTCATACTTTACAAGTTACTTGAATTCAAGTAACTTGAAAGGAGTAACCTGAATTCAAGTGAAGGTTCATACTATTTCTATATTTGATTCAAGTCATTTAAAGTTGACATTTTTACTTGAATGACTCCTGTTTCAAGTTACAAAAATAACGTCGAATGATGTGATTCCTGCTAGAATAAAATTTGTAAATAAGCTAATTATGGATGGATTACTAAAAATCAGAGAAAAAATTCTACACTTCATTTTACAAAAAAATACAAAACGAAATAACCTCACAATTAAAACCCTCCGTGGGTGGTTCACACTAGAGTCAGCGTCTAAATCCCAACTGCTTTTCGAGTGCCCACGGTGTTGCCAAATGCCAATACAATATATTTACTTGAAATATTACTTTGTATATCATTTTTCTGAGCTGAGCTGGCCTGGCGTAACCTAATCTTACCTGACCATTTTATTATTTTTTGATATGTTCGTGCATTTGGTTATGCGATAAGTTTAGCAACAGCGTGGGCACTCGAAAAACGGCTGGGCTGTAGACGTAAATGTGGTTGATTAATTTGCCGCAGTGCAGAGCCACTTTCACTACTTCCAATGACTTCAAGTGCACTTGAATATCAGTTCACATTATTCAACTGTGATTCAAGTCCCCAACGTGAAAGCAAAAGTTAACTTGGTCTCTACTTCTACTTGAAACTTGAAAGCACCTTTCAAGTTACTTGAATTCAAGTGAAATGATGTTCACACCTTTCAATTTGTTTCAAGTTGCACCAATTATTGCACTTGAATTCAAGTAACTTGTAAAGTCTGAACGAGCATTTTTAACACCTACCTAATACATCAAATTAAAAAAACAAATTGTGAGGTTACGTTGTTTTTATTTTCTGTTTGAATTTTTTTGTAAAATGAAGTGTAGAATTTTGTCTCTGATTTTAGTAATCCATCCACAATTAGCTTATTTAAAACTTTTATTCCTGCAGGAATCACATTATTCGACGCCATTTTTGTAACTTGAAACAGGAATCATTCAAGTAAAAATGTCAACTTGAAATGATTTGAATCAAATATTGAAATAGTATGAACGTTCACTTGAATTCAGGTTACTCCTTTCAAGTTACTTGAATTCAAGTAACTTGTAAAGTCTGAACGCCGCTTTAGATTTAGTTTAGGGATCATTTTTATTTTGTAGTTATCTTAAACTTATTAAAACGGACCAAAAAAATGCATTAGGAAATCCGTTCTGTCATTGTTTGATTTAGATTTGTTTTGATTATTTTAAACCAATAGTGGTAATAAAACTTTTTCTTATTTTAGTGGAGTGAAATTAGAATGTCATATGGATGTAGGAGTCAATTTTTTCGATTTTATACATAAAGAGAAGCTTGTAAAAGCAATTTCAATAAATTTGGGCTGGAGCTTCACGAGATATGTGCCAAAAACGGCATTTTTTATATTTTTCGAGTGGATTCCTTCACTATTTTTTTTAAAGATCTCCGGCTCTAAGAGTCGTGGACTCAGATCAATAAATGATCTGAGGTCGTGGAAAAATAAAAAAAAATTAAAATGGTTTTTTTTTAAATGTATCCTAACCTCAAAAAACGAATTCGCGCACATTATTTTTTTTTACTGAATTGGCAATAAATAACCAAAGAATCCTCGAATTTTCTTAAAAATTGGGAAGACATGGTAAAAATTACACAAAAAAATGTATTTGTCCAGCCAAAATCGGTAGTTCTCGAAAAAAAATTGAATTGGCTGCCATTTTTGGAAAAACAATAAAAATTCGATTTTCATTTTTTCCAATTTTTTTATCGCGATATTTATGCTTGATTCTCTTTAAAAAAACTGTATTTCAGTCCAAAAAATGTTTAAAAAAATAAAAAAATATTTTTTCAGGTTCTAAAATAAGATTTTCGTAAGGGAATCGAATTTTTTTTTACATCAATTTTCAGAATATTTTCGTCTAATTTTACAATTTTACTCATATCCCGTTTGAAAATGAACGTGACGTGGTCTATAACCACTACATGACAGCTCTGAGAGTGGGGACCAATCGCGGGTAATTTTGAAGTCCTTCGAGTGCAACGATAAATAATCGTGTTGGCAGCACTGGTTATATAAGACTTGTCAACTTACGTACTTTGAATTGTTTTTTTAAGTTACCTAACCAAACTTAGAAATATTACTGATAAAAGAAATAAACTTTTTTTGTTTATAATATAATTGAAAAATGGAATTAGAGTGCGAAATAAAAAATTACGAATGGGGTAAAAGAGGCTCTTTGAGTAAGGTAGCTAGTTTAGTCAAAGCGAAAAACGAAAATTTCGAAATAGATGAAAATTTACCATACGCCGAATTATGGATGGGAACTCATGTAAACGGTCCTTCTATCGTAAAAGAGACTCAGAGAACGTTGAATTGTTATTTAGCTGAAAATCATGTGGTGTTGGGAGAGAAGGTAGCCAAAGCTTTTGATAATCAACTACCTTTTTTATTTAAAGTTTTATCCGTTAACAAAGCTCTCTCAATTCAAGCTCATCCATCTAAAAAACATGCTGAAGAATTACATTCGATGCGTCCTGATATTTACAAAGATGCAAATCATAAACCTGAGCTTGCCGTTGCATTAAGTCCCTTTGAAGCTATGTGTGGATTTCGACCAGTGGAAGAGATCAAATGGTTTATTACAAATATTCCGGAACTTAAAGACATTACAAATTGTCCATTAGAAACAAATGAAACTATGTTTCTTTCAAAATCTTTCAGGTAAGGTACTTTAGTTCTTAGTTGCCTTCAAATTTGTAAGACAAATTAGGTAGTTCACTTTTTTCTCAAGCTCTAGCTTTCAGAGTTAACCATATTAGGCCAGCGCCAAACCGTTTTTAAATGCCCCAATTCATAAAAAGCAGTAGCAGTATGTGGATAATTTAGGATAAATTATAAGTAAATTAAAAAAATAAATTAGACAAAGTAAAAGTTCCGGAAGTTGGGTGGGTACATATACAACTTGAGGGATGGATATTGGTTTTTTACGATTTGTGGCTGAAATATACATCCTATCGAAAAAAGTTTAATGTAAAAATTGTAGATAATTCAAAAATGTAAAACTTTTGTATTAATTATTTTTCAACATAACCTCAAATTTATCGAGAAAAACGATAAAAACAGTTTTTTTCGTTTTTAATTTTTATCTCCCGCAAAAATATATTTTTTTTTATGGAAATTGGTGAAAACGTTCTACTTTGTGTTTTAAATAAGCTGTAATTTTTTCAAAGCAAAATATTTATTTTTCGATTTTTTACGAATTTAAATTTAAAAAAAAAAGCCTAATTTTCAATCAAAAAAGTTCCCTAACAAATTTTCAATTTTTTAACTTTATCGGTGATCATTTTCTTCATTGAAACCTCGACTTTAAGATGGTATAAAAAAATATATCGTTTGTATGGAAAAATTATCGTTAAAAATGCAGAAAACCAAACAACGACTTTTTCATATTATTATTATTTTATATTCCTTGGTTTTGAAATTACCGAAAACATTGTTTTCCTACGACCACCTATGAAAATGGCAATTTCCGAATTGTTTTGACACTTCGAAAGTGACAAATATCATACGAGTCCAGTTAAGTTAAAAAGAAGAAATATATCACACAGTCTTGTGATATATTTTACTTTCGCGCACGACATCTGTCAAAGTGTTGTCAATCGTTATGAATAATTAGTAGTAAAAATGGAAAGTGATGAATTTTTGATGGAATTTACTCTACCAGAAATATCTGCAGTTAAAATTACCAGCTTAAAGCCTCATTCATACAACTAATTCATGGACTGAAGAAATCTAAAAGGCATTAAAGCTTCTTTTTCTGAAGATATTATTTATATTAAGTTAATAAATATATTAGAATTTTCTTAAAAGCACAATAAATTTTATTTTAAATCCTAAAATTAATATACCCAATGATTAATATTAAAAAAAAAAAAACAAAATTAGAATATTAAAAATGTTGGGGTCGTAGGAAAAATAGTGTACATAACTCGTTGGAAAGTGCATTTCTTGCACTCGTTACGTTTCCGCACTCGCCGCTAAGCGGCTCGTGCTAAATGCTACTCGTGCGTAATTGGTCACTTTCCACACTTGTTACGTAATATACTATTAAACAATAATCAAATTCCATAATAATTCGCAATTCATTTGCTTTTTTAATTTTTCTAATAGAAGGAAATGTGCAGTCTCAAAAACTTTGTATTCCCGTTAAACTTTTTCCGTTATTTTCGAATATGCAACCCCATTATTAAAATTTTGATACACAGGGTGTTGTTTAAGAGCAAAATCATTTCGATAATTTTTTTTGAAGAAGGACCTGGATTTTAATTTTGGTGACTATGCCTCTTGAGTGTTTTAATGGAGTAGAACAAGCTTGCCAAAAATCAAATAAATATACAAGGTGGTTCCAAAAATACGGGGGATAAAATATAGGTTTTTCTTATTCGTCTAAGTGTCCTTTATTCACAGTTAGCGTATGTTCATTTACCTATGAAACACCCTGTATAATTAGAGCGAAGTTTTATGAAGTTTTTAAGTATTCGATTATTGTTTAAACAATGTTTTCGGTAATTTCAAAACCATTAACAGTTAATTGAATGCAAATGACATTATACTACATGAAAATTAGGGGGCTCTCGAGTTGTACCAAGTATACCTGAGTTAATCCTACGCATTACCGGGGTACCCTTTTTTGGCCCTCTAGTTGTACCAAAAGGATAATTTTATTTTAGTGTCAATTACAGGGATTATTCATAAAGGATAATGACAAATTAAAATTTTAAACAGCATGGTAAAAATTTCATCAATTTCTATGCTTATTTGCAAGAAGAAATAAAAAATTGTCTAAAAAATGTCGTTTTTTGGTTTTCTGCATTTTTAACGATATTTTTCGATACGAACAATATATTTTGTTCATACCATCTTAAAGTCGAGGTTTCAATGAAGAAAGTGAGCACTGATAAAGTTAAAAAATTGAAAATTTGTTAGTGAACTTTTTCGAATGAAAATTAGGCTTTTTTTAATTTAAATTCGTATATAATCTACACGAAGGTGGAATTTTTTGAACCATAAAAATTCCAAAAAAGGACCATGTGAGTGACAAAACTGCACAAAGGATGTGAAATGAGATCACACAAGCTCCCAAGAGCAAGGAAATTACTTCGATTTTGTCATTAAAGGAGCTTGCCATTCTTAGACCGGTTTCGGCATTATTGTGCCTCATCAGTAAGAAGCAGACAAGCTCGACATCCTATCTTTAAAGGATGTCTGAAAATGAAATCGACTCACCTCGTTCTTGGTTGCGTTATAGCAAGTGTATCACGCATGAGGAGAGCCCAACGCCATCTTCACTTTAATAACAAAATCAAAGTTTGCAAAACTATAGAATGGCAAGCTCCTTTAATGACAAAATCGAAGTTTTTGGGTTACCAAACCACGTCTGAACTTTCGTAATTCAATACCTGGTGGGGCATATAGCCCAAGGACGCTGGTGAAGTGTAGGACATTTTTAATGTCCTTGTTCTTGGGAGTTTGTGTGATTTCATTTCACATCCTTTGTGCAGTCCTATATAATTGAAAAATAAATATTTTGCTTTGAAAAAATTACAGCTTATTTAAAACACAAAGAAGAACATTTTCACTGTGTTTCATAAAAAAAATTATTTTTGCGGGAGATAAAAATTAAAAACGAAAAAAAAAAACGGTTTTAATCGTTTTCACGATAATTTTGAAGTTATGTTGAAAAATAATTAATACAAAAGTTAAACTTTTTTCGATAGGATGTATATTTCAGCCACAAATCGTAAAAAACCAATATCCAACCCTCAAGTTGTATATTTAGCTACCCCCACCCAACTTCCGGAACTTTTAATTTGTCTAATTTATTTTGTTTAATTTACTTATAACTTATCCTAAATTTTCCGACCATCTGCATACTGCTAAGAATTTTTATTGTTACAAAAATGGTTGGTATAGACTACCTAGATTAAGTATTCTGATAAATAAGTTGATATTTATAATTAGGGTTTAAATAATAAAAGGGATGGACTGACCATAGAACATTTTGAGAGAAAAGTATCGAAAAATTGAGGTGTTTGAAATATTTAAATGATTACTTTAGCCATGATGGGTTACATAAAACTTATTTTTTAGGTCGATAATAACCTGTGACAAAGATAAAGTGAAGAATTCAATAAATACCATGCAAGCACGATTCAAAAACTTTGATGAAGAGAAAAGAACTAAATATTTAGCTGACTTACTTGATCGTCTGAACGAACAATTTCCCTATGATAATGGAGTACTAATGTTGTATATCCTGAACTATATCAAACTAAATCCTTCAGAATCACTCTATCTAGGAGCCAATGAAGTACATGCATATCTTTATGGAGACTGTATAGAGATTATGGCATCTTCGGATAATGTAGTAAGAGCGGGTTTAACTCCAAAACTAGTTGATGTAGAAACTCTATGTTCCATGTTGAGATACAAAGGGGAAAATTCACAAGAAAAGTTATTCCAACCTATACAAGAAGACGATTATACTAATTTATATAAGCCACCTATACCTGATTTTGCTCTTGCAGAAATTCAAATACCCAGTTCTGTAAAGAACTACAAAACTATTAAGAGAGATAGTGGTAGTATTATTATAGTAATATCTGGAAGTGGACAGAGTACAAATATGGAACTAAAGCCTGGATTAGTTTTATTTTTAGGAGCTAATGAAGTCTTACATTTAGTGGAGGTGTATTCAGAATCCGAATCAATATTGCTGTACCAAGGTTTTGCCAATGTACAGTGATAATAGGAAATGAATAAATTTATTTTGTTGTTATAATACTAATAACCGCATTTTTTATTTACATCATTATTTCAATCATTATGTAAACATTGATTTTTTCATTTTGTAACAATTCATAGGTGGGAAAGTTCAAGTACAAAAGTAGTTGAAAACTATAAAAGTACATTTTGAAGTATTTTGAATCAATTCAAATCTGCTAAAGCAAAGGAATTAAATTAATATTTCGGGAATTATTATACAGGGTGGGGCAAACTTCTGACATCGGAGGATTACATCATTGTGGTAACATTTTGAAAATACTTTCGATTATGCAGAGCGTTCCAAAAACTCGTGGTAGCGCAAACTTATATTTTATTAAATGAAACATACTATATTTTGTTCAAGAATCGAAAAGATCTCACCGAAAGCGTTAAGCAAATATAGCATCTTAATATATTATATGGGTTTTTCAAAAAGATATGGCCAATTATTAGCAAAAATGACCCCCTCTTTAACACTCTGTAAAACCAAATAAACCAAAATAGAGGGTGTATCTCTATTGCCTACGTTGGCAAAAATCATTGAAAAATTGCTAAAAAGTCAAATGATAAATTTTTTAAACAACTATTCTCTACTTTCGACTAGACAATTTGGTTTCCAGTCCAAAAAAAAATACATCTGACGCCATATTTGCTTTTCTAGAGAAACTATATCTAGAGCTAAATGAAAAGTCAGTTGCTGCAGCGATATTGTGTGAGTTATCTAAGGCGTTTGACTGTGTAAATCATAGAATATTGTTGAGTAAACTGGAAAAATATGGTTTTTGACTGGTTAAAATCTTATCTGTCAAACAGATGTCAGCAGGTGGTTGTTGGAAGGGATCGCTCAGATCGTCGTTCTCTTGGCCTCAAGGTTCTGTTTTGGGGCCACTACTTTTTTTATTATATATTAATGACTTGCCCGATATTAATATTAATGGATCATTTAGTATTTTTGCTGATGATACGACCATAATGTGGCAAAACAAACATGAAGACATTCTAATCAGCAAAATTAGTAATGATATAATTTTAATAAAACAGTGGTGTGATTCTAACCCATTAAGCTTCAATGTATCTAAAACTAGTTTGATAACGTTCAAATGTAATATATCAGATATTGTTCTTGGTCAACAAAACATACAGAAGCTAATAAATAAATAATCAACATGGATTTTCACAGTACAAATCAACAGTCACAAATTTGGTACTCTTCGAACGGAAAATACTGAATGTGGTGGAGAATAAAGGTCAAATGGATGCTATCTATACTGACTTCTCTAAAGCATTTGATAGAGTAGACTACATTTTTTAACAGATCGCTCACAACAGGTGAGATTTGGGTGTTTTAAATCAAATATTATTCATGTAACATCAGGAGTACCACAAGGAGCTCATTGTTCACTTTTGTTATTTAACATATTTGTTAACGATATTTCAGAATGTTTTGAAAACTGATTTCCTAATGTTTGCAGATGATTTAAAGCTATATAAATCTATAGATTCAAAGCATTATAAAATACTAATTCAAGAAAACTTAGATCGTCTAAGTGCTTGGTGTGAAAATAATAGGTTACATTTAAATGTTGGAAAATGTTGTTATATCAGTTTTTATAGAGATGCCAAAAAGTATGTTATGATTAACTATCATATGTAACAACAATAAAGGATTTAGGAGTTACTTTTGATGAGCAGTTGTGTTTTGTTCAACACATACATAATATATCAGTAAAATCCACACAATCCCTAGGCTTCATTCTTCGGAACTGTCTGAGATTATATGTTTCGGCTTTAAGAGCAGTTTTTTATGCTTTAGTAGTGTCACAAGTAGAGTATGCATCTATTGTGTGGTCTTCTCAATGTCAACTTCATTCTACTACTTTGGAAAGAGTTCAGAACAAATTCCTAAGCATATAAGTTGAACCTTCGCATTAGCAATCATGATTTCACAGTTATTTTAAATAGACTAAAGATGAACTTATTGAGTACAAGACGGGAAAACTGCGAGTTAATGTTCGTTTTTAAGCTAATAAATGGTTTAATTTCTTGCCCCGAACTTCTCCAAGATATTAGTTTGAATGTTCCCGTCAAAAATTTGAGACGATCAAATTTATTTTATATTTCTTTTCACCATACAAATTATGGCATGCATTCGCCTGTTAAGCGTACTTTAAAAATAATTAATAACAAAAGCATAGACATATTTGGTGGTTCGTTAGCTATGTTCAGGAATCGGTTAAAGAGAGTTTAAGTTGTGATATTGTTATTTTTTAATGTTAGTGATTTTATTTGTTTAATTTTATCTTAATTTAGTATATAATAAGTTGATCCATTGATTTTTTCTTAAATGTATACAAAATTTGTTGTAATGGGGGTGATCCCGTATATTAATAAAAAAAATAAATAAATAAATACTAAATTTCTTGGAATCTGCATTGATGAAAATTTAAAATTCGATTCACACATAAACCTATTATGTAATAAGTTATCATCTGGATGTATTGCAATAAGAACAATTTCTAAGAGTCTAAACTTTGAAATAGCTAAAAGTGTTTATTTTTCACTAGTAGCATCGCATATAAGGTATGGAATATGTTTTTGGGGATCCTGTAATCAGGAACTATTTACTAGAGTTTTTGTGTTACAAAAAAGGGCTCTTAGATTTCTGTGCAAAGTGAACTTAGATGTTTCATGTAAGCCTTTATTTCTAGAATATAAAATTTTAACCTTAGTCAGCATTTACATTTTGGAAACGTCAGTGATCATGCACAAAAAATATAAAAATCAAATGAGCGCAAACTCTCATCATAATACAAGACGTACTTATTGTATCCCACTTCCCATTCCTACTACCACCCTAATCAAACAGTCAATTTTTTATAACAGTAAAAAGATTTTCAATCATCTTCCATTAAATATAAAAAGAATTGAAAACACATGTAAATTTAGAAGGAAAGTAAAAAACCTTATGGTAGGAAAAGCATATTATTTGCTTGAAGAGTTTTTTGAGGATAGTCTTGAGTGAAATTAAATCATAAAATATAAATGAGTCATTGTTTTGACTAGTGTTTTTATTATTATTAGTATTATACTGTAACGATGCTTTGTCAACGAGTTTTTAGCTTCGACAATGAAGTAATTTCTTTATCTATCTAACTGTTTTTAAATTCTATGTTATGTTAATCTTTATTTGTTTTACCTGTGGTGTGTTTTTAGCCTTTTAATTCTACTTTTTTTCTCTTTTACACAGTTTTGTCAATAAGTTTTTTCGTCAGACAATAAAGCACATTTTATTTGATTTGAACCATATACAGTACAAGACTACCTAAATGCCTCTGTGTAAAATTTGTATATAAGTGATTTCCGAAATAAATATTATTATCATTATTATTATTAGTATCAGAACTACTCCAGATAACACACTGTGGTATCGTTGATGAATAATAAAAATAAAATTGGACCTAATACTGAACCTTGAGGTACTCCCACTGCTTATTGGCAGATTTGAAGGATCCTCACCATTAGCACGGACCTGCTGATTTCTATTTTCTAGTTAAGTTTTAAACCATTGCAATGGATTAGAGGGAAATTATTTTGATAACTATAAAAATATTTTGTTACAGTTTGCTTTGTTTTATAAGTTAAGTTTATATAGTGCCGAAAAAGTGTAATACATTTTTTCCTTATATTCACTTTTGGATATTTAATAACCATCTGAAATAGCGATACACAATTTTGAATATATCAGTATAAAAATAAAAAAAACTTACGTGTTCTAACTCATTTTCGGCCTCATCTGATGGCAGTCCTAACCAGTAAGTAGTTGTTAACCTTTCGTCACAAGCATCGGAAGAACTAAATACCAAACGTTGCGAAAATTGGGTCAGCAAACTTTCAGGCGGAGGTAGGTTAATATCGACATTAACATCTTTGTTAGTATCTGAATGTCTGTCGTCGTCTAATAATTTTATAAGAGCTAATAATCCTTCCAATAGAGTTTCAAATGTGTTGTTTTCTTCAACAGTTTCCTAAAAATTATGATTTTTAAGAAAATCACATTTATCTGTTATCTTGGTGTAAAAAGAACTCTTTTAATGCATTTTACTTCATTGTTATTTGTTTTTTCAACTCGCATCCCAAAACAGCTCTATTTCTGCCTATCAGGCTTCATCAGCTGGAGTAGTGAATTGAATAAACAAACTTCCAACTCACAGAAGGTAACAGAGAAAAATTATATTGAAGCATTTTCTCTAACTAATCATAAAATGGAAATTATTTTTGGACATGCTTTTCACTAGTCCCAAAACATAATTCAATAATTCATTGTTTCAAAAAAATTGCTATTGCTATATTCAGTAAAGATATCTAAGTTGTGATCTAGCTGTATATTAAAAACAAAGTTTGCAAATCATTATTTCAATTAATTGGGTGCTAAAGAAAAATATTCTGACACCACACTATAGTAAACACTTGGTTTACTAAAAATAAGAGTCATTTAAGATCAATAAAAAATTCAGTCAATTCATTTTGTTGATATCTGGTAAGTGGTAAGTATTTAAGAGCCTAGTTTCAGCGATATCACATTTTATGCGATGTCAAAGTCTCTGACAACAGGGCTATAAAGTAAAAAGATCTTTTAGGCACATACTTTAACAATTGAATAAGGCAGAAAACAGTTTGAAGAGTTAATAGATTAGTAACTACAAATCATGTCTTCCAACTATTAGGCTTTATTTCAAGGGTAACAATTTTAACTTTTTCTAGGTGCTATTAATATTTTGCGACAAATTAGTTTGTTAGAATTACTACGTTTTGTCATATCCAACTTAATAAACGTAAAAACCTATAAAACTGTTGGATATAATATACAAGAGTTGCGATAGAGAATTTTATAAGAATACAAAGGTAAAAAACATACAGGTTGTTTCATTTAAAAAATAATAAATGTGTGACCATGTTGCGCTTGACTTTCTTAATAGGCCAGTAGATATAGACAATCGATAAACATTAATTCCAAAAGTTTTGAAACTTCGATGGTATGTTAGTGCATTAATGAAAGCAAACTATAAAATTTTGCAGAAGTCTGCGATGAACGGAACATTCTTTAAATTGCAAAAAACGTTTTATTTTTACACTGAAAATTTCAAAAGTTCTGCAAACTAGGAATACCGCTAGTAATGTTTTACAACATGCTGTCAAACTAATAAAGGTATGACATGTCATTTTCCCCAAATTTTTATAATTTAAATCTATGTTGAGCAATACCAAAAGACTGGAACGAAAATTTTTGGAAAATTAAAGGTAAAGAAAAAAACCTGCTTAATTAACACATGGTGACCTTTTTGAGTCCTCAAAATTGTGAAGTAAATGCTCTGGAAAAAAGGGAATACTTAAATGGAAAGAAGATCGGTAAAGGTTTGTACAGATGTCTGGTCTTTGGGTATAATTCTATTTATAATGTTGATGATGATGTCTTTCATGCGAAACAAGTGCAGTAGCACTTATCGCTTATTCATTGTATTCATTTATTTATTAAATTTGCAACCTAGAAAAAACTACGGAACCTTGTTTTTTCTCATTTGTATAAGTTTTCCATTATAATTTGTTTAAAAAAATTTCAAAAGTTATGCAAATTGGGTAAGTAAACGGAAAAAAACTGTAACAAATATTACATTTGCAACCATTTCTGAAAAACGCATCATTAATTTATCAAACCTTTTTTCTAGACGCTGCCATTTTCAATACACATTGAAATAATTACCAAAGTTTTTTATCGTGGTTGCAAATAAAGTGAATATCGGTCTCAGTGGATATGTAACTTTGCAACCCCATACGAAAATCGGAACCTTCATTTTTTTACTAATATTAGTTCTGCCAATTGCAGTTATAGTCCAGTCAATGAATGAGTTGTAGAGTGCGTGAGCGAACGAGCAAAAACGGACTTCAGGGATGTATTTGGAGTGGTTAGGAGCTAAATATACTAAAAGTCCCCGAGCGTAGGAGGTGCGCTGGCTGCAGGGGGGCACGGAGAAGGTCACTTTTTTCCGTTTTTCGCTTATATCTCGAAAAATATGCAACGTAGCAAAAATATTTATATTTTTATATTGGGTGACTTTTTTGCTACGATGCGAGGGGTAAATCGCGAGTTAAATTGTTGTACACTAATGGATTTTTGTCATAAAAATGGCCACTAATGGCTAGTAATAGCTGAGTAATGGCTACGAGGTCCGTACACCAAAATGGACCTCGCGGTTTACGCCATAATAGATAATTTACAAACAACAAAAAAAAACATATTTTACCATACAAATGTCCAAATTACATAAAAAAATAAGATAACATTATTAAATTAAACAAATGAGTAACAACAAAAGAAACATGTGAAAAGAAAAGAAAACTCGAGTCGATATAATAGACACTTTATTGCTAAATGTTAAATGTTGGTTTTCATAAAGTGGATTAATGATCTCTTAAAGGCACCTACATTATGGCTATTTTTAATATGCCTCGGTAGATTATTGAACTGCACAATTCCCTTGTGAAACAAACTTTTCATCGAACTGGCCTTGTTGGTCGCTTTAACATAAAAATTTAATGTTTCTGCAGCTCTAGTGTTATGTGAATGAACACTTGAAGTTAGCACCAGCTGATTGTTCAAATAATCAGGTAGTATATGGTTTACCATCTTAAATACGAATATCATTGACTGCACATATATAAAATGTTCCTATTTGGATTTTAACTCATTAACTTTCAGATAATTGATCTTAAATCTTTCAGTTAATAAGTGTAATCCATGGTTTATCGTTTCCACTACTTCAATAAAATCTTCCCCATAAAAATAGATTAATGTGTCATCAGCAAAAAGGTGAATTTTACAATTGTTCAATACATTTCCCAAATCATTAATATACAATATGAAAAGTAGAGGTCCAAGTACACTGCCTTGGGGCAATCTAATATTGTTTAACTGAGGATTTGAAATTTCACTATTAAACTTAGTTATCTGGTACCTATTTGACAACTAACTTGCTAGCCAATCAAAAACAGTCCCATTAAAATCATATTTCTTTAATTTTAGTAATGCTCTTTTGAGATCTATAAAGACTGCACGTGCCGACCCCTGGTAATTAAACAGGATAATATTAGAATATATAAATTTAATAAGTTAGTTATACACTGCAATTTCTAAAACTTTTTCGCAAAATGGGAGCATATTTATTGGACGTAACTGATCAATTTTATTAGTATTAATAATTTTCGGAACAGGAATTATAGTTGAAGTTTTGAATCGCTGTGGAACCACGCCCTTTTCTAAACTCATATTAATTAGATTCAATAATGGGTACCCTAACACATGAAATAGGTTCTTGATAATATCAAGACCTATTTCATCCGTACTATTTTTTTATATTGAAATTTTATTAGATCATACTGTTGATTTAGAGTTATGCTCTCAAACGTTTCCAATGTTACTTCAATTGAAATCACCGTCCGTAAACTTTGACCAACATCACTATCTGTTAACATAATATTGATTTAATATGTTTGCCAAATTATCACTATAAGTTGTTCAAGATTTTGATAGTTTAATTTTCAACCATAAAATTAAACACATAGTATTCAACCCTTCAATCGTATCAAACCGGCAACACGGCGCGGTTACCAGATATTTAAAATCATACATGACATGTTATAAGTCACGTACGCCACGTCGGAATTTGCAACAACAAACCTACAGCCATCATCGTTTCACACTCCCTCACGTACACAAGCTGAGACGCGAATTTTTAAGTAGCATTCATCAATACTCCGGGGGAGTCACCTCGTCGATTCATTCTTATGTAGATAGATAAATAGATTTATTTTATTAAATAGGAACACCTAATATACTGTTATGATGTTAAAATGGGGCAAAATTTGTAAGTGTATTTTAAAATAAATTATGTGAAAAAGACTTAATAGATAGTAGTGTTGACAGATTTGAGAGTTTGAAGTTTAATGTTAATTTTAATTTTATAATATGTCAAATGTGAATTTTAATAAAATAAAGATTAAAAGCATTTAAAAGTATTCAGAGAAGAATTTCACACAAGCAATAATTGGTTCCCAACGTGGGGCTATTAAAAGTATTTTTAGAAGAGCATTCACAAGCATAACAATTGACATCCCAACGTGGGGCTCTTTGAAAACAGGGCCTAAAACATAATTAAAATTAAAATGGGTAAAACGGTAAAGTTTTAAATGAGTTGAAATCTTCGGAAATCAGTAAGTTTCTTGAAAGAAGAGGTATGGATAAAACAGGAACAAAATTAACTAAAATGGCGAGATTAAGGGAAGCATTAATTAATGAAGGAAGAGATACAGAAACATATGGTTTCGAGTTAGAAGAAGAAACGATTAAGCCAGTGAAAGAAGTAGTAGTAAGAAATATATTAGAAGAAAAAACTATGGGAGAAATATCAGAAGAAAATCTGGATAACATGGAAAATCCAGACACTTCGGATACAAGAGGTAAATGTGGAAGACAAAGAACAGATGTTAATGCGATTTTTGAGTGCAAATTTTTCAAAAATATCTGAAGAACAGAAGAAAATGGGGGAGGAACAGAAGAAAATGGGGGAAGAACAGAAGAAAATGGGAGAAGAACAGAAACAAATGAAAGAAGAAATTAAAAATCTAATGGAAGAAAAAATTAGTGATTTAAAGAAATCAATGGAGAAGAAGTTAAAAGAACATGAAATAGAATCGACTAGAAAATATGAAATGATAGAAGCGGAAATGATGATACAGAGGGAGAAAATTACCAATTTACAAGAAATTAGAAATAAACAAGAAGAAATAGAAATTTCTTTAATCATGCAAGAAGAGAAAATTATAAATTTGCAAACAAATATACAAAAAGAAGTGCAAAGAAACACTGAAATAAACATAAGTAGAACAAAGGACGAAATTGAAAAAGAGACGAAAGAAGAAATAGAAAATATTAAAAGAAATTTAATTATAAAAGGTAGAGAAATTACAAGTTTAGAGGAAGAAATAATACAAGACAAAAAGAAAATTGCAGAAGAAGAGAATTTAAAAACAAGAAAACATACAGAACAGAATTTGAAAATAATGAGACAAGATATTGAAATGAATGGGAATTTAAATAGAAATAAAATTAAACAAAATTATCATAGATGGAAAATTAAATTAAAAAAAAATATATTTTTTGGATTTTGGAAGAAAATTAAAAAAAAAAGAATTTGGAAATAGCAGAGGAAGAGAATTTAAGTATATGAAAAGAAAAGAAGTGTGCTAAGCTTCAATTACCATTTGAAGGACCTTATATTATAGATAACGAAAATGGAATAAATAGTTACCGATTAATAGATCCAGTGATTAATAAAGTCCGAGGAGTATTTAATATTAGTCAATTATACAGATTTTGTTTTTAAAAGTTGAAGTTGAAGTGTTGAAGATTAAAATGGGGCAAAATTTGTAAAATTCGTTGAACTTTTCTTATTCATTACTTTGCAAGAAAAGTTCAACGAAATTTTAGGGAATGTTGTTATGATGTTAAAATGCGGCAAAATTTGTAAGTGTATTTTAAAATAAATTATGTGAAAAAGACTTAATAGATAGTAGTGTTGACAGTTTTGAGAGTTTGAAGTTTAATGTTAATTTTAATTTTATAATATGTCAAATGTGAATTTTAATAAAATAAAGATTAAAAGCATTTAAAAGTATTCAGAGAAGAATTTCACACAAGCATAACAATTGGCTCCCAACGTCGGGCTATTAAAAGTATTTTTAGAAGAGCATTCACAAGCATAACAATACATATAAGATATTTTCTGAATGATGTGATTCATTTATTTTAACCATTACTAGTATTTAGTAAACTAAACATGTGCTTTATTGGTAAACCAGTAAGGAATTTTAATTTATTAGATTCGACATCCTAAGACCGGTTTCTGTCTTTCGGCTTCATCAGTTACGCTTTTCTAATCCAATAAATAAAATTCTAAACTCGTACAAGTCAATAGCTATATCCGCTATAAGATAACATTTTTAGATGTGCTACCATCTATGGTTAGAAGAGAGTATTGACAATAAATTTTGACTGATTCTAGTCAAGATGTCACTCTCTTCTTTTTATCCCTTTAAGAGTACAAAGTACTCTCTTCTAACCATAGATGGTAGCACATCTAAAAATGTTATCTTTTAGCGGATATAGCTATTGACTTGTACGAGTTTGGAATTTTATTTATTGGATTCGAAAAGCCTAACTGATGAAGCCGAAAGGCAGAAACCGGTCTTAGGATGTCGAATCTAATAAATTAAAATTCCTTACTGGTTTACCAACTTTGTACTAATCTCTTAAAGGGATAAAAAGAGTGACATCTTGACTATGAATGCAAAAGAAGTTCTCTAAACTAGAGTCCTTTAAACAGATAAGGACGGACTGATTCGTTTGAAGTCTAGGGTGTCCTGTAGAGAGGATACTGAAGACTATCGTTTTCCCATTGTGCTGCCAGCAAAACATCCGTTTGTAGATAGTTTGATCAGAGATGCTCACGTCAAATTGTGTCATGTTGGTACTCAGGGTCTCTTAGGACAACTCAGAAAAAAGTTTTGGATCCTTGGAGGTAGGCGAACCATCAGATCAGTTATATCGAAGTGTGTCATTTGCAAAAGGTATAATGCAAAGCCGTTAGTTGTAGAGCCTCCATCGTTGCCAATGGACAGAGTGCGCGACGCGATCGCGTTTGAAGTGATCTAGAGTTGGTAGTCGAACCTATAACAGGTTCTATACAGCCGGGACAACACCAAGAGGTAACAGTAGAGATACTTGGTTCCCGAACAGAGAACTACCCGTTCTGGGAAGCTGCGACGGTTCTAAATAATACAGGCAAATGGTTTACTCTTCGTTTTAATAGTAACAATAAAAACTCGTCCGCTTCATACTGACACTTATCAGTGACTTTTTTCTAATGACAGAGACTACCCAAAAACGATCAAATCAGAAAGATCAAAGTCTCTGACATTTCTAACAGTGAGGTAGTTTTTTGAGTCTCTACTAATTGTTTAAGATGCTTCGACATCTGTTTCCTATCAATGTTTGACTCATATTATCGAAATTTTGCTTACTTTAAAGTTTTCACACAATTATTTCTTGCATTTTTATAATTATTCCAATCCTCTCCCTCGTTAGTGAACAAAAATCTTTTATAAGCAATGTTTTTATTGTTAACAGTCAATTTACAATTGTTGTCAAACCATTGATTACCTATGTTATTAATGTTCAATTGTTTTGTTGTTTTTTTTCGCAATAAATTGGAAACTATTTGCAAATAGTTTTAAGATTACTCATTAATTTGGGAATCTAGCTGAATAAATTAGTGCAACACTACAACGGGCGACAGTGGTCCAGTTAAATACTTGCATACATAGAGTACATTTCTTATACGCTGTACTGGTTGATTGTATTTTCACACAAGTCTGTTATTCTCTCTCATGTTGACAAGTTGCTTTTTGTAGAGTACAAATACCATTTCCATTTCCGTATTACGGACGAGGTTTCAAATTAATGAAAACATTGTACGTTAGGACATCTTCATTTGCATCCATTATTCAAAACTTTTGTAAAAATTCCGATATTTATCTTAATAGAAAAAAACAATTTCATGAAAAAATATATTTTCCGTTTGGCGCAAGAGGTTGCAAATTACAGCACTTCTCAAGAACATTATTTTAGTTATTTTTTCAAATTTGCAGTACTTTTGGAATTTTCTTTGAAAAATTGGGATGAACAACAATTTGATTTCGATAAAACAAATCTTTCCGTTTTGTTTGAATGGTTGCAAATTTATCACAGGATGTAAAACGCTATTTTTTAAAACTTCGAAAGTTTGCAGAAATTTTGAAATTTTTTTCGCGCTGTTAATGCGAAAATTCATTAAATCCTGATTTTCAACACCCTCCCTTCAGAAGAAAAGGTTGCAAAATCAGACTTAATATCATTTGAACTGATTCTTCAGTTAACTGAAGTTTTAAAACTTTTGTAATGATTGTTAAATTTTGTAAAAATCATATACTGGCCTATTGTTGCTTATGAATTCTTTTCAAATCTAACAAATATAAAAAAAATAATTTTCCATACCTTTAAAATTTTCTCTAACTTCCGAAGTGGATGAACATCAGCACCTTCGGCAGTCGGCCATCCTATCAATGTTTTCAATTCGCTAAAAGACAATTTAATCTTCCTTGGACTATACAACAAACTCCCTTCGGAATCGTCTTCTGTAGTTACACAAATCCTCAAAAACTCCACCAAAGTGTTCAGAGTAGACAAACATTCTGCGTTATCTTTCGAAAAATTACAGGCCAACTTATTTAACACGACGGAAAAATCGTTTTTCTTCAGTAAATGTTCTTTGAGATGCACAAATCCATAATCGTGCTCCGTTAATAGTAATAAAGTTCGTACTATCGGTAAGTAAGTAACAAAGGAATTTTCCGAATTTAAATGTTCACCGATCATCTGTATGTACCCCAAAAGATGTTCTGTAATAGGCAAAGCGTTTGCTAGATACTGTTCTGAAGATATCTCTTTAGCCGTTTGAGTTAACGTTATCTCTGTGTCACAAAAACTCTGTACGATACTTAATATACACTCTTGCGCTTGTATGTGACTGTTAGTAGAAGAGTTAGTTTTCAAAATCTGCGCAAAAGCAGGTATCAAATTGACGTATCTTTCTTCGGTCTTCAAAGTAACCGTACTATTCGAGTGTATCAGATGTAGTACGGCGCATTTTATAGTATTCTGTGTAACCAAACAAGCTAAGAAATTTAATAATCTAGCTAAGTGGGGATTACAAGGAGCTATTTTAGCATTTTCTTTGGGTATTAATGCATTGTAGACATTATCCAAAACCCCTCTCGCAATCATTATAGCTGAGTTAGCTGCTAGATCGGCTATTTGAACGCAAATCCTCCTCAATAAATTCAGCAACTGCGGTTGTGTGGAAATGCACAACTTATTAACCATATCTTGAATGATAGAACTGTGCGGATGTAGATGAGCGGACCAAAGTTTTCGTAAACTTATAATCCAAGAAATTTCTGCTTCAGAAAGATCGTCCCTAGTCTGTACCGGCAGAGGTAAAGGTAATAGTTCTGAGCATATCAACAAACCAGATATGAAAGTATGCGGTACTGAGGTGATATATTTAATAACTTCACCGATCATTTGTGTCCATAGAGTCTTAGTTAAGGAATCTTTTTCGTTTACTTGCTCTGATACTGGTTGAGTGTATACTAAGAGAGTATCTATGATACTGGATTTAATTTCTTGTGCTTGTAGATAAGTTGGGGAGGTAGTAGGAAAGTTATTTAATAAATTAAAGGTGTGTAGGAGTGTTGGAATCGCTGTGAGATCCTTAAAGTTCGTATTTTGACATTGTATAACGTAAGAAAGCATTTGTTTTAGGAGTAGTATCGAGGGTTTAATGGAATGAACTAAAATCCAACCTTGGGATGATACGATTATCGAAGAATGAATACTGGGTTGTTCGTAATACTCGCAAATTTTTTGTAATAATTTAGTGATCAAAGAAGAGCCGTCCAAAGAAAATAATTGTAAAATAACGTGTTTGTATTTTAGTTCTACGTAGTGCCCCAAAGGATTTTCTGACAAGCCTTGCGAAGAGATGCCTAAATGTTCGATAACTCTCAACGAAGTAATAATAGGGCCTAAATTGTGCGGAAAATTCTCCATATTCTTAACTATAATATCCACAAAAGTCGAAATATTATCATACTTAAGCACACTAACGTTATCGAACGGTAACAAATAATATTTTAACTCCGTTAATTTATTACTTTCGTTTTCTTCGAACAAATCGTGCTGATTAACGAAATGAAACAACATTTTAGAATTTTTTTCTATAAGAGGTACGTTCGACACTAGAGTAACGGCTATGTAGGTTAAATCGACGATATAACCGATGGAAGGCGAATTTTTAACGCGCGAAAGTAACACATCGGTTTTATCTTTCGAAAAAATGAAATCCAAAAATTGTAACAAACACTGTATGTTATTATCCAAACCCAAAGCTTCGGCGACTGCTACTTTACCGATTGGAGAAAACGTTAAACAAAATAACGCGTGTAAATTATCAATTATTTCCGGAGCATCGAGATCGTAGTTCAAATCTTTACCTCTATTTAAAAGCGATTCTATATGATATAAACCCTGTAATTTGTAAGATATTTTTAGTCCCAAATTGTGAGATTTTAAATTAATACTGTCGTATTGTATTTCTTCTTCGTTCCTTAAAAGACATTTTACCAAAACGTTAACCGTATCTACATTCTCAGAAAGAAACTGTACGCCCTTCGAATCCGCCAATAATTTCGATATAACTTCGTAAATCGGTGCTTTAATTAGAGGTAAATTCATCGTACTCGTACTCGTAAGAAGTAACAGAAAACACTGTAATAAGTGAAACATTTTGAAATAATCGATAAGAACGGAATCGTTATGATCTCTCAATATTTCGAATTGCGATGCTACCGGTAAAAATCTTTTAGGTTGAGATAAAACGAAAGTTCCCAAGTGACAGTAATTTAAAATTTCGTTCAAAGATTTCGCGATCAAATTTATTTCTTCAGGCGACACGTCACGTAACGTCGACTCGATAAGAATGGAATTTAATTTGTGAAGTATTTCGTAAAGGTTGAGTTTTTTAACGATAGAGGTCAGAGCAAATTTAACGCGCACCAACGGATTGTCGCGGATGTAATAAATAAGCGTTTTGTATCTTTCGGATTCCTTCATCGGTGTACATTGTACGTTATTATCCCATAAAAAATTCTCTACGGCCGATTTGTGATGTAAATAAGTATCTAAAGACTTGAGAATCATTAATTTAATTGATAACGCCATGAATTCTTGTTCGTATAGATATAACAACTGTTTGTGGATATTAAAATTATTCTGTGATAAGAGTGTTACGAATTCGTAACTCGTGCAACAATAATCCGCTAATCTAACGCCGCATTTTAAGTGCCTGATTTTATAAGTCGGTTGGTTTTGTAAATTAGCTAAATCGTAGTCTATAGCTACTTTTAACCAGTCTAAAGTAGTCGTTATTATAAATTGTACTTGATCTCTCAGTTCTTTGTCTTCGGAAGACAAATTTTGGACGTTCGTGGATTTCATGTTTACGTACAGTTCGACAACGCTACAGAATGTTTGAGTAGAACCGATTATACTTGTAATTTTTTCGCATAAATGCACGAATTCTTCCTTAATTTCAGTATTTAAGTTCACGAAAGTGTTGATGTCGTATTTCGTAATGCTAGATTTGAAATAATCATCAACTATGCTTATAGAGACTTTAAAACGATCTTCGATTTCTACGGTGTTTTCTTTTATATTAAATCGTCTCTTTTTGGGGTACTTTTGGAGCTCTGTAACTCCAGGTGTAAACAGTTTTATGATATCGTCCGTATTCGTATAAGCCGTGTAATCGAATTCCATATCCTGATAGTGATCGTTATCATCTAAAATATCTTCGTCGCTTAAAATCGGTTCAAATTCCTCGACGTCGAGTTGTAGGGGTTCTTCTATTTGTTGCTCTTTAATTGGACTACCTGTGAAATAAGGAAAAAACCGTGATATAAAATCATAAAAGCAGCGTACACAGAATAATAATAATGATAGTCCAGTAACTGAAGACCTGAAAATATGCAAAGCTGTATGGCGAAAAATTTCACCACGATTCCGACTTGGAAGGCGGCTGAAAATTGCCCCTAAAGTCTGAAAAAATGGTTTCCCGCTAATATCTGCCAAAATATACAAAGTATACAATTTTTATTTAGATAAAAAATGAAGATCGTGTCACTATCTACAATAATGGTCCCTACCATTTTTTTCGCAACACGAATATTTTTTTCAAAAACGGCCTTCGGAAATTCCCAAATTTTTGCACTGACTATATATGTTGAATGAATTTCCGCTCGAGGGAATTTTATTTTATGGACTTTGGAGACCAATTGTAGATGGCGCCAGCAGCATACCTCTGCTCGCTAAATTATTTATTTATTTATTTTGATACACCACCCAACAGTTGTACCAACCATTTAATGGGTGGGAAAAGGACAACATAACAAAAATGTTAATAATAACAAGCACAATATATATAATACAAAAACTGCCAGCAGTCCAGGGTTAACGTCCATTAAAAAAAAACCTGTGTCTGCGTGAGACAGGAAAAAAAATGGACGTTAACATTGGACAACTTGGTAGTGTACGGAACATCTACTATGCAATTACACAATTTTCTAAAATTACGTAATACTTATATAATACACATCAGTACCTAGAGAATTACACTTTTGATTTGGTATTTATTACAGGCAAATATATCCAAGCTGTCCTGGATGTTATGATACTCATTGATTGCTTGGTATAATGGGGATGAATTTAAAATATTTGTTCTTGCAGCTGGCAAATAGAAACTACAATAAACTCTTAGACCCGCGCGTGGTATTTTAAAATGAACATAATTTAACAAATCAATGCTATCTATTTGACCATTAAGAATTTTCCAGAGTAATGAAATTTGCTGATAAGTTCGACGTTTTTCTAGATCAGGAAGTTTAAATCGTGTTAATAGTAGATCATGAGGGTAGCCCCTTGGAGGGTAAATACCGTCCAATATAAAAGAAGCCGATTTCATAAATTTCCTTTGAACTTTTTCAATTAGGTCAATATAGACTTTCTGCCTAGGACACCATACCTCCGATGCATATTCGAGTTTCGATCGGACGAAGCTGTTAAATAAGATTTTTAATGTAGAGATATCTGAGAATTCTTTGCAGCTTCTTATGACAAACCCTAAACTTTTATTAGCAGATGACACCATTGATTCTATATGTTTAACAAAATTTAGCTCGGGATCAAAGTATATTCCAAGATCTCTCACAAAATTCGGCCTGTTAAGAATAATATTATGCAATTCATAATTAAAAATAAGAGCTGTATGTCGCCTGGTAAAAGACATAACAGAACATTTGTCTGGATTTAACGGAAGTGAGTTATTTTGACACCAATTTGCTATATCATTTAGACATTGGAGAAGTAAAGAGTAATTGAAAGAACGAATTTCAACTAAT
This sequence comes from Crepidodera aurea, assembly GCA_949320105.2. Taxonomy (NCBI): domain Eukaryota; kingdom Metazoa; phylum Arthropoda; class Insecta; order Coleoptera; family Chrysomelidae; genus Crepidodera; species Crepidodera aurea. The sequence goes on from OX439477.1 coordinate 4,249,029, forward strand.
AGTTTCAGGTCATCTGCGTACATTAAAACTTTTATATCGTTGATGTTAATAACAATATCATTTAGAAAAATAGTAAATAAAAGCGGTCCCAAAATTGATCCCTGCGGAACTCCTGATGCCTGATGGAATTTATCTGATCTGAAACCGCGACACTGGACATACTGATGTCTGTTCTTCAAATACGAAGACATTAGCAGATGTGGACTTAAACCTATAGATGACAGCTTCTGGAGTAAAATGACATGGTCAATTCTATCAAAGGCCTTAGAAAAGTCAGTATATATTACATCTACTTGACCTCTTCTATCTAAGGCCTCCGATATGAACTGTGTAGAGCAAATAAGATTTGAGACCGTAGACCTACCTGCCATGAATCCGTGTTGATCAGGGGATATAGATCGTTTGATATGATTTGACACATGATCATGCAGAACGATCTCGAATATCTTAGCAAAGTTACATATGATGCTAATGGGTCTATAATTCTGAACATCATTTTTGTTGCCTTTTTTATGAATTATGGGGCCTATGAATGAAAAACTGGGCACTAATCGATTTTTCGACAATTATTGGCGGATACTTAAAAATCCATAAATCTCTTTAAAACTGACAAATGTCAAACTCTATATCCGAATTAAGCCAAACGCAATCACGTATGCCTTGGTGGCCCTGTATTTAAAACCATAACCGCTCAATATTTTTTGATATTTCAATTTAATTTGATAAAGAAAATAATGAACATTTGTGTGTAAAGTGTCTTTTGCATAAACGACTATATTCTCTGTTTTTAATACAAAATGATTCCAAAAATAATCTTTCCAAATACCACACGTCCTCTCAAATTTTATAGATTAAATTTTTGGTCTCCATACTAAACGCCTTTATTTCAGGCAAAACCACTCAAATAAAGCCGTGAAAACCAAAAATTTAATCGATAAAATTTGGAGGACTCGTGGTATTACCTTTGATAAAATACTATCAATATTTCAATAATACGGGCAAGCCAACAACTCCAAAAACAACAGAGATTGTATACCAACAAAAGCAGACAACTAATGTGGGCGCGTGGGTACACGTGGTTAGGTTATGTGGAATATCATGGAAAGGCGGAAAGCGTAAAAATGGGGGACATAATTCTAACGAACATTTAATAACCGCGCTCGAATATAGGGATCAATTGATATAAACGGAAAGGTCAGAATATAAGCTTCACTTCGGTCTGGGTATTAATCCTCAAAAAATGAATTTTCCCGACTTTATTCGAAATAAAAAAATACATTCGAAAAGTAGACACTGTAAGCTTTAAAATGGTGTGCATTGAATAACAATAGAATGGAATATGAGTTTTTAATTCGTGCTTGTTTCAAAGATTTTTAGAACTCCGAAAACGTCTGAAAAATGCAAATAAACAAATAAATTTTTATTAAAACGCCAGAAAGATACTAAAAAAATTTATGAGATCATTCGAGACATCTCAAGATCCCATTTAAAAAAAATGGGATAAAAAACTATTAATGAATTACTAAAATCGTCCAAAATATTGGGAAAACATAAACTTTGACCACTTTTTTCAATGTTCTCGACAGGACAGAACGGGCTTCAAGGCACGTGGATCGATACCTATCAGTGGCGTAGCCAGGAATTTTTTTCGGAGGGGGCCCACTATTTCTCGTAGATAATACTATAAATACTTTTTTCAGCAGGGATGGGGTAAATATACAGGGTGACCCAGGGTTAAACCGTCAAACGTCCAGGATCGGATTTTCAGGAAAAAATAAGATTTTTTATTCCCATAATCCTGGGTCCTAACTTCTTTTGATTTTAGAACAAAAGAGTTTTTTATGAATTGCTCAAAAAAACAATTTGGTTGATTTTGATAAAACTTGGCACGCTTATTTGCGGCAATAATTTAAATATTATTAGAATTAAATTATTAATTCCAGTGACGTCCCACAAGGTAATTTAATTGATATTGGGACAAATCATTGTACGCCACTGTTTTTTTGTATGTTCGTTACTTTCACAACCAAATTAATTTTTGTTTTCTCCAGCGTGAGAGAAAAGGACGGACATACGAAACCCACCCGTTTAGCCGAAATCGATTCGCCCACGCGACAACAACTAGCTTCTAGAATACTCGGACGAGTGGGAAAAAAGTCGAAGAATCTAGACTTCGCGAATTTCTTAATTAGTGCGCTTCTAACTGCAAACCAGCTACGTCACTGATACCTATGGGTTTTCCCATTGCAATGAACTTCGAATCATCGAAAAATATCTATTTTTGCCCGAGTTCTGAAACAATTTCCATAGAGGTAGAGCAGCCGCTGAAATGAGGGGACTTTTGGGTCCGGTTATCTCGAAAACTATCGAATTCCCGAAAAAAATGATTGGGACTATTTTTGTAGATAATGATAAGATCTTCATTTTTTATCTAAACAAAAATTGGCTAATTAGCATATTATGGCAGATATTAGCGGGAAACCATTTTTAGGGGCCATTTTCAGCCGTCTCCCAAGTCGGAATCGTGGTGAAATTTTTCGCACTTGTAAGCAACCGTCAAGGACCTAGAAATTAAGCCACAAAGGAAATCTGGATAGACTTATCTACAGCTTTATCCCTTCAGTTACTGGAATATAATAAAATGTCTTTATTTTGTACAAGCAAAAAAATTCGTCAGGCGAGATTTAGCCTAAAGTGTTAGAAGTATCGGTTTAAATAAAAGTAAAGTCCGGTATTAGTGGAATGAAGAAATAAACCAAAACAGAGATAGACCAGGGCCAAACCAATTCATAAAAAAATCTTGGCAGTATGTGGATGGTCAGAAAATTTAGGGTAATTTATAAGTAAATTAAAAAAAAATAAATTGGATAAATTAAAAGTTCCGGAAGTTGGGTGGGGGTCGCTAAATATACAACTTGAGGGTTGGATATTGGTTTTTTACGATTTTTGGCTGAAATAAACATCCTATCGAAAAAAGTATAATGATAAGTTGTAGATAATTCAAAAATGTAAAACTTTTGTATTAATTATTTTTCAACATAACCTCAAAATTATCGAGAAAAACGATAAAAACCGTGTTTTTCGTTTTTAATTTTTATCTCCCGCAAAAATATTTTTTTTTATGAAACTCTGTGAAAACGTTCCTCTTTGTGTTTTAAATAAGCTGTAATTATTTCAAAGCAAAATATTTATTTTTCGGATTTTCGGCCCAATAGCCAGTCCATTTGTTTGGATTTGATGTCTAGTTGCCTTCTTTTTGTTTGTACAGGGTGTCCCAAATTGGTGCGTTTTGCAGGGTATCTCGTAAACTAGAAGAGATAGAAGAAAAGCAGTTAAGATGTTATGACTTCTTTTTTTGTTAAAGTAACGATAGCCTAATTAAATCTTTAGTAACTCCCTGCAGTTGGAAGATACAGGGCGATTATTGAAAACTGTCGAAAACTACAAGGTACTATAACTTCTCAATTAAGAAAAATATAAAAAACGTTATAAAAACTTTTGATAGATATAATATTAAAGAGTTCAGTGGCGCACAGATTATTTTTTTAGGGGGCTCACTAAGGAAATATAATGCAAACTTATGTTTTTTTAAATGGGACACCCTGTATATTTTGACGTTTTTCGTTTTCTTTTTTAATTCTCATTCACCTGATATGACATACTATATATCTATTTTCAATGGTTGGAGCTACAGTGCAAATAAACCATTTATGGATGTTATCAGGTGAAACACCCTTAAAAAATTGAACAGTCAGTAACGAAATTTAACATTTTATTATAAGGATACTGATGTGTGACAATTTTATTTATCAAAATTATAATTAATAAAAAATAAAACCAGATTAAAAAAATAAAAACAATAAACTTATGAAACAACAAGAAACATTGTAACAACTAATCTACCTATAACTAATTTTATTAGAATGTAAAAATTACATTAAATGTTCAAAATGCTCTCCGTTGTCATCGATTAAAAAGTTTTTCGTTTAAATAATCTCCAACCAATTCAGCATTACCAAAAATAAAATCATAAAATAATATTTACAAGACTAACTTCGAGAGTAGGGAAGATTTATTACAAAATATTCATGCCGCATTTAGAAAAATAAAGCCAGTGCACATACTCAATTGTGTAAGATCCGTAAGAAAAAGGTTTCAATTATTACTACAACAAAACGGAGGACATTTTGAACATTTAATGTAATTTTCACATTCTAATAAAATTAGTTATAGGTAGATTAGTTGTTACAATATTTCTTGTTGTTTCTCATAAGTTTATTGTTTTTATTTTTTTAATCTGGTTTTATTTTTTATTAATTATAATTTTGATAAATAAAATTGTCACACATCAGTATCCTTATAATAAAATGTTAAATTTCGTTACTGACTGTTCAATTTTTTAAGGGTGTTTCACCTGATAACATCCATAAATGGTTTATTTGCACTGTAGCTCCAACCATTGAAAATAGATATATAGTATGTCATATCAGGTGAATGAGAATTAAAAAAGAAAACGAAAAACGTCCAAATATACAGGGTGTCCCATTTAAAAAACATAAGTTTGCATTATATTTCCTTAGTGAGCCCCCTAAAAAAAATAATCTGTGCGCCACTGAACTCTTTAATATTATATCTATCAAAAGTTTTTATAACGTTTTTTTATATTTTTCTTATTTGAGAAGTTATAGTACCTTGTAGTTTTCGACAGTTTTCAATAATCGCCCTGTATCTTCCAACTGCAGGGAGTTACTAAAGATTTAATTAGGCTATCGTTACTTTAACAAAAAAAGAAGTCATAACATCTTAACTGCTTTTCTTCTATCTCTTCTAGTTTACGAGATACCCTGCAAAACTCACCAATTTGGGACACCCTCTACGTGTTTCTCCCAGGTTAATCTCTGATCTAGGTGCAGGCCCAGGTATTTCACATAACTTTTTACTGGTACTGGGACACCATCAATGGCGACTGGTGGGCAATTGTTGTGGCAGGTAGTGAAAGTCACCTGAACAGATTTGGATTGGTTGATTTTAATTCTCCATTTTCTATACCAAGCATTCAATTGGTTCAGATGAGTTTGCATGTTTGTTGAAGAGGTTACTGGATTACTATCTACAGAGAGGATGGCAACATCATCTGCAAAGGCGGCTATCGTTGTGTTGTCTGTTTCAGGTAGGTCATTAGTGTACAGGAGGTAGAGGAGTGGTCCTAACACACTTCCTTGGGGCACACCAGATTTTATAGGATATTTGTCTGATATTGAATCATTGTGTTTGACTGACAAGTGTCTTTCAGTTAGGTAAGACTTCACCTTATAGAGCATGCCATACCTTATCAAAGGCCTGGAGACGTCTAGGAATACTCCATTGCAATACTCTTTTCTTTCTAGAGTTTGGCTAATGGTGTTGACTAATCTGTGAGCTTGATGGGTGGTAAACATGTTCTCTCGGAATCAACTGAGAGAACATGTTTTTGAACTCTTCAAAGAATCGTGACAGTTGTTCACCCAGCTGTGTTGTTGGTTGGTCCTGTGTGTTTCTGTTGTTGTTTTGTGTTGTTTGTGCATAGGTTCTGTTATGATTTCGTGGGTTGTTTTTGTTTGATGTTGATGGAACTCCTTGGACAGGGGGTTGGTTTGGGTTGATTGCTTGTTGCTGGTTGCTGTTTGGCTTGTTTCTTGGATTTCTTTTCTGGATTAGGTATTTGTAAACACAGCACTCTTTGTAGTTTGCCGGGTGAGCACCATGGCATAAGGCACACCTTGCTGGTGTATTTTCTGGTTTACGGCATATTTTTGTGTCATGCTTACCTCCACACTTCACACATTTGTATGGTTTAGAGCAGTAGGACTTGGAGTGTCCATAGTATTGACATCTCATGCATTGTATATTATGTCACGATTTTTTCTTGGAGGTTCTATTGAGACTTTAGTATTATATATATATATATATATATATATATATATATATATATATATATATATATACTTTTGATCGTAGATTGCTTTATTGTTTGGTTGAGGTTCTAAGTCAACAAAGAACATGGAGAGTGGATCTTTAGATATTCTATGTTTAATGTTCATTATATTACGCACATTATGTCCAGCCTTTATTTTTATACTACATGAAAATTAATCTTTTCCATCAAATTCAATGCTTATTTGCAATAAAAATAAAAAATGTCAAGATTAACTGAAAAATCGATTATGAAAATGTCGTTTTTTGGTTTTCTGCATTTTTAACGATATTTTTCAATACGAACAATATATTTTTTCATACCATCTTAGAGTCGACGTTTCAATGAAGAAAATGAGCACTGATAAAGTTCAAAAATAGAAAATTTGTTAGTGAACTTTTTCGATTGAAAATTAGGCTTTTTTTAATTTAAATTCGTATAAAATCAAAAATTAAATATTTTGCTTTGAAAAAATTACAGTTTAATAAACACAAAGAAGAACCTGTTCACCGAGTTTCATAAAAAAAAATTATTTTGTCGAGAGATAAAAATTCAAAAAGAAAAAACTATTTCTATCGTTTTTCTCGATAATTTTGAGATTATGTTGAAAAATAATCAATATAAAAGTTTTAAATTTTTTAATTATCTACTCCTTGCCTCCTCTAATCATAGAGGAAATGCTGGAATCGAAAAGAAACTGGGAAGTCATCCAAAAAGGGGTGAACGATCTAAAGCGGAAAAAGAAAGAGGAAGAGAGACAGAGGTTAGGACAATGAGAGCACATCTGCACTCATCCTGTGCAAATCAAAACTTGGTGTATCCATGATGACACCCAAAGGCAGGAAGAGGGTAAATGGAAGGGTTTTTAGTCGCAAAATAATAAAGAGCATTTTGTTAAACAATCAATCAATCCTTTACTCTTTTCTTAAATTTTTGTCGTTTTGTATCAACTTTTTTCTTTCTTTTCTCTCTCTCTCTCTCTCTCTCTTCATTATCGAAATTGTTTATATATTTTGTACTTGATTTGATTTTGATTTTATTTTATGATATTTAATATATATTTTTTTTGTTAACTGGAAAGGTTAAGAGTTAAAGAATAGCTATTAGGTAATCTTCGCCTTTCCAGGACAAATATTATGTAATATTTGTTTATTAATAAAGACGATTTATTATTATTATTAATACAAAAAAAAATTGGCCTACCTTTCATTTGATCTTCAGGTAATTTCTTTTCTATTTCTTCAGTGTCTATCACCGGGATTTCTTCTTTAGACGCTTCAGTTAGTTCTTGAATTTGAGGTGTATGCGGCCTCTTCGGAGAATGCGATGGCGGAGTTCTAGGTCTCTTCCTATCTTCCCTATCTCTTTCTTCGTTCCTATTGTAAGATCTTCTATAGTTATCGTCATGTTTATTGTAAGATCTATCCCTATCTCGCTCGTGAAGTCTTTCTCTTTCGTTCCAGTCGTGCTCGTTTCTTTCCATGCGATATTCAGGTAGTTCATGTTCTGTCCAGTTAATATCAGGATCTCTTTCGAGATCGCGATAGTCTCCTCGAGATTGCCTGTCTCTGTCTTTGCTTTCTGAGCGAGTAAATCTCTTTTCCCGATCTCTGCGATCGATTTCTGTCCGATTGTGGTCACGATCTGATGCAGGTTTCTGAGAAAAAGAATTAGACACAATTTAATTGTAAGGTTTTATAATTACTGTTCAGAATTTAATGAAACTTGTACATACTGGTACATTATAATAAGATAATGAACTAGTAAAATTTTTAGAAAGGTGCAGAGAACCAGAAAAAATATATTAATATAAAAAAAATTTTGACTTTACCATTGATTCTTATGAGAAATCACAGATTTTATTTTATTTAAAAAAGTACCGTTCAGATTTCAATGCAAGAAAAAGAAAAATTTCGAACATTTTGGTTACTAACAAATCGAACTTCAGAGACTGTGATAAGAGTAATTAGCAAATAATTAGAAAAAATGTACTATGTTCATTACATCTGACAACGCCGTCAAAGAGGTTATGACGCGCGCGAAATTGTAACATATATCTATACATCTCTAGTGTCGCATCTCTAGTCGGATTTTTACGTGGCTGATGTCTCAGCCAGAGCCCTGATGTGAATTAACAAAACATGATTTAATATACCGGGTATCCCAGAAGTTTCTGACCCATTTTAACGGCAAATATCTCGGAACTCGGACACGATAGGGATTGGATTTGTGATAACTAAATAATTATAGAAAATGTCAAAACAAACTTGAAAAATGTATACCAAATTTTACTAAAAATTAACATTTATAAATTATCTAATGGTAGATGTCTACATAACTGCATGTCCTTAAAAATCAAATAACTCACTTATTTTTCATCTAAACTTCAACATACATTATCGGAAAGGGAAAGAGTTCACCTTTCAGATAGAATAAAAATATATAGGGTGTTTCGTTAAAAAAATCGACGTTATTTGCATTTGAGAAAGAGAAGGAATTGAGGTAGAATTAACATATTATGGAGATTTAAAAATACACCCAGTAAGATTCATCAAAGACAGAAGAAAGATTAAAATAAAGTAGAGAGAGAAATTGGAATAAATTAAGACGTAAAACATTGAAAGAAAGAGCAACTGTATGGTGGAATTTCGTCAAAGAAAATTATTTGTACATTTTAAAGAGGCATTTTTAGATTATTTTGGGGGGAAATGACGCAGACAAAAGTAATGAAATTTGTAAAATTCATTGAACTTTTCTTATTCATTACATTACAAAAAAAGTTCCAACGAAATTTTAATTTTAAATTTTATTTTAGAGTAGGAATTTAGTTATTTAATAAAAAATTATGAAAAGCGGTGTTTCATTTTCGATATTACTTCAATCTTGATTTTAGCATAGTAAAAATACTTTTTTACTCTTCACATTTAAACTTACCTGATACTGTAAATCTCTGGCATGATCTCTCTCCCCTTCCCTACTCCTACCTTTATCCCAGTCAGTTTCAGGAGTATGATGATAACTCCTAGGATCTTTGGGAACTTCAGTATAATAATCAAACTCCTGAACATACTGCTCAGGTTGAGTAAACTGCTGATATGGTGCAGCCTGTTGAGCAGTATAATCAATAGGAATAGGGGTAATGTTATCCTGAGGCCATTCAGCATCTAAGGGTGGACCTGAGCAAATTTGTTGAGCATCAGCAATTGTGTTTGGTTGGCTGGTTAAAGACGGGTTAACTGCCGGTTGTATTATTTGCTCAGTTATATTATTTGTAAGGGTACCATACACAGCAAGGGTTATAGTTGTGTACCAACCTGAAAACACATTTAAAAACTTAAAAATTGCCAATCTAAAATATCAATAGAGTCCATACCTCTTAGTACTAGTCCGTCTGTGGGTATCTTTCTAATATTCTCATTGGGAGCACATTCTAAATTAATGCACCCATTTTGATCATACTTAAACCCTCCTAAGGTTTCAAAAGTACTAGCACCTGGTTTGCCCAAATCATTTACAAAAAATTCAATATCAAATTGGCTAGGATTAGTAGCACCTAACCTTACTCCACCGGGAAAGTCTGCTTGAACTCTTGCACCTAGTGGAATTATTCTTACTTCAACAACGTAGACAGGTTTGGGAAATTGTACGAGGTCTAAGTTTATTTCCTAAAAACAGTAACAAATTACAAAAAGATAGGTTGGATCACAACAGTTACATACTTCCGTGTTATCGTGAGCAAAAGTATCAAAAAACAATAATTCCACCTGATCTGACATGATAATTGATTTTATTTACTGCATACTCTTTTAAAGTTTTAAAAACATTTAATACGAATAGTTATAAGTTATTACTACAAATAAGTTTATTGTGTTGACAACAATCCGTAATCTGACGTACCGGTTCTTCTTCTTCTGTTATACAATTCTTCTTATTTTAAATTGGAATTATCTTTCAGGGTTGCCAATGTGTGAGTAATTATTCACATTTGTGAGTATTTTCAGACATATTTACTAGTCTATGAGTAATTTTGTGAGTAAAGGGTAATTGTGAATAAAATAAAAAGAGGTCAGCAGTACACTATCGGTAATGGTAATAATGAAAAATTCTAATCTGATAATTTATTAAACCCGTTGAAATTTTAAAAAAGCTTTCCAGTTTACGCGCTCTAGAGAGTTTAAAGATTTTTAAACAAAAATTGTCTAGACTTGTGAACAATCCACATTTTTCTGTCGTGGTTTTTTCTTTTTTTTTAGTTAATTACGGTGATTTAAAAAAATGGCCTTTTCCAAGTTGTGAGTAATCCACAAAAGTTTTGTCAGTAAATCGGTCAATGCTAGTTGGCAACCCTGTATCTTTAGTTGAAAATAAAATGGAAACTTGCCAAGTAGGAATAATTTCACAAGATCAAATGAAAATTGAAACAGAATGGAATGGTGAGATCTTAGACAGTAATGAACAATTGCATTTAGTAAATATTAGGACCAGCAAATTAGAAGAGAAACTTGATATTCCAAAAGATTGTATATTCCAATATACAGATATCAAGACAAATTTAATTAGTGATAACATTGTCAAAATTGAAGAAGATGAAATACATATTAAGGATGAAAGTGAGCAACTTTTAGAAGAGAAACTTGATATTCCAAAAGATTATTGTATATTCCAATATACAGATATTAAGACAAATTTAATTAGTGATAACAGTGTCAAAATTGAAGAAGATGAAATACATATTAAGGATGAAAGTGAGCAACCTTTAAAAGATGAACAGAACATCAACATTTTAAGTTTTGATGGAGGTGAAAGACGAAAGACACGTTTTACTAATGTTAAAGAGAAATATAAATGCGATGTTTCTGAAAAATTATTACCATGTACTAGCCTAAAACATTTATCAATTCGTGTAGATGGAAAGAACTATAAGTGCAACATTTGTGAAAAATCATTTACTCGAAAGACACATCTGAAACAACATTTAGTGACACATTCAGGTGAAAAGAATTTCAAGTGCAACATTTGTGAAAAATCATTTAATCTAAAGACAAATCTGAAACAACATTTACTAATTCATTCAGGTACAAAGAATTTCAGGTGCAACATTTGCGAAAAGTCATTTACTCTGAACTGCACTCTAAATAATCATTTATTGATTCATTCAGGTGAAAAGAATTTTAAGTGCAACATTTGTGAAAAATCATTTAATCTAAAGACAAGTCTAAGACAACATTTACTGACACATTCAGGTGAAAAGAATTTGAAATGCAACATTTGTGAAAGATCATTTAATGTAAAGGCAAATCTGAAACAACATTTACTGATACATTCAGGAGAAAAGAATTTCAAGTGCAACATTTGTGAAAAATCATTTCATGTAAAGGCAAATGTGAAACAACATTTACTGATACATTCAGGTGAAAAGAATTTCAAGTGTAACATTTGTGAAAAATCATTTAATCTAAAGACAAATCTGAAACAACATTTACTAATTCATTCAGGTAAAAAAAATTTCAGGTGCAACATTTGCGAAAAGTCATTTACTCTGAAGAGCACTCTAAATAATCATTTATCGATTCATTCAGGTGAAAAGAATTTTAAGTGCAACATTTGTGAAAAATCATTTAATGTAAAGGCAAATTTGAAACAACATTTACTGATACATTCAGGTGAAAAGAATTTCAAGTGCAACATTTGTGAAAAATCATTTACTTTAAAGACAAATCTGAAAAAACATTTGCTGACTCATTCAGATAATAATAATAATAAATCGTCTTTATTGGCACATATAAATAAAAAGTACACTTCGCTTACACAAGGTTTAGATGAAAAGAATTTCCAGTGAAACATATTTGTGACAAATCATTTACTCTAAAGACACATCTGAAACAACATTTACTGATTCATTCTGGTGAAAAAGAATTTGCTCAGGCGAGAACTCTAAATTCACATGTACTGATTCATTCAGATGAGGATATTTACAAGTGCAGCGTTTCTGAAAAATCATTTTTGCAGTACTGTTGCTTATTAATTTGTATATTAATTATATTGTTGTAGATAAAAGTTATGTATTTTTTGTAATATAGTGTGTATTTATTTATTTTTTCTACACCCGTACTATAATAATACACTTATATGCCCATAATCCGTTTCATAATGAGATCCATTATGATACAGATTTTTAACCAATAGAAACCCATAATTTTTCAATCAAGCATGCTGTGCATTTGACGTTTGTCCTAGATTCCTACCTAATTGTTTTATTTGTCAAAATCAGTAGGTATTAAATTTTCGTAGAATGTAGCTAAACTTCGATACTTATATTATCAACATGTCTGATATCAGCGACATAGAAGAATTACCATCGACTCCTCCACACGTATATCGGAGAAAGCAGAAAATGTAATATAAAAAGTTTAGGAAAACTATATCAACGGTTTATGGACTGGAGAAATACAAATAATATTTATAGTTCTTCATTATTTATCGGGTGTAGAAAAAATAGCTTATGCAACTCTTATGTAATGGTTATAAACACACTCGCATAAACCATACGAAACTCGCCATTGGCTCTTTTCGTATCCCGGTTAATGCTCGTGTATTAATAACCATCATTACATATGATCATTGCATAATATACTATTTTTTCATTTCTTAGACCAATGCGTCTAAAAAAATAAATTTCGGTACGCCGATGGACACTCGGCCATTTCCGTGAAATCATATGCTATGTTTAGTGATGGGATAATCGGATTCTCTGTATTCGAATGAAACTAATATTCGTATGATCATTTGAATGATAGACCATGGCCAATCATTTTTGAAAAAAAAAATTCTTGGCTGGACCCCGATGCTTGAAAAGTGAGAGAGCTACTCGTGTGCGAGAATGGACCGCGTAATCACTCCTCACTCTCTCAGCGTCACAAAATCCGTATGTTTGAACTCAAGAGAAATCGTCTACGAGTTCGCATAGGAGTGCTCTACTGGGTTGTACCAGGAGCGCGTTCAGATGAATTTACACGAGTAGTAATTTTCTTGACTGTTTGTCCAGGTTCGTCTAAAGTAATTATTATTTGCCCTAAATTTCTGAACAGGTACAAAAGACAAAAGTAAATATTAACGAAGGTAAACGTCAAAATACAATAATTTTTAAGGTTAAATATTTTATGTATTATGTAGTCTTAAAACGATCTCCTCACTAAAATGTGGTCTCAATTTTGTTGAAATGGAACATTTAAATTTTGTATTTGAAGAAAATTTTGTTACATAATGGTCTCGCTTAAATTACACATACCCATAGACTATTGGGTTCCACATATACAGAAACAGCAATTAAATTGTAAATTTTAATTATAACAGCAGATATTGCTGCTCCAATGCAAGTGTTAATCATACATTTTGTTTAGTTATTTTTATATTATGTTTAGCCATTAATTTACTTGGCTTTATCTATAAAAAAATTATCTGTGATTCCGCCCGGACCTAGATTTTCTCTCGACGGCCCTGTCTTTAATTCATATTGTAAACACAAACGATATATTTGATAACTTTACCCTTTTTTACCCAGATCAAACTGGGTAAAAAAGAGCGCACTCTGATTAATTTGACTCAAGTTTCTAAAAGAGAGGGGCTAAATGTCAAAATTGAACGCTTTGCCACAGTACAGCATTGCTTTTCTTGAACGATCCAAGAGTAAATTTGTCACACTCTTTTTAGTCGGAGCGTGTTTCCTGAACGCCCTCCAGGTGATAACTTCCGACTGTTTACGGTGGTCGTCTGAATACGCCAACTTTTCAACATTGAGGAATCCTGATAACCAATGTTGTTTATTGAGAAATAACTAATGGTCGTCTGAATAAGCCAGATTTTCCAAGTTGTGAGTAAATCGGTCAATGCTAGTTGGCAACCCTGTATCTTTAGTTGAAAATAAAATGGAAACTTACCAAATAGAAATAATTTCACAAGACCAAATGAAAATTGAAACAGAATGGGAGGGTGAGATCTTAGACAGTAATGAACAATTGCAATTAGTAAATATTAGGACCAGCAAATTAGAAGAGAAACTTGATATTCCAAAAGATTGTATATTCCAATATACAGATATCAAGACAAATTTAATTAGTGATAACATTGTCAAAATTGAAGAAGATGAAATACATATTAAGGATGAAAGTGAGCAACTTTTAGAAGAGAAACTTGATATTCCAAAAGATTATTGTATATTCCAATATACAGATATTAAGACAAATTTAATTAGTGATAACAGTGTCAAAATTGAAGAAGATGAAATACATATTAAGTATGAAAGTGAGCAACTTTTAGAAGAGAAACTTGATATTTCAAAAGATTATTGTATATTCCGATATACAGATATTAAGACAAATTTAATTAGTGATAACAGTGTCAAAATTGAAGATGAAATACATATTAAGGATGAAAGTGAGCAACCTTTAAAAGATGAACAGAACGTCAACACTTTAAGTTTTGATGGGGATGAAAAACGTGATTTTACACAACGTTTTACTAATGTTAAAGAAAAATATAAATACGATGTTTCTGAAAAATTATTACCATGTAGTAGTCTAAAACATTTATCAATTCGTGCAGATGGAAAGAACTATAAGTGTAATATTTGTAAAAAATCATTTACTCAAAGATATAAATTAAAAATTCACGGTGAGAAAAAACACAAATGCAACATTTGTGAAAAATCATTTACTCGAAAGTCATATCTGAAACAACATTTACTGGCACATTCAAGTGAAAAGAATTTCAAGTGCAACATTTGTGAAAAATCATTTAATCTAAAGACAAGTCTGAGACAACATTTACTCACACATTCTGGTGAAAAGAATTTCAAGTGCAACATTTGTGAAAGATCATTTAATGTAAAGGCAAATCTGAAACGACATTTACTGATACATTCAGGTGAAAAGAATTTCAAGTGCAACATTTGTGAAAAATCATTTAGTGGAAAGGCAAATCTGAAACAACATTTACTGATACATTCAGGTGAAAAGAATTTTAAGTGCAACATTTGTGAAAAATCATTTACTCTAAAGACAAATCTGAAAAAACATTTACTGATACATTCAAGTGAAAAGAAATTTAAGTGCAACATTTGTGAAAAATCGTTTACCCAAAAGCCAAATCTGAAAAAACATTTACGGACTCATTCAGATAATAATAGTAATAACAATAATAATAAATCATCTTTATTGGCACATATAAATAAAATGTACACTTCTCTTACACAAGGTTTAGATGAAAAGAATTTCCAGTGAAACACATTTGTGACAAATCATTTACTCTAAAGACACATCTGAAACAACATTTACTGATTCATTCTGGTGAAATATTGGTGAAAAAGAATTTGCTCAGGCGAGAACTCTAAATTCACATTTACTGTTTCATTCAGATGAAGATAATTACAAGTGCAGCGTTTCCGAAAAATCATTTTTGCAGCACTGTTGCTTATTAATTTGTATATTAATTATATTGTTGTAGATAAAAGTTTTCTATTTTTTGTAATATTGTGTGTATTTATTTATTTTTTCTACGCCCGTACTATTAATAATACACTTATATCCCCATAATCCGTTTCATAATGAGATCCATTATGATACAAATTTTTAACTAATAGAAACCCATAATTTTTCAATCAAGCATGCTGTGATTTGACGTTTGTCCTAGATTCCTATCTAATTGTTTTATTTGTCAAAATCAGTAGGTATTAAATTTTCGTAGAATATAAACTTCGATAATTATATTATCATGTCTGACATCAGCGATATAGAAGAATTACCATCGACTCCAAACGTATATCGGAGAAAGCAAAAAATGCAGTACATAAAGTGTAGGAAAACTATATCAACGGTTTATCGACTGGAGAAATACAAATAATATTTATAGTTCTTCATTATTTATCGGGTGTAGAAAAAATAGCTTATGCAACTCTTATGTAATGGTTATTAACACACTTGCATAAACCATACGAAACTCTCCTTTGGCTCTTTTCGTATCCCGGTTAATGCTCGTGTATTAATAACCATCATTACATATCATCATTGCATAATATACTCTTTTTTCATTTCTTAGACCAATGCGTCTAAAAAAATAAATTTCGGTACGCCGATGGACACTCGGCCATTTCCGTGAAATCATGCTATATTTAGTGATGGGATAATCGGATTCTCTGTATTCGAATGAAACTAATATTCGTATGATCATTTGAATGATAGAACATGGCCAATCATTTTAGGAAAAAAATTCTTGGCTGGACCCCGATGCTTGAAACGTGAGAGAGCAACTCGTGTGCGAGAATGTACCACGTGATCACTCCTCACTCTCAGCGTCACAAAATCCGTATGTTTGAAATCAAGAGAAATCGTCTACGAGTTGCATAGGAGGGCTCTACTGGGTTGTACCAGCTGATAACTTCCGACTGTTTACGGTGGTCGTCTGAATACGCCAACTTTTCAACATTGAGGAATCCTGATAACCAATGTTGTTTATTGAGAAATAACTAATGGTCGTCTCAATAAGCCAGATTTTCCAAGTTGTGAGTAATCCTCAAAAGTTTTGTGAGTAAATCGGCCAATGCTAGTTGGCAACCCTGTATTTTTAGTTGAAAATAAAATGGAAACTTACCAAATAGAAATAATTTCACAAGATCAAATGAAAATTGAATCAGAATGGGAGGGTGAGATCTTAGACAGTAATGAACAATTGCATTTAGTAAATATTAGGACCAGCAAATTAGAAGAGAAACTTGATATTCCAAAAGATTGTATATTCCAATATACAGATATCAAGACAAATTTAATAGGTGATAACAGTGTCAAAATTGAAGATGAAATACATATTAAGGATGAAAGTGAGCAACCTTTAAAAGATGAACAGAACGTCAACACTTTTAGTTTTGATGGGGGTGAAAAACGTGATTCCACACAACGTTTTACTAATGTTAAAGAAAAATATAAATGCGATGTTTCTGAAAAATTATTACCATGTAGTAGTCTAAAATATTTATCAATTCGTGCAGATGGAAAGAACTATAAGTGTAATATTTGTAAAAAATCATTTAATCGAAAGGGAAATCTGAAACAACATTTACTGATACATTCAGGAGAAAAGAATTTTAAGTGCTACATTTGTGAAAAATCATTTACTCAAAAGCCACATCTGCAACAACATTTAGTTATACATTCAGGTGAAAAGAATTTCAAGTGCAACATTTGTGAAAAATCGTTTACTCAAAAGCCAAATCTGAAAAAACATTTACTGACTCATTTAGATAATAATAGGAATAATAATAATAATAATAATAATAATAATAATAATAATAATAATAATAAATGGTCTTTATTGGCACATATAAATAAAATGTACACTTCGGTTACACAAGGTTTAGATGAAAAGAATTTCCAGTGAAACATTTGTGACAAATCATTTACTCTAAAGACACATCTGAAACAACATTTACTGATTCATTCTGGTGAAATATTGGTGAAAAAGAATTTGCTAAGGCGAGAACTCTAAATTCACATTTACTGATTCATTTAGATGAAGATAATTACAAGTGCAGCGTTTCTGAAAAATCGTTTTTGCAGCACTGTTGCTTATTCATTTGTATATTAATTATATTGTTGTAGATAAAAATTATGTATTTTTTGTAATATCGTGTGTATTTATTTATTTTATTTCATTTCTTAGACCAATAATACGTCTAAAAAAACAAATTTCGGTACGCCGATGGACACTCGGCCATTTCCGTAAAATCATATGCTGTGTTTAGTGATGGGATAATCCGATTCTCTGTATTCCAATGAAACTAATATTCGGATGATCGTTTGAATGAAACATCGCCAATCATTTTTGAAAAAAAAAATTATTAGCTGGGGCGCTATTTTCAAACCCGTGCGAGAGAATTCAGCATGCGGATATGTCACATTCTCGGGTGAAATTTTAATATTTGTATTTTGAAATGATCACTGTTCGTATGCGATTGTGTTCGATTGAAATGCATCGCATTTTTTGGATGAAACATCGATGCTTCGAACTGCTGCCCATCGATGTTTTACAAACATCGCGTACTCGATACCCATCCCTACTCATACATAAAGCTTGGGTCACAGATTAGATATTAGATAATTAATATTTCTAATCTGTGCTTGGGTGCTGTTTGTTTCGTCAAAAGTCGACGTCTATAAAAATCGAGTAGTTTATTGTAGCACCCTTTTTCATTTGGGCCAATAAGATTATATTTGTTTCAACCAATCATATTAAAAGTGGCTGACGTGCCCACACAAATAAACTTATTTAACACAAACAAACGCATACAAATTTGATTGTCAAATTAAAAAAGTGTATATTTATTTTTACAGGTTGAAATAATTTAAATCTTATTATATAATTAAATAAAAATGTCATGTACCGGCCACATAATTGTGGGTAAATATAACTTTCTGTTTTTATTTTCTGAATTCTTTCATTGTTTTTATTAGGTGGCGGAACTGGATTTATTGGAAAAACACTTTGTAAACAACTTAAATCAAAAGGGCACGGAATAACAGTTATTTCACGAATGCCAGGAGTTAATAGATTATCCTGGGGCGAATTGCAAGATAAGGGTCTTCCTAAAGATATCAAAGTTGTGGTCAATTTAGCTGGGCAGCATGTTATGGACTTTAGTAGGAGGTGGACAGAAGGATTTAAACAAAATGTATTTTTTTCACGAGTTAATACAACAAAAACTTTGGCTTGTTTAATAGATAATGCTAGTCAAAAACCTGATGTTTTTGTAACTATATCAGGAATTAGTTTATACAAACCTGATAATAAAAAAGAATATACTGAGGAATCAAAAGTCAAGGCTTTTGACTTCTTTTCCAAGTTATGTGAAGAATGGGAAAAAGCTGCACATTTTGAGAAACCAGAAACTCAGAAGAAATGTAGAATAGTTACAATTCGTAGTGGTGTAGTTTTGGGAAGGGACGGAGGAATGATTAAACAGATGTACCTTCCATTTTATTATGGATTAGGAGGGCGCATTGGTAGTGGTAACCAGTATATGCCGTGGATTCATTTAGATGACCTTACTAATTTGATTGTTTATGCTATTGAAACTCCAGAAGTTGAGGGAGTGCTAAACGGGGTATCTCCAAAACCTTGCACAAATATGGAGTTTACAAAAGTAAGTCTACATTTTTACTATTTAAGTCAATAATACATTTTTAATAAAATATAAAATTAGCCCAATTCAGTTTAACTTGCCAATAAATTTTTGTTTAGGTCAGTATACAGTTTACAATATTGATAAAAATAAATTGATTTTAAACTTTAAAACACTATAAAAATACAAAAATCTACTGATGAAATGATAAATTTAACAAAAACCAGACCTGACCTGAAAACAGTTGGATATAGAAAAACGGTGATTCCAATGAAAAAGTTTGTCATAAGATGACATTTCGGCGATATCCTAAGCTTTAAAATGGTTTATTGTACATCTCGATATTATCAGCCAAAAAAAAGTTACGGGCAAAAAATACATTTTTTTAATGAAATTGAAAAATCGTAATTTTCTTCGCCCTACTCGGGAGGGGTTTATTTTCACGTAAAATTGTATTTGACATTAATTCACTAAAAAAGGATAATTTACCGATTGCGCACGTTTTTTTTTCCTCATTTTTGATGCCCCCCTGCCGCCCCACCCAAAACTTCACTAACGAAGGTTTTCTACTTCTGAACTAGACACCTTTCCTAGCAATTTGCAAAAAATTTCAAGTCGATCTGATCAGTTACTAGTTTCTGCTCGATATTACAGATATATAAATGATATAACGTTTTTTGTATGAATTATACCTGATTACAAAGTTTCTGGCCACTATTTTGGTTCCTCTCTTTCTAAATTTGCAATTTTCGGCCTTTAAACAATATTTACCAACCCCTAAAACATAAATGATATTTTTTCATCAATAAAATTATTCCAGTTATTTTTTATTAATTATTAATTTAAAATGATTTTCGGAATTTTTCAATAAATTATTAAATAAACAAAGATCGGCAAATTCTAATATATAGACATTTTAGTATTAGATTTTAGAAATACAATGCAAAAAAACCCCATCAAAATCGATTCACTGCCACTCGTTCGAAGTTTTTCACTTTTTACGACTAACGCCATTCCACTAATATCCCTACATAAAATGAATAAGGTTATTCTGCAAAAACATATTTTGTCCTTACCTTTTTTCAAGTTTGTATAAAACCATCTATTCAACATGTATCGTGTATTTTTTGGAAAATATGTTTTACTTTAGGTTTTCTATTTCTCAGGTTACATAATAGGTACTATATGATGAACACTTTTAGAATAATACTTTTCTTATAAAATTAATGTTGTAATTTGAAATTTTTATAAAAGAAAATTAGAATTTGAACTTTTATGTATTTTTTTTACTTTAAATTTATTCATTTATTAAACTTGGACATAATTTTTAATTCCAATCAACATTTTCAAATGCCATTTTGTTTCGTATTTAAATTTAAAAGCACTTTACTCTTCAGCATAAATCAATATTTTTTATTTTCTCTATATATACGAAGGTGGAATTGTTTGTACCTTAAAAATTCCAAAACTCCTTGGGCTATATGCCCCACCAGGTATTGAATTACGAAAGTTCAGACGTGGTTTGGTGCCCGACCAAGTCGGGGCTTTAACCCAAAAACTTCGATTTTGTCATTCATTTTCAGACATCCTTTAAAGATAGGATGTCGAGCTTGTCTGCTTCTTACTGATGAGGCACAATAATGCCGAAACCGGTCTAAGAATGGGAAGCTCCTTTAATTACAAGACATTTAAGTATGTAGTGTTAAAAACACATTCCAAAAGAGAAAATGATAATTCGAGCACTGCCAACTTCGTTCGAGGAATAAATTATTAATTTATATGTGATGCAGAACTTTTTATGAAAAATAATTTTTTTTTGTATACTGATACTGTATCATAACATGTATAACTCAGGCCATAATAAACTGGAATACTTTAAGGAAAAGCTATGAAAATAAATATTTCGAGTTATAGTTGTATTTGAAAAATTGCTATACAAAATTAGTGTTTTAGGGATATAACAAAATATACAGGAGTTCTATAAAATGACAAAAATAGTTATATTTTTTTTTGAAAATGATTTTCCCATTCTGTAATTAAAATTAAAATTTCTACATTTCTTCTGGTTCCTCTTTATTAATGTCATGTTTTTAAAAGGACCCCGCACCATTTAAATGTAAAAATCGTGCCGGTCAAATTTTCTGAAACATTGGTATATTATAAAACTCGATACACTGACAAAAAGTGTCCATTGGCCCAAACCAATCCTGTAGCTAGTTATCGAAGTACAGGGTGTTAAACATCGGAAATACCACTTTTTTGTAACCAGATTTCTCATAATAGACTTGTGTTATTGGCGTTTATTGTAGAAAAGATGAATTATAGATTATTTACCATTAATATTTTATAAACAATCACCTTAGAATTTGGTTAGTTACAGGGTGGTTTGAAAATAAGTAATATGGTTTTTTAGAAGAAATCATTTTTTATAACAGCTTTAAAAATACGAGCAAATGTTATTGTATTATGAATATATAGTTTAAGTAATGACTTCTTGGTGATGAATCATATTTTATACAGGGTGAATCACAAAATGTGGTTACAGAGGTAGTGTTTTTAGCTTTAACGAGTCACCCTGTATAAACGATGTGTTATAAAATTTTTGTATTATCTTAAACTAATGTACGATCTGTCGCTCTTTGTCGCAGCACAGGGTGTTAAACCAATTGCAAAAACTTTAAAAATTAGAAAAGCTGTGTTTTGTGGACCACCAGGTATTTTAAAAACTTTATCCGTCAACTTTATAAATTAATATATTGTAACGGTTAAATAATGTGAACAGCCAAATAAAGAGAATACAAAACTTTTATTCGATAAAAGAGAAATTATCAAACAAAATAAATTAATTAAAACCATTATAACTATTTATTTTAATTTAAATAATCACTAGGCAGAACGTAATTAACAAAATAAAGTTTGAAACTAATTTTAGAGCAGTAATCATATGACAAAATATTACATTTCTGATAACAAATTTTAACATGGTAATTTCATAAGGAATTTTCATCGACGAATTTAGAATAGTTACAAACAATTTAGCAAAAAACTAAATAGTAGAAGTTAAGACAAAATAGTCGTAGATAAGTCTGCAATCATTACAGCAATGAAAACATTGTTATTTTAAATATTAGAAGAGAAATAGATTTTAAACTTAACCTCAAAGTGCAGTATCTTAATTTAACAATATGATCAATGTAAATTCAGGGGAAATATAATAAATCAAGAAAATAAAGTGTGGGAATTTCCAAAATTAAAGTATTATTGTAAAAAAGGCAGTAATAATAAAGTTTAATACAATTTATAAAATCGATAATGACGAAAGTAAAAAAGTCTTAATGTACATTTAATATAAGTTAGAATAGGAAATAAATTATACCAAAATCATTCTTTTTATCTCAGGAATGATTTGGTTAATAGTCAAAAAGCATATAAAAATTAATTTTTTTTTGAATTTTATAACAATTTAATTGAAAATTATGTCAAATCCCGATCTAGACGGCTTTGACATGATGGTTTATAAAAACGAAAACTAGCTGTCAAGCGAGGCTTTTGCTAAAAATCTTTCGAACAGATCAATTCTTATCGTGACAACAAAAGAAAAACCAAAATCAAAGCCACTCTGATCGAAGAAAGAAATTGTAAGGAAATTTTACCTGTCAAATTTTAAGTGAGGTTAGAATGGATGTTTACAAGAAAACCTTCTTCTGCTCAATAATCATCATCTCACTACAACTACAAGTTCAACCGTTATTTTTGTTGTTAATAAATACTTCCATATTTTATTGAGTGGTTATTATCGATTTTTATAATTTTCCGGCCAATTTCAGAAGCACGACTGAGATTTAAGACGCTCTCATTTCTCTACTGACCGAGTAGGTGGCGCCCAACAGAAGTTAATTACGTTCTAAGATTACGTCAGAAGGTAATAAACAAAAAATTAACTAAATAAAATTTGAAAAAAATTAACAAATTAAAGTCTAGAATTTATTTATTAAATCCAATAATAAAATTAATAATTTTTAATAAGTTACTTACAAGGATAAAATTAAAATTTCAGATAAATTAAAGTTAAATTAATATATTGAATAAAAGTTAAGTATTTCACATTTTGCTTCACACGAGAACGATTTGAGAAATAGTCGGTAAGTAACAATATTTTCACATTAACAAAAGATCATTATTTAACTAAGCAAAATTTTGTTGTAATCCTATGACCAGTTTTCCTAAAATGTGTACCCATAGATATTAAAAACATCTTTCAACTAGTAAAAAATATGGGTAAGTACACATTTTGGTAAACTGGTCAACAAAATTTTGCTAAGTTGAATACTAAACTTTTGTTAATGTGAAAATGTATTAATTTATAAAGTTTACGGAGAAACTTTAAAAATACAGGGTAGTGCACAAAACACAGCGTTTCTAATTTTTAAAGTTTTTGCAATATAATACAAACATTTTATATGGGGTGACTCGTTAAAGCTAAAAACACTATATGCCCTCTGTAACCACATTTTGTGAATCTCCCTGTATAAAATATGATTCATAACCAAGAACTAATTACTTAAACTATATATTCATAATGCAATGACATTTACTTGTATTTTTAAAGCTGTTATAAAAATAATGATTTTTTTCAAAAAAACCATATTACTTATTTTCAAACCACCCTGTAACTATCCAAATTCTACGGTGATTGTTTATAAAATATTAATGCGAAATATTCTATAATCATGTTTTCTACAATAAATGCCAATAAAACAAGTCTGTTATAAGAAATCTGGTTTAACACCCTGTACTTCGAAAACAAACCATATGATCGGTTTGGGCCAATGGACACTTTTTGTCAGTGCATCGAGTTTTATAACGTACCAAAGTTTCAGAAAATTTGACCGGGACGTTTGTTACATTTAAATGGTGAGGGGTCCTTTAATATGAATTTCGGGTTTTAGGCATTCGGAAAAGCTATGAATCGACCAACACCGTTTCCCGTTCCAAGTTTTGTCCTGAACTGTTTATTGAACAAAGAAAGAGCAGTAATGATCACAGAAGGTCAGAAAGTTTTACCTAAACGAACACTTTCAACGGGATTTAAATACAAATATCCTGACATCGAATCGGCATGCAGAGAAGTTGTTTCTGTAAAATAATTTCTAAACAAATCGTTTGAAACCTGTTAGAAGTTATGAAATAACATTTTTTGTTAAATTTTTTATTATTTTTGAGGCTGTGTTAAAATTAAAACATTAAAATATTGTTATTTTTACAAAGGTATTTTATTTAAATTTATTCTATAAAGTTAAGACTGTAAAACTCTTTTCGTACAATAAAAACAGATAACTATTTGATGCATAAATACCAAGTACTTCTTCATTTGAAATATTTACAACTTGTTGTTGGGCAATATTCTGAACTCTTTTTCCGGTACTTCTGTTTCTTAGTTCACTGTTGGAAATTAGCTTGTTTTGTCTGTAGATAAACAAGTGTCCACTGGATTCACATATTGCAGCATAGTTCATGTTTGGGGGACACACTGTGAATTTTCTGTTTTGTTTAGATGCCTGAAATAATTATTTTTTTTATTCATGCGGGAAAAGTACTATATTTGCGCCCGCCTTTTCGGGTGTAAAATGGGTGTTACGCTATTTAATTAGATCCGTGCGACAAGTAAATTTTGCGCACGGAAATTGACAATACAGACCCCCAAAAAAATGTGACGTTTAAGTGACAGATAAATTGATTGATTAAAAAATTAAAATTTACAATAATGAGTTTCAACTCTATGAGGATACCGACGACTGATGGGAGTTCTGACGATGAATCCGTACCACCTGAAAGGACTATGTTTTCATCTTATGGAAAATAAAAAGACCACTTAAATGCGGATATTTTGATACCAACAGATTCATCTTGAAAAATAGAACATTTCATAACATTGCGCCAATGTTGTGAGTTGTATAATTAAGTCACAATTAATGATTTTAATTTTAAAATCGCTTACGGAAATTGTATGAGTAAGAGAGAGACGAAATACATAAATGAAGATTTATTAGGTCAGGTCAGGTCATAAATGAAGATAAATAACTAACACCAGACAGGGTCGAACAGACCTAATGTAGTTTTAAGTAAGTACCATCAATATAGATAATAGCTTTTTTGTTATCGGGATCGGGATTATACAGTTCATTGACAAAATCCGTTACATGAGTATTAATAAAATCTTGATGAGTTATTGATCTAGGACCTACATTTTCGGAAATGAATCTTTGAGATAAACATAATCTGACAGCTTTTATTGCTATGCTAACAGTTGATCTGCAGTTGTACGAAATTAAGGCTTTTAACAGATTATCAGGTAAATCATACTTTAGTTTTATTAAAAATGTAATAAGATCCCTTTTGCTAATGACTTTAGTTTTTCCATATACAACAATGTCACTGCAATATGTAAACATGTCCTCAAAGTTATTTTTACTCAAGTTTGTCATAAGTTTAAAGCCCTCATCATCAAAATTGTCTTCAGAGTCAAAATGATCTTTTACAGCATCAACAGAAGCATTTCTTAATGCTCGAAACCATTGTGATATCTCTTTAGGAGATATGACTACGTTGCGAACATTAGCACGCAGAGCTCCGATTAAATCTGATAACAAATACCATAGATTTAGAACAATAAGATCGAGTTTGACGACATTTCGGCTGGGGACAACAACACGTAACAGTCTAAACGCTGTGTTATTGAATTTATATTATCAGTTTCAATGTTGTCAAAGTTATCATATTTTTTTCCGTCATTACCAAAATCCTAAATCTATTTAAAAATGATCTTGGAGAATGAGATATTTTGTTTCTCTAAAATAATTGTACATCTACGTTAACACTAATTTTAGAAACTAATAACAAATTATATTGCTAGATAAATATTGACAAAGATACTTTACCATGATTTAAGTTTCAACCATTTCTGCGAAAATTTGATAGAAGCGGCAACGAAGCGCTATCAAACATTGTTATTTATGAATGAAGCGAAACCATTAGAATGGTACTAGTATATTTGTGTCGGCAATGTTCAGTACATTAGTGTTTTATATCATGCTAGATTAAAATTTTCTTTTTCATATTGATTTATTGGTTTAAATTGATTGAATAGACAAATATGGTTCAACAATGTGTGGTATGTCGCAAACTGGATTATTTAAATCCCGATTTATCATTTCATCGGTAAGTTATATTTAAGGTTATAAACATAGTTCAGGGGCGTAGAATTTAGTATTTTATCGACTGTATAAATTCTTTAATAATGCATAAAGGATTGTTTTAACTTATTGTAACGACTTATAATTATGTAACTTTCATATATTGTGTTAAAAATTAAATCACATTTTGTTTTTCTGTCAAACTACCTAAGTATTTAGGTAATATTTTTCATTTAAACAGTTATACGATGACATGACTTTTAGGATTCCTGCAAATGTTGAAAGGAGGAGATTTGAGGCAGTGAAGTTCATACCTACAAATGATTATATTTGTTCTTCATTTCCGTGATAATGACTTTGAATATAAACCAAGTGGAAGGAAATATTTGAAAACAGATGTAAAACCAATATCGAGGTAATATATCTATGTTTATTTGTTTTTTAATAAATTTAGGCTATAAGATTTAAAAATACTTTTGCGAAGCTTTACTAGAATACAAACATTTTTCACTTAAAATATAAGGTACTTCCAGTAATATTGTTTAAACATTATGGCTTAAATTTATGTAATGTAAAAGGTCAAACCAATCTTTTGAGAATATGTTGAATAATTTAAGCAATCAAAAACATTTCCATAATACCGACTGGTTAAACTCTAGTGATTTCCCATGAATCTTAACTTTTATTGTAAATTTTTGTGTTCTGTAATTGTAGTTTTAACTAATTACTTATTTGATTCGATTTGTATGTCGTTTCACTGTGAATGCCTTCTCGCCTGCTTCGTGGATTATGAATGTATATAATTTTAATGTAGCGTAGTGGAGAAAAAATAAAATAAAACGAGGCTTGCCTCACAAAAAAATAGTAGATGTAGAAATTTGTTACTTCTGCCAACGTTTTCTTTAGTTGATATTTACTAACTAATTTTTTTCTATTATAGGTTCGATAAGATTAAAACAGATTATATATTTTTCAGGATTTATCTAAACGTAGAAGGTTCCTACTATACCAACATTATTTTTTTTTATTTCAGGATGATACAACTAATAATTCATCAGTGTTTAATTTGTAGTTAGTTCCCTATTCCTACCTCAATCCCGAATAGCCTGATAGTCGAACAGCCTGATAAAAACAACATCGACACATTTGCAAGGAAATTATGAATTTTCTCTTGATCCTGCATTGACGAACACTAGGTGTTCAGATCGGACTAGCGAAATAACTGATCTTAAATTTTTTTACGATTAATTTGATTAAATAAATATATCTTCATTAGTATTTTAAATTTCCTATGTAACCGGTAAAATTAAAATCGTTAAAAAAAATAAATATATTGTGTCACATCCCATTTCCCTCTGTAACGGTACGCCCATGCATCGAAGCATAAATTCGTTGCCATGTTCTGGACTTTTATATATCTATCTCACTTCATCCTTGGGCACGGAATATTTGAAACTTATGAATGACTTGTTGGGGATGTGACAAATACCCTTCAGTATTAAAATGGTTAATACAGCACAAAGAACCTTTTAGAACATATATTTCTTTTTTTAAATATATGTCTATCCTGGCTTCAAAAGAAATTGTCTGGAGATTTCTATAACCATCGGTACACAATTAAACTGACAATAAGTGTCATCATTATCCCCTTCAATGTCGGCCATAATTTGCCTATAACAATTAGTATGAATAACCTCACAATTTTCCATATTTCGTTCCTGCAAATTATTATTCTGTCTGCGATGTTGGGCTGCATTTTGAAATCCCTCTGGAAGATCGATTAATTCCTCACAACGCCGAAATTCTCTAGGACGAACTCTAAGTTCACAAACGTAACACTGCATTTTCTTAGTTTTCAAATACTTTACTTTAAAACAACTAAATTAAATACACTTCACGGCACAAATGCACACTTGTAACGCACAGAAGCGACTATTTCTTCAAATCGTCGGCTTAGTGCAAGAAGTCATTATCTGACAAAATCTATTTAAAAACTATTGTTATCATACCCTCTAAAAACAATTATCAAGAAATCATTATTTACAACAAACTGTATTAACCTAATTAAAAAGTAATTTCAAATGTGATTTCCAAATAAACCATTTTGTCAGATAATGATTTATTGCACTTTACAACAAACTGTATTAACCTAATTAAAAAGTAATTTCAAATGTGATTTCCAAATAATCATTTTGTCAGATAATGATTTATTGCACTAAGCCGACGAAATTGGTAATTTGTATGAATATAGTTAAAACTCATTAGTTCTATTATCAGCTGTCAGGTTTGTTGTTTATACAGAATGCTAATTAATATGTCTCAAGTCCGACTCTGTTTTAGCGCAGCAGGTGGCTGGAATTAAATGGCAAGATTTTGTAAATCGAATGGAAAATTTCTGATAAATGAACTGATTTTTTTGGTTTATTAATTAAATTATCACTTTGGCGCAATGATATGAAATGTTCTATTTTTCAAGACGAATCTGTTGGTATCAAAATATTTTGCTTTGAAAAAATTACAGCTTATTTAAAACACAAAGAACAACGTTTTCCCCAAGTTTCATAAAAAAATTATTTTTGCGGGAGATAAAAATTAAAAACGAAAAAAATGATTTTTATCGTTTTTCTCGATAATTTTGAGGTTGTTGAAAAATGATTAATAGAAAAGTTTTAGGTTTTTCAATTATCTACAACTTTTACATGAAGCTTTTTTCTATATGATGCATATTTCAGCCACAAATCATAAATAACCAAAATCCAACCCGTAAGTTGTATATTTAGCTACCCTCACCCCACTTCCGGTACTTTTAATTTGTCTAATTTATTTTTTTCAACTGACTTATAATTTTCCCTAAATTTTCCGACCATCCACTTACTGCTAAGAATTTTTTATGAACTCGTATTTAAAATCGGCTTGACCCTGGTGTATTAGACGAAAGACGCAAAGCAGAGTTCAGTTTTTGCGTGCGGAAAAGTAACTCTTTGCGCACGTGTTAGAAACAAAATTTTTTCTGCGAGCTTCATCATCAGGTAACAAAAATAAAAAAAATGACAATTTAATCAATATCTTATCCGCACTGCGTGCGGAAATGTGTAACTTATTATTATTATTCTGATATATGTAATTTTCTATTAACAAAGATGATGTTCTCTTACAACTTCTTTACTTTTGAATGATTTTTTATTAGTATTAACTGACCAATGAAAACTGTTTAAAATTTCACTCCCCTATGAGTGAACCCTAGAAGCAAAGCTTGTTGACGGTTATATACCTGAACATATCCCAGCGCTAATAAGGTCCCTTCATGTGTAATTGAAAAATCCTCTTCTGTAACCTGAGGTTGCCATAAACAAATATCTACGTCGTGTCTTATTCCGACAGCGGGAGGAAATTCTGGATTTAAAAACGCTTTTAGTAAAACCTGGTGTGACCCCAAGTTAATTTTATGAGTGGTACTATTGGTTTGGCTACACAATCGTTCAAATGTTACAGTTTTATCAATTTCAAAATCGCATTCTTCTACCTGTTGACTATTAAAAGTTGTCCCTGTCTGTGGAATTTCCTAAAGAGAAATATGTGGAAATTAGTGGAGTAAAACAATTACTTATTACTATAATCAGACCAAAACAACCAATGTTATAGTTAAGTACTTCTCAAAAAATATTTGAATTTATAAGCAAACTTAATAAAATAATATAATTAATATTAATTCAGAACAAAGATAGATCTGGAGTAGGCAAGAAACAATTGTTAGAAGAAATTAAAAAAAATTGTAACAATTTTAAAAAAATAAAAATTTGAAAGATTTTGCTTTTTCAAAGTTATTGTTGTGGGATTACAGAAGTATAATAATAATAATAATCATCTTTATTCAATAATAAATACAATATAAATACAAATACAAATGAATAAAGCTGATGAGCGATAAGTGCTGCTGAACTTGTTTCGCAGAAGAAAATATAATTGAATAATAAGTATAATAATAGCATAAAATTTAATATTTAGAATAGAAGAAGAGGGAAAAGAAAAATAAGAAAAAAAGAAAGAAGAAGAAAACGACGTTATACTAGTTTTATATATCAATTTTTTTTTTCTTTATAAGTATTCAGTTTTCAATATGACTATAGACCTATTAGTACTGTAAATCCATCGTTTTAACTGTTTTTTGAAGCCACAAATACTGGTAATAGTTTTGATAGTTTATGGTATAGTGTTGTATAATTTTGGTGCTATATACTGATAAGAACGCTGTGTACAGGGTGGCCAAATAAGAATGCGAGGTACTGTATCTGGGAAACTATCCATCGTAGAGGCTTGCGGAAAAAAAATTTATTACTAAAGCGGCCAAGATATAAACCTGGAAAATATTTTCAAGTTTCTGAAATGACCGCTAGGGGGCGTAACTGCAATCTTGAATCTAAGAGAGTTATGTTTCTGTGAATTCCGCTATATTAACCTAACAAAAAATACCTGATCTTTAAAGTAGAGGATAATCTGAACCTTTTTTGTTTGACAATTTTTGCAGTATCTCTAAAAATAAAGTGGTGGGGGGTATTCAAAAGTTTCAGTAAAAAACACCCTGTATATTCGAAACGGCTGAGCCGATTTTGACAAATTTGGGCTAGTTGAAAAGAGCTATTCTTGTGCTACAAATGCTATAATATTTGAAGTTTTGTTAGTTTCAGATATCGCCGCTAGAGGGCCTTTTTCGACATTTCGACAGAAATGGTTAATTTTCTCAAAAAAATTAAAACAGTATCTGGATATACTAATCTAATCTCGCATCAATATTCACGCCCAAAAAGCGCATACTGTCTAGTGCTTTCAACTCCTTCCCATTGTAAAAGAGTGGAACATTCATTTCCCTTCTAGTGCTAAAGACAAGGGTTTGTGTTTTTGAAACATTTAACAGCAAATCTGAAAAATATGTATCGAGGGCACATAGTGCCTTTTGTACTTTATTTAAAAGTAATTCATCATTCTCTTTGCTAAATATAAGAGAGGTATCATCGGCATATAGCACGGTGTATTTATCAGCAACATCAGGGATCTCATTCGTATACACAATATACAGAAGAAACCACACGATTGATCCCTGGGGAACCCCTTTAGAAATACCCATTTTTTCTGACTTACACAGGCCACCCCTTTCGTCATATTCTATCACCTGCTGTACATGATCTTTTAAGTATGATTTAATCAAATCCAGCGCCATTTTTTACATATTAAGTTATGATTTACCGAATCGAAGGCCTTAGAAAGGTCCAAACACATCATGGTCGTGAGATATTTATTATTTAATGAATTTAAAACCTTATCTAATGCTTGATAAATTGCCCTCAAAGTGGATTTACCCTTTCTAAACCCATTCTGTTTGTCACTTATCTCACACATAACCTTCTCGAAAACCTTACTCAACACAGAAGAAGCATATTGAAGACGGGAATATATGAGTGATATGTATGTTTTTTTTTTGAAAGAATTAGAATCTTCTAGAACAATAGGGACCCTAATTTGCTTATTGGATTGAAAAAAATACTTACTTCATTATCACTTGTAAACTGATTTAACCTTGCATCACCATCTGCTATACAAGTTTCAGTAATACACTCTCCTGTAGTATCATTTTTAACTAATTCCAGCCACATATCTCCAGTTTCACTTTTATTTAATTTAACCTCCAAAACATTTTGTTGTAAAGTCCAAATAGTCAAGTTTGGATCAATATTTTTATATAAGTCCCCAAAAACTAAAACACTATTTTCGCATTTGATCTCAATTTTTGTACTTTCAGTTTTAACTGATATTTGTTGTTTTGTAGTATTCTCCGGAAGCATAATTTTTATAGAGATTTCTTCAATATTTTGAGACCATTTATACACTTTTGTGTCATTTTCAGGAGGTTCATTTAACACTGGAAAGTCAGAGTTTAATATGAATTTGCTCTCAGTATCGCTTATCACATAGACAGCTTGACAATTTATTTCCAAATAAGAATATTGTATGCACCCCTTAGTTTTTATTTGCTTCAAAGAAATTTGACACCATACATCTTGCACTTTGGAAAATGCAATCCAATGTAAAACAGTGAAAAACCGTTCAGTTTTATCTTGTTTTAGACTTAGAGCTAGAACATGCAATTCTTGAATATTTTTTTTTAGAACTGCATCAACAATCACGAATGGTTCATCCTGACCTGCGACTTCATCAGAAAAACATACTGAAAAATTATCATCATCCTTTCTAGTTCCTGTATCCACAATAAACAATGTACCAATTCCATCTCCAATTACAGCCAGTGATGAGGAAACAAACCTTAAGGAAACGTTATAATCGCCTGTCTTTCTATCTCTACTTCTAGGTAGTTTTAATAAAATTATTGGATCTACTATTTCATCATTGAAGGGATCTATGTATAATTTACAAATATTAAACTCCGAGTCTACGAAATAAACTGAGTTGTATTCGTCATATGGATCGCTTATAAGGTGGTTGTGTAAACCATACAAATTAGCGTGTAATAAAGAATATTGTTCAGTGTTTAGAAGAACCCTATCGACTGATGTAGTTAGTTCTTTCCGCTCTTGGGAAATTTCTTGTAACGATAACTTGTAACCATCAAAATTAGAATCCAAGAGCAGCCTGTTTGGATTTAGTTCAAATAATATTGGTGGCATTTTGCTTACATTTATGTACGTTTATATGTTCGTTTTTAAAAACAGGAAAAACACGTAACCTAAAATTTGTCTTCTTAACCCCCTTCTTTTTAGTTTCTCCTAGACTCTTTCTAGGTAAGGGAATCAGCTACCGGTTATAATGGAAGTTTTTTTAATAATAAATTCTGCAAAATCAACCTTTATTGTATTTTTATCTATTAAAATACATTTCATCAAATACAATATAAAATATATCTACCATCTACATATATGTAGTCTATAAATTTCACAAACCCAACAACATATAAAATTTTATCAAACAAGAGTTTCCTATTTTATATTCTTATAAGCTAAAATTATTTCTTTTCTATAAACATCCAACTTTGCACATTAAATCTATCAAAAGCCACAACAAATATACCTTATCATATTTTTTCTTATATATGAAACATCGCGAAAAACGTACGTACCTATGTACATTGATATTCACTTACATTGAAGTTATTTTTTTTAAATAATCGAGGAAATAGAATATTACATTAAGTATATTATTTTGAAAAATTTAGAAGATGCGGTATCAAAACGTATTGAGATCAGGATTGACCACCGCGGCGCTGTGATCAACACGAATATGGCTGGCAAGTCCCAGCTCTCGCGTACGATTAACATAGGGAACGTAAGGAAAAGTTGGTTTTTTAGTAGATATATTAGGCTAAAAAAATAATAAAAATGGCATTAATGTTAGATACTATTATGCAGTATTAACTCTGCCAATCTCGAAATATCATGCAAGAACAACAGTTATTGCATATTAATATGCAGGGCCGCCCAGAGCTGAGCAGGGCCCCGGGGATAAAGTCTCATCGGGCCCCTCCCCACACAAAATTAAATATTACGTCGAGCGTATAGCGGAAAATTTAGAGAAGAAGGAGTTGTTACAAATGTCAAAACATCAGGTCAACTGAAAACCATTCGAACTCCCACGCGTGAACTAACATTGCCGATGGCGCATCACAAAAACGCCGCTGAGCAACTGTGTATGAATCGTTGACTTTAAAATAAGCCTCAACCATGTAAGCACGCTGCGAACATAGATGAATATGACTTTTGCTTATGTTGCAATAGTTTAGATTCTCGAATATTTTTTATTAATAAAAAATTTAGTTGAAGAAAATCTACTTATTTAATGGATTTTTTGTGTAAACTGAGAAGAAACCTCAGAATATATTTTCCAATCGAATTGATTAACTAAAAAATATACTGAAACTACATTAATTTCATTCAATGAGGCTCTGTTATAAAAGGGAAATTTTTGTTGGCATAATAACCGTAAAAATAGGGCCCGCTGCCGGGCCCCGGGGATTTTGCCCCCCCCCCCCCCTATGATCGGCCCTGTTAATATGTTAATTTTGTGTGGTGTAAGTAAGAAGACCGACGAGATCACAGTGATATTTGCACTGTGTTTACAAACAAGTGGGATTACCAAGGAACCTCATGAAATTACCGAAGAACAACGGGAGTCAAAATTTGTTAATTCGAGGTATGACTACTGACCTCTAATCTAACTGGATGAGCACATCCATATAAGAAAATTGAGGCAACTAGTGTATGAAATTTTAGAGCAGGGCACATGCGCATTGATGATATGTCTCCTAAGGGTTACGGGACATTTTTAATCTCATTGAAAATGATCTCGGAAATTGTTGGGACATTTTTTCAAACGTGCATACTGTATTTGGAATCTTGAAGTCCTAAAATATACTCGTTCTGAATAATTTATATGCCAATTTTGATGAATTTCATGGAAATATAACTACTGAAAACTGAAACGGAAACTGAAAACATTTAACAAAGTAAAAAGGCGCCACCACTGGTAAAAATGGCTCCCTGGCGTAATGACATTGACATTATGGAGCAATGCACATGCGCACTTTTAATTTGAGACGTTCAATGTGCCTCACTTTTAGCTTATAACGAGACGGCTAGTGCTCATCCAGTTAGATTAGAGGTCAGTGGGTATGACATGTGACATGCTCATGCAAAGCCTGAAACAAATGGTTTTGAGTGCAATTATTGTGTATAAAAAATTAGCACAATTAATTATTGTAATAAAAATTTTCAGAATAAATGTCACATTATTTTCACTAGTTTCAATGTTATTCAAGGATTTGCACAGACTTTCGGTTGGATTTTCATATTTTCTCCTACCGAAAACAAACGTCAACAATTCATTATAATAATTTCGTGCAAATTTGATCACTAAACGAATTTTAATATTATTGAATCGTTATAAAACACTTCTTCCCTATGTTTACAATGGTAAGTGCTGTGACTTGCCGGCCATCTTGGCCAGTTCGGCTATTCGCCGCCGGTGGCGTCCATCCTCAGGCCCGTGCGCAGGGGGGTTTTTGGGGGTTGGAACCCCCCCTCAAGAGGAATAGTTATGTATCTTTACTTGAAATATTAGAAAAAAAATTACTCCAAAAATGTATAAAACTATAAATTTGAATATGATACATCATACTTTTACTTTGTGTACATACATTCATTATTGACAGTTTTTTCAGGCTTCTTAAAATTTTTTGTAAGTATAAATATCAATTTACAGTACAAATTACATATAGTACCTTTTTTAATTTTAACTTTAGTTCTTGAGTATTATTATTTAATATGCATAATTAAAAACTTCGTAATAATTTTAAAAATAATTTTACAGAAAATTGTTCCGTAAAATTATCATCTCGGTTTCACTAGATGCCCCTAGTTTTTTGTCTTTTACGCATAACTCAATGTTACTAAGGTTAAAATTTGGATACCATTCTCTTTTTAACCAACTCGCAGGTCAGGTCAGGTAAAAACTGTTTTCCAATCTTTTGGTCTCACTCAGCCACTCACATTTTTTTGAGATCGCCATAAGGTACACAGCACTTTTGATGATATTTATGTATAATAAGTCTAGTACATATACAATTTATACATAATTTGTTAAAATTGTGTGAAATAGAGGTATTACATACACAGTATTACAAAATATAAAAAACAACGCCGTATTATCTACTAAAAGCTCTGGTCAGAACAGGTCAGGTCATCGGGCAGCATTCATCCCTAGGGCTAGAGGCCCTCTGGCTGTCTTACCCTCCGGGCGTTAGGGTCTATACGACGCACTTGGTGCATAAATAACTATTATATTATATTATTATGTGGTACTGATTTAATTTTTTTTATTTTTTTTACATTGGTCCACATTGAGAGATGGATTATCTTTTGTTAATATATTTTTTAATCAAAAGTGGATTTTTGCACAGTTTTAATTTCCATTTAAAGAGACGACCCTTTTACTCTATTATCATTTTGATTGTAGTAAATGGTAAATGAAAACAGCTTGTCATTGTTAAAGTTAACTCGGTAGATATAAGTTGCTGAATAGATAAGAAGGTTTCCAAAATTCGATAAAACAAAAATCTCTATTTCACATAATTTTATATACATTTGACAAGCATTAGAACGATTTTAAAGTTAGAAGCTTTCGGATATATATGTCTAGTCATTTTATTCTATATGGACATTGATGATGAGATTCAAGATAAACCTAAGATAGAAAAATGTTGAATTTTACACAGGATCTCTCAAAAACGTATTGAAAAAGTTCAAGTAAGCATTTAAAAGGTTTTTCCTATAATCCGCTTTGACCTATTTGAAGTTATCTGATTGATTGAAATCAGGCGAACTTTATACAAAATAGTAGTTGGATCTCAACGCCCTTTTCATTGAGTTTCTAGCAAAATCTGATTAAAATTGAGTCTGCAGAGCAAAAAGCATTGGTAAAATATTTAAAAAAAAATCTTGAACAATGAGTAGGTAATTAGGATCCTAAAACCTTGGGGAAAGAATTAGTTTTTTGAAATGAGCAAGTAATCATTTCATCCGATTAAAATTAAGTAAAGATAATATGCTATTTTATCTAGAAAACGAGTTAATCATACTTCTTGTTGCGCAATGATTGCAATTTATCAAGTGGCTTTCAAATTTGTAGAATGCGTATTGTATTTTCTGGATTTGGCCCCCATTGATTACCGGCTCTTACCAAAATGTTGAAGTATCGCGGTCGGCGCGTCGTACGTTGTTTCGCTTAGGCTTCGAACACACTAGCGTTTTTTCACGCTGCGTTTCAGCTTGTTTTCCCGTGGCCGGTACGAGTCGGCCACAATAGAGAGTTATTGCAAACTGGCAGAATGTATACCGTATACGTTATACCTTAGCGCTATGACGATGTAAGGTATGCGTAAAATAGTGAGTTATTGCAGTTGCTTTTCTCAAGGTAGTGACGTTTGACATGCTAATAGTGGGGTGTAAATGTTGTCGAAATATAAATATTGGATATTGTGCTTGAGTTGATGGTAGAAAAGTATTAACGAAATTACGGAAGAACTTTTGAATATTTTTGTAGAGGAAGAACATGAAGATGAACACATATATGAAGCCATATTATTTCACGTTATCAATAATAGGGAAGGTCGAGGAAGAAATATCTATGATCGCCTCAATTTAGAGTTAATGTTAACCCATTACATAAAATCAAATTTCCGATTTGAAAGGGAACACATTGTATTCTTAGCAGAACGGCTTATGTTACCAGCTGTAATTAGAACAAGAAGAAGTAATGTTATATCAGGTATAAACTATTAGAGAGTTATTGCAAACTGGCAGAATGTATACCGTATACGTTATACCTATTGACTTTCTCCTAATGAAAGTAAAAACCTATTACCCCTAATTTTGTGTTACAGGACTTGAAGGATTGTGCATTTTGCTTAGAAGCTTAGATTATACGAATAGGTTGAAGGGTTTTGATGAAATTTCAACAATCAAAACCGGGAACCAGGAAGTTCATACAAGAAAAGACTCTTAAAATCCATCGGTGCAAAAAACAAAGCAAGAAATAGAAATATGTTGTAGAATTAAGTTTAAATTACTTTGAAATAAAATATTTTTAACTTTCTTACCTTTATTAAGCAATAAATTAAGACTGATAGTTTTTTAGTTTTATTTAAAACCTAAAATGCAAATATCAGATATCAAAACTAATGGAAAATTTCATTTTTTGTATTTTAAATAATTAACATCTTTTCAATAATATATATTTAAATACATATAGACAAAACATTACAATTAAGCACAGAATTTTGGAAAATGATTTCTTTAATCCCCAGCCAGCAGTTAAATTTACATTATAACGATTGGATTATAGGTTTTTCCCAATCTGTTGTAATCCAAACAGTCTAAGTTCCTTGAAATAATGTAATAATTTATTTTTCAAAATACTCATAAACTAATTCATCTAACAAACCCTTTTATGGTACCGAAGCCCTATGTTTTGAGGGTTGGATATTGGATTTTTAGAATTTGTAGCTGAAATATATCGTAAACATATAAATGTTGTAGTTAATTAAAACTTTTGTATTAATTTGTATTACTTTTCAACATAAACTCAAAATTATCGAAAATAATCGTTTTTATTAAAGTCTAATGTTCAGTCGAAAAATTTTGTTTACAAATTTTCAATTTTTTAACTATATCAGTGATCTTCTTCTGTTATTTAATTCTAAAATCGATCGCGAAAAAGCAGCTTTTTGGTTTTAGAACACCAAATATGCATAACGCATAAGGTTTAAGGCTCTCCTTATGCCTTAGATATAGCGTACGACGTTATACCTTAAAAATGGTTGTTTACTGTTGCGCATGCGTAACTGTTATTGTAAGGCATACCGTATACCCCAAATGATGTGCAATAACTCTCTAATATCGTAAAGATAGGGGTGCCACCACTCCCAAAATTAATCGTTTGCTATCAATATACTCTATATCACCAATCAGCACAACACAATATGTTAAATAATACAACAAGGAATAAACAATACAATGGAACGAACAAGATCACGTGTTTAGATGCGGCTGTTCCCGCTAGTGTGGCCAGAAATGATGTCTATAAGACCGCTATATCTGGTCTTTTTTGGTCTCATACGTCTTTTGTCCAAATTATGACGTCATGACGACGTCATTAATCGTCTTATGGGCAGCCACTGTTTAACGTCGTATGGACGTCAATCTGTGGTCTTGATATGTTTTCCGATAGAATCAACCTCTAACCATAAGAAACACATCAGTGGTCTACTGCCAACCTCTGTATAAAAGTAAAATAGATCTATTTTATTCCGTAAGGTTCCCTTAATTTTCAAAGTGCACCAATCACAGCAAGGCTCGTAACAGCGACTGCGCAGCGTGCTTCCGATCATATCATATACAAATGGATGTTGTGTTAATGGTTAATGTTCTGTATCTGTATCTGTAAATATAGAAGGGTGGGTCACCCCACAGCACGTAGGCCACATTTGGCCCATTGTGCGTTCTTCTGAGGTTGAGCCTTCCTTCTAGCTCGTCAGCCAGCCTACTTGTTTAAAGTAGGCGATGACGTCGCCTGAAGGTAGCTCCCTCATGTTGGCATGTGCTAGCCACCGCTCGCCGAAAAGAAAATGTCTCATTTTGTGAGAGTGTCGGGCATTCGCAAAGAATGTGTTCGACAGTCTCGTCTTCCTGTTCACATCCTCTACACAGTGGAGTGTCAGATAACCCCATCCTGTAGAGGTGTTTTCGTAGATGACAGTGGCCAGTCAGGATACCTGTGGATGTGCGCAGGTTCTGTCTGTTCATAGTCATGTATTTTTTGGCTGTTTCGCTGTTCGGATACTGTAATAGTTCGTCGTCCCTTAAACTTGTCAAGGGAGTGTTTCTTTAGTAGGTCAGCCACAGCTGATGCCGATAAGCTTATGAAAGTGCCAGGTCCCAAAAGTTTATGGTAGGCTGCTTTCTTAGCTAAAGAGTCAGCTGCACGGTTGCCTTTTGATTTTCCATGACCTTTGATCCAAGCTAAAGTGACCACGTTGTTGTTGCAAGCTTCGATCAGGGCCTGGCGACATTCTAGTACTAGACCTGATGTAATGCGTGGTCTATCCAGAGCTAGTAGTGCCTATCTGCTGTCCGTGAGGATGTAAATATTATTTTCCTACGACTATATGTGAAAGTAGCTTATATCGCATAAATAAATACGTCAGAAAGTTGACAATATCTGTCACATTTAAAACAGTGATGATATGAACTTAAAACTGATACGATATGAATATTTCATATCAGTTTTGAATTTTGCATTTCTATCTAGAAGGCAGGAACTGTCAAATCAATGACACAAAGTGTAAAAGCAAGTACTAACATATTAAGTTATTGTTGTTGTTGGTTCTTATTAAATAATTTTTATCTTTGGAATTTGTTTTAATTATTAGTCGTAGGAAAAATATTGTACATAACGCGTTAGAAAGTGACTTTCACACTCGTTCCGTTTCCGCACTCTCCGCTACGCGGCTCGTGCTAAACGTTCACTCTTGTGAAATAAGTCACTTTCTACACTTGTTATGTAATATACTATACCTGTAAGGTTTCTTCTGGTAGTCTCTTTTGCAGCGATGGAGATAGCAGTGAGCTCTGTTTGAGCTACACTGGTATTAGAACCCATTGCCCATTTTATATTGAGATTCAGGGATCTGGAATAAACTCCACAGCCTGACAGCCCTCATTTGTTTTAGACCCATCGGTGTAGATGCACAAGGCACCTGCTGGCAATGTAGCCTCTTGTACGTTTTTTGTTATTACCCTGTAGGGCCTGTGAAAGGCATATCTTGGTGCAATCGAATCTGTGTTGGCTTGTAGCAGTGGGACTTCTCCAAGGACCTCGTGTCACAAGTTACACCTCGACTGACCAGATCCTACGTCAGGTTGTGATCTTATGATTGCAGTGTAGATCCAGGCCGTAACCTTAGGTGACATTCCCTAGGTGCAGCCAATGGTTCTTCGGCACTGTTCATAAGATATGTATGCTCTTTTGACTCTGTTTTCTAGATGAGAGTTCCATGTTAACTTGCTGTCGAAGCAGGTGACCCCCAAATATTTTACTTCTGCAGAAAAGTTCAATTTAGTATTTAGGAGCTTTGTGGCCTCGATGTTTGCAAGCTTCCTTTTATTCGTGAAAAGAACCGTCTCTGTCTTTTTTGGGTTTATTGACAGTGAGTGGTCTTTGCACCACTGTTCTATGATGTTGAGGGCCTCTTGCATTCTAGCACAGAGTATTCCTTCAAATCTTCCTGTTTGCAGAATCACTAGGTCGTCTGCATAAGCTATAGTGTAGAAACTGTCATCGTTGAGGCGATTTACTAAGGTGTCTAGGACCATATTCCACAGTAGTGGTGAGAGCACCCCTCCCTGTGGACAACCTTTTACAACCATGCCTCTTAGGGTGACATCATCTACACTGATTTTTATTGCTCTATTTGAGAGCATGTTATATATCCATCCATTTACTGTGTTGGGGATATTTTTATTAGCTAAGGCATTTGCTATTTTGGGAAAAGTGGTTTTGTCAAACGCACCTTCAATGTCTATGAATACACCCAAGGTGGACTCTTTAGAGTTGGTTAATGTTAATTGTGAATGGTGAATGGCGTTTTCGACGTTCAACAGTTGTATTCATGCATTCTCAGTTTGTACTTGTGTGAAGTCATACAGTACACAGAATGTGTTATGTTATTCAGTTCGCCGGCAGTGGAAGCAATAGCTTAGCTGTTGTCCAGGAAAGGTGGCTAACACCTCTCAAGAGGGAAGTCTTCTCGCCGCCATTTAAGGACAGTAAAGCTTACAAACGTGCTCTCTCTGAAGGGACACTTTTTTTAAAATATAATCTTCGTTCATAGCAAGTTTTTTTTAACCACAAATAACTATATTCCTTACCAGTTTATAATCATAAAACCCAAAATTGACAACATTTAGATATGACAATTTTTAGACATTTTATTCAAAAAAAACAGACGTCTTTTTGACGTCGAAAATTGATCAATAGGGTCAGTTTAAGGTCCCAGTTGATAACAAATACTGACGTCTGGAAGACCATCAAATATGACGTCATTTGGATGTGTCTTACTTACGTCATTTAGACGTCACTTATGTTAAAATAAAAACGTCTTTTGGCCGAATGTGACGCGGTCTATTAGGCGTCATATAGTCGTCATGTGCTACCTGGGGAGCGGGAAAACGAACTGCAAAAATAGGCCGACCCGCGTTCGACTTGAAGCACGCGGCGAGAGACCTTGAGAATACGCCACGTTGGCAGGAAAACACGCTGTGTCTGACCTCCATTGATACCTATTTTTGCTGCGTTTTTTCACGCTGCTGTGTCCGAAGCCTTAGAGTCCAGGGATACTCTATAAAATATATTATTGGAAAAGAGCCAGAGGTAAAGCATATACATCAACCGAATATGTTGCACTTTTGCAATGCTTTTGAGAAAGCTCCGTATAAATTCAATAGACTATATATCTAGGTACACCACATCTAGAAGTATTAGAAATATTTGGCAGTTAAAATAACAAATCTGCCCTTCAAAAAAACCTATTAAGACATATTTTTTTATAAAAAGCAATGATTTGATTCGATTTTATTTAAAATAAACATTACGCACAAACAAGAATAAATAAGTACTTAATATTCAATAGAGGGTAAAGTTTACTAAAAAAATATTGCGTAGTTTCAAACCAAATTATAAAAAGATTTATGTTCCATAAGTTTTCTCGATAGGGAACATTTATGAACTACAAACGTATTTGAAGCAACAATATATTTTTTAAGGCGGGATTCAACGGCACGTGGAGTGGCACTCCTCGCTCCTAACTTGCCAGTTAACGCGCCGTCAAGGTCGGGCCGTTCACATGGCGCATGAGGATCGCGAGCAGACGTGGACACGCAGCGGTTGTAGCCTGTTGTTGTACACCGGCAGGGTTGGCGGTAAAAATTTTAATAATTTGGTTTAATTGCACGAAAAGATGAAACGTGAGTGGACACGTAAATAAAACAAAAACAAAAAAAGATGGTGGAGAGTGTCTTTGTACAGGGTGGCCAAATAAGAATGCGAGGTACTGTATCTGGGAAACTATCCATGGTAGAGGCTTGCGGAAAAAAAAGTTATTACTAAAACGGCCAAGAGAAAAACCTGGAAAATATTTTCAAGTTTCTGAAATGGCCGCTAGGGGGCGTAACTGCAATCTTGAATCTAAGAAAGTGATGTTTCTGT
The DNA here is from genome assembly GCA_949320105.2 of Crepidodera aurea. NCBI lineage: Eukaryota > Metazoa > Arthropoda > Insecta > Coleoptera > Chrysomelidae > Crepidodera > Crepidodera aurea. The sequence continues at coordinate 4,292,167 of OX439477.1, forward strand.
GAATTCCGCTATATTAACCTAACAAAAAAATACCTGATCTTTAAAGTAGAGGATAATCTTAACCTTTTTTGTTTAACAAATTTTACTGTATCTCTAAAAATAGAGTGGTGCGGGGTATTCAAATGTTTCAGTAAAAAACACCCTGTATATTCGAAACGGCTGAGCCGATTTTAACAAACTTGAGCTAGTTGAAAAGAGCTATTCTTGGGCTACAAATGTTATAATATTTGAAGTTTTGTTAGGTTCACATGTCGCCGCTAGAGGGCATTTTTCGACATTTCGACAGAAATGGTTAATTTTCTCAAAAAAATTAAATACATTGGTATGATTTCTTTTTCATGAAAAAGTAGCTAAATGATACCTAAACAAGCTCGCGAAAACCGCATCTCGATATCTTGTTCCTAACCTAAAATTTAGGCCAAAGAAAATTTTATACGGAAATCACTTAAATTTTTATTTTTTAAAATAATTAATTCCTTTTATTATGTAAGTTGTGACCCTAGAAATGACCGGTTTAAAAAAGAAAGGTTTTTAATGCCCCCGTAAATGCTGACCATCACGCTCTATGCATTTCTGAAGCCTCTCATGGGTAGACAAGACTGCAGCTTCAATTTCGGCTCTCGGTATGTTACGTAATGTATTACGGATTCGGTTTTTCATATCTCTCTCGTCGTAAGTTGTCTGAAAATCAAGACAAGTTAAGTCTGGTGATCGCGCAGGCCATGGAAACAGACTTCCTCTTCCAATCCACCGCTGTTGTAATACTGCATTAATATTCTCTCGCACTATAATGGAGAATTTTTATTTCAAATTATTTGGACCGATGAAGCCACCTTTAAAATCTGCACAATATGCATTATTGGTCTGCAGAAAATCCGCATTGGTTGCGTGAAGTTCAGCACCAAGGACGTTGGAGTTTAAATGTATGGTGTGGCATACTAGGAGGCCGAATTATAGGGCCATATTTTTTCGAGCAATCCCTAAGCGGCAATATCTTTCTTGACTTTTTGGCCAATAAATTACCGTTGTTGTTGGAAGATGTTTCACTGTAAACACGTCAAAATTTGTTTTTGCATTTGGATGGTTGCCCAGCACATTATGCTATTATTGTGCGAGAGCATATTAATGCAGTATTACAACAGCGGTGGATTGGAAGAGGAAGTCTGTTTCCATGGCCTGCGCGATCACCAGACTTAACTTGTCTTGATTTGATTTTCAGACTCAACCTACGCCCAGAGAGATATGAAAAACTGGATTCGTAATGCATTACGTAACATACCGAGTGCCGAAATTGAAGCTGCAGTTTTGTCTACCCATGAGAGGCTTCAGCAATGCATAGAGCGTGATGGTCACCATTTAGAGCATTTACGGGGACATTAAAAACCTTTCTTTTTTAAATCGGTCCTTGGGCCACAACTTACATAATATTATAACATTTGTAGCCCAAGAATAGCTCTTTTCAACTAGCCCAAGTTTGTTAAAATCGGCTCAGCCGTTTCGAATATACAAGGTATTTTTGACTGAAACCTTTGAATACCTCCCACCACTTTATTTTTAGAGATACAGTAAAAATTGTCAAACAAAAAAGGTTCAGATTATCCTCTACTTTAAAGATCAGGTATTTTTTTGTTAGGTTAATATAGCGGAATTCACAGAAACATCACTTTCTTAGATTCAAGATTGCAGTTACGCCCCCTAGCGGCCATTTCAGAAATTTGAAAATATTTTCCAGGTTTTTCTCTTGGCCGTTTTAGTGATAACTTTTTTTTCCGCAAACCTCTACGATGGATAGTTTCCCAGATACAGTACCTCGCATTCTTATTTGGCCACCCTGTACATAAATCAAGTGACTGAGATTTAGTCACGTCAACCAATCCTAAATTAATTCGATAATTCTATCTGACCAAACGGATTGCGCATGTAAGGTTTGTTCTGGAATATTCGAGATTGCATTTTTCATGTGAAATATGATAACGTCCCTTAACCCTCTAGCGGGCGCGCTTTTTAGAATTACACGAGAAGGCGCGCCGCGGCAATCTGCCGCATTTGGTTTTTAGTAACTTAAGGCTCTATCCAACGGCGCGTGGACTGGCAAGTTTGGCGCGAGGACTGCCACTCCACTTGCCGTTGATTCCCGCCTTTACAGAGATACCTACATAGTTAAACTATTAGAGATTTTTGAAATTTCATATTACTCATTTGTATACTCTTTGAACTCTATTTGAAAATTTAAATTGTAAAAAATTCTGGCAATGGACGAAGCTTTAAAATATTAGGGAAATATGCTAAGATCGCCTTTGTCGTTTTTCAAAATTTTATTCCAGTAGAGATCTCAACATTTTTCCTAATAAATCTTTAAAAGCAGAATGTTTTCACATAATGTAATGTTTGGAGGTAATAATGTTTATAATTAATATTTTGGCACTAAATTGATGTTAAATTTTAGTTTTAGAGCATCAACATTATGTATGTTCCATATCTTTACATGTTAATTTACCCCCCCTCCACACATCCCTTAGCTTTCATATAGTGATCACGTGAAAGAGGGACCTCGAATATGAAATCACAAAATTTTTTTTTCGAAAAGAGCGACTTCATTTATCTGTTTTTTTTTGCCAGATCGACTCCACTAAAAATACAATGAGTGGATGCCAGATTTTTTTTGTATTCTTAAAAGGCATTTTGAATTAATATCGGAATATATTGTTACGTACGGTGCTGCGTGCTTGTACCTAATTTTGTTGTTTTAGTGTTGCATTTTAATTTGTTTTATGATACGTAACTTTTTATTTTATTTTTTTAAAAATTATTTTTTTCCTTCTGACGTATTCTTAGCCAGAACGTGTTCAATTTTGTGGGGTGGCCTTTTTCACCTCAGCCAAAAGTAAACTGACTTGCAAATTATAACCTTCAAATAATAACGACACAGTTAAACGAAAATATGTGTGCATTTATTAACAATAAAAAAAAAAAAAAACTCAAATTGGCGATTATTTTGTTGAATATTTTGGACAGAAGAATGTAAGTATAACGTTTATTATTTTTATTAACTTTCAAATTTTGTAACTGTCATTTATTATGTTCAACTCTACCTTACTTTATTCTGTATTTGCCATTTAAATTAAAAATATAGGTTAAATTAGTTTGTTGAGTATTATTTATTTTAAAGTTTTAAATATCGATATTTAAAGAAAGAAAAAGGTACCTTTACTACTTTCAGAATTCTTTGAGCAAATTTATTTGCTTGATTGCAGTCGAAGCTGTAGTCCAAGTGATTCTACCAGGTTTCATTACAGGAACACGGGATTATGTTCTACAGGATACATTAACTGGATACAAATTCAGGAAAAAGTTTCAAAAAACTGGAATTACCTCAGGAACGGATGGTGAAATGTTGATTGGATCGTTTAATTTGTTTAAATTTCCAAATCTCCAAATAAAATTAATTCTAACCTCACTTTAGAAATTGACAGGTAAATTTCTACAATTATTTTATCAATCTAGAACGACTTTGACATGGATTTTCGTTTGTTTATTATATGAGGATCGATGTGGACACTTCGGTGTCTTTTTAGAAAAAGCTCTCGCTACTCCGCGAATTTGGTTTTTATGAATTTGCATGTCATAGCATTCTAGATTGGAATTTGACATAAAATTTTTAAATAAATTATTATATAAAAAAAATTACTTCTATACATCTTTTAACCATTACCAAATCATTCCTTAGGTTAAAATGATTTTGGTGTAAATTATGTTATTTTGACTAATATTAAGAATACAGGAAGGTTTTTCTGTTTTCGTTATTATTGAAGTTATAATTCTGCTAAACTCTATTATTTTTGTTTATTTTAAATTAATAATATGATTTTAACAATTCCCACGCTTGGTTTTCTAATTTTCATTTACTTTCCCCTAAATTTAGATTGATGATTTGTTTAAATTTGAATATTTCATTTGGAGGTTATATGAAAATTTCTTTTTCACATAGTGTTTAAAATAATAACTTCCACTTAGATGTGACGATTGCAGACTTGTCTGGGACTATTCAGTTTTGATTTTCACTATTTTATTATTTGCCAAAATATTTGTAATTGTCTTAAAATCGTCGAAGCAAATTGCTTATGAATTTTCCATGTTAATTTTATCCTTCAGAAATCTAACATTTCATGAATTAATTGATACTTCCAGATTGATTTGAAATTTTATTTGATTAAACACGTTCTGTCTAATGTTGCTCAGATTAAAATAAATGATCATTTATTGGTATTTATTTGTAGAAATTTGATTATTATTATCATTAGACAAAGTTAGGTATTTCACTCGTTTACACCGTTACAATATCTTAAACTCAGCGACAGCAAAAAAATTTAAATTTGGTCTCTGGTGGAATTTTTTTTCACAAAATACTATAATTTTATACCTAGTCATTGGTAAATCTTATACATCTTTAATTTAATATTATATACACCAATAAAATGAATTTATGTACGCAATATATTAAAAAATTGTGCGTATTAGGTCGAACAGGGTATACCATGTAGTTACAGACACTTTTTTCTGCCAACATTGGGGTCTATTTTTTAGAAAAATTTATGGAATAATGCATTATTTAAACTTACACTTTATTGTAAATACTCAACTTAGCTGACGCCTCTTGTTAGGCTCTACATTAAGGGAAAAGCTTTACTGAGACATAATTGTATTTAAATACAAATAGGTATCAGTAATAAAAAAAAACTTACGTAGTAGTTCATAGATTGATTTTGGCATTGAAAGAAGAGAGCATTGTACATGTTTTAAGGTACGAAACTTCTACTCACGCACGGGCAGGACTGAATGCATCGAACCCACGCACATTGAAAAAAACGAATCACCGGAATTTCCGGTTAAATGAATTCCTGTTGTTTACACGTAACAATTGTTATTATAACAAGAAAAAACTGTTCTGAGAACAATCTATACTTGCAATCCAGTTAATGTTACTTGAGTTGTATGAACAGGAAAAACGGTAAGTAATAAGGTACTGTTAATTTGTCAGGAATATTTCCTGCGTATTTAGAATACTATGTTGCTATATTTACAAGCTATTACTGTAAAACAAACGTAGGTCGGAACCGTAGATGCAACCGTAATAAAACACAGGGAATGTTACAGGAATATCCTGTAAATCCCACAATTCAATCCGCTAGTCTGAGCAGTACGCGGCGACGCGGTAACTCGTTATTGAGTCATTCATCATTCGTGTTGGTTCGTTGGTTGTGCACTGTCGGCGTCAAGTGCTAATTCTAACTTTTTATACCATTTGGGCCCGATTGTCTTAGATGGGGTCGATGGGGAAAAGAGAGACTATACGGTATTCAGTTTTTATTATTGAAACACTTATTTCATGGAATCTATCCATAGGCCAGTCTTATGTTACATTCGAAATTACAATAATTGCGGTAAACTTGCTCTTTTGGTAACTACTAACTGAAAAAGTACTCTTTGTTCTTTTTCTTCAAATAGAAGCAAGAAAGCGACACTAAAATAACAATCACGCTACTCAGTGGTCAACATCAGCCCGTCCATGCACTCAAAGAAATTTACCAGTAAATACAACAGGAATTCGGGGAATCCTACAGGAAATTACCTCTATATAAGCGACAGCATGAATATTTGTTAATTTTACGTGACGATTCCGGTCTTTTAATTCCTCTAGAAACAACCGGAATATGCTGTACTATTTACAGCATCGTTACATTGATTTAACTGGAATATTCCAGTTATTTTAATGAACTACCTTACTTTTACCGGAACTGTAATTTTGATTTAACAGGAATTTCCTGTTTAATAAACCAACTAGATTCGAACTTCAGTTTTTACAGGAATTTCCAGTAATTAATCGGAACTGTAGTTTCGATTTAACAGGAATTTTCCATTGAATTAAAGATCTGTAATTCATACATTACAGTACTAGTTAGTTGAATTCGAAGCTTATAACCTGAGCTTTTGCAGGAATTTCCTGTAGTTGCCTAGTATTTAACTGGAATTTCTTGCATTTCCTATTTAATTCCCATGGAATTTTACTGGAAGTTTCCGGTTAGCCCTGTCAATATTCAAGTGGATAAAAAATATGAAATTCAGAATGTTCAAGTTTAAATTTCTTTATTAAAAAAACAATAATCGTTATAATGTGAACATGACAGAAGAACAATAATTCTTAGAACAAATAAAAAATACCTTCAGTGACTTCTTCAAATTGACATTCATGTCAGACACTGAGGATGAGTCTATGCGAGTCTTGATGGGTATTTAACAACGGAGGAAGACAATAACATTTACAAATCGTTATCTTCGCTTACAAAGATGATACAGTATTAAACATGTTTAGATGTGCTACCATCTATGGTTAGAAGAGAGTATTGTCAATAAATTTTGACTGAATCTAGTCAAGATGTCACTCTCTTCTTTTTATCCCTTTATGAGATTAGTACAAAGTATTAAATATATTTTAATCTGGACCTATGTATAAAAAACACTATGTAGGCCAGTCATATCGTACAAATAAAAACGCTGAAATTATAATAATTGCGGTAAACTTGCTCTCTTGGTATGTTGTTTGGGTCCACCTAGATAATATTTATCCAGATTTGAAGCAGTCTGAAATTTTCGCGCGCTGAGTAGTTGCTGAAAAAACATTTTTTTTCTCTTTTTTTAGTTTTGTGCCAAAAAACCGACATTGGAAGGTTCTGACGACAAAGGTCACTACTTACTATTTTTTTAAAGTGTACAAAATTCCTGACAGTTTGAGCCCTATTCAATTGTCTAGGTCTAATAGGTCACATGATACAGGGTTCCCAATGTTCAGTATTTTCCCCAAAATGTCGAAAAATTGGAAATGTCTAATTTTCGACCAAAATATCAAGTATAATGAGGTATCTAAGGGGAAATTAATGGGATGTGAAGTTATAGCAAATTTAATTATCTTTATAAGCCAAAATAACCCCCCTAAATCGAGTTTTAAGGGGAATTTACAATCAAATCACAACTTTTTTGAATGAATAATAATCTTGGAGAGGACATTGATGTACTCTGCATTCTTCATGGACTTAGGCGCCATTGTGCCAATGTACGTCTCCATAAAAGTGGTAGAGGAGGGTCAGATCACACCCAGTTTTCCTCCACCTCATTCAATAGCGAGATTGATGGCCTTCCACCAGGCATGGTGCTTTTCCTACATGCATTCAGTGGGTGCGATACCACGTCTGCCCTTTCTGGGCAGGGAAAATTGAAATTTATTCGTGTCCTCAAACAAAACCCCGACCTAGTTCACCAGCTGGAAGTGTTCTTGCAGCCAGATTGCCTTCCAGAGGAGATCGAGAGTGCAGGCGAGACATTTTTAATTGCTCTGTATGGTGGAAATGGCCAAAAAGCTCTCAACATTTAGCTCGCCTTCCACCTACCAAAGACGCGACTAAGTTCCACTCATTCAGAACCTACCACCAGAGTGGTTAGGGGTGCACAAGACCCCAACTGATTGGGGATGGCATCAAACAGACTCGGGTTTGATGCCAACCACGACATCTTTGTCACCAGTCCCTGAACTACTTCTGAAAAGCCTCTCCTGCAAGTGCAAGAAAGGTTGTACTGGATCTTGCTCTTGCGTGAAGGCTGGGATGAAGTGCTCTACACTGTGCAAATACTGTAAGGGGAGTGAGTGCACAAATATCCCACCAATCGAGGATGTAAAATAAGGCGGAGACGACAGCGATGATGCCATTGAACACGTGCGTGAAAACCCTATTGGAGAAAAGTTTGATGTCTCTCCTGCACTTCAAATGGGCATCAACCTTCCCAACGACATCAACGAAGGGGGAGACCCTCTCGTCGAAGTTGTTATTGATATTCCTGGGCCCTCAAAGAAGACGCGTGGGTTAACTTAAGCCCAAAAGCGGTGATGAGCCTAGTTACAGTTAATAATAACAAGGTTTTTTTAAAGATTATTTTTGTATATTGTCTCTCTTTTCTCACTTAAATTTAATTTAGATTAGCATAATTATTTTGTTACTAGATAATAAACACATAGAAAAGAATTTTAGCACCTTTAGTCTCAAAATGAAGGTAATTAAATTTGCTACAACTTCACCTTTCAATAATTTCCCCTGAGATATCTCATTATACCTGATATTTTGGTCGAAAATTAGCCATTTCAAATTTTTCGACATTTTGGGGAAAATAGTGAATATTGGGAACCCTGTATCATGTGACCTATTAGACCTAGACAATTGAATTAAGGCTCAAACTGTCAGGAATTTTGAACAGTGACATCTTGACTAGATTCAGTCAAAATTTATTGACAATACTCTCTTCTAACCATAGATGGTAGCACATCTAAAAATGTTTAATACTGTATCATCTTTGTAAGCGAAGATAACGATTTGTAAATATTATTGCCTTCATCCGTTGTTAAATACCCATCAAGACACTCATCCTCAGTGTCCGACATGAATGTCAATTTGAAGATTATTGTTTTTTTCATAAAGAAATTTAAACTTGAACATTCTGAATTTCATATTTTTTATACACTTGAATATTGATAGGACTAACCGGAAAATTCCAGTAAAATTCCATGGGAATTAAATAGGAAATGCAAGAAATTCCAGTTAAATACTTAGGTAACTACAAGAAATTCCTGCAAAAGCTCAGTTTATAAGCTTCGAATACGACTAACTAGTACTGTAATGTATGAATGAAAGATCTTTAATTCAATGGAAAATTCCTGTTAAATCGAAACTACAGTTCCGATTAATTACTGGAAATTCCGAATCTAGCTGGTTTATTAAACAGGAAATTCCTTTTAAATCAAAATTACAGTTCCGGTAAAAGTAAGGTAGTTCATTAAAATAACTGGAATATTCCAGTTAAATCAATGCAACGATTCTCTAAATAGTACGGCATATTCCGGTTGTTTCTAGAGGAATTAAAAGACCGGAATGGTCACGTAAAATTAACAAATATTCATGCTGTCGCTTATATAGAGGGAATGTCCTGTAGAATTTCCCGAATTCCTGTTGTATATACTGGTAAATTTCTTTAAATGAATGGTCGGGCTGATGTTGACCACTGCATGATTTTTATTTTAGTGTCGCTTTCTTGCTTCTATTTGAAGAAAAAGAGTACTTTTTCAGTTAGTAGTTCTTCATCAAATAAAGAAAAAGCAGTAATTATATTATGTTTTTCTAAATATGAATTACTGAATAAAATAAATAAACAACCACGTCACCGGTGCCCCACCGATTTGACCAAGACTGATATGTGTGCGGTCCAGGCCTGTGTGAGCAGTTACAGCGCATGCTCAGAGGAGTACTTGAGCCAGATATTACCAGTTAATGCCTGTTTTGATTGGAAAACGCGTTTCCTTTGTTGACCGCATGCGCGACTGGCGCCCCAAATGCGGTTTCGCACGCGCATTAGTAGAAGTTCCGTACCTTTGAGCTATGAGTATTTAATACTGTAATAAATAACCTACTTTTTCCCAGCATATCCACCAAAAATATTGTCACAAAGTATACATATTTATTTTACTAAAACGACACGAGAAAAAGCTTTTTTTAACCTTTGATAACCTAAAAATCTGTAAAACCGTCGTCAAGAGTACAACGAAGAGCAAAGATTATGCATTGGTGGAATGGCATCTTCGAGAGGAAGTACTTCTGCTTTTTTCCACTTTTCTCGTACCTCCTCGACCCTCTCGAATACCCTGAGTAAGTTTAAACCTGCTAAGGAGAGGACATCTTTTTCGGTCCACGACGGATCGGCCAACAGCTCTGCTAAAAGATATGGGTACTTGGAGACATCTTCTAGTCCACTGGGTGTCATATTTATTCCATCATAACCTAAAAGAGAATTCAAAAATGATTGATTTGTTTAAACACAACCAATTTAATGTACAGGTAAAAATCAACGTTTTTGTATAAAGGTATCTACAGGGTGTGTCACGTAGATTGCCCGTTAGCCATATATAGAGAAGTATATTTGAAATTTGAAAATTGGCTTTGTCAGTACGATCTATTCAATGAAAATATTTTCAACTTCAAGTAGACATCAACTTTGTTATTTCAAATGACATGTATGTGTGATTTAATTTCACATCATTTGTGCAGTTTTGTTACTCCCAAGGTAACATTTTTGGAATTTTTATGGCGACAAAGGAAATAAAAATAACCAAACCGCACGCCTAAGTGCCCAGCATAGCAACAGTACAACACGCATCGTAAATCAAGGCCATCGCGCAGATAATCAACGCGGAAGTAACTCACCGACGAGATAAACTTCAATGCTAAAAGCCGCCCTTGCCGGCAGCCGCCTTTACATACATCGCGACACATTGGCGAGACTGCAAGTTGCCAAAGAGATAAAAAAAAGGCACAACAATAAAGCCGAAAATACATACCCGTGATTGGCCGCCGAAGGATCTCGCCTGTCGACAAGCGTCTCAAATAAATCAAAATTAAACCAGTAGAACTTCTATCTCCGTATAAACAGGTCGCAGTCATTGGACTGTTTCATAGGTAATAAATTCATCAATTTTTAACTTATACAAATTGCATAATATTACATACATACCCGTATTCACATTCAGTTATTTTTTGAGCAATTGCAAACACAGTTTTGAATTTTGTTATATTCTATGTTTGTTGAAAGGTGTTTTGTTTTTTACGAAGTTATCGTTAATATATAAAATTCAAGTAATCAGTGTATAATTTCGCTACAACCTATATACAGTCCACACACAATTTCCCAGCCAACTTAAATTTACAATAAGTTGGGACAGGCCCATCTGAAGGGTGTGGCCTAATAAGTTTGGGTCTCCAAATTTGGCATTATTTGGAACTTCCCAAAACAATACTTTTACTTTTGATTTAAAAATAATTAAAATAATGAACATTGTCTCTGTTTAATAAAACTTATGTTTTAAAATGATCATTTTTTTACAGTATTCATTTTTATTTCCAAAATGGCGTTTCTTTGTTTATATAAATCAGAAATTATATTTTGAAGGTGTTCTCGAAGAGGTACGGAGTGGCACATCAATCCCCAAGCTTACGAAGGTGAAATTTTTATGGTTCAAAAAATTAATTATTTTTAAATCAAAAGTAAAAGTATTGTTTTGGGAAGTTCCAAATAATGCCAAATTTGGAGACCCAAACTTATTAGGCCACACCCTTCAGATGGGCCTGTCCCAACTTATTGTAGATTTAAGTTGGCTGAGAAATTGTGTGTGGACTGTATATAGGTTGTAGCGAAATTATACACTGATTACTTGAATTTTATATATTAACGATAACTTCGTAAAAAACAAAACACCTTTCAACAAACATAGAATATAACAAAATTCAAAACTGTGTTTGCAATTGCTCAAGAAATAACTGAATGTGAATACGGGTATGTATGTAATATTATGCAATTTGTATAAGTTAAAAATTGATGAATTTATTACCTATGAAACAGTCCAATGATTGCGACCTGTTTATACGGAGATAGAAGTTCTACTGGTTTAATTTTGATTTATTTGAGACGCTTGTCGACAGGCGAGATCCTTCGGCGGCCAATCACGGGTATGTATTTTCGGCTTTATTGTTGTGCCTTTTTTTTATCTCTTTGGCAACTTGCAGTCTCGCCAATGTGTCGCGATGTATGTAAAGGCGGCTGCCGACAAAGGCGGCTAAAAATGTTCGATTTCGAACAAGTATAATAATGATAAATGTACAAGGATTTTTTTTTGTTATGCCTCTAATAATATATATCTTCAATTCTATAAAATGGAGTGAAAATTTTAGAAAAAAAACTTCCGGTCAAATTTTTTATGAAAAAAAAAATAAATAAAAACTAATGGCTTCCTCAGAAAGCTTAGAATCTCCTATTTAAAATTTTTATTTTATTTTTGCGTGCATTTTAGGCAAAGATACTTTAGTTTTTACCAGAACGCTTCGCTTGAATATTTGTATTCAGCGGCTTGGCGCGAATTCAGTTTTCGAATTTGCTTTTTTATTTTGAATAATTTTTTATAGTAATAAGAACTTTTGTTTAAAACAACTTATAAGATAATTTTAAGTAAAATTTTCAGCTCTTTCACGTGGTGCTATTATAGTGTTTCGACATTTATATATATTTTTTCGAGATATAATGGAAAAACCAAATTTTCGATTTTGTTTTCGAAATTGTGAAGTTAGCATAAACTTTAGAGCAGCACGTTTTCTACACCCTTTCAAGTACCTAAGTGCCAAGTTTCAGCGACATCTCATTTTGTCCGAGGTCAAAATCTCTGACAACTGGGCTAGTAGATCTGGCGGAAAAAACGGCTCGAAAACAGACTGATGAAATCGAGAATTTTTTTCCCAATCGATGAAGTCAGATCCCTCCATCATTCCTGCATGAAATGTTCGACCCAGGCGGTGGTGGAGGAGGGGGAAATCCTCTATCTAAATACATACTTTTTTATTTTGAAACATTGTTACAGTGTACTTCTTATTTATTTATTCGGTGTCAATTTCAATATGTTTCGTCCTTGGGAAAATACAGTTTCTTTAAGAAAAAATGAAGATATCAACCTCTATTCAAATCTAATATGCGTTATAGAAATTAAAATGTAAATTCATATTAAATAATTATACGCCAGCTAAGTTGGTTATTGAATCTTTACACAGTGGTCCTAATAGCCAAAATATTATTTTATTTTTATGTATATGGACAGTGTATGGTGTTTTCGACATTAAACTGCTCAAAAATGTCCAGATTCATCAGCATTCCTTCTATTGGCGGTATCCTTTGTGTTTTTATAACGTTTTTTCATTCTCATAAACAAGTGGGTTCTACTATAACTGATATCTACTAATTTAACTTAAATGTCGGTATTTTTCCTAAAAAAATGTTTAAAAATATACATTACCAGCTCCAATGCCAACGTGGTCGATTCCAGCAACAGCTCTAATGTGATTTATATGATTAATAACGTCTTGTATAGTGGCAGTTTCGTTACAAGTGACGTGATAAGTGTAAAAATTCACCATGATCACTCCGCCGTTGTGCGCTACGAGTTTGAGGACGTCGTCCGGGACATTTCGGGACGAATTGCACAACGAAAAGGCGCTTGAATGGGAGAAAATAACAGGCGCTCGTGAAACGTTTAGAGCCGCCTTGGCAGTGTTCATAGAAGTGTGAGAGAGGTCCACTATCATCCCGAGACGATTCATTTCTTTAATAACGCTCTTGCCGAAGTCTGAAAGACCTTCTTGGGTTTTGGTGTTGGTCCCTGTTGCCCAAGGGGTGTCGCAAGAATGGGTTATGGTTAGATATCTGCAAAAGAATTATAATCATTTTTAAATTATTTAAACAAAAAACACGATTTTTATAAAAAGTAACAACACTATATGCGAAGAAAATAGACGCTTACGGTATAAAAAACCTAGACAAACACAAATAATTTTTGGATCTTCTTCCCGAGTTGACCAAACCCCCCAAACGGATAAATACCACCCCAAAAAGGGTGAATCGCGCCTTTCACCGGCAGTGATATACCAATATCATAAATTATAGGTCTATTAGTATACTGAATGTTACAGCGAAAATATTTGAAAAAATTCTTTACAATGACATTCCGGAATATTTTGGGAATCATTTTGTGCAAGAACAACATGGTTTTTTGCCAAACAGATCCACGGTCACTAACCTAGCGCTTTCACCCACTCAGCAGCGGAAGCGATATAGTCCAATGAAATGTTACAATTTAACATAGATTTAGAACAATAAGATCGAGTTTGTTGACATTTCGGCTGGGGACAAGAACACGTAACAGTCTAAACGCTGTGTTATTGAATTTATATTATCAGTTTCAATGTTGTCAAAGTTATCATATTTTTTTCCGTCATTACCAAAATCCTAAATCTATTTAAAAATTATCTTGGAAAATGAGATATTTTGTTTCGCTAAAATAATTGTACATCTACGTTAACACTAATTTTCGAAACTAATAACACAACAAATTATATTGCTAGATAAATATTGACAAAGATACTTTACCATGATTTAAGTTTCAACCATTTCTGCGAAAATTTGATAGAAGCGGCAACGAAGCGCTATCAAACATTGTTATTTATGAATGAAGCGAAACCATTAGAATGGTACTAGTATATTTGTGTCGGCCATGTTCAGTACATTGGTGTTTGTTTACTAATGTGTTTTATATCGTGCTAGATTAAAATTTTCTTTTTCATATTGATTTATTGGTTTAAATTGATTGAATAGACAAATATGGTTCAACAATGTGTGGTATACCGCAAACTGGATTATTTAAATCCCGATTTATCATTTCATCGGTAAGTTATATTTAAGGTTATAAACATAGTTCAGGGGCGTAGAATTTAGTATTTTATCGACTGTATAAATTCTTTAATAATGCATAAAGGATTGTTTTAACTTATTGCAATGACTTATAATTATGTAAGTTTCATATATTGTGTTAAAAATTAAATCACATTTTGTTTTTCTGTCAAACTACCTAAGTATTTAGGTAATATTTTTCATTTAAACAGTTATAAGAAGACATGACTTTTAGGATTCCTGCAAATGTTGAAAGGAGAAGATTTGAGGCAGTGAAGTTCATACCTACAAATGATTATATTTGTTCTTCATTTCCGTGATAATGACTTTGAATATAAACCAAGTGGAAGGAAATATTTGAAAACAGATGCAAAACCAATATCGAGGTAATATACCTATGTTTATTTGTTTTTTAATAAATTTAGGCTATAAGATTTAAAAATACTTTTGCGAAGAGGGGCTTTGCCACTGCCGACTTCGTTTTCAGTTGGCAATACTGAATATGCATAAAAATTTGACGATTTTTGGAGAGTTAATCTCGAGAACGGAATTTTTGTTTGTGGAAATATTTATACCCGTTATAGCTTATACCTTGGAACAGGACATCTCCTTTTTTGAGTCAATTTTAAGGATTATTAAAAAAGATATCAGCCATTTAGTGGAGGTGTGTTTTTGACAGTTTTGACAATTTGTGATCACCAATTTTAACGTGAAAAGGAGATGTCCTAAATGAAGGATACAGAATTAATTTCCGAGAATACCAATTCGCAAAACTTTATAATTTTTGAGATTAACTCTCCAGAAAAAAAAATTATGTAAGTTGCCTATATCCCAGTAAGATTTTCTCTTTCCATAGTTCAGGCGTTTTCCGCCTGACACTTTGAGACAGTGGCGCTTTTTGGTTTTATTTTGAACGATGTATGCAACCAGTTTTACGAATACGAAGTTACGAAGAAAGAAAGTTTAGATGTTTAGAACTGACATTTTAGGTTATGTTGGCTAATTTATTCGTGTGTTTTGCAATTTTGTTTAATGAGTAAATTAGTATTAACTAAAACCAGTTCTTCAGTTTAAAGTATTTCAATTACTGCCGTATACCTCACGTAGGACATGTTTCACTTTAAAATTGGTGATTACAAATTGTCAAAAGCACACTAAATGATTAATATGTTTATTATTCTTTAAAATTTGTTGAAAAATGGAGATGTCCTATTCCAAGGTGTAAGCTATAAAGGGTAAAAATATTTCCACGAACAAAAATTCCATTCTCGAGAGGCTGTTCAAAAAATCTTCAATTTTTATGCATATTCGAAGGAAGTCGTCAGTGTGAAAAATTAGTGATTAGTAATATGGAGAATGTGAAATTCAACTATAACAGTTTTTGTGATTTTTATTCGTGCATTCAAAATAGTGTCTGCATAGTTGGGATTCACAGACATTTGCAGAAATTAATATTTACAGTATACAGTATACAGGATACTAAATACGTGTCACTGGTTTTTTGGGTAAAATTTTAAAGTAGGTTTATTGTTGTATATTATTCTTATAGGAAAAATCACACTGAATACAATGGTGACATTAAAAAATTTATAAATAGCCGTCTTCATTGTTAAAAGCGATCGTTTATGAGCATTTTAATTTTTCAACCCTATTTTTTGGATTTTTTATCGAAAATGGTGACACGGACAAAAAAAATTTCAAGGGATGAAAGATGAACAATTTATCATAACCCATGGTTTAAGACTTGCAGCGATTTTTTATCTGTAACCGTTCAATTGTTATATACAAATTAATGCTCCAACATTAACAACATTAACAATTTTTTTTTATAAAAGGACTTGCAGATAATTTATTGTGGTTACAATGTTGCATTTTGTTCATAGAACGCAGTTTTTTGTGTCGATAACTCATGTATTCTGCAATTGTTTAAACAAATAGATATTGATAAAAACATTTTGCGTTTGGGGCTGCCAATTATTTATTAATTCATTTTTTAAAAAATTTTTTTATATAATTCTCAATTTTCGTATGAATCCATTGATGTTTAAATATTTTTTTTATGTTAGAAATATTATTTTCCGAGTTCCATTCCTATCTGATGTATTTAACGAGATTAGTCGCGTGGCAGCGCTATTCATATTAAAATAAACGGATTTATACGAAAATAATTGAAAATTAATTAAATTAATAAAATATAAACTCTATTTTGATGATAGAAAAAAAAATAGTAAACAAAAAAATGAAATTTCCTAAAAATAAAAAATAAAATTTCTGTCGTGGCTGACGTAGGTATCGAACTCATGACCAATGGATTATTAGCGCTCTCTGCGACAAGACTAATCGTGAAAATAAAGAAAATTTATTCTCTCAGATTCCTTAGATATCCCAAATAATATATTATATTTTAATACTAGCAGCGCCACCTAGCATACAGGGGATTCACTGAAGTCTTAAGATATCTATCTCTCTTCATTATTGCAGAAAGACAGTGATAAAATATAAAGATAAAGATGGGGATTTTTGGTGTTTGTAGTTTGGCATACCTGTCGCGATGCCCCTCTTAAAATATAAGGTACTTCCAGTAATATTGTTTAAACATTATGGCTTAAATTTATGTAATGTAAAAGGTCAAACCAATCTTTTGAGAATATGTTGAATATTTTAAGCAATCAAAAACATTTCCATAATACCGACTGGTTAAACTCTAGTGATTTCCCATGAATCTTAACTTTTATTGAAAATTTTTGTGTTCTGTAATTGTAGTTTTAACTAATTACTTATTTGATTCGATTTGTATGTCGTTATTTTTGGGACATGTGTGGGGGGTCAATAGAAACTTAACCTCAAGTTTGTTGGGTCGCCACCCTTGTCCCCGGGCCGCCATCTTGGAAAAATGGGTGAAATCACTTTTTTCGCGATATCTCGGAAACTATGCGTCTTACAAAAACTGTGTAAATATGTTTATATAACTTTTTGCCCTAAATTAAAAATTAAAGAAGTTATAAGCAAAAAAGTGAGAAAATTTTTATAAAAATATTATGATGTCGAGGATTACCTTATAAGCAAGATGTCTGTGAAGTAGGCCTACTGGGGATACCACGTAAAAAAAAACGCGCCTACCTCATAGGTGGCGGGGAAAAGAGTTAGGAATGAATAAGTAAAGTTGTACGAATTTAACAAAAGTTTTGTAAGAACATATTTACAATAAAAAAAAATCAAAAATAAGTTAAACATTTCGTTTCGTCCGGATTCTCATGAGCATTGACGAACCCGGTCAATTTTGTAGCGCTGTAACAGCGTTTTAAATGAATGAAATTAAAAAAAATTATAGGGAAAAATTTTCCTCAAAAGATCATCTACAAGATTGCTCTGAGGTAATTTTTTTGTAAAATGTATAAAAAAAAGTTATAGAGCAAAAAAGAAAATTTTTATAAAAATTTTATAAAAATTTTCTCACTTTTTTGCTTATAACTTCTTTAATTTTTAATTTAGGGCAAAAAGTTATATAAACATATTTGTAGGCAAAACAATTTGCTACAAATTATGACTTTACAAATTTTTTGTAAAGCGCATAGTTTCCGAGATATCGCGAAAAAAGTGTTTTCACCCCTTTTTCCAAGATGGCTCGCCGGGGGACAAGGATGGCGACCCCACAAACTTGAGGTTAAGCTTCTATTGACCCCCCACACATGTCCCAAAAATAAAATTGCGTCCTCTAAAAAATGCAAAGCTCATGTAACATTTCAATGGACTAATAAATAATAAAAGTCAGCTTGACGTTATTATGACAGATTGCGCGAAGGCCTTCGACAAGGTCGATCACGACCTACTCTTAAATAAGTTAGGAAGATTAGGCTTATCGATGAATGCACTAAAATTTGTGAAAACGTACCTTACTTGTAGGCCCCAGCGCGTAAAAATAGGAAACTTCTTATCGGATATGTTTATCGCGACCTCAGGGGTTCCACAAGGGAGCAACCTGGGTCCTCTCTTGTTTACAATATTTATTAATGACCTCCCTGAGAGCATAACCCACTCCTCGTATCTAATATTCGCAGATGACTTTAAAATGTTTAAAACAATAAGAAATCAACATGACTGCACCCAATTTCGACAAGTCTTAAATTCTGTATGTAAGTGGTTCGATAGAAACAAAATGAGTCTGGACATTGACAAATGTGCCGTAATGACGTTCACCTGAAAAGTTAACTATTTACCATTTTATGGTTTATATGATGGGTATATGTCATACATCCAGATACACACACACGCACACATTTAGCGTCTTTTAGAAGATTTTATTTTGATTTCTAAACTATTACTTAAGAATTTATTTTTTATTGACATTACATTTTCCATTTTTCAATCACTATGTCCGACATGGGCGATTCATTAACAGGATTAAACACAGCCAGTCACCTTGAAATAAATTAAAAAACTAAATAAATGTTCAATGGAGAAATATTTTTTGTAAGAGAACGCT
The DNA here is from genome assembly GCA_949320105.2 of Crepidodera aurea. Lineage (NCBI taxonomy): Eukaryota > Metazoa > Arthropoda > Insecta > Coleoptera > Chrysomelidae > Crepidodera > Crepidodera aurea. The sequence continues at coordinate 4,311,008 of OX439477.1, forward strand.
TAACAATTAATATGTCCAGCACAAGCGTCACTTGTCGTTATCTCATTTAAACCCTACTCTTTTATACCCCTACAAGGGTTCCACGATTCGCATAGAGCAAAAATGCAGCATAATCATTATGTTTATTATTCTTATTTATTTATAGCACATGTGTTATTAATCTAACTACAATTTGGCGTAGTCTTTGGGAGATCAACTCGTCATATTTGTTTAAAATGAAGGATTAAAAAGGAACATACGAAAAACTATCTTGCCATCAGCGAAATAACAACGATGCTTATTTCAGCTCATTTTCATAGTACCCCTATTAAAGTAACATGTATTTAACTCTATGTTCTATAATCTAGACATCTATAACTCGCGGTCCACCTTCAATCTAATAATCTTGTTGACGGATCTTTCTAACATGAATTATTAAAAAGGAACATGTGAAAAACCATCTTACCCCGTACCATGGGGTATGATTGTGAAAGCTAATTTTTTTCACAACGAACAAATGTGCATTTCTTCGGCGTCTTCATCATCCACACCGGCACAAACATTGTTACCCCAATGTTCACAAAGCTGGCAACCTATCCAACCTTCTAGTGATTTCAGAATAGTATTTATGTGTAAAAAAATTGTGTCTTCATCATTGTTCTTTTGCCTTTTGTCTGAAAGTTTAGTATTTTTTTTAGCAGTTTTTTGTGTAGATTATGAGGATTGGTATTTTTAAATTTTCCAGCTCATTTTTATAGTGCCCTTATAACCCTTCATACCCCACACCCATTATCCCGTCATGCCCCCTACCGCTTTCTGCATGGCTTAATGACTACAGTTTATACGTACTAACCGAGCCATGGTGGGTTGCCGATATTATGAACCACTTGATTTTCTTGGGAATCGAACCCGGGTCGTCTCGTTGAGAAGTGTATATACTAACGCTGAGCCATGGCACCCTCTGCATAAGATGATGACTAACCGTGTCAAATGCATTTGAAAGATCCAGAAATATACACAAACAGGCCTTGCTTTCATTAAGTGATTCACTTAGGTACTTGTGAAGTTAGGACACTAACGGCGTTTTGTGTGGATGTTTTCTATCTAAAACCAAACTGTTGTTTTGAGAGTATTTCATATTTGTTTAGGTATGAAACTAATCTATTTTTAATTAATTTTTCAAACTTTTTTGAGAAGTGGGTGATTAACCATATGTGTTGGTAATTGCTGATGTTGTTACATCTCCCTTTTTATGTAATTGAGTAACAATTGTTCTATACATTTAGATAGAGTATGTGTAAATGGTTTTGAAAAGATAATCACAGTTTAATTTAATTATTTCAGACTTTGTGTTATCTATTATTATAGTTTTGTATTTATTTCAAGGTGTCCGGCCGGCTGTGTTTAACCCTGTTAATGAAAGCCCATGTCGGACATAGTCTAGCTGTATTCATGGTAAAAAAAAGTGATTGAAAAATGAAAAATGTAGTTTAGAAATCAAAATAAAATCTTCTGAAAGACACTAAATGTGTGCGTGTGTGTGTATCTGGGTGTGTATGACATATATCCATCATATAAACCATAAACGTAAAGAGGTGAACGCCTAACTTGCCGATAAATGCGCATATATCGAGTTCCCCCTAATCATTTTAAACTCGCGCTAGCTCGAAATCTGTACATAGGATTGAGTTGGGCCCGTGAACACTTTTGATCGGGATGGGATGAAGAATAAATTTCCGAAGTTTCAGAGAAATCCACCGAAAGCCATTTTCCTATCAAAAACTGCGGGGTCCTTTAGGCCTCCATTATATGTTTAGCTGCAAAACATGTAAAAATGTAAATTTTTGAAATTCTTTTATACTATTAGTGTTGTTAATCTCTAGTATTGTGGTCTTGAATTTGTTTCTTAGTTAAGTATTAGTTCCTTACATGTAGTTACTTTTGTGTTTGTAAGTGAAGCTAAAATAAAATAAAATAAAATAAAATGTATATCCATCACCCAGTATATTGTATAAGAGTATTATTGTTTAAGTAAGGTTACCGTCGGTTACCGTCGGTGTTATTGTTGCCGACGCTGATGTGCAGCAACAAGGGCGTTCACTCAACCATTACGTGAGTGAACTCTCAGAAGGTATTCCAGGATAAGGCCAATGTCTACTATATATACTGTATTATTAGATAGATTAAGTTAGACCTGAATTACTGAATTTATTGTTACGGGTTAATCCAGAATATAGTTATTGTTATTGTTAAGGTAGAGTTTGATCCCTCGAATTTTAACCACCGCCATCGTGTTCAGCATCCTCAAAAACGGAGGCGTCAAAAATTATTTGTACGTTAGTCCGACTCACAGAATGCACTAGTGTAGCCTGGTAGGATTGTAAGTTAGGTTTTTTAATTTTGTTCTAGTCACTGAAAAATCAACTTTTTGTAATAGTGCTTTTACTTTCGAATGAGATATTATGGTTTATTTTGACACAGAATTTTTAAAATAAAAAAAAAATAAAAAATGGTATATTACATTACCATTAACTACCCATAAAACTTAATTCTTATCAAATTTTAAGTTGTCTGATCTTGCTCATATAATCATACATTTCGAACCCTTAAGAGCTGCGCCAAAATCGCGATAGTAGGTCACGTCATGACAGCAGAAGGACTGTACCGCGAAATTCGACGCTTTACATAATGATGTATACAGTATATACAGGGTATATTTTAAATTGGAGCGCGTTGGTTTGGCAACTACGTCGCAAGTTGGCAGCACCTATTAGGGTACTCAAATTACGCGCTACTTTCGATAAAATGTGGTTGTCGATATTGCCCGCTGGTCGATATATTAGACCACCTTTCGCTATTTAGGAGAAATTGTGTTACTGGTCGTGCATTGTGACTTATACAAACATCCTGTTGAAACCAAATGACTGACAGCATTTAGGCTACCATCGAAAAAGAAGGGACCTTTGGAAATCTTTTAAAAAAATCAAACAATAAATTATTATCATTAAAGATTTTAAGGGTGATGTTTGCTTCCCAAAGGAGATATACAAGTATACAAAAAAGAAAAACTTACCTAGCTCCTAAATTGTAAAAAGTCCTCAGAACAGCCAACGAATTGCCCAAAGCATGACCTCCTTCCACACCAATTAATGACGCAATCCTTCCTTCTTTGTGAACAGTTCTTATCTCAGCAGTAGATCTCACCAGTGAAAAATGCTCAGAATTATATTCCACCAGTCTTTTAATAACATCAATTTGTTCCAAAGTAACTTGGACAGCGTCTAAATGTTGTGCCTTACAAGGCACATACGCAGACCAAAATTGAGCACCTAATAAGCCTTGACGAAGCCTCGGAATGTCCGTATGGGACCATTTACTAGTCGACCACGGTTCTTCCTCACTAATTGCGCTAAGATTTAGCTTAAAAAGTTTGTTATGGTTGAATTTTCGCAAATTCCAAGGTAGATCGTTATGACCATCGATTAGAGGCGTTTCCTTCAGTAACTTCTTAACTAAACTGAGCCTTTCTTCGGAAGTCTGGGGAGAGATTTGAGGACTTAATGCTAAGGGAAGGCCTAAACCTGCGGTTAAGGTAGCTACTATCACACAAATCACTAGACAGACGCACCATGGGCCTCTAAATGTTGTTTTAGAGGTGTCGGAGCTTGAACTGCAAGAACAGGATTCAATTGAATTTTGGTAGTCATAGGGATGGTAGTAGTCTCGGACACCATTGTAGTATTGAGGCACATTAAAGGATGTTTCTCGGACTGGGAGCTCACGAGGGCATTGTGGAATCTGAAAATAATATTATCATTACATTATGAAAAGTTTATAATAGCTATTACTGGAGTTAACAGTTAAAATGATTTTTTTTTATTTTTCTACGATTAATACGAAGGAAGATATAGCAATTCAAAAATGGGTGTTTAAAGAAACTGGATCGTTCTAGCATAAATATCTGGAAAAATATGACTTCCACATAAAAATGTATATGACAATGACATGAGAGGACAACGTTGGGAACATTTTAAGACCATCCAGAACCGTTTAGCATAAGGAGAAAAAAAGTTATGGACAAAATAAATTTTTTTCAAATTTTTTTACGCCATTTTTTTAGCGCCGCCATCTAAACTGTGGTATTTGAAAAAAAAAATACTTTTGCAGAAAGTCGTAACATATGTTTCTACAATTGTCCAGTAATTTTTAGTACCTATGGGATAATTATTTTCACCGAACAAATTGTTCGGTATCTGATTTCGATCTGTATTAATGAGCCCTATTAATGAATGATTTTCTATTAATCAACGATTTTATTGTATGCAACCCAACGTACATTGCTCTTATTATACATTTACATTGACAGTTACCTATGGCAACCAAACATACATTGTGAGGTGTTAATACTATCTGTCATTGTATGTCATTATTTAATTTCTTAAAATTCAAAATCTTTATCTTTATTTTTGAAAAGTACGGTCGACGGAGAAGTTCTGTAACGAACCCGTGAATTAAAATGGCGATTAATACACTTGTTCGTTAAATAACCATTAATTTTTAGTAAAATCTTCATGCCTTTATTAAATGCTTTCGCAATGTCTAGGAATATTTGTTAATTTTTTATTGATGAGGTGAAATAATTTCATTTTGATAAACTATTCAGGCATTTTTATTAGCATTATCTTCTAAAATGTACATTTATAAGATTTTTCAAGGTTTTGTGTGATTTTACCAATATGTTTCCTGTTATCGCAGCCAAATATTTTATACTGAATTCCTGGAAACAATATGTAAACCAGTCTCTAGAGGTACATTTTCCTCAGAAAAGTTAGGTTAGGCTTCTACGAAGCCCCAATGAGGGCGCCTGTTGACAGGTGACAGGCGGGCTGGCAACCCCGTTGACAGGTGACAGATGACAGATGAAAAACGACAGGTGACCGATGACAGATGACAAATGTTATACCTACTTTAGTGTTCTTTTCTAAGATTGAGCATGACATTTGCGACCACTTAGGAAAAAATATAATTAATCGAACGGTAACGCCTTTTAGTCCGATCTGTATCTGAGAACCCAGCTAGCAATTTAACTTTTATAATGGTTGTGAGAACTGCTATACAACTGATATTATAGAAACATGAAAATCGTATAACGCACTTTAAAACTATTATACAATGTCTATACAACCAAAAAGGGTCCACTTTTATAAAACAATTTGCGATTATAGATGTTCTATTAGCTGGTTATACAACCCTTGTAATATTACTATAACTATATTAAGTGATACTTATAAAACTTTCGTATACAATCGGCAGCCTCGCACAATAATAGAACTTCAAAAAAAAATATATATATATATATTTATTTTATAAGTGTATTATTATGCAGCCTATATTGCAATACGACAAAAATACAATCATTATGTTATACAGTGATGAAATTGAGAACAAAATAATGGCAGCGTACAAAGAAATAATGAAAAATCTCCGATACTCGCAGGTAACCCGAAAATTTCATTGCGCAGTGAAGTTTTCTGATGAAATAAATATGTATTTCTACCTAAAAAATTGATGGGCCTCAGTTTAAATTACACGGATGGTTTATTAAAAATTAAAAAAAAATATCGTTTTTATTGACATAGTTAGATAATTAAATTAAACAAAAAATTATTGTTTTATATATAAAATTGTATCAAAAGGTTGTCTCTACATTTCTGAAAAACTTACTTTTTAAGTGATATTTTCAAGTTTAAGGGAATTTTGCATAATGGCGGCGTTTGCTAAACGGCTATACCTGTAAATAAAGATGGCGCAATATAATACAATAATTTTGTTCCATTCTCCACGTTATTGAGACAAATAATTACCGATGGCGGCGCCACAGTCGTCGATCAGCTGTTCACACGAAACGCGTAATTTTTGGTAAATAGTGCATTAAGTTATACTGAGTGAATGGTTTATTTGTGGTATTTTAAGACTTTTTGTGATTGTTTGAGGTTTTTGATTTGGAAATTACCATAATATACCTGTACATGTAAGTATTTAGACTCAATTGAACCTGTTTTTTGTGTCGTTACTCTAAAATTGAGGTTATTTATTTAGATTATCTTACGTTTTTCAGAAATTTATTGTTTACTTCTGTTTCTGTGTGCTTTTTTTGTGTTTCAGGATGAATATAGCCTAGAGGTATTATCATCTTCACCTCTACTAATATAGAATGATATTGGAAGGGAGCTAAATCATATGCCAAAGAAACATACAACAGTTTTCTGCTGATAAATTTTATTTCAATTTTTTCAGGATAATAATTGTAATTGTAAAAGTGATTTAAATAAAAAATGATTTCTAAGAACCTACTTTTAATTGATTTATGGTAAAATATATCTTATTCGTTGTTTAAAATTATTTTTTTAAATCAATACCAAATTAAAATATAAAAAAATAAGAAAATTTTTTCTTGGCTTAAAACACTTCATAGGCCATCAAATGTATCTGTTGCAAAACTTTTTGTTTTGTTTATCTACTTTGTTTTTTTCAAAATAAACACAAAATGTATATTTTTTAATCCTTTATTTTAACATAAGTTCAAAGCTAACTTTGAATTATTCAGTTTTAGTAGTATTTAACATTTTATTATAATAATTCATTACTAATTTTAACTGTATAATTATTGAAAACAGGTGTTGTACAAGAGGGGAACGTAATAATGGTATTTTTAAAATTATGATGTGACAAAGGTTTTATTTTACTGAATATTACCTTTAGAAAAATGATAAGTTGAAATATCAGCAATGATGTGCTAGGTGTTAATTAGATTTTAAGTTTACATATATAAAAGTACAACTGTACACAGTTTGTAAGGACAAGTTTACTTAGTTTATAGGCAACACTTTGCTGTCTTCTAACTAACCATCATTCCTTGCACATTTAATGGTTTTAACATCAAGTGGCTTACTGGGCAAATGATGTGATGGCACACACTTTTTGCACTACTTGGGTGCTATTTTGTTTGAAATAATTCCTAAAAACATTTCAGTAGTAATCAAGAAATAATCTCAGAAATGCTAATCTTTATCTTACCTGATTTAGTAATATAATCTTCAGATTTAAAATTGATTACACTTTTCCCGGAATTTACGACGATCAACTTCCTCGATGAATGACACCTTTTTTGTTGCTTCTTGGGTGGATCATAATGGAAGTGTAATTCCGGATTTTTAGATTTCCTAGAGGTATACCCATAAACGCAATAGTTATTGGGCATTTTTAACGTTTTTCCAACAAATAACAGCAAAATACACGAAGCACAAACTCAAAACACACGTTCGACTTGCAAGTAAACAAACAAAATTATGCTTTTCGTGAAGGTTCAAATTAATACCGGTGGTGTCGCTTCAAAGTTGTGCTCGTCTCAATATAATTTTTTTGTTTTATTTGCAACTCTATATAATATTAAAGTCCGGTAATGTTGTTTAAATACGCGCTATACAACTTTATTTTAAATGATCCAACAAGTGTACCTTCACAAATTTTGGAGGGTTGACAGATTGAAACTTTTTTTACGACTTTAATTACTGATAAAGAACCTGCTTGTACACAATACGCCATGTTTCCTAAAAACTTTGATGTAACACGATATGGTACTACATAAAGTTCACAGAAAAATATCTATATGAAAATTGAATCATATGATATGCTTCTGAGAATTCGAAGATATAGGGTATAAGTATAGTAGAACCCACCGCTTTATGAGAAAGAAAAAACAGCAAAGGATACCGCCAATAGAAGAAATGCTAATTGATCTGGACATTTTTGAGTACTTTAATGTCGAAAGCACCGTACACTATCCATATACATAAAAATAAAATGATATTTTGGTTATTAGGACCACTGTGCAAAGATTCAATAACCAACTTAGCGGGAGATCGTTAGGGGTAATTTGCGTAAAATTTCTATATTGATTAACTTCCTTTAATATGAATTTACATTTTAATTTCTATAAAGCGGCGTTCAGACTTTACAAGTTACTTGAATTCAAGTAACTTGAAAGGAGTAACCTGAATTCAAGTGAACTTTCATACTATTTCAATATTTGATTCAAGTCATTTCAAGTTGACATTTTTATTTAAATGATTCCTGTTTCAAGTTACAAAAATTGCGTCAAATGATATGATTCCTGCTGGAATAAAAGTTATAAATCAGCTAATTGTGGATGGATTTCTAAAAATCAGAGAAAAAATTCTACACTTTATTTTACAAAAAAATACCTCACAATTTGTTTTTTAATTTGATATATTAGGTAGGTGTTAAAAAGGCTCGTTCAGACTTTACAAGTTACTTAAATTCAAGTGCAATAATTGGTGCAACTTGAAATAAATTGAAAGGTGTGAACACTTGAATTCAAGTAACTTGAAAGGTGCTTTCAAGTTTCAAGTAGAAGTAGAGACCAAGTTAACTTTTCCTTGTAAGTTGGGGACTTGAATCACAGTTGAATAGTGTGAACTGATATTCAAGTGCACTTGAAGTAGTGAAAGTGGCTCTGCACTGCGGCAAATTAGTCAACCACATTTACGTCTACGGCCCAGCCGTTTTTCGAGTGCCCACGCTGTTGCTAAACTTATCGCATAACCTAATGCACGAAACATTATATCAAAAAATAATAAAATGTAACAGATCAATAATTTACAGGGTGAGGTCAGGTAAGATTAGGGTACGCCAGGCCAGCTTAGCTCAGAAAAACAAAGTAATATTTCAAGTAAATATATTGTATTGGCATTTGGCAACACCGTGGGCACTCTAAAAGCAGTTGGGGACGCTAGTGTGAACCACCCACGGAGGGTTCTAATTATGAGGTTATTTTGTATAAAAATTTCAACTTGAAATTTCAACTTGAAATTTTTTTTCTGATTTTTAGTAATCCATCCACAATTAGCTTATTTACAACTTTTATTCCAGCAGGAATTACATCATTCGAAGCCATTTTTCTAACTTGAAAAAGGAATCAAGTAAAAATGTCAACTTGAAATGGCACTTCTAAACATTTATACATATCGTTTGGGCATCTTTACATATATATTATAAAACTTTTTATTGATGAAATGGCATCAAAAAGGGGTCACGAGGTATTGCGCCTTCCGCCCTATTTTTGTGTATTTAACCCCACAGAATTAATTTGGGGACAAATTGACGTCTGTAGCTGTAATTATTTTTTTTTCAAAATGTCAAATTTTGTTTTGCAATTCGTATCCATGGTTACGCCGTGAAAATACCACGCTGATAGACCAATCAGGATTTTTTTTTTTATATTAAACTTTATTAGCAATCAGAACAAATTTGACGGGTTGATAGCAAATTTGGTAAAAGAAGAAATTAACAAAAGTTCAGCTGATGATTGGCAGACAAAAATCAAACATGTTATCAAAGAATAAAATTCTTATATAACGAGTCCGACCAAATTGATTATCAATGTTGATGACAGTGAATCCAATGGTGAGAGTTGAGATAGGGTAGGTAAGTTTAATTAATTTATAATATTTATGACTTTATTCACCGTGTTTTTAATTTTAGAATTAAAATTTGAGACAAAAATTTGAATTAGCAACGTTTGTGAATCTCACAAGAGATCAGAAAATGAACCTATGGGCGAGGTGGAGTGGTCAACCTCTATTGAAATCTAATATGCGTTACAGAAATTAAAATGTAAATTCATATTAAAGAAAGTTAATCAATATAGAAATTTTACGCAAATTACCCCTAACGATCTCCAGTAAGTTGGTTATTGAATCTTTGCACAGTGGTCCTAATAGCCAAAATATCATTTTATTTTTATGTATATGGACAGTGTACGGCGTTTTCGACATTAAAGAACTCAAAAATGTCCAGATCAATTAGCATTTCTTCTATTGGCGGTATCCTTTGCTGTTTTTATAGCGTTTTTTCTTTTATAATAGGGTCAACGGATGTAGTTACAGATTAATTATAAAAGGTTTTTATACTTGTTGTATAATGCTGCCGAACAGAATGATACTATTATACTTATCATATAAACTTTAATATAACTTGTTATATAATCTTTATAGGAATATTGCATAACGCAGATATTACAGGTTATAGGAATAGGTTTACAACTGTAATATGATCTTTATACATTTCTTTTAAAATGTTTTTATAAAGATTGTATATAGCTTTATAGACTTGTTATAAAATGTGTAAGTTTAAAAAAGATTTTATTCTATAATATAAGTTGTAAGAACATTTATACAACAATATAAAATAAAGTGCACTTTATTTTACTAGTAAAATAATAGTACATTATTCAATGAGTGCAAAAGAAGTCCATTACACACGAGAATGAATCATTCGAGTGACTGAATAGGTTAAGTGGCTCTTTTGTTATTCTACTTTTAGCATTAACTATGTTTCTAACTTTATGGCCTACCTTTTCTAATTCCTGTTCAATTTCTTTTGTAACCGTAGAGAAGTGCAGATGTTTGATCACCACTCGGAATGCTCGTTCCTCCTTTAGTTGGTATGTGTGAAAAATGATATTGTCTTTCATGAAGTGTACTAGTTTCCTGTATGTTTCCGGATCTCGACAGTTGATTTTTATTGTATTATCGGCGAGTGCTTTTGTGACGTACTGTTCTTTTTCTACTATCTCGCACAATTTATTAACCATTTGTTGGTAATTTATTACTCCTTGCACGAAGATTGGAGGCGGCTTTGGTATGTTTTCTGTTGGATTGTTGTTAGATGTTTCTGCTGGTTCCGGTTCTTCTTGCGTTAGTTGGCTGTATTTGTTGGTCAATGTAATGTTATCGGTGTTGTTCCTAACCGGTAGTTTTCTTTTCTTCATTCTTTTAACTGTTTGCCACGAATTTGAATTTTCTTCGGTTTCGGTTGGATTATCTTCTTCAGTTGAGGATAGCCTATAAAACTGTTGTCTATTAATTGTCTCTTGTGAGGAATGGACTGGCATGTTTATTGGTTGTTGTTCATGGTTTTGTTGCACATAGTAATTGTTTCCATTTGTTGGCAGGAAGTTAAAACCTTGTATAATTTTTCCATTATATGTTGGTACACCCTGTAAGATGTTATTTCCAATTTGCGATGGGCAGTAAGTAAATCCCGGCCCATTTGAAGCAGGTAAGTAGCTCATGTTAATTGCTTTAAATCACTAAATCGTTAACTATGGTTTTTTGTTCTTTTTTACAATAAAATGATAAAAGAACTTGATAGATATTTTGTCGTTTATCACTTATTAATCGCGTCGCACTTGGTAACGGAGCTCTCATACATCCGTACGCCACGAATATCAAATGAATACTAACCAATCAAGATTGAAAGACAGCTGGTATTATCGCGATAATTGGTTTGTGATTGGTCAAATTTGGTGAAAATTCGAAGATGAGTGAAATAGTCACTTAAATCATAAACAAAGACTATCGCAAAACCGAAATATTTTCTAGTTAAAAGAATGGGAGACATTCAGTATATATTATATAAATGTATATATACCTCTACTCATAATACATAACCTATCATTACGAAGTTTGTAACCACCAACCATTTATAGAAGTGACTGGATACGAAATGATGAACATTGGAGGACCATTATTCGGATTTTATGTGTTGAATTGAACTGCCAACCCGTTGTTATGTCGGAAGCGGAAAATGAAATGACAGTTTGTTATCTCTCTGTAAATTGCATGAAATGTCTTCCTCGGAGTGTGTTCGATATAATACACTATTAATTTACATGTAACACTAAAATGGTTATTGGAACATTTCGAATGTTTATTTGGTTTAAATTAGAGATCTAAAGTACTGGAATATTATTTGTGTGAACTTACTAAGATTTAAATAATATTAAGGGTATATTATTGCATATAATAAATAAAGATAAGTAATAATAATAATGCTTTATTTAATTTGCACTAGATTACAATACAGGGTGTCCCAACTAAAATTTGCACCCAAATATTTCGAGTTTTGTTCAAATTTTGAAAAATGCCCTAGAGGAGCTCAATTTTTATCGTAGTTTCAATCTTCTTTTTTCATCGCTCTAGCGTCCAGAACCATCTCTTAAAATCTCTTATCTTACATGGCAAGTGGTGTTAAGTGACACGTCATTTTGAAGCTGCTTTCATTATCTAATGCAACCCCGTTCTTTTTTTATTTTGAATTACACTTTTTTGAGAAAACTGCTTAGATTACAGAGCGCCACAAAAAAAAATTTTGCTCCAAGAACTTCACTACTGTAACTAGGGGTTTTTGGGGTCGCTGAATCCGAATCCGCTTGACCTCATCAGGTCAGGGTCAAGGTCATTTGAGGGTCAAATTGAGGAAACCTTCTGGGAAAAATGGGAAAAAATTCATACAAAGGTATTTAAATTAAAAAAACTTGAATTGAACAGTACAATCGTTAGAATTAAATTTTTTTTAGAACTACTATTGTTTTCTTTCACAATAATTTAAGCAGTTTTCTTAAAAAAGAGTCATTCAAAATAAAAAGAAACTGGATAGCATTAGATAATGAAAGCATCTTCAAAATGATGTGTTACTTAACACCCTTGCCATTTAAGATTTTTCAAGGTGTGGTTCTGGGCGCTAGAGGGATGAAAAAAGAAGTTTGAAACTACGATAAGAATTGAGCCCCCTCTAGGTTAAAATTGACCTGTTTTGGCATTTTTTCAAAATTTGAACAAAACTCGAAATATTTGGAAATATATTCTATAGGTAAAACATACTAAATCACAAACTCAGCCGATTTATTGCGTTTTGATGAGCCAATTGATGCACATATATGGACATTACCTGTACGTAAACATCCGCGTGAAGAAGAAGAAGAAGAATATCTGATGTTAGGTATTGTTATATGGCGTCAGTTTTCGGGGTAGAATCTTTTCGCCTTTTATGCAATTGAGATTGTGTTATGTGTATATCAGTATAAAACTCTTGTGTATGAACGTGTAGTAGTGGGTAAAATTATTTATATACTGTGGTAAAAAATAAGTGTTTTCAGAAATGTGTGTTATGGGTGCAAAGGACCCCACAGTTTTTGATAGGAAAATGGCTTTCAGTGGATTTCTCTGAAACTTCGGAAATTTATTCTTCATCCCATCCCGATCAAAAGTGTTCACTCAATCCTATGTACAGATTTCGAGCTAGCGCGAGTTTAAAATGATTAGGGGGAACTCGATATATGCGCATTTATCGGCAAGTTAGGCGTTCACCTCTTTACGTTTATGGTTTATATGATGGATATATGTTATACACACCCAGATACACACACACGCACACATTTAGCGTCTTTTAGAAGATTTTATTTTGATTTCTAAACTATTTTTTAAGAATTTTTTTTTATTGACATTACATTTTTCATTTTTCAATCACTTTTTTGTTACCATGAATACAGCTAGACTATGTCCGACATGGGCGTTTCATTAACAGGGTTAAACACAGCCGGACGGACACCTTGAAATAAATACAAAACTAAATGTTCAATAGAGAAATACTCTTTGTAAGAAAACACTTAACAATTATGTCCAGCATAAAATTAACATTGCTAATGAATTTAATAAGAGCTTTAGCAAACCAAATAAAAAGCGATGAAAATCTATTCCTAATTGCACCTATTTTGAATTTAAAAAATGGGAAAATCGTTGGAATAGATAACACAAAGTCTGAAATAATTAAATTAAACTGTGATTATCTTTTAAAACCATTTACACATACTCTAACTAAATGTATAGAACAATTGTTACTCTATTACATAAAAAGGAAGATGTAACAACATCAGCAATTACCAACACATATGGTTAATCACTCACTTCACAAAAAAGTTTGAAAAATTAATTAAAAATAGATTAGTTTCATAAAAAAACAACCCGCACTACATTGAACTCGATATTTCTACAGCCCGTCTCTGAAACTGAAATAAAAAATATTATTCATTCTTTGAAAAATAACTCGACACCGGGTTTTGACAATATTACAACTTTAGCCCTAAAAGAAATAACTGAATTTATTGCGAAACCGTTATGTCACTTAATAAACCTTATGTTCAGTAAAGGAGAATGTCCAACTCAGTTCAAAGTAGCTGTAATAAAACCAATTTTCAAAAATGGAAATCTTAACGATCCAAAAAACTATCGCCCTATTAGTGTTATATCTATTCTAAGTAAAATTTTTGAAAAGGCTCTAAAAGAACGATTGGTAAACTTTTTAGAAAATAATAAACTTCTGTCCAACTTCCAATTCGGATTTAGGAATGGAAAATCGACCAGTGATGCTATTGCTGTACTTGTGAATAAAATTTACACAAGTTTGGATAGCAGCAGGCCGTGTGCTGGGATATTTATCGATCTGGCAAAAGCCTTCGATACCGTAAGCCACAGCAAGCTACTATCTAAACTATATGATATAGGTATTCGTGGACCCACTCACACACTTCTCAAAAACTACCTAAATAAAAGAAAACAAATGGTTAAAATTGATAACACGATTAGTAATCAGAGAGAGATAACATTTGGAATACCACAAGGAACAGTATTAGGCCCCATATTATTTGTAATTTATATGAATGAACTTTTAACGTTGAACTGCCATGGAACGATAATCTCATTTGCCGACGATACCGTGCTTTTTTTAGATGGGAATTCATGGGAGGAAGTCGAAACCAAGCTGAAACAAGACTTGAAAATAATGATTAAATGGTTCGATGAAAATCTTCTCACCATCAATATAAATAAAACAGTATATCTGTCTTTTTCAAATTATAAAAATGGAATACCAAATACAGTACAATTAGAATTACATCTACCCTTTAGAAGAAATCATACATATCAGATTCAGACTACAACCAATACAAAATACCTAGGAATTATTATTGATAATAACCTAAAATGGGACCTTCAAATTCAGAACTTGACCAAAAAACTAAGATCATTGTTATATCTATTCAAACTAATGACCCACATATTAGACGAAAAAAACCTTAAAATCATGTATTTCAGTTTGGTCCAATCACTCCTAAATTATGGCATAATCGCATGGGGAGGCGCATATTCGAATAATATGAAACCTTTGGAAATAATACAGAAAAAAATTATCAAAATAATATTCAATTTTAACCAACAATTTCCATCGAACTTGCTTTTCAAAAATTCGAAATTATTGAATATCAGACAACTATTTTACAAAACTGCCTTACTGTATTTAATAAAAAATAATTTTATAAATAAGAATATAACACATACTTATCCAACAAGATTTCGAGAAAATGCAAACGTAATTCTTCCTAAGTCTCACAAGTCTATTGGACAGCGATGTTTCATATATGTGGGACAAAATCTATACAATCACTTACCAAAAGAATTAAAAATGGAAATTTACATTAAAAATTTCAAAAACAAATTAAAATATTGGCTTCTAACATCAATTGACAAAATACTATTATAGACCTGTTATATCTTGGTTTGAACACGCTATTATATTATATGGTATATAATATCGAATAATTTGAAATATTTTAATCAATTTTAATCAAAACTTGTTTTAAATTTTAAATTAAATATATTATAATTCCCTACTACTGTTTTTAATTAGTTAGTTTTTAATTCTTAACTTTATATTATTAATTATAATAACTTTATATTTATATTATTAATACGTAACTTTATATCTTCATTTAAATCATTTTATTTTATATTTATAATTTTACAATTATTTCAAAATGACCAAAGTCTATTCATGTTTAGGAACACAGTCTAGCTTTAGCTAAAGTGACCCTAAACATGACGCAACGGTAATAAAAAAAAATCGGCCATTTTGAAATACAGATATTTATTCTCAAAATATGTTGTAATTATATCTTATTGTATTGATTGAATGAATGAATAAATATTATTATTATTATTATTATTATACCTAAACAGATATGAAATACACTCAAAATGGTTTTAGATAGAAAACATCCACACAAAACGCCGTTAGTGTCCTAACTTCACAAGTACCTAAGTGAATCACTTAATGAAAGCAAGCCCTGTTTGTGGATCTTTCAAATGCATTTGACACGGTTAGTCATCATCTTATCCTGCAGAAAGTGCCATGGCTCAGCGTTAGCATATACACTTCTCAACGAGACGACCCGGGTTCGATTCCCAAGAAAATCAAGTGGTTCATAATATCGGCAACCCACCATGGCTCGGTGAGTACGTACAAACCGTTGGTCATGGCTATGTAACTGTAGTCATTAAGCCATGCAGAAAGCGGTAGTCGCGGCCTGAACCACCCGTCACACGAACTTTACTTTTTTTTTCTCCTGCAGTGCTTGGAAGATATTGGTATACGAAATAATTATTTAAATCTTTTTAAAAGGTATCTCACCAATCGACAGCAGACTGTGAGAATAGATGATGTACTTAGCAGTGCAAGAGTTGTTGAATATGGAGTGCCGCGAGGATCCATACTTGGTCATATTTTGTTCAACATATATATTAACTGCTTGTTTTCTTTAACAACCAGTGAAAACGTTATTGGCCTCGCAGATGATACTGCTATTTCATATAGGGCAGATAATTGGGAAGACCTAAAACAGAAAGCGAAGATAAACTTTTTAGAAATAAAAAAATGGATAAACTTTAAAATGTTAACTGTTATTTAAAAATGTTATACTTCGAATTAGTAGAAAGTCATCTTCGTTATGGAATCATTGCGAGGGGTGCAGCACTCAAAACTCACCAGTATGCTCTTGAAGTAATCCAAAAAATGTTTTTAAAATGAATTTTGTCTAAAAACTCGAGGTATTCGTCAGATCAATTATATGCTGAAATAAAAATAATGGACATAAGACAACACTACCGCTTGTGTTTGTTTGTTAGATTTTACCTTCATAAACAACAAGCTCCACTTCCATCTCATCAATATAATACTCGCCACAAACATTAGGTACTTTGTTTCTCCATTTATGAACAAATCTTGTACTTCTTATCTGTATGTAGCACCAAAATTATATAACACTATAGTAGAAACTATTAAAACTATTAGTAGTATTTGCGGCTTTAAAAGACAGCTAAAACACTTGATTAATAACACTAAAAGGTCTATTGTTAATAATTGTTTTGAAAACTAAATAATTATAAAAAAACATCGATAGTAATCTAGTTGTTTAACTCTATGTTCTAGATATCTATCACTCGCGGTCCATCTTGAGAATCAATGATTACATCTAATAATCTTGTTGACGGATAATGAGCATATTCCTGATATCTTGCATAACCGAGGTACCAAATAACAGAAGCCACGTGAACACAAGTTCCCATTGTTCTTGCACCGGCTTGACAAGTGCAATAGTAACCTGTTATAGGATATAGATGGCGCCAGCCGGACTTATATGTGCCCCAAGTATAGTCTTTTACAGTCTGCAGATTCATACGCGGAAACTGTGGTACCACATCCCTTGTCAGCTCCACCCATTCACCACGTCTTTGTCCCAAGTTTTGTTGTTGTACTAATTCTAGTACCTCGTTCCTCTCGTGAGATTTTCGCAACATTTCTCTAGCGTCGGTAGCGTCGGGCATAATTATAGGGTGATATCTATTGATAATCGCCCCACAGATCAAGAGAAAGTCTCGTATGTTGGGAATGTGTGCATATATTATGCGGTTCATACCCCATGGTACGGGGTAAGATGGTTTTTAACATGTTCCTTTTTAATAATTCATGTTAGAAAGATCCGTCAACAAGATTATTAGATTGAAGGTGGACCGCGAGTGATAGATGTCTAGATTATAGAACATAGAGTTAAATACATGTTACTTTAATAGGGGCACTATGAAAATGAGCTGAAATAAGCATCGTTGTTATTTCGCTGATGGCAAGATGGTTTTTCGTATGTTCCTTTTTAATCCTTCATTTTAAACAAATATGACGAGTTGATCTCCCAAAGACTACGCCAAATTGTAGTTAGATTAATAACACATGTGCTATAAATAAATAAGAATAATAAACATAATGATTATGCTGCATTTTGGCTCTATGCGAGTCGTGGAACCCTTGTAGGGGTATAAAAGAGTAGGGATTAGATGAGATAACGACAAGTGACGCTTGTGCTGGACATATTAATTGTTAAGCGTTCTCTTACAAAAAATATTTCTCCATTGAACATTTATTTAGTTTTTTAATTTATTTCAAGGTGACTGGCTGTGTTTAACCCTGTTAATGAAACGCCCATGTCGGACATAGTCATGGTAACAAAAAAGTGATTGAAAAATGGAAAATGTAATGTCAATAAAAAATAAATTCTTAAGTAATAGTTTAGAAATCAAAATAAAATCTTCTAAAAGACGCTAAATGTGTGCGTGTGTGTGTATCTGGGTGTGTATGACATATATCCATCATATAAACCATAAACGTAAAGAGGTGAACGCCTAACTTGCCGATAAATGCCCATATATCGAGTTCCCCCTAATCATTTTAAATTCGCGCTAGCTCGAAATCTGTACATAGGATTGAGTTGGGCCCGTGAACACTTTTGATCGAGATGGGATGAAGAATAAATTTCCGAAGTTTGAGAGAAATCCACCGAAAGCCATTTTCCTATCAAAAACTGCGGGGTCCTTTTAGTTGGGACACCCTGTAGGAGTTATAATGAAGAAAAGAAAAAAATATAAACAAAACTGCTGACCGATAAGCACTTGTTTCGGTGACGACAATAAGTAATGTTTTGGAAAACATTAAGAATAAAAATGACATAATATTTACATAAAATAACATATAGAAGTAAAAGTGATATATAAAATTAAAATTAAAATGGACCAGGGAAACTACGTATAGTTAGATAAATTTTAGATGCACTATAGGTCAAAGTAAGTGGCAATACGCCAACCCAGCAACGCTCAAAGTGACATCTTGTGGCGCGGCCCGTAAGTTAATAGTTGCTTGTTTGCCTAAAATTCCGTTAGAGTGCCGCTCGTGTCAAGCGAAATCGAAATTGGCAGGCGTATATTTGTTAAATTCACATTTTCTCTAGTGATTGCCAGATCGCCAATGATTCCGGATTTTTACAATTAATAGAACCGGGGGATGAGTTCATGGCCGATAAGGGTTAACATAATAGGGTGCCCTAAGGTACACCACATTCAACGGTTTCATAATTGCTGGTAGTATCGTCTATTCTCTATTGTCGCTTTATAGTCAAAACTGCCTAAATAAATCGCACATGTTCCCAAGAACAAACACATTAAAAATGTCACACTGCACCAGCGTCTGGACTTCAACAACTACTCCTTGGGCTATATGCCCCACCAGGTATTGAATTACGAAAGTCCAGACGTGGTTTGGTGCCCGATCAAGTCGGTTCTTTAAACCAAAAACATCGATTTTGTTATTAAGGGAGCTTGCCATTCATAGACCGGTTTCGGAATTATTGTTCCTCATCAGTAAGAAGCTCGACATCCTATCCCTAAAGGATGTTCTGTTGGAATTTTTATCGACACCATTGTAAAATCAAATAACTAAGCAGCACTGTAATGAGTCTCAGCACTAGGATTTCTGTGGTTTCCCTAGGCCACTGCACACCAAAATTGGTAACTCTTAAACGGGACAACAGGGGGCCACAGCCTTCTCCCAAAACCAAAACTCACACAGCTAGTAGGGACATTTATTGTAAACATTTAAACTTTTTTTTCTCTTTCAGGCCCCGAAAAGGACGATTTCCTATAGTAGGGCACTAGGATAACAAACCCAAACAATTGTAACAAATGATGTAAAATTTATCATATTAATAAACATATTTAAAATTGAAAAATTGATTTTTGTACCAAACCACGCCTGGACTTTCGTAATTCAATACCTGGTGGGGCATATAGCCCAAGGAGTAGTTGTTGAAGTCCAGACGCTGGTGCAGTGTAGGACATTTTCAATGTCCTTGTTCTTGGGAACATGTGTGAGTTATTTCACATTCTTAGGCAGTTCAAAAAATTCCACCTCGTGTAGTTTTCTATAGTTTTGCAAGCTTTGATTTTGTTATGAAAGTGAAGATGGCGTTGGACTCTCCTCGTTCGTGATACACTTTCTCTAACGCAAACACTTTTATCAATAACGAGGCGAGTCGAATTCATTCTCAGACATCCTTTAGGGTTAGGATGTCGAGTTAGCCTGCTTCTTACTGATGAGGAACAATAATTCCGAAACCGGTCTAAGAATGGCAAGCTCCTTTAATAAGTTTTTGGTTTAAAGCCCCGATTTGGTCGGGCACCAAACCAAGTCTGGACTTTCGTAATTCAATACCTGGTGGGGCATATAGCCCAAGGAGTAGTTGTTGAAGTCCAGACGCTTTGGAATTTTTATGGTTCAAAAAATTCCACCTCGTGTAGTTATAGTCAAAAGATCTTGCTCCTGAATCCGCAAGCTATGAAGCTGATGATCGTTGGAAGCAGTGACCCGTATATTGAGCAGGATCAGGTAATTTTAGAACGCAACGTTTTTGGTACCATTGTGAAAGTATTTATGCCAACAGGCTTATGGATGCGCCGTTCCTATATCCAACGAATGGTATGACGAGGACGCAGTTGAAAATAGTGCCGAATAATTTGGACCATATTTAGTCCCTTGATGCCTCCAGAAGTTGCAGGAAATGTCATTAAAACCTATTGAAGGTAATGGGAATATATTTTAAAATTTTTTCGGAAAATTCAGGTTGTCCTGATAGCAACCTGTTAAAATCAAGGCATCTGATTGGTTTAAAACAACAGGTATAACATTTTTTTTCTTTAAAGGCAGTCATAGATAAAACGTTTATGTAAAGTACATGCATAATTATAATAAACAAATATAGGTACCTAAAAAAGAAATTTGTTTTTCTGTGTGATTGGAAAAATATATATGTTCAAATATTGTATCCTGTGCTCGATAAAATATACGCTTGAGTTGGCAAACCCTGTATGTCTTGTCGTGCGGATATATATCTCTCTGGTTCTCGTATATTATCACTTGATTCGCCTGTGGCACAGTTTACCTACTGATTCTGGTGTTCGTTTTATAGAACTAGGTCAAACATCTCTAGTATAACATTTTTCGCTTAAATGGCACATCACCCAATTTAGGACTTAGAGCGTTCGATCCGGGGCTTTTTCCAATTTAATTTTCAAAGATGAGATGTTGACGTATGGAATTTTTATTACTCTGAGGTTTATTTAAAGTGCACGAGATTTCTTGATTTACGGCTAGTAGGATTTCTAATGTTTACTTTTCATGACTAGCTAGAAAAAAAAAACTACGAAAGAAAAACAAAAATGTAATTTTCTTCAATAGCGCATTTAGAATATGGTTCTCGAAGCAACTCAAAGGGCATTGGGACAAGAAAGAAGTTTAAAAATAAGTTTATTGCTTATTTCTGTAGTTCATAGTGATTGTTTATTTTAAATGTTCTTCTTTTTGGATAATAAAACCACTTTTTTAATATAAAAATGTTTTTAATATGACGTTTCGACTTTTCTAAAGTCGTTTTCAAAAATTGGCATAACAAAAAATAATAATTAATTTACTGTAGACTATAGAAACCAGATCAATGGTATAATAAAACAACATGGGACAACGGAATAGATTTTTAAATTTAAGATATATCGAAATCTGTTGTCAACATATTTTTTGTGACCTTTCTAGGAACAATTTTAAAAGGAAGTTTTTTATCAGGGTTTTTTTCTGGTAACTGGGCAACTGTTATACAGGGTGTCCCTTTGGTAACCGGAAATATTTTAAAGGTAGATAGAGGTCACAAAGGCGATTCTAAATAACCCATAGGTATATGGGTCTCTTGGCTTCTATAACCGAGTTACTGGGTGTTTTATCAATTATGCATAATTATTCATTTGGCCAGAACTTTTGAATCACTTAGTGTATCTTTTCCATTTTTGGCATACAGATTACACTTCTCACGAATAATGTACTAAAATATTGAGAGATATTAAAATCCAGGTTCGGCTTTAGGAAAAATTGAAACATATTAAAAATATCAAAACAACACACTGTATAACACAATTTTAATATTTCCATTTTAGATTTGAATAGAGGGGAAAAAACTGAATTGAAACAAGTTGTTGTTTTTATCCCGCCACCGATTCGAATTGGAAAATTTTGAAACTGAAAGTAAAATTTTCATTTAATTTAGAAAAAACATATTATGAAAGTAATTTTTTCTTTAACAATTTTAAAAATTCACTTCGCGTCATTTACCTATTTCTTGTTTATTTGGCTTAAAATAATTTTACACTGTACTGGTGTACCTGCAGGCCCGTACTTAGGGGAAAATATTCAAATAGGTATTTATTTTTTAAACGCCCAGTATAAAGTAAAGCGGGACAATAAACGCTTATAGTAACTAACAAACATTTATTAATAATTAACGAAATTGCTCAAAATGTCCACTATTTTGTTTTATGCACTTTCTTTCTAATTTCAATATCCCCGAACATATAGGCTCCTATAGTAACAAAATCAAAGTTGTCGGTTTAAGTCCCGAAACGGTTCGGGTTCTAACCGCGTCTGGATTTCTGTAATTCAATACCTGTTGGAGCATATAGCCAAGGAGTAGTTGATTGAAGTCCAGACGCTGGTGCAGTGTGTGACATTTTCTAATGTAATTCTTGGGAGCTGTGATTTTAACTTATTTCACATCATTTGTGCAATTGTATTTATCATTAAAAAAAGATAATTTATCGATTGCGCAAGTTTTTTTTTTCTTTTTTTCGTTCCAGTTGTCTTATGATGTAGGTATATCTAAAGATTTACTAAATTTTATAACGAACTACCCTTCTAGATAAAAATTCGTTTCTACTTGACCGAGACATATTCCAAATTCTGTTTTAACGGTTTAATAGGCATCCCCACTCTAATTTTTTTATACTTGAATACATTTTTTTTTTTTTTTTTTTTGACAATTTATTGACAATTTACAATCTACTTCATTAGTGAGTATTAAGTAAATATGCTGAATGTTTCCGGCTTGAAAGTGAAATACCCAGTGGTATTTCTACTTAAATAGCAGAGGACTTCATCAGTCTTCCGGCAGATCTTCAGGCCAGGATTTTCTTAATCTTCTGTTGGCTGGTCCAGTTCGATATAACGATTCTATCAGATCGTGTTGGTGTCCTAGAAGTCTTTTCTGGTAGTTGGTAGATGCAGTTCTTATTTCTTCTGTTATAAATGGAATCTTTAGATCGTCGTGCAGTGTTTGGTTACTAATATACCATGGTGAGTTGACAATTGATCGAAGAGTTTTGGACTGAAACCGCTGCATAACTTTTAATCTAGTTGGTTTAGCACATCCCCATAGTTGTACTCCGTATGACCAAATGGGTTTTAGTATTGATTTGTACAACAGTATTTTGTTCTCCACTGACAGTTTGGATTTTCTTCCCATCATCCAGTACATCTGTCTAAACTTGATGTCTAGTTGTCTTCTTTTTGCTTGTATATGTCTTTCCCATGTTAATCTTTGGTCCAAATGCAGGCCTAAGTATTTGACTTCTGTTTTGACTGGTACTGGGACGCCGTCAATTGTGACAGAAGGACAGATATTCCTGCGGTTTGTGAATGTGACTTGCACCGACTTGGATTGGTTTGTTTTAATTCTCCATTTTTTGTACCAGGTGTTGAGTTGGTCTAGGTGATTTTGCATGTTGATTGAGGAAGTAACAGGGTTGAGATGCGTAGAGAGTATGGAAACATCGTCTGCAAACGCAGCAATTACGGTACTGTCTGTTTCCGGCAGGTCACTGGTATATAGGAGATATAGGAGAGGGCCTAGCACACTGCCCTGTGGTACTCCAGATTCTATGGGATAATATTCTGATATGGCATCGTTGTACTTGTTTGAGAAGTTTCTTTCAGTTAGGTAGGACTTTAAAAGCACGTAATAGTTATTATTTAGTAAATTTTTGAGCTTGAACAGCAGTCCATTATGCCACACCTTGTCAAAGGCCTGTGAGACATCTAAGAAAACTCCATTACAATATTGCTTCTCTTCTAGAGCTTTGCCTATGGTATTGACTATTCTGTGAGCCTGGTGTATCGTTGACATCTCTTCTCGAAATCCAAACTGGTAATCTGGTAGGATACTGTTCAGTTGGTGGTCTTCTTGAATTCTTTTGAGCAGGAGTCTTTCAAAGATTTTACTAGGGACTGGTAGTAGGCTGATTGGTCTATAAGATGAAGTTTCGTGTGCTGGTTTTCCGGTTTTGTGGATCATTATTATATGTGCATATTTCCATATGATTGGAAAGTAGCATATACTTAGCATACGGTTGTAAATTGTGGTGAGTAAGACGACAGCTTTCTTTGGTAATTTTTTAAGAATTTCTGCAGTTATTAGGTCGTAGCCAGGCGCTTTCCGATTGTTCAATTTCTGTATTTCCTCCTTTACTTCTGTGGGACTTACAGGTCTTATAGGTGGAGACATCTGGCAGGGTATATCTAGAAATTCTTCAATTTCATTGTACATGAAGCCTGGTGTTCCGTCTGGAGTTTTAAAGACATTTGTGAGGTGGATAGCAAATGCGTTCGCTTTTTCTTTGTTAGATCGGGCCCATTCATTGTTGCTGGTTCTTATTGGTGTTACGGGTGGAGTAGGTCTCTTGAATTTTTTTGTTGCTTGCCAAAGACTATGGTCGTTGCTTGATAAGTTTTTAATATATCTTTCAAAAGTTGAATTTTGAGTGTCTTTTAATGTTGTGGATAATTGTCTTGATAATCTTCTGTACTGGTGTAAGTCGTTAACGTTTCGTGTTCGTTGCCATTTACCTCTTGCTCGTCTTTTTTCAGCTATGAGTTGTCGAATATGTAGGGGAGTAGTCGTAGGATTTGCATATTGTCTTTCATCTTGAGGTGTTGCATACCACGCAGCTTGCTGTATTGTTGTGGTAAAATATTGTGTGGCTTCGTCTATATCTTTTGGTTCTTTTATGCGCATGTTGAGATTTAGGTTTTCTACGATATATGCCTCAAAGTACTGCCAGTTGGTACGTTTAGATGTTAGTGTGGGATGCATATGTTTGTTTAAGACTGTGGTGCATAGGTTTGCAACGACTGGTGTGTGATCTGATGATAATTCATAGAGTGATTCAACGAGACAGTTTTGCACTGGAATACCTTTCACGACAAAGAAGTCAAGAAGATCTGGTAGTTTTCGTGGGTCTGTTGGCCAGTATGTGGGTTCCCCATTCGTAAGATGGTTATAGTTTTCATCTGTAATAGCTCGAAGAAGGTTGCGGCCTTTGGTAGTGATGAGCCTTGAACCCCAGTGGGTGTGCTTTGAGTTCCAGTCCCCTCCGGTTATGAATCTATTTCCAAGTGTGCCGAAGAAATGCTTGTAGGTGTCCGTATTTATTGTGTGGCGTGGTGGACAGTACACAGAAGTAGCAGTAAAGTTCCATTTGTTAGTGTTAACTTGTATACTTGCAGCTTGAATAGCATCAGTTTGATATTTTTCCAGTTCATAGTGTGAGATTGAGCTTCTGATGATGACCGCTGATCCGCCGTGTGCCGTTCCATCAGGGTGAGTAGTGTGGTATATAAAATAATGTGGTATTGAGAAGACAGTTAAATCAGTAAAGTGTGTCTCAGAGACAAGTAGAATGTCAATTTTATTGATGTCTAGGAAAGTAATGACTTCTTGTTTGTGATTAACAAGTCCATTGGCATTCCACGTTGCTATTCTGAGAATTTTAGCCATTATGGATTCAGTTTGTTAATGACAGACGTTAGCAGATTTAAAATCATACTATTTTGGTTGATTAACTGCGTAAACATATTTTTGAATTCTTCGAAAAATTTTGATAGCTGGTCGCCTGTTTGACTACTAGGTTGGGGTTGGTCATTGTGGTTTTTGTTTTGGACTATTTGAGCGTAGGTTGAATTATGGTGTATAGGTGTGGTTGTTTGTCTTTGGTTGTTGGTTCTAGTATGGCTTCTTTGTGTTAATTCCTTATAGACAATGCAGCCTCGGTAGTTTGCCGGATGCTCACCATTACATAGTGCACATTTTGCTGGGGTATTTCTTGGTTTTTGACAAGTTTTCGTGTCATGTTGAGCTCCACATTTCACGCAGTTGTATGTTTTAAAGCAGTAAGTTTTGGAGTGTCCGTATTCTTGACATCGCGTACACTGTATTATTCCATTTTTTTTCCTAGGAGGCTCTACAATGATCTTTGTGTTATAGATGTAGTTTAGTTCGTATATTTTTTTGTTATTTGGCTGTGGTTCTAAGTCTATGAAAAACATTGAAAGTGGTTCTTTTGTTACTCTGTGCTTAATATTCATTATGTTGCGTACTTTGTGGCCTGATTTGGTTAATTCTGTTTTGATTTCTTCTATTGGAACAGAGTGGTGTAAGTTTCTGAAGACTACCCTGTACGCTCGTTCCTCCTTTAGTTGGTATGTGTGATGAATTATGCCTTCTTCTCTTAGGTATTTCGCTAGTTCTCTATAGGTTTCGATTGTGTGACAACTGATTTTAACAGTTTCATTTGCAAGTGCTTTTGTATAGTATGTCTCTTGTTCAGTAATATCCGTTAGTTTATTAATCATAGCTTTAAAGTCTTTCACTCCGTATATAAATATTGGAGGTGGCTTTGGGATTTTAGGTTCGTTTAAGTTGTTTTCATTTTGTCTGTTTTCTGTTTCGTTTGTTTTATCTGTTTCTAAAGGTGAATATCGATTTTTTGTTGTTGTTTCGGATGTGCCAGGCTTTGGGGAGAGGTTAGTAGTGTTATGGAATCGTTTGCGTTTTTTTACTGACTGCCATTCGTGCTTAGTAGT
This sequence comes from Crepidodera aurea, assembly GCA_949320105.2. Taxonomy (NCBI): domain Eukaryota; kingdom Metazoa; phylum Arthropoda; class Insecta; order Coleoptera; family Chrysomelidae; genus Crepidodera; species Crepidodera aurea. The sequence goes on from OX439477.1 coordinate 4,337,801, forward strand.
TATATTATCTTCGGTATCACTAATTGTTTCATCATCATCTGTTATGAAATTTTGTCTATTATACTTGAATACATCACTTAAATTCCTTTAAAAAAAGTCATAAGCCGATAATAATACTGGTATCTGATGATGCTGACGTTGTTAGCGAAACGTACGTCATTGTCTAGATTAACTGAAAAATCGATTATGATAAAATTGTTTTTTGGTTTTTTGCATTTTTAACAATATTTTTTCATACCATGTTAAAGCCGAGGTTTTAACGAAGAAAATGAGCACTGATAAAGTTAAAAAATTGAAAATTTGTTAGTGAACTTTTTCGATTCAAAAATAGGCTTTTTTCTTAATTTAAATTCGTATAAAATCGAAAATATATATTTTGCTTTGACAATTTAATTCATGTATAAAAAATCCCATAAGCCGCGTGATTTTGTCATTATGACAGCGAAAAAAGTTTGACCTAACTTTTCCAGCGACAATAACGGAACCTAACATTTGAAAGCATGACAATCAGCATTATAAACAAATTCTTGATGACGTTATGTTAATTTTTCTCAAACTTGCGTTGTCGGAAAAGTTTTCATTTGTGGAAATGTCGCGATTTGGAGAGTCTTCGAGTGGAGAAATTGAAAAAGTCATCAATGATAATGTACCTCGCAATACTGTGAATTCAATTACATCAATTTGGCAAAAATTTGCGATGTTTTGTTTGGAAAAAAAATATGAACTCATTGCAGAAACTTCCACTGAAGAGTTAGCTTCTATTTTATGTGACTGGGCATTCAACATGAAGAAGAACAATGGAGAAGATTATAAAGAGAGTGAAGTCAAGACGATTTGGAACGCTTCAGCAAAAATGTTACAAGAGAAGTACTTTAAAGATTATAAAAGAATTTTTAATCCGTTCACGGACATACAGTTTAAGAAAGCGAGAAATGCACGGCTACACAAAACGCAAAATTTTACAAGCAATCCCAGAAAAAAGGAAGGTGAGTTCTGATGCTCTCACAACACGAGAAATTTTTGAAATGGCACTGTCCTGGAGTGAAGAAGAACCTGTAAGCCTCCAAAGAAAATTTTATCACATTGCTGCGTATGAATTGGCTTGGAGAGGTGGAGAAGCAGCAAATTGTAAGGTATTCTATTTTAAAATCGAGACAGACAACCGTGTAAGAGAGACCGGAAGAGTTGAATATAACCCAGTGTTTTCGAAGAGAGCACAAGGGGGAAATCTGAAGTTGGCCGACAGTAAATGGTTGGTAGCAAACACTGCAGAAGATTGTGTTTGTCCAGTAAGGTTGTTTAAACAAATTATGGGAAGACGGGGAAACCATGAAAACCATGAAAATTACGAACCATTCTAATCGAGCTGCCGCCGTAACTGAATTGTCCAGGAGTGGTAAAGGCGAACAAAAACTTGTGAAAATTACGAGACGTAGCAACACATCGTCATTAAAACCGTACCTTCAGTTAGATGAAGAACATCATAGAGAAATCATTGGTTCCATCCAGGAAACAGTTACTACCACCGCTCAAAATACTAGCATGCAGCAAAATATTATGTAATAACCCCCTATGGATTAAAGGTTATTTTTACCAAAGCGTGTCTATCAAATTTACGAGCGGTCTAAAAAGGCTTACTGGTTTTTTACCAAGATCAAATCTGTCCAAAATGGGCGTGATTCGCCGTGGCTAAATATAGCACGGATTACTTAAATCTCAACGGGAAGTGTCAAAAATTCTCAGGGTTAATCTGATCTTAGCAAATAACTTGTGAAATGGGGCTGGGGATTTATTCAAATAAAATGCAAGATTAAACTTTAAGCAAATGTATTAAAACTAAAAAAAAACGATTAACAAGCAAAACTGACAAAAGTTACAAAGAAAGATAATGAACTATTTCTAAAGCAAAATTATAACTTGACCATGCGTCATAAGATTTAACAACAAGACAAAATACTGATAGCTACAATGAACGACAAATACGGAAATGAAATAAGCTCTAATTATCAAAAATGTAACTTAGACCACAAAATTGGTCGGCTTTAAGCTCCCAGACTAATATTTATCTAACTATCAAAAGACAGATCAAATCTATTGTCTGTAAAACTAAGGCCACTTAAATTCTGAATAATTGCAAAGACAAAACAAAAAATTATATAAATCTGTCTGTCACAAGACAAGACTTTCCCAAACTTACAGCCTACGGCTTTTACTAATTAGACAGGGTCGCTAAATGCAATGAGCACTGGAAAAATCTGAACTACCAAACAAATCGACACTTTATGAAATTCAGTGGTTAGTATAAAATTAAAATAATCAATCTTACTCCCTTTCGGTTATCCCAAATAGTACTACGGGCTGGCTGGATTGCAACACTTTGGTCGCGAAAACGAACCACCCGGTTTTCCGCGAAAACCCACAAAGAAAACTCAAAACAAAAAAATGTACTTTGACCCAGAATTAAACGAAAAACAATGATTGCCCAAAAAAAACGCGCCCTTAAGCCCGGCTTTAAGGTAGCCCCTACAAATTTTAAAACGCGGTTTGGGAACCAATGATGGCGTCCTAAAGCCACGAGTGAGTTCCCACTTACTGACTCTTCCGTAAAAATTTAGTTTTTCTGAAAATCTCCGACCCTTCTTCAAATGTGCTACATTTGATTTGTTTAATTTTGTCATCCAATCAGAAAGCTGCTTTTTTAGTTTTAATCATGGCCGAAATGTCTGTTTCTCACTTGAATCTCGATTCTTTACTCAGCAAATTCTGGGAACATTGTACCTTCGCGATCGTTTGTTTTTGAAATATTAAACTTGTTTTCCGCTAGAATAAAAAAATAAAATGTGTTGCAATTGTTTTCATACTCGTTGCAAAGAGTTTGTAACTAAAATTCTGTTGTGAAATATTTGCTTGGTAATGAAAAATCGCACCTAGTTTTCTAACAATTTCATTGTAAGTTAAATAAATTTAGTTATACCGGGTGTCTCAAATAAAATCTAAAATCCATGCTATTACAATTAACAAAAGACACGAAAGTTCTGAAATTCAAGCTATTTTTAATAATTGTGTTTTTAACAATTGTACTTTTCAGGTAAATTAAATAAACTAATTTACATCTCATTTTTTAATTTATTGATTTACATATTCATTAAATTGTCTTACCGAATTACACCCTAGCTTTTTTTTTTGAGTCGAAGGAAACTTGACATTTATAATTCGAATTTTGTTGCCATTAGGTAATTCAACTCAAAAAACTGCCAGAAAAAATTACTCGTCCTACGGACTCGTAATTTTTTCGTTAAATTGCCAGGAAACAAAATTCTTATTGATACATGTCAAGTTTACTTCTACAAAAAAAAGCTCTCGTGTAAGTGAAAAAATTACAGTTTATTTAAAACACAAAAAGAACGTTTTCACCAAGTTTCATAAAAAAAATTATTTTTGAGGTAGATAAAAATTAAAAACGGAAAAAAAGGTTTTTATCGTTTTCTCGATAATTTTGAGGTTATGTTGAAAACTAATAAATACAAAATTATTATATTTTTTAATTATCTACAACTTTTACGTTAAACTTTTTCCGATAGGATGCATATTTCAGCTACAAATGATAAAAAACCAATATCCAACCCTCAAGCTGTATATTTAGCTACCACCAACCCCTTCCGGAACGTTTAATTTGTCCAATTTATTTTTTTTAATTTACTTATAATGTATCCTAAATTTTCCGACCATTCACATACTGCTAAGAATTTTTTATGAATTCGGGTATTTAAAATCGGTTTGGCCCTGGTCTATCTGCTGGTCAAGAATTATTATTATTTTTAAACAATTTTCCAGACAATTTCCTTTTTAATTTACCAGTTAAAATTTGAAACAAAGAGATCCAAAAGCCTGTAAAATAAATCTGTCATTATTTCTAATTGCCTGTTGACCTATCACCGAGACTCCCCCTCCCCCCACTTCCGCCGTTCCCGCGGACATAAACAACTGCAGGTAAGGATCCGAAAGAATTGCACTAACCTGGTAATCTAAGAAGTTGCCGTATCCCATGTGATCGCAGGGACAGGGGCAGCTTTGGATGTGTTGTCTGAGCTCCGGATCGAGGGACGACAACCACGGCCGGGGGCGCCCTCCACTCACTGTCACCATTGAAGCCTCGCATTTTACCGCTGTGGCTGCATTGATCACCTCGTGCCACCTGCACCCCGACTGGATGCTACTCGGTCATGGGTGGCCGTGCGAGCGGCCCTTGGCCCTTTTGCTTTGCCGCCTTTCGCTTCGTCGCTGACTGGCGTGCCTGGAGACGGTCCGATCAAGGTTGTGTGGAAGAGGTTGGATCATTTCCGATATACTGGAATTCACCTATGACGTCATTGGATGCATTTGCTACAAGTTATTCAATATACAAAAAAAAAATGCTTGAAAGAAAAGTGTAGCTACGATTTAATTATGTTAAAATGCCTTTTAAAACGCATTGGTGTGCAATAAAATATCAGGAAAAATTTGTTGTCCTTCTTCTAGTTTACTTTTCGTAAAAGATTGCCGTACTTGTCACTGTTGGCCGGTGCGGCTCCTGCATGGGTAGGTTTACTCTGGCCGACAGTTGCCCCTCTTATTGTTTTTACATTTGCCCTTAAAATTGCGTGTTTAAGACAACAAAATATAAAAATATAAAAATTACAGCTTAAAAATAATATATTGACGTGAAATAATCAAGTTTTTAATAAATTAAATCAAACACCCTGTGCTAGTTCAAAATAATTACTCGACATCAAGTTTTTAATAAAATTAATCAAACACCCTGTACATAGCTTAGATAGATTTCAATCCTGGGGGAGTCCATCGTTGTTGATGATGGTGTTGTGAAGTTTTTCTGGGTTTTCCCACAACTGTAAAGCAAATCATCATCAGTAAGTAGCCCCAGAATATTAAGTAATTAGAGTTAAATAAGTTACTCAATTAATTAAGTAAATCACAAAGTTGTACATCAAAGTTTATTAGGCTATACCAGTGGCGTAGACAAGGAGCCCCCCCCCCCCCAAACTTCTATAAGTTTATAAGAAAATGTGGTAACTATATAAATCATAATTATTTTACTTTTTTGAGCCAGTGATTAAGTTATATTCAGATGATTTACAAATAATATACACGGTTATTCTACGCAGTGAATGGGATATTTGGACAGTGAAATGCCAAAAAGTAGATTCGTGACTTCCTCAAAGTGCAGTCGATACTTTAAATGTAGCAGATCCTTGTTTGTTTCCGAACATTTTTACGCTATTCCAAATTTTAGCCGTTTTACCCGTTACCACTGCCTCGGTAGAAGGAACTGAACGAAGTTTCTCAACGATGAAAAGACTGAAATCATATTTTCGGAATAATACATCTACCAATTGATTAACAGGCCAAGCTTTGATGTCAGACAAACTCGCAGAATTGCCTTTGAATAATGCTCATTCAAAGTTAAATCTTATATTAATAATTAGTTGTCTTTTAACCTTATCTTAATAATTAACAAATTGTTGTTAAATAAAATAATGTATTTAAATAGTCTACATTGTATACAGGGTGACCCAGAGTTAAACGTTCAGGATCGGGTTTTCAGAAAAAAATAAGATTTTAATTCTTTCCTCAAAAACTAAGCGAGATACGAATAAAATTGAAGAAGCAAAAAATTTGTGTGTTCAACTGTTTAATCCAAGAAAAGTAACAAACATATAAAAAAACAGTGGCGTACAATGATTTGTCCCAATATCAATTAAATTACCTTGTGGAACGTCAATGGAATTAATAATTTAATTATAATAATATTTAAATTATTGCCGCAAATAAGCGTGTTTTATCAAAATCAACCAAATTGTTTTTTGAGCAATTCATAAAAAAACTCTTTTGTTCTAAAATCAAAACAAGTTAGGATCCAGGATTATGGGAATAAAAAATCTTATTTTGAACGTTTGACGGTTTAACCCTGGGTCACCCTGTGTGTTTACCCTATCCCTGCTGAAAAAAGTATTTATAGTAAGTATTATCTAGATAGTGGACCCCCTCCGAAAAAAATTCCTGGCTACGCCACTGCGCTGTACTATAAAAAGTGTAAACAGACTTGTGGAAAACAAGACCAACAAAGGAATGGGGCATTTAATTTGCCCTTTCTTCACAACGAGACAGAAAATCTTCCATGAACTAAGCAGTCAAATTGAAACTTTTCCCAGGACAACAGAATTTGTTCGTTTAGCCTGAAATAAGAATAAACAATGTGTGTACCCGAAACATAAGTGAAAAATAAAAGTATTTTATTAATAATTAATTGTTATACGTACCATAAAAGTTATTTTTGATTATAATTCTAATTTGTGTGGAAATATTTACTTTTAAACATCTTACAACAATAACAATAACCTCAAATGAAATGAAATGTCACTTAATTGAAATTAGACAGCAATACTACATTAGTCAAAGACACAACCAATGTGCCAGCCCAACATCAGCTGGCGCGACGCGAGCGCCGCTCTACCGGTCGGGAAAAACAATAATTGTGTGTCGATTTAAATCGATCGTTTAAATTTAATTGAAAAACTCGCTTATTTATTGTTATTAACCATCCACAATGTCGGTTTTGCTAAGATGGGGGTTCAAGCCGGTAAATTTAACAATTTTTCGAAAGAAAACCCTCACTAAAGGCAAGTCGTCGAAAGCCATCATGTTTCCGGCGCCTACGAGTTAAAAACTGATGGATCATCTGAGATTATAGGAACTGTTTTGCGAGAAACCCCTGGTGCACTAAGCACTAAAACGAAAACAAACCTTTTCAAGCCGACAATCGAGGTATGTATATAGTTATTATAATGATTGTATAAGTTAACAGATAATGACAAGTTAAAGAAACGTAAACGTCACTGATCGAGTACACAGGGTCGCCTTAAGGGTGTTATAAAAATAAGTAGTTATGTAATCGATTTCATAAAAAAATATAATTTTTGATTTTTTAATAATACTATTTTCATTGTAATATGTACAGCGTGTTTACTTCAGTTAACTACACCATATGGAAAACTTTTTTAAAATTAATTTTACGAAAAAAAGTTACTCTTTATAAAAAGTTCTGCATCCTGTAAAACCCATGATGAAATAATAAGACATTAACATTTCCAGATGTGTGTTTCTTCTGATCACTTGGTGGAAAATGTTATGCTAAGCAACATAGTGTTAGCAGAGGAAAGATGCAGCGCTGGACCAACATCAAATTACCAGTGTTGGCCCATATTAGTCGGGAAAGTTATGGTCCGGCATCGGTCAGCCGACATGGTCAGTATCCCGTCACTGATGGCAGCCGGCCATCAGTTGCCATGCACTTTACTATTTGTTGGGTCTATAAGTTCAAATATATTCGGATGTATTTTTGATAATTTCTTGTTTAGGCCGTTATGCCAACAATCGAGCAAGTTTGTGGTTCTATGCTTTCGCCGTAGCATATCCACAATTTTTGCAGAATGGTATTGCACAACCATTGATCAACAAAATAAATTTTTGTACAAGTGTGTCATTAACAGAGTTTTCCATCCATCGTCTACGCTTTCGTATGGAATGTATGACAAAGCAGCGCACCTTCTTATATATGCATTCGGATTTCCTCATTTTCCTTGTATGCTTTAGTTAGACAAATCTCTTGAACTTTGCTTAAATTGTGTACAGAAACTTTTAAAGGTGCCAATTATTGTATTTCTAAAGTTTTAAGGAGCAAACGCTAATTTTTTGTCATTATCGCCATTTCCAAATAAAACGTGGTTAGTTATTTTATTTGGCAATGAAATATCTTCCCTGTTTTTAAATTTAACAACACCTAAAGCCTTGTGTCTCGCCCTCTACAGTCGGTCCTTTTTGGATTCAAATCCTGGAAATTTCAATCCAGAATTCATTACGGATACCATTTCCTCATCAAAAATTTTGTGAATTGACGTAGTTTCTTCACGAGTTCTTTGTTTGGCTTTATCGATTCTCACCTCTACTTCATTGTTTTACTGGAATAGAAACATAATTTTGAAAATATTTATATATGTTCTTAATTTCCTTTAACGTTGAAAAAATTTAAATTAAGTCACACAATGATATTAGTATTTCAAATGCACCAACCTCTCCTTTCGCTCATCTTGACGAAAACTTTTAGTTTCCATGGCAACCAATGGCTTGTTTCTCCACATCCATCTCTACAGCATCCCCAGCTGGAACCACGTGAACAGCGCAAGTGTGCTTATTCTGATCAGGTGTGCTTTGGATTGAAATCCTTTTAGTACGTTTGCAGCCGGATATAGAACGAGCTCTAAAGATGTGTAATGTCGAAATAAATTGAGCCTGGATGAGTTACAGTTCAATTAAACAATGGATTTTAGGGTAGTGTAAAGCGTTTTCTGATTTTAAAAAAGGTTAATAGTATATTAAAAACCGAAGTGGAAAATATGTCATTATGATTTGGAATGACATTTTCCACCAAGGTTTGTATACTATTTTATTCACAATCACAATTACATAATCTAAAATTAATTCAAATTCAATAATGTACAAAATATTTTAATATAGTTGTCGGTGCATTTGACATTGTTTTATATCACCACACGTCAGTTTTTTTAATAGAGGGAAGTAAATGTGAATGCTGAACACGATGGCGGTGGTTAGATGTCTATAAATTTGCCGCTCATATTAAAAAAATTCACCCTATTCGGGGGAGAGTATTGGCCGGTGGAGGGGTTGGTGGAGATCGGAAGCGATATCCAATACCTCCTTGAAGTTATATTAGTTACAAAAAATAAAAATAAACCTTATGCATCTGACAGTTTAACATTGAACGAATTAAATTTAACCAAAAAATAACAAGGAGGATTATATGTTGGGATTAAACTTTTTTTAATCTCTTGGCATTAAAAGTAATGCTTCAGTACTTACCTAAACTCAAAGATTAAAAAAAAGTTCATTCAAGAACTATCTTTAAAAGTCACTGTCTTCACTAAAACTACTGGTGTCACTATAATTGTCTTTTCTGAGGTTTATTATTATAGGTTCTATTAAATTTTCCACTGATATATCCACTTTCCTAAATTAATTTTCCACCTTTTTCCCCAATGTTCTCTATTTACATCTGAAACTGCCTTCAAAAACAAATTGTATTGTTTTGAGAAACATAACCTTTTAATAATTGTGACTAGATCAGTTCAATGGGATTTAACTCTGCGTCGTAAGGAGGCAATCTGAGAATTTTAATTCCTTTTTCTCGGCCCATCTCATCTAAGTATAATATATTTTTTGAATTTGTTTTTATGTTGCCTTGCTAATAATACTAATAATTCTGCCTTCAAGGATTTAGGAGGACTGATAATATTTTTAGAATGAAGCCGTTTTGAAATATATATTAATACAAAATTCCGAATCAATTAAAATACATACGATACGGCTACCAATAAATAAAGTCTGACTTATCTGTCAAAAGAACAGGTTCATTACAGTAAAAACCATGGAAACAAGACTAAATCTAGACAAAAACTATATTAGGCCGATCAGATGTATTAAAATTTAAATTTTAACTACAAATTAGCATTCTATCTCTTGAACCTGTACTACGTTCTGCAAATTAAATACTGCACTCCTTTCTTCTGTATAGTATAGTAGTAAAAAGGTTTGACTTTATTTAATTTGTGGCGTTTCAATCTGAAAGAATTCAATTTTAAATTTGCCGCTTTTTATCCATAATGACCTACACATTTTGACAACTACTGACACGCACATCTCTGGGTAAACGTTAAGAAAATGGGGCCCACTGGGATTTTCATGAAATTTTCACAGATGCTATAAAACATGATAAAATCAATATACTTAGCAATAGAAATTTTTGCGCGGAAAAATATTTTTCACATTTTTTTTATGAAAAAATATATGTTGGGATACTCACTCCCAAGACAAACAAATTCAGTGCGTTGAAACGTTTATTTAAGATATTTTTCCAGTACAAACGCATACATAACTTTTCTACAAATGCCCAAGTAGCAATTTATAACCAGAATAAACCTGAAAAGTATAAAAAAGGAAAGGTTCATTTGACGGACATAAATAATTTGCTTGTCAAATGACAGCCATCTCATAAATTGAAATAAGTTGAAAATACAACGTTGCCAATTCAATTTCAGAAATCATGGGTTTAGGTAAATATTTATAGGAACGTTGAGTAACACTGTTAAAATGGACACTTGTCAAAATGTGACACCCGTCAAAACGTGACAACTGTTAAAATGTGATACATGTCAGAATGTAACAACTGTCAAAACGAACAAAACTGAAAATGAACAAATGTCAAAATATGACACCTGTCAGAATGTAACAAATGTCAAAATGTCACACGTATCGTACTTTTCTTTATTTATTACAAAGATCTAACCTAACCTAAAGCTAATCTTTTTTTTTTGGCGGGTGGAAATGCTTTATGCACATCGGGTAAAGGTTTTTCCCTTCCCCGATAGTGTGAGACTACCCCTTACGGCTACTATTTTATTATGCGGACAGTTTTAATATTTTAAGTTTTCATTATCATAGAGAGAGAGAGAGAGAGAGAGAGAGAGAGAGAGAGAGAGAGAGAAAAAGAATGAATGCTTGTACACGTGTACTATTAACACAGATTTCAATTTTTTATTTTACAAGAAACTTTAAAGAGACATTTAAAATTCTCTATTTTCATAGTATATTTTAAGGTTGATTGTGACTTTGTATTTTCCAAGAACAAATTGTAATGTAATGTACGAATGAACTATTTTTGTAACTAAAAAACTTTGATAAAATATGATATCAATCTCTGCCACACGTCGAGAGTCTGGTCACAGGTTTTTGTGGAGGTTTTTACCCAAGTATGAATATCAGGAATATCAGACCTATAATTTTCCTTCACTGCAGATCAATAAATAATAAAATCAATTGAACATAGAGTTTTTCTTATATAGTGATAAATAGAGTGAGCTGAGCGATCTTCTGTTGACGGGACCTGGGCCCTACACGCTGCTGTTGCCCGTCCCGGAAACGGGGCCTGTCCGCCGTGACTATTCGCGAAGATCAAGCGTCAGTAGATGTTGCCCTAAAAGGGTGAAATCCCCATAAACTATGCAACTTTTAATGCATTTAATTAACCTCTGTGACAAGTAGTTGCTAAACGTCAACAACAGCTGCAGAAAATTAACACTGACAGCTTTTTTAATTATCCCGCCTACTTTCAAGACAATCGCCAATCAACTTTTTATTTATCTCCCTTTCAGTAGTTCAAGTAGATGTCGCCCACTCCGTCATGTTATAAATATACTTAAATTATATACTAATTGGGCTGCTTAATGTAGATTTGAATATTAAGTGCGAAGCTCGGTGACCAGATATTATTATTCTATATACACAGGAAATATTCCTGATAAATTAACATTACCTTATTAGTGCTTTGCTTACCTGTTTTTCCTGTTCATACGACTCAAGTCACTTTAACTGGAAGCGGCCTATTAGATTGTAAGTACAGATTGTTCTCAGAGCGGTTTTTTCTTGTTATAATAACAATAGTTGCGTTTAAACAACAGGAATACATTTAACCGGAAATTTCCGGGATTCGTTTTTTTCAGTGTAATCTCAAATTTCAGCAGTAGGTATTAAATAAAAAAATATGACTAGATTTAGTGTATAATAAAAAGTACTCTCACTTCTCTAAACTACCACAATGAAAAGCTATTGTTCTATACATATAATTAAGTAAAAATATTTTTTGTTCCTTTCTCCATTTCTCTCTCCTCAAAAAAGCTATTTTCTGTACGACAATGCCTGGCATCTACTTAAGGCGGAAGCTCATCTCGCAAAGAGTACATTTCTAAGAAAAAAAAGCAATTTTCTGACACAATTCAGAGTTATCAAACATTCATGCAAGTGGTTTTTTTGAGTAGGACTTTAGTCTATTTATGGCCCGTTTTGCTTTAAGATTTTTATGTGGACCAGCAAGCTTACAGAAAGTCGATACGCAGAGTATACTGGGTGGCCTTAACTTTATAAGAAATCTGTGGAATGAGACCGACAAAACTTATAGGGTTATATGGACTGTCAATATGTAAAAAATATGTAAAAATGTGACTGAAGCTAGCCCACCACTTTTAGCCCACAACAAATCGGACCGTGGGTTAATTTATTACAAATTTACATTTACAATGAATTTATTACATATTTATTACAATCTGAAAAAAAATTATTACACCTCCCGTTTTCGAAATATGAGGTTGTGGGCCAGGTTTCTGTTGAAGCTAGCCTTACAAAACTGGATAAATCCGATATAAATGTACGTGGAAATTTATTACAAATATATTACAATCTGAAAAAAAATTATTATACCTCCCGTTTTCGAAATATAAGGGTGAGGAAGGTTTCGGCTCAAGATATGGGCGAACGTTGGATTCAAATGAATATATTTATTTATTACAACAGCCCACTCACTTCTATATGGAAAAATAGTATTCCCTTTAACACTGAAATGCTCACCAAAGATATATTTCGTGAGTGGGCTACTGTAATAAATTTAAAACAGAGTATTAGAGGTGAACGTTCGATTGAAATGAATATATTTATTTATTACAACAGCCCACTCACTTCTATATGGAAAAATAGTGTTCCCTTTAACACTGAAATGCTCACCAAAGATATATTTCGTGAGTGGGCTACTGTAATAAATTTAAAACAGAGTATTAGAGGTGAACGTTGGATTGAAATGAATATATTTATTTATTACAGCGGCCCACTCACTTCTTAATAGAAAAATATTATTGCCTTTACTCTGAAATGCTGACCAAAGACATATTTCGTGAGTGGGCTACTATAATAAATTTAAAACAGAGTGTTAGAGGTGAACCTTGGATTGAAATGAATATATTTATTTATTACAGCAGCCCACTCACTTCTATATGGAAAAATATTATTCCCTTTAACTCTGAAATGCTGACCAAAGACATATTTCGTGAGTGGGCTACTATAATAAATTTAAAACAGAGTGTTAGAGGTGAACCTTGGATTGAAATGAATATATTTATTTATTACAGCAGCCCACTCACTTCTATATGGAAAAATATTATTCCCTTTAACTCTGAAATGCTGACCAAAGACATATTTCGTGAGTGGGCTACTATAATAAATTTAAAATAGAGTATTAGAGGTGAACGTTGGATTGAAATGAATATATTTATTTATTACAGCGGCCCACTCACTTCTATATGGAAAAATATTATTCCCTTTAACACTGAAATGATCACCAAAGACATATTTCATGAGTGGGCTACTGTAATAAATTTAAAACAGTGTATTAGAAGTGAACGTTGGATTGAAATGAATATATTTATTTATTACAGCAGCCCACTCACTTCTTAATGGAAAAATATTATTGCCTTTACTCTGAAATGCTGACCAAAGACATATTTCGTGAGTGGGCTACTATAATAAATTTAAAACAGAGTGTTAGAGGTGAACCTTGGATTGAAATGAATATATTTATTTATTACAGCAGCCCACTCACTTCTATATGGAAAAATATTATTCCCTTTAACTCTGAAATGCTGACCAAAGACATATTTCGTGAGTGGGCTACTATAATAAATTTAAAACAGAGTGTTAGAGGTGAACCTTGGATTGAAATGAATATATTTATTTATTACAGCAGCCCACTCACTTCTATATGGAAAAATATTATTCCCTTTAACTCTGAAATGCTGACCAAAGACATATTTCGTGAGTGGGCTACTATAATAAATTTAAAATAGAGTATTAGAGGTGAACGTTGGATTGAAATGAATATATTTATTTATTACAGCGGCCCACTCACTTCTATATGGAAAAATATTATTCCCTTTAACACTGAAATGATCACCAAAGACATATTTCATGAGTGGGCTACTGTAATAAATTTAAAACAGTGTATTAGAAGTGAACGTTGGATTGAAATGAATATATTTATTTATTACAGCAGCCCACTCACTTCTTAATGGAAAAATATTATTGCCTTTACTCTGAAATGCTGACCAAAGACATATTTCGTGAGTGGGCTACTATAATAAATTTAAAACAGAGTGTTAGAGGTGAACCTTGGATTGAAATGAGTATGTTTATTTATTACAGCAGCCCACTCACTTCTATATGGAAAAATATTATTCCCTTTAACTCTGAAATGCTCTCCAAAGACATACGTCATGAGTGGGCTACTGTAATAAATAAATATATTCATTTCAATTCAACGTTCACCCCGCCGAAATCTACAACCTTATATTTTGAAAACGGGAGGTGTAATAAATTTTTTTCAGATTGTAATAAATTATAATAAATTTGTAATAAATTCTCCCACAGTCCCATTTGTTGTGGGCTAAAAGTGGTGGGCTAACTTCAGTCACATATTGTAAAATGTTATCTACAAATGTCCAAAACCGCTTCGTTATTGACATACAGAGTGATTTGTGAATTTAGACAAAAAATTCAATCCGCCATTTTAAATACAGGGAATAGCCGATTTGGTTCAAATTTGGTACATGAATTAAACTAAAAGGTCTTAATAAGTAGCCCTTGAACTGGTGATAGGCTGCGACTCCAACGCACACCACGTAAGCTGGGGCAGCAAAGACATTAACACTAGAGGTAAGTCACTATATAAGAAACAAGAATCTTTGTATTCTAAATAGAGGTACTGAACCAACTTTTATAAACTCTCGTAGCCAAACGCGAATAGATATAACCCTATCTACCATAAAAACATCAATAATAATATCCGGCTGGCATGTATCTGACGATGTCTCAATGTCAGATCATCGCTGGATAAAATATGAATTAAACTTATCGCTCACAACCTCTACACTATCTCGCGACCCCAGGAAAACGGATCGGATAAAATATGTCCACCTTTTGGAAGGGGCTCTGCAAGCAGTAGAGGCTGTGCTGCCTAATAATATGAGCAAATTGGAAAATTACTCTGTAACTATCCATAATGCTATAAATCACGCCTATAAGAAGTCCTGCCCCCTCAAGCGGGTCGAACTCAACGGTAGAACCACCTTCTGGTGGTGCCAAGAGTTGGATCAGCTGAGGAAGATGGCAAGGACATCTTTTAATAAGGCAAAAAATACCAAACTTGAAGAGGACTGGGACATATACAGGTCTCACCTCAGACAGTACAAAAAAGTCGTCAGACAAAAACAAAGAGAAGCTTGGAAGAACTACTGTGAGGAAATCGAAGATTTTCCTCAGGCAGCTAGACTCCAAAAAGCTCTATCTAATGACCCTTATCGCCATATCGGTACACTAACCAAAGAACATGGCACTAGAACTGCCAACCTTAAGGAAAGTCTTGAACTGCTAATGTCAACACACTTCCCTGACTCCATAACCACTAATCTGGCAATCTGGGAGGAAGAGAAGCAACAAAACCTCACAGAAGATGACTGGAGAATAGCAGACCAGATCGTCGATGAGGACAAATTAAGGTGGGCCATCTCGAGCTTTTCCCCTTTTAAATCACCAGGAATTGACGGCATTTATCCAGCCCTACTACGTCAAAAAAGGACTGGACTGAATTGTTTGTAAATTATTTTGCTTACTAATAAATTTGAATTTATGGAAATACAACACAACGCACAATAATTTTTTGTAACAAACATATAACAAATAAATGATTCGTAAAAACTTTTAATAAATTTTAAAATTGAAGCCCTCCAGCATCAATACATTTTTGAGAGCGTGCCACACTAGATGTTTCACTGACTCTCGAATTATTTGAGGGTTATTTCTAACACTATTACATGCAGCAGTAATTTTCTCTAATAAATGTTCTCTATTTCTAAGTCTAGGGGTGTTAAATCAGGGGATCGTGGTGGCCAATTTACTGGACCTCCACGGCCAATCCATCTACTGGGGGTAAGTGACATTAGGATGGTTTCTAACTGGAATTGAAAAGTGAGGTCCAGCACCATCATGCTGAAACCACATACCACAGGTATTTAAACATTGCAATAGATCCACATCCCCAACAAGTCATTCATAAGTTTCAAATATTCCGTGCCCAAGGATGAAGTGAGATAGATATATAAAATGTGTGCGTCAAATTTATGCTGCGATGCATGGGCGTACCGTTACAGAGGGAAATGGGATGAGACAAAATATATTTATTTTTTTTAACGATTTTAATTTTACCACGTCGGTTACATAGGAAATTTAAAATACTAATGCAAATATATTTATTTAATCAAATGAGTAATCGTAAAAACACCTAGTGTCGTACATTTGTTTAAGATAATACAAAATTATTATACCAAATTTTTTATACGGGGCGATTCGTTAAAGCTAAAATACGTTATATGCCTCATCTAATTACATTTATGAGTCACCCTATATAAAATATGATTCATCGCCAAGAAGTAATTACTTAAACGATATACTCATGATGCAATGACATTTGGTTGTATTTTTAAAAAATGATTTCTTCAAAAAAAACATATTACTTATTTTCGAACGACCCTGTAATTAACCAAATTGTACAGTAATTGTTTATAAAATATTGTTGCCCAATAATCTATAATTCATGTTTTCTGCAACAAACGCCAATAAAACAGGTCTGTTATGAGAAATCTGGTCATAAAAAATTGGCATTTCCGATGTTTAACACCCTGTACCTCGAAAACTAGCCATAGGATCGGTTTGGGCCAATGGACCCTTTTTTTCAGAGCATCGAGTTCTATATCATACCAACTTTTCAGAAAATTTGACGGAAAGCCATTTTCTCATAAGAAAGGTGCCTAGTCCTTTCTACATCTATTTTTTGTGAGGCAAGTCTAGTTTTATATTTTTTCTATACTACGCTACATTAAAATTATATACATTCATAATCAACGAAGCAGGCGAGAAGGCATTGACAGTGAAACGACATACACATCGAATCAAATAAGAAAAAAAAGTTAAAACTACAATTAGAGAACACAAAAAATTTCTCCTCTCAACATATGCAGGTAACCTAAAAGTCATGTCTTCGTATAACTGTTTAAATGAAAAATTAATATTACCTAAATACTTAGGTAGTTTGGCAGAAAAACAAAAGGTAATTTAATTTTTAACAAAATATAAGTTATTGCAATAAGTTAAAACAGTCCTTTAGGCGTTATTAAAGAGTTTATACAGTCGATAAAATACTAATTCTAAGCCCCTGAGCTTTTTTTATAATCATAAATGTAACTTACCGATAAAATGATAAATCGGTATTTAAATAATCCATTTTGCTGCATACAACACACTGAAGAACCATATTTATCTAATAAATCAACTTAAACCAATATATTCAAGGTGAAAAAGAATATTTTAATACTGTAACCTATAAAACACAATAATAAACAGACAGATTTGTGTGAAAATGGCACCACTATTTTACTACGAAACATTCTAATTGCAGGTTTCATTGACGAAGATACAACGTTTGATAGCGCTTAGTTGCCGCCTCTAACAAATTTTCGTAGAAATGGTTTAAACTTAAATCGTGGTAAAGTATATTTGTCAATATTTATCTATCAATATGATAGATCCGATAAAGAATTGACCAAAAAAATGAGGTAAACATCACCAGATCCGTCAAGTACGTGAGGTCCAATCAAATGATCATTAAGGATTCCACACCATACATTGACATAAAATCTGTATTGGCAGTATTTCTGAACAATGGCATGTGGGTTTTCGTCTGCCAAAATATTAATTCCATCCCTGGTAAATTGGCTCAAATTTATTAGTAAGCAAATCTAATTTACAAAAAATTCAGTCCAGTCCTTTTTGACAAGTTCCTATACAGTTTTTATAGTAAAATATCTGGTCACCGAGCTTCGCTCTTAACATTCAAATCTACATTTTTAAGCAGTCCAATGAATATATAATTTAAGTATTTTTATAACATGACAAATTATTAATTAATTCGCGAAAATCACGGAGTGGGCGACATCTACTTGAACTACTGAAAGGGAGATAAATAAAAAGTTGATTGGCGATTGGCTTGAAAGTAGGCGGGAAAATTAAAAAACCTGTCAGTGTTAATTTTCAATTGGCTGCAGCTGTTGTTGACGTTTATCAACTGCTTGTCACAGAGGTTAGTTAAATGCATTAAAAGTTGATTAGTTTTTGGGGATTTCACCCTTTTAGAGCAACATCTACTGACGCTTGATCTTCGCGAATTGTCACGGTGGACAGGCCCCGTTTCCGGGACGGGCAACAGCAGCGTGTAGGGCACACGTCCCGTCAACAGAAGATCGCTCAGCTCACTCTATTTATCACTATATAAGAAAAACTCTATGTTCAATTGATTTTATTATTTATTGATCTGCAGTGAAGGAAAATTATAGGTCTGATATTCATACTTGGGTAAAAACCTCCACAAAAACCTGTGACCAGACTCTCGACGTGTGGCAGTTCAGTTACAAAAATAGTTGATTCGTACATTACATTACAATTTGTTCTTGGAAAATAAAAAGCCACAATCAACCTTAAAATGTACTATGAAAATAGAGAATTTTAAATGTCTCTTTAAAGTTTCTTGTAAAATAAAAAATTGAAATCTATGTTAATAGTACACGTGTACAAACATTTATTCTTTCTCTCTCTCTCTCTCTCTCTCTCTCTCTCTCTCTCTATGATAATGAAAACTTAAATATTAAAACTGTCCGCATAATAAAATAGTAGCCGTAAGGGGTAGTCTCACACTATCGGGGAAGGGAAGAACCTTTACCCGATGTGCATAAAGCCTTTCCACCCGCCAAAAAAAAAAAGATTAGCTTTAGCTTAGGTTAGATCTTTGTAATAAATAAAGAAAAGTACGATACGTGTGACATTTTGACATTTGTTACATTCTGACAGGTGTCATATTTTGACATTTGTTCATTTTGATAGTTGTTACATTCTGACACGTATCACATTTTAACAGTTGTCACATTTTGACAAGTGTCCATTTTACCAGTGTTACTCAAATATAAATATTTACCTAAACCCATGATTTCTGAAATTGAATTGGCAACGTTGTATTTTCAACTTTAAATTTATGAGAATGCTGTCATTTAACAAGCAAATTATTTATATCCGTCAAATGAACCTTTCCTTTTTTATATAAAGCGGCAAATTTAAAATTGAATTCTTTCAGATTAAAACGCCAGAAATTAAATAAAGTCAAACCTTTTTACTACTATACTATACAGAAGAAAGGAGTGCAGTATTTAATTTGCAGAACGTAGTACAGGTTCAAGAGGTAGAAATTTTATTTTTACCTCATCCTTCAATGCTTATTTGTAGTTAAAATTTAAATTTTAATACATCTGATCGGCCTAATATAGTTTTTGTCTAGATTTAATCTCGTTTCCATGGTTTTTACTCTAATAAACCTGTTCTTTTGACAGATAAGTCAGACTTTATTTATTCATAGCCGTATCGTATGTATTTTAATTGATTCAGAATTTTGTATTAATATATATTTCAAAATGGCTTCATTCTAAAAATATTATGTCCTCCTACATCCTTGAAGGCAGAATTATTAGTAATAGCAAGGCAACATAAAAACAAATTCAAAAAATATATTATAGATGAGATGGCCAGAGAAAAAGGAATTAGAATTCTCAGATTGCCTCCGAACCACGCAGAGTTAAATTCAATTGAACTGATCTGGTCACAATTATTAAAACGTTATGTTTCTCCAAACAATAAAACATTTAAATTTCCTGATGTGCGAAATTTGTTTTTGAAGGCAGTTTCAGATGTAAATAGAGAACATTGGGGAAAAGGCATTGGTCATGTTAAAAATGTGGAAAATCCATTTAGGAAAGTGGATATATCAATGGATAATTTAATAGAACCTATAGTAATAAATCTCAGAAAAGACAATTATAGTGATACCAGTAGTTTTAGTGAAGACAGTGACTTTTAAAGATAGTTCTTGAACTAACTTTTTTTTAATCTTTGAGTTTAGGTAAGTACTGAAGCGTTACTTTTAATGCCAAGAGATTAAAAACAGTTTAATCCCAACATATAATCCTCCTTGTTATTTATTGGTTAAATTTAATTCGTTCAATGTTAAAGTGTCAGATGCATAAGGTTTATTTTTATTTTTTGTAAATAATATAACTTCAAAATTTAATCTACGAAGTGGGTATATATATTTTATATGCTGTGACCTTATTTATATTATAGAAACTTATTTTGCAAAGTACGCCTATGGAATGTGACGTTATATCCTCTCTCCTTTATAGTATATTACTATAGAAACAAGTTGCCGTTGCTAGGAAATAAAACTAAAAGCTTAACTTTTCTTGTAAATATCTCGGAAGATCGAATTTTCACAGACATGAGACCTACATTTTTTGCCGATTTAGATAGGAATTAGTCTACCCTGAAAGTTTCATTGAAATCTGACGAGTGGATTTCGAGATCCTCTGGACACACATACAAACCTTGCTCGTTTAATAGTATTTGATTTCGAAACTGCAATCAGATTATTGATAATTGTTATACTGGGTCAGTTATTCTTACAAGAACATAAAAAAGTTGTCTAACTTCTTTACTTTTGTTTTCTATTTTAAAGTTTAGAGATATATATTGTTGCCGGTGTTTAAGAAAGTTTGAAATCCATTTTAAAGAATTGCCTCTAATTCCATATGTCTCCAGTACAGACAATAATAATTCATGATTGACGCAGTCGACTGCCCTGCTTAAATCACAGAATCACAGGGCACTCAGCTGCTTCAATAATTTGATTATAAAATGACATCACGGCTGTTGCTGTTGACTTTTCTGCGCAAATTCCATGTTGGTTTTTTGTGACAATTCGAATATTCGAATATCTTAGACAATCCACAGGGGACCGTCACAGGCCTGTAATTTTCCAATTACATCGAATTATTTTTTTTAAATAATGGCAACACTTTACCTATAAGTAGTTTGGAAGGAAATGTACCGCATTCGAATGACATGTTTACTAAATATGTAAGCGGAGTTAGGATATCCTCGAGTGATTTTTTATGATAAAACTGGGCACCTCGTCTGCTCCTGAGGATTTTTTATTTATTATTGTTTTCTACACCCTTTCAAGTACTTAAATGCAAAGTTTTATAGAGATCACATTTTGTGCGAGCTTTTGGTCAATATCCTTCTCTGGCAACTGGGCTATATGGCATTTTGCAATCAAATTGGCGGTCCCTATAACCCCATAAGTTTTGTCAGTTTCATCTCTGGACACCCTGTATAACTAACATATTGTTAAAAAACGTAACAATTACTTGGCGCCTCAGTATATCTTGATTTAAACGCTTAGGTAGTGAAATATATCTCTTCAGAGGTTTCTCCTGTAATCTTCTTGATGAAAACTCAAAAAAACTATCCGATCAATACTTTATTTCGAATTATACCGAAGAGATTACCCACTCAAAGAAAGAATTCCCAATATGAAAAGTTTTTTATATAAAACGCAACTTATTTATGAACTTAGGCACAAGAGTAATATAAAATAAAATTGGTATATGCATGTTTTATTATCGTGTTGATTTTTTTTTTATAGACCTTTAGTTTTATGATAACATTCTAAGGGAAATGAGAATGCTTCATGTAAAAATCTAAACTAACAACCTAAATTTATGGAGAAACCAGTTGACTTGAAAAAGAGAAAATTAAAACGAATAAATATGGAGAACATTAACAAATAGGAAAATATTATATAAAAATGTTAACGATGAAAAGGGATATACAGATGTAGATATTATCGGAACATAGGATTCCCAGTGCGTTTTGGATGAAAGTTCAAGTAGAAGTCGCCCACCAGCACAAAATATAAGAAATGTGCTTGACGGCGTATCAGCCCCAACAACCCCTACTTTGACGATCATTTTCGAAACCAGAATGAACTCTTCGTCCATCAGACACTTGCTAATCCAGCCCCCATTTGGATGTCGAAAACCTAGACAAATCAGGCAGCCGGGCCTGACTCCATCAACAGAAAAAAGCTTAATCATCTTCCTGACTCCATGTTCCCATTCTAACCCTCCCCCTGATCCCTTCTCCTACTTTATACTTGCCTGAAATTCCATCCTAATTCACAAACCAGGCAATGACCCCAAATCCGTTAAACTCATACCGTCCCATCTCTCTCATATCAGTCCTCGAAAAACCCCTTGAATTTCCGCTCAAGGAGAGAATATGGAACTTCTACCTATCTATCTGTGATGGGGGTGTCGATACACTGCGACCTATAAGATCTATTGTGCCCCCTACTGCTGCCCAGTCGTTAAGGATGTCTCAACGATTAGAACAGTTCCTCCAGTCCTATTGCTTTCACAAAGTTCAGGATGTCGGTAGGCTTCAGATTAGGTAGATCTTCCTCTTCTATTTGATATTCTCCGAGGTATCGTACCCTTGGATTTTGCAGGGTAATGCATTCTGAGAGAATGTGGATAGATGTTTCCTCCTCTTCCGCGCAGAATCTGCATTCTTCTTTGTCTACTATTCCTCTCAGACGGCAGTGCCCTGTTAGGATACCCGTTAGTATTCCGAGCTTTTTTTTTTACTTTTACTGATGCAGTCGTCAGATATCTTCTGGTTATAGTTCCCCACTAGTGTCTTGGCCTGCCTCATTCCTTGTAGTCCTATCCAGTATTGGGATCTTTTCTTATTTACTTCTTTTCCAAGTTCATCAAGTATTGTACTTGTGCTTATTCCGCAGAAGGGTTCAGTTCCCAGAAATGGTGTTTCAGCCCCTTTTTTTGCGAGTACGTCTGCTATTTCATTACCCTCCACTCCAGTATGTCCCTGAACCCATAGTAGTAGTAGTAGTAGTAGTGTTGTTCTTGCCTAGTTCGTTTAGATTGTCTAGGCACTCTCAAACTAGCTTGGAGTTGATTACGTGGGAGTTCAAGGCATTAATGGCTGCTTGGCTGTCTGACATGATGATGCTCTCTTGTCTGCGAAAATTTGTTTCTATGTTGAACTGGACACATTTTCCGATGGCGTATATTTCAGCTTGGAAAATTCTCGGAGATTTGCCTAAACTTTCGGAATATTTGGTTCTAGGACCATATACTCCTATTCCTGTTCATTCTGTTGTTCTAGAACCATATGTGTACCATTTCATGGCACTTCTCTTGAGTTTTGGGATGGTGTCTTTGTCCCATTCGCTTTTGTTACTTAGCATTGTGTTGAATTATTTCACAAAGCTAAACTTCTTTGTCATCTCATCTTGGGGCATGTCCCAGGTTTGGTGATTTCCAGGAAGGAGTCGAAACTTGCGTTTGGTTGATCCTTCTCTGGTCATTCTGTAGGTTGTCCTTATCGCTATACTCTTCACTACTATATGGCGGCCGTTGGGCACGTTCTCATTGCACCTGTTATGCATACGCAGGCTAGTTTTCGCTAGATTTGCCTTTGTACTGGAACTTTTGAAGAGAAAAACATCATCCCTCAATGCCAACATGGATTCAGATCTCATCACCCCACACAGGACGCAATCTCCTTACTCCATACAACTGCCGTCACGTCAAATCTCCTCAGACGTTCTTCTGGATGTTCAAAAAGCTTTTGACCAAATCTGGCACGCTAGACTAGTCGAAAAGCTTATGAACCTAGGTCTACTCCTCAACATCTCCAAACTCATCCATTCTTATCTCTTGGACAGAACCATGAAAGTTAAAGTAGGCAACGTCACGTCCGAACCATTCACTCCCCTCGCGAGAGTACCTCAGATTCTGTAGCCGAAAATTCAGACCAACTTAGCATCCGAATCCAAAACCTACTGAATCATTTTACAAGCTGGAACAATAGTTGGAGGGTCTTATTAAACCCACAAAAAACACAATTCATCATCTTTGAACATCCAAATTCAAAAAGATCCATCCAGCTCCCCCAAAACGTAAAAATAAATCTTCAGGGAATCAGGCTTGTCCAACAAAGGGATCAATTCACTCAAACACTTAAATGTTCTCCGGACGTTGACAAAATGCTTAACAGAATGCGTAAACGAGCCGGTTTTCTTGGTGCGTTATGTGGTCGTTTTGGCCAGTGCAATACCAAAAATGTAATGCACTCTTATAACTTCTACATCCGCCCCGTTGCCGAATACAGAGCAGTCCCATACGGCGTTCTACGCCCCCATCTAGCCAAAAAATCTCATCACTCGAGAGATGTATCCTCGTCAGGATCTTCGATATCCATTTCCTTCTGGAGAAGTTTACAATAACATCTCCAGCGCCCCAATTCTCTCTCGTTTCCAGCTGCTCAGGAAACAATATGTCTCTCGTACCCTGAATGGCTCAAACACTCACGCCCAAAACGTCCTCCTTACCCCATGGCGACGACCTCGTGGACTTCCCCTCTTCAGGAAACCCAAAGCTAAACTCCGTCAACCAAACTTCAGACTTCTGGCTGACGCTCAAAGCCTCCCCCTTCCCCCTGACCACCAAGATCTACTGGATGGATATATTGCTAAAATAAACCCCAAACCCCCTAATCATAATCGTACAACATAAGGACCACTATGTACAGAATCGTGATTTAGGTTTTCGTGGTTTCCCTAAATCATATTTTCCCCGTTATACTGGGTATCAATTACGCCAAACATAAGGGAGGAAATAGCAAAATTGGCGATTCTTAGAGTACTCTTCAAGACTAACTTTTTGTAAGTCTGCAATCTGCATTCACCTTGGAGAATCTTACCACTGCGTTTTGCAACAGCACATCCGAAAAACAATAAAAATCAAACTGATAAAGATTCGTTACAAAACCAGAGCTGCTTACATACAAGTAAAAAACGCTATACAATTAGCATTTGAACTGTAACTTACTTTTCGTTCTACTTTCAAACAACCCTTGTCAAATTTCTAATACTGTTTTAATATACATTCGATTTCGCAAATCCTTTGTCTTTCCATTTTAGTGTTTTTTCGTTCCAAGTCATTTACATGCGCCCCAACTCACGCTAACAAGCTTTTATCCCCGTGTGTGGAACTTAGTGACGCCAAACAAGCGGGATGATCTTTTTTTGGAGAGCTCTGAGGGATGCGGCACGGTTGGCTCATTTCCAAATTATCTGCTCTAACGATGGATAAATAACTCGCAGGTAGAGACCTAATCAGCTTTGTACTATTGATAGGCAGGATATTAGAGATTTTTATTGGGCACTTTAATATGTTCGCTGAATTTATGTTTTGTGTAACTTCCTTTCTTAATAGTGTACACACTGAAAAAAAGGAATCACGGGAATTTCCTAAATGATTTCCTGTTGTTTAAAGGCAACTATTGTTATTATAACAAGAAAAAACCGTTCTTAGAACAATCTGTACTTGCAATCTAACAGGCCGTTTCCAGTTAAAATGAGTCCAGTCGTAGAACAGAAAAAACTGTAAGTACAGCAGTAATATGGTAATGTTAATTTATCAGGAATATTTCCTGTGTATATAGAATAATATTTTGTTATATTTACAAGATATTATTGCAAAACATACGTAGGTGCAATCGGAATAAAACACCGTGAATGTTACAGGAATATCCTGTAAATCACACAATTCAATCGGCTACTCTGAGCAGTACGGTAACGGTAACTTGTTATTGAGTCATTCGTCATTCGTGTTGGTTCGTTGGAAGTGCTCTGTGCAGTGATTGTGATACTTTTTATACCATTTGGGCCCAATTGTCTTAGATGGGGTCGATGGGAAAGAGAGACTACATTCGGTAATTGGTGAACCGACTGATGCAATGGAATTAGCAGCCAGCGACGATGATATCGCCGGAAGACGATGGGGTTTGACCAATTGCACTGAAACATTCAGAAGTAAGTATATTTCATTATTTCAAATTGCCTTTAAAGTCAGTGTGTCACTAAAACAACGTTTATTGACGTAATCGTCAATCAAAGCGTAAACATTAAGTGTTGCTAAGCCCAAATTATATAAAAATGTTTTAATGGTTTTTAAAATACATTGGTATTCTGTGAGTAGAGAATATTTACCCATAATACTCAACAACAATTTCTTGCAGATTCTCCGCAAATTTTTGCAAATTTTTTTGCAACCCTCCTAATCGAGGTTTTTGGAATAAAGATTTATAAACTTTCTTCAAGTTTCAGTTATTACAGAAAAATATATTTTTATTTTTTTATTTATTTATTTATTTATCAACGTGAGAATCCAATATAATGATACAAGAATAATATATTCTAGACTACAATATTATATAGAAAATTTTTAACGAAAGTACAAGAGATTCACGGGTTAGTTGTCCGTGAATTGATGAAAAAAGTATATAAAAATGACATAAATCTGTTTGTCACCAGTCCCCATCTAATTCTTGGTCATCAACGTCACCCTCGCCAAAAACTTCTTCTGGGTCTAGAGTTTTCTCTAGCTCTACCTCTTCGGATAACGTATCTTGGCTGTCTTTATAATTCGAACACTGGCGTGATTCACATGAACCACAAATAGATGAGCAAGGTAGCTTTCTTGCATGAACCTTACATTCTTTCTTACATTGACAAAATATCATCTTTAAGAGTTCCGGAAACGCTGGGTCTTTAATGGTTTGGACCGGCATGAGTATATCCCCTACACGTTTCCATCCCCATTTTTCTGGTGACAGTTCGTTTCCGAGCCACTAATATTTATCAAAATAATGAAAGAAAACAAACACACTTATATCTCCAAGCGTGGACGCATTGACTGTAGCAGACGACACGAGCGCCGCATAGAGCGCACACGCGACGAACGACGAAAGCAACGAAAGTAGGAAATTATAGCGTGTACATTAATACTCAGGTTTTATCCCACGGATCAAATGATATGACTTTATATACATTGATGGAAAGGTGAGAATTCCCCCTTCACACTAGTGAAGGTGTTAAAATGTTAGAAATAAAGAGCAGGGAGAAAAAAGCCACAAAAAAAGTGCGTTTTTTCCTTGAGCACGCGTTTTCCAATTTTCTTGACGGACTGTGCTCTCCGGCTTACAACACAGAAGCTCGGGGTGAGCTTGACCCCGTTTCTCTCGGAAACGGGCAAATTTTCGAGAAAAATCATAAGGACCATTTTTGTAGAAAATTAACTGATCTTCAATTTTTATCTGAACGGAAAATCTCTAACTGCCATATTTTGGGAGATATTCGCGGAAAACCGATTTTCCTGGTCTTTTGGGGCCATTTTCTCGGCTGTCGCACGAGCTTTTCACGCAAACTTTGTCTCATCTTTAATGAGGTACCAAAAGCCAGTTTCAACCAGAAAATGAAAATGGAAACTAATAATCTTAAGGTTGGCCCCTTCATTTACTGGATTAATACGTTTATTATCAAATCTTGATAAGAACGAAAAAGATTTAGAAATAAAATTATTAAAATATGAAGAACAAAAATGAGCTTTAACTAAGAAAATAGTTATTCCATTAAATTTAGTTTTAAAACTAATGTACTTAAAAATATAAGTTTAATTAAATTGAAAATCTAAATTACTAAAAAGAAAAATATAATTAAGTAAAATTTGGATATTTATTAGGATTGTATCAGTTCTGCGATTGAAATTAATTTGAAAATCAAAAATTTTTAAAGGATTATGTTCCAAAAAAAACAAACAATATTAAATTATTCGGTGAATCTGGCGATAATATTCTCCAGGGAAGTGTGTTTAATCTAACGTTATATATTAACTAAATGTAAAAATTAAATAACTTTATACAAAATGGCGGTATCTCCGCAGAAACTAATTTAAAGCAAATTGTAAATCATCAGTATGATTTGCAAATAAATATAATTATATTTCAACGATATAAATATTGTTTAACAATAATTCGTTATAAAATCTACATTTAGCTAATCGATTGAGAAAATATTCTAAGATTGATTATACAACTCATCATAAATTTAGCCAATAGCAGTTGCAATTTTTACTTAGTTACCATGTATTGATAAGCGAATATACCCTTGACGACGTTGTATAACCGTTTTTGATTTTCGCATCCTTCCATCTTGAAAAGTTTGTCATAGTAACAATACGTTTGACGTTTATAATGAGCAAACGTCACCAAAAATAATTATATAATTCGTATCGAATATCATGCGAGCATACGAAAATAATCGATTATAGTTTCTCCTCGCTCGACGTATTTCTTTTAAAACACCACTCGAGCTCCGCTCTCGTGGTGTTTCGTCAAATACGTCTCGTGACTCGAAAGTATAAACGATTATTTTCGAAGCTCTTGTGATATTACTACTGATTATTTTTTTCGTGTAATTTTTAACCAATCAGAACGTTTAATTTAGTTAAGTTACCTCGTATAATTTCGATAATACCTGATTATACATAGAGTAGCTCCACCAATAAAAATTTTTACAATAATTTCATTTCCGTAGTAATCACATCGACATCAATATACAACATTACAAAAACTAATAGGACTGTCAAATTTTGACGTTTATCAATAATTGTTCAAATATGAGTCGATTTTAAAAACGGTACAGGTTCAAATACGTAGTATATAATAATTGTAATTTTCATTGTATCAATTTGTATTTAAATTATCTAAATTGTTTATATTTACTTAATTTACTCAAAAAATAATCGTATCAAATACTATACGTACTTCAAAATAAGTTATATTATTTACAAAAAATAAAAATAAACTTTATGCATCTGACACTTTAACATTGAACGAATTAAATTTAACCAATAAATAACCAGGAGGGGATTATAAGTTGGGATTACACTTTTTTTAATCTCTTGGCAATAAAAGTACTTACCTAAACTCAAAGATTAAAAAAAGTTAATTCAAGAACTATCTTTAAAAGTCACTGTCTTCACTAAAACTACTTGTATCACTATAATTGTCTTTTCTGCGGTTTATTTATTATAGGTTCTATTAAATTATCCATTAATATATCCACTTTCCTAAATGAATTTTCTACATTTTTAACATGACCTATGCATTTTCCCATTGTTCTCTATTTACATCTGAAACTGCCTTCAAAAACAAATTTCGCGCATCAGGAAATTTAAATGTTTTATTGTTTTGAGAAACATAACCATCTCATCTATAATATATTTTTGAATTTGTTTTTATGTTGCCTTGCTATTACTAATAATTCTGCCTTCAAGGATTTAGGAGGACTGATAATATTTTTAGAATGAAGCCATTTTGAAATATATATTAATACAAAATTCTGAATTGATTAAAATACATACGATACGGCTATGAATAAATAAAGTCTAACTTATCTGTCAAAAGAACAGGTTTATTACAGGAAAAACCATGGAAACAAGATTAAATCTAGACAAAAACTATATTAGGCCGATCAGATGTATTAAAATTTCTACCTCTTGAACCTGTACTACGTTCTGCAAATTAAATACTGCACTCCTTTCTTCTGTATAGTATAGTAGTAAAAAGGTTTGACTTTATTTAATTTCTAGCGTTTTAATCTGAAAAAATTCAATTTTAAATTTGCCGCTTTATATAAAAAACGTGACAACTGTTAAAATGTGATACGTGTCAGAATGTAACAACTGTCAAAATGAACAAATCTTAAAATGAACAGACGTCAAAATATGACACGTGT